>OU015751.1:36649324-36667259 GCA_907169655.1 Acomys percivali
CACACACACACACACACACACACACACACACACACACACACACACACTCCTTACTGAGTTCATTTAGTGTTGCTTGCATCTGTATGTGTTTAGAGTTGACCGCTTGAGATTGGATAACTTATCATGGGGCTCCTGCCTGGAGAACACTGATTCTTTACCCCAGCAGCCATCAACTGCCTGTCAGTCTCCATCTACAGGTGGGTCCTTGTAATATTTCCTCTATCTGACTTGGCATGTGAGCTGACGTTATAGTTATGCAGGTCTTGCTAGGCTATAATATGGCTGATAAACCATAGATGAAGTGTCCTTATTTTATACAAGTCTAGAGCCTCTAACTCTATGCTCATCCTGCCCACTCTTCGACAGTGAGCCCAAGGTGTGGGGGTTGTACTGAGGATGTATTATTGGGACCATGTATCCCACAGTCTGTTAGTAGAGTTGTGGATTTCTATAATTGCATCCTTGAAGAGGGGTGAGAGCCATGCTTATCCTTGCATAGCTCAATGTCAAATGACCTAGCTTGTTCCTAAGCTTCAGAAAAAGAAAAAAGAGGGATGGCTTCTATTTATTTTGAATATCTTTTATTCATATGTTGAGTTCTGTTTCATGCATTCATTAAACCTAGTTCTTTTTCAGGTTAGTTGTCCATTAACAATCATTTTTGCAATTTTCTTTTAAAACAATCTTAAAGTTGCTTGGACTTTTTAAAAGTGGAAGTACATATGCTACCATGTTGTAATTAGAATCCTGTTTCTTGCATCTTACTATTGTCAGTACCATTGTGCCTTGTAACAGGAATGTTCTCTCAAAGGCGCATTAACATTCTCTCTTCAACTGTGCATAAAGTTTTTTGCCTCGTCACTCCCATTTAGAGAAGAGCATTTTATAGACTTTCCCCGTTATGTATATAGTATTTTTCTATAACATTTATAATTCTCCAAAAACATTTACTTGATTTCTTTACTAATTTATGACATTAAAATCTATAACCAACCTCTAATGTTTCACCTGTATTCTTAATCCTGTGGTCAATTTTCTTTCCCTTTTCGGTTGCTATATATTCTCAGTTATAGGGTTACTTTCTATTTTGTCTGCTCCATATTGGTCATAAAAGCAGCAGCCTGATAGTCACTGTGTAACTTCCATAAGTCACTACCTTATTAAGGAAGCATGCATTTGCAATGTTTTATGACAGAGACACTGAATCTCTTGTAAAATACAATTGAGTTCTGTGAATTACATATAGTGGATGCAGGGAAGAGAGGACAGAGAGGGAAGAGAGGAAGACAGATGCTTTAATAATAGAAATATTTACTCTCAAGGAAGAGATGCCTGGTCTAGAATGATTGGCTGTTTTTAGTACTAGTCCTTAGTAGAGTAGGATTGCCTAGCATTTGAGGCCAGTTTCCACTAAACACTCAGTACTGAGCCAGGCAGTAGTTTATAAAAAATTCTGCCTCAAGAAAACAGAAGATGAAGAGGACGAAGAGTAGGGCAAGAGCAGAAGAAAAAGAGGTGTGTGAGAAATTGAAGGAAATACTGAGAGACATCTTTCAACTGACTTATCTAATTGATGAAGACTGTGCATTTGTGTGTGTGTGTGTGGGGGGGGTTCTATTGCATCCTAGAGAGCAGTGAACCACCTAAATATGTGCTACTGAAGGACAGCAATGAGATCTCCCACAAACATTTATGCAGCATTTACATTAGTAGAAAGTGTCAATCAATCAGGTAGTGACTTCTGTTGTTGTCTGAAATAAGGTGGCTTGCCTATTCGGTATGGTTTTTATACATTTGAACATAAAAAAATGCATTTTCACGCTTAAAGGGAACCCCCTGTGGTAGATTAAAAACCAGAGCATTGCATTTCCTTATATGCTGGTACAATTCATTTAAGTACTTAAATGGAATCATTTCAGGCAATTGCATTTGCAAATTTGGTGCTAAACATAGAGTAGAAAAGGTTGATATAAAAATGTGAAGAATAATTTATAGGAGCTTTTGAAATCTAGAAATGTCCGTTGAGAATTTTCTTGGAAACAGATAAGTCTGGTACTATTTGGATATATATATATACATATATATATATGTATATATATGTGTATATATATAATGTATATTATATATGATATTTGCAATATTTCATGTAAATTAGTTGTGTTTTATGATATTTAATAAAACACTTTCAAATAAGCTTAGCATCATTGCATTTTTTGTTTTCTTTTTTTTTTTTTTTTAGTACAGGGTTTCTCTGTAGCCTTGGCTGGGCTGGACTGGCTTTGTAGTCCAGACTGGCCTTGAACTCACAGAGATCGGCCTGCCTCTACCTCCCTAAATTCTGGGATTACAGGAATGGGTCACCATGCCCAGCTGAGTTATTAAGTTTTATGGCACTATGAATTAGTTTAGTATAGTAGATTTAAAAAATAAACTACTGTTAAATGTTGTAAGTGTTCAAGTTTAATTACCATAGGTACCTATTTTAATGTCATTAGCAATAATCATGACACTGTTGAAGGATACATTAAAAGAAGGACCATATGGACTAATATATCAAGACCTGTGACTACAGATGAATCAGAGAAATAATCACACATGAAGTTAAGCATTCTGTACCGGCAGTATTAAGCAACATATTACAGACTAATGAGGGCAGTTACAGCTGTGGTGAGGAGCCTAGATTAGCAGAAGCTCTAGAATCAATGAGATATTAAATTGTTTATAACACCTGAAGAGGGACATCTGTTCTAGTTGCAATTGCTATTGTTATGATGAAACACCATGACCAAAACAACTGGGAGTGGTGGAGTTATTCAACGTATGTTTTCACATTTCAGTTTATCACCAAAGGAAGTGAGGACAGAAACTCAAATAAGGCAGAAACCTGGAAGCAGGAGGTGACGCAGAGGACATGGAGAAGTGCTCCTCACTGGCTTGCTCCTCAAGTCTCCACATAGCTTGCTCTGCTTTCCAGACCAGCAATGGCACCTCCCACAATGGGCTGGGCTCTCTCCCATCAAGCATTAATTAAGAAAGTGCCTTACAGGCTTACCTATAACCTGATCTTATGGGAGCATTTTCATAATTGAGGTTCCATTGTCATAGATGATTTTAGCTCCTGTCAAGTCGACATAAATCCAGCTGCACGGATATGTGAGAAGAAAAATCTCAGGTGGTTCTTATTTACAGTGCTGCCTGGAAATACAAGAATGATGATAACATATGTCTGAGTATGACTACGTTCAGACTCTTTGAGACAGAGAGCAAAACTCAATCTCTTTACGAGCATTTATTCATTGCTTACAATCTTGTCATGTTTCAACTGGCCAATTTACTGTCTCAGTGAAAATGTACATAATTTTAATACATCTCCCTCCATTTAAACACAGCTCTGTATTTCCAAAATCCCACATCATCTCTTCTTTGCCTTTTCAACATCAAACAAACTGGAACAAATGCAAGTTCATGGAGAAAGTGAGAAACTTATTTCAAAATATAATATTGTGATAAGTTATTGTCTTCTATTATAACACATGTGACTAGAATCTTCCCTGCCTAAGAAAGCATCTTGCCATAAAATGTTTACATTAGAATTTTTACACCAGCAAACCATTGGAATAATTTAAACAGTCCAAATTTTTGAAATGAGAAGGAATCAAGATAAAGGACACTCAAACATGAAATTGAACTTTCAAGATTAAATTCAAGACACAATAGTTTAAATCTAGGTCCAGAGCAAACACACAAAAGTTAGTATTTATTGGTTGGTCAACTGATTAAAAATTGTTGTTTGTTGATAAATGTGGTGCCCTCTTTGAAGCAGGAGAGAAATCAAATCAAATTTCAAAGGATTATGTAGACTTTGAATCATTAGCTTTGGAAATGTTTAAGGAACTGTTGGTGAAAAGTCATGTTCAGTTGCATCAATGATGGCATTTGACAAGGACATAGGAGGGAGAGATACTTATGGAAGAGGTATTCATGGGAAAAGTACCCATGTAGTGTCATAACATATCATAGGCTACTCACAGGGGTAGTGATTTCTTATACCATAAGATTAACAATGTAAATAGAGAATTTGGCTTATCAAGTAGCTGTCATATTTAAACACAGGTTCACCATTAGAGATTGCCTTAAAAGAACTTTGGACAACTTTGAAATTGGCATAAACCTTTATGGAACCAAAAGAAAAAACAGGATTAGGTATATGTCGAAGGAAGGAAGCACTACAGGAATCATTCTAGGTAGAGACAGAAGAAGGCAGCCATAGAAATTGGGCCTCAACTTTCTGCTATCGAACGTCTCTGAGAAGCTTTACAAATTAATGCTGATAGGAAAGTTATTTTGGGGAGTCATGATTAACTTTTCATTACTCGCTAAGTAGAAATTATAGGTACATTTAGCATTTTTATATAATCATAAGATTCTAAATGATTCTGCCAGTAGATGGGTAGAGTAATAATATAAAAATGACAGATTAGGGAACACTTTAAGAAGTAATGTCACTATCTGAAAACAAGAAATACGAAAGTCAAGAACAACATTTTTTTTTAATTCCCTCTCACCAAAATGGAGAGTATTGGGAGGAGCTATTATGTCCATAACATATCCTAGCAAGTGGTTTGAAGTGTGGGAGTGATTTCATGTGGAAATGCTTATTAGGCTATTGGAGATACAATCTTTGTAAACACAAGGCCATTTTAAAATTTCTATATAAAGACTTTGTGATCAGGATCAGCTGTGTGATTCCTTGAAATATCAGCTAGAAGAAAATGCCCAGAGGAAGTTTTAATTCAGTAAGAAAAATAAAGGACAAACTTGTGTTGTGTTGTATTTGAATATTTAAATCCCTTATTTGGTAGGGAAATGTACAAATTGTTTTAAAATAAAATATATGTTTAATCCCCACACTTGTTGCAAGTTTGGCAAGGTGTTATTATTTTCATGCTGGCTAAGGAAATTGGTCTCGTAACATTTACAGTGGGGACCCTCTGGAACCTCAAAATGTAGAGGAGTGGGTGTTTGAATGAGGCAGTAAGTGGACACTGAGAAGGAAGAAGGAGAAGCTTTGCCCATGGCCCATAGCCATAGCATGCTCTCTACACATATAGTCTCCAGCACACAGCTCAGCTCTGTGACTGCTCCTGCTAGCCTGAGAACTCTGAAACTGCACGCAGGTTAATGTATGTTCTCTTCTCAGCATCTAAGCTCATGATAGATAGCCAATACCTTTTATTTGAGTATTGTATTAGTCACTTGTCCTACTGCTAGAGCAAAACTCATGACCAGCCAATGAAGGGAGGATTATTTTGTCTGTTGGTTTAGAGTTCATGCCACCATGCTGGGGATTCATGATGTTGGGTGCACTCACTAGTAGGTGATTGAGTGTGAACAGAAGTAACAGTGCTTCCCCCTCAGAACTCTTTCCTGTCATAGCTAAGGCCAGAAGATGCTTCCCACCTTTGGAGAATATTGATCTCCCTCGGTTAATCTCCCCAGATGTACTTTTACAGACATACTCAGATGGGATTAGCTTAGTTGATCTCAGAACTCATCAACTTGAAACAAAATTAACCATAACAAATACTTAGTATGTACAAATTATCTTTCTGGGAAACCTGGATATAGTAAGAACCTGGTATAATTAAAAAATATACCAAACAAAAAAATACCATGCCAGCACTCTAATAATTTATAAAACCTACACTGGGTTGTGAGTCCCCATTTCATGAGGAATTTGTATATGAAGAATAAAGGGCCAGTGATCTGAAAAGCTCACTTTTTGAGAGGTTGAGGGTAATGCCTATTGCATCACAGAGCAAGCAGAGAAGGCATCAACATTTTTGATTGGCATGAGCTTCATTCAGAGAGATGATCAAATGAACCAGAGCAGATGATACTTAACAAGAATTGAGTACAGCACAGTCACATGGAAAGAGAATACTGAGAACATGAGACGGATGCATGTGTGCCCGTTTATGACTGCATGTGACTGTCTTGGGCAGATAAACACAGCCTCTAGACATCTAAGACAAGGGGACTTCACGTCTAAGCCTGTGGTGCTACTAATAGCCATGGGCCTGAGAATCCAGTAAAGGCCACAAGAAAGAGTGACTATAACTGACCTGACTTCTGCAGTAGAGAATTCTCTTCTTGTTAGCATTATCATAATTAAAGATATAAATGAAGGAGCTGGGGAAGTGGGTCAGTGGATAAAATCCTTGCTATACAAGTATAAGGACACACGTTTGTATTTCCAGCACTCCCGTAAGAACTGGGTGTGGTTGCACAGTCAAAACTACTAAAACAGGGGCAGAGTGAGGGGAGAAAGAGACAGGCACATCCAAGAGCTTGGAGGCCAGATTGTCTGGTCAGTTGGTGAGCTGCAGGTGGAGTGAAAAACCCTGTCTCAAAAGGTAATTTAGAATATAATAGAAGAAGGCATGTAAAGCTGCCTTCTGACCTCTACACACAGTTACAGTGCATACAATCTGTTTGCACGCACACTCATAATCACATGCACAAATATATTTATATATAGTTGAATACATTTATATTTATTTAATATATATAATTAAACAAGTGACTATATAGTACATAATATGTGTGCATACATATACACACATATATTATATATATTATTATATATTACACATGTAATATATATATATATAATATGTGTAATATATATGTGTGTGTGTTGCCATTTATGGAGATACCAGAGGAGAACCCCCAGCAGAAAGTGGCACTAATTTCAGAGAGAAGGAGGCTTTAGGAAGGGTAGTGACTGAAATAGAGACAGCATTAGGAATGATTTCAACATATAATAGCTGCTGTATTGTTTTGTTTTGTTTTGTTTGCTTTGGGAATCTTGAGATAAGGCTACTCATTGGCACTGATGTTGATGTTGATGTGAACAGATCAGAACATCAGCACACCTCTGCTGAGGTGATCACTGAACTAAATTAAGATGGTGGAGGTCTGAGAGGAGAGGGGCCAGAGGTCAGCCAGGAGGAACTGCAACTCTCACTGTCTGAAGAAAGGAGGAAGCAGCCTCCACAGCAAGTTTGGAGGAGAGGACCAAGGTTCTGAGCGTCTGACAGCAAAGATAAGAGCAGGGAATGAAAAAAATAAACAAAATAAATACAAAATAAAAATTAAAAATGTTTTTAAAATTTTAAAAATAAAAAAGAAGCTAAAATACAATGAAATAAAAAGAGCAGGGATTGAGTGTGAGACATTTGTTTTGATACATGACCCTTAAGACTATAGTTTCTGATAAATGGATGATTTTTTTTATTGTTGTTACTGTCTAGTTTTGCAGCAGCCTTTCGTGCAGACAAGGTTCATTTATCTAGCTTTACACTATTGTTCTGCGCTTTCCTTTTTCTCAAAAACAAGCATCTATAAGGAACAAAATTCTCAGGTAAAGTAAAAAAAAAATCCCTCCGCCTTTATTAGGCCCTGTTGGCAGAGCTTTTAGCAAACATTGATATATTTGTTTCTCTAAGCTCAGAGTTCTGATTAATGGGCATGTTGTATTTCCTTTTCCTTCACCTGCTGGCTAGCTCAGCTGTGGGCAATCTCTTCAGGTCAAATTAAGGGTAGAGGACAGAGTATAGTGCCCCGGGAGACAGCCGTATATAACTCCCATTTAAATGCCACCAATGGAAAAAAAAAATGCCTTGGTTTAATTTAAAGCATTTGGTTAAGGAGAGAGTTACTTTATAATTGAATAATACCGCTTCCTTCCTATCTACCCCTTGAGTACGAGAGTTAAGAACTAAAACAATCTAATGAGATAATATTTCAAGGGCATATAGTACTTCCCTCTCCGTGCACAGAGCACTTTAAATCTAATGGGACTTGTCTGTGCAGATGCAATGTAGCTATGCAGGAAGTTAGGCTTGGAGAAGAAGGTAGTACCAAAATACAAATGTGGAGGACCCAGAAAAAGCACAGGCTCCTTGTTTGGAAATCTGTTTCGTAGTGTATGGATAGATTGTTCTCCTGTAGCACAGGTGCTCATATTACTGCGGGGCATATTCTGTACCAAAAAAACAAAAATCACTCAGAAGCCACAAGGGCTTCCTGTGCTACACAGAGACCAGATGGGAGCTCGGGGCTGTTTTGCTTATCATATGGCCTCTAATGTTGGAAGAAGTTGCTGCAAGGAACAGAAACTGTTTCATTCCCAAGCCGTTGATGGTCTAATAGGTGCACATAGGCTGCTTGTGTGTAGAACATATTTTTATATTTGTGGCATGATTAAAAGTGGTCTGGTACAGCATTCTTCCTGGTGTGATCGTAGACATTTAATCACCTAGCCTGTTCCATCCACTTGTAAAATGCCATGGAGCATTTGGCCAAATTTGCAGTGTTGTTACCAGCTCCACTTATCCTTTGGGTGGTACACTTTCATTTCTCTAAAAGGTTGCTTCCACGTCTTTGCAGTTCCTTGCACATTTTAACACTCCCCTACAGTCCTGAATCCTGCTGTTGAGAAGTTAAGAGACTATTTGTGGAAAGTAACATATATGTCTGTTATTTTTCTCTTTTGTTCTGTTCTCCTGTGGAAGAGCTTGGTCCATTTCTGAGCATAACTTTCTTTTCTTTTCTTTTTTTCTTTTTCTTTTTATTTCTTTTTGTTTTTGATCAGGAGTGTGCCCTGAACTTCAGGTGCTGGTAGAATTAAGAGCATCATTTTTCTTGAATTCCCCATTGCTTTACTTTTCTCACCTTCAATTTTATAAAGATTATATATCTACCACCATTCTGAGAACATTTTGATTTGTTTTCATGCTTGGTGTTCTATGCTAGGCAGAACAACTGAAGATGATGTCTGAACCCTTGGAGGATGCCTTTCTTTCCACAACCTGGTTCAACTGAATTTAACTTGGTTCTCTCTGAGCCAAATTGTTAACTTGAAAATAAAACTCTTTAGCTCCTATGTCCATTGCTTCTGCCAGCTCACATACCTAGACCTTTAAGCATGGGCAGTGTTGCTTTTACAGTGCTGAGCCTCTTCATTTTCCCATGCTCTCCTGAAAATAATCTTCAGAATCTTTTATTGCTGTTGTGTTATAAGCCAAGAAGACCCTTTCAGCTTCTTATCATAATAAGCCTGCAAAAATTTTGCCAGGTTTAAAAAACCATTTAATCTTTCTTCTCAGAAAAAATAGTACCTTGTTTCTTTTTAGCTACGTGGAAAACAATTAATGGCATATCACTCTTCCTTCAACCAGTGGTAGCCTGGTTTCTGGAAAACAATTAATGACATATCACTCTTCCTTCAACCAGTGGTAGCCTGGTTTCCATATTAACCTTTAAGATGCTTGTTATCTAGCATGAGGCTGCCCCTCCACAGTTACTGACTTCAGGATATTTTCATGGCGCTTCTAACTCCTGCTTTTGCCTACTCCCCATCACCGTGTACTTCACTTCAGAAACAGTGTCTCTTTCCTATCAGTGATGCCATTCATTTAGAGTGAAAGTCTAAATGCTTGACCTTTGCAGCCATAGAAACTGACCTTTCTGTTCTGGCCTCAGTATTATGTGACCTTAGGAGAGTTCACTCACTAGTGCCTCTAAGGTTGATTTATTCATCAGTGGGAAGTGACTGGTCCGATCTCCCTACATCACCGCAATCCCTTCCAACTGCTCAACACTAGGTAGAAAACAAGGAAATCTAGAGGAGGAAAAGGTTGGTACCCTGACATTTCTTTCTACCAATTAGGATTAGTGGCAGTGAGCTCCTTGGGCCAGATTCGAAATTTTTCTAGTCATTTATTATTATTTATTTCCAACCAGCAATCCAGACAACAACAAATGGCAACCAGCAACCAGCAACAGCAGCAGGAGCAAACGACAAGGAGCAACAGACGCAGCATTAGACGGCCAGCCTCTGGGTCTCTGGCACTTTTATATGCTCCCAAGAGTCCCGAGAAGTCCAAATGTCAGCTTTCTTCAGCTGGCAATAGCACACCCCTCCTAGAGCATGAGATGAATCATAGCCAGCTGCTAGGTGAACATAACTGAAGCAGCCCATAGTTCTCACATGGGATTATAACAAAAACATAAATACTTAACACTTTTTGTTTAAAAAAAAAACCCACAAATTTCTCAACTGGAACTATTACCACTACCATCCTATCATGATAATTACTTCTGTAATCAACACTTTGTCAACCTTATTTTATTAACTAGATCATGGTTCATCGTAGTCCTAATCATATTGTTAATTTCTTATTCTACCTCCTCAGCTTCTAGCACAGTAGTAAACACAGAAAAAAAAAATCATTCTGCGATCTTCCTGTGAAGATCATTGTAATACATTTCCTTCCAGTACATCATAAATGTCATGTAAACAGCCATTTTTTACTTTTAATGCATGCTCCCTACACCCCATGCTTCAGCCATTTTGGTTCTTTGCCTGTGTAGAAAAATGTACTCTGTTGGCTGGAGAGATGGCTCAGAGGTTAAGAGCACTGACTGCTCTTCCAGAGGTCCTGAGTTCAATTCATAGCAACCACATGATGGCTCACATCCATCTATGTTGTGATCTAATGCCCTCTTCTGGCCTGCAGGCAGATCACTGTATACAAAATAAATAAGTAAATCTTTTTTTTTTTAAAAAAAAGAAAAATGTACTCTGTACCTGCAGTCTGGTTAAATTATTAGCACTGTGAAATAATTTTACAGCCCCCATTTCGAAATGAATAATTGTATATTCCTCTATGTTCATTCAACATTTTTATAACATTGTGGCATTTACAATGTTCTGCTTTGTAACATAATCAATTGCTGCTCTGTCTGCTCTCCTCCTAATCCTATAAGCAACCTTACTGTTTCAATCATTTTTAAAATTAGATACCTTCTGTACCTCAAAGATGCTTCCTGAGAAGCACTGTTTCTTAAGAAGCATAAAAACACAATCCCAACGGCTTTTTAAATCAGCCAGAGTGTAGGATATGAGTACCTGGCCTGTGAACTCCGTGGTCGTGATCAGGGGCATCAAGGATCATTCTGGAAGATTTACCAGTGATAAAATGTCATATAAGAAGCATACTCATTGACAATCTCTTTACCTGCTGAGAAAGTAGATGCAGAAGAGCTATTCTATTTAAACAATGGCTCATGGCTTACTAGCATAGAGAATCTACATAGAGTTCTTCACAGCCATCACAAATAGTTTTCATAAATTTGAGTCACATTAAAGATTTAAAAAAACCTATTTTGCAGTATTTCAGTTAATTTTCTGTTTATATTCAAGAACGCATATTTCTGTGAGCCTTATTATTTTGTTCATTTCAAAGGTAATTCATATATCATTCTCTGAAATAACTTCTCATTCACTGTGTAGCTTATCTAATATTTTTGCCTCAGTTGCTTGTACTAATTCCAAGCTTTCCACTCTTTTATTTAGAATTAGTTAAAGAAATTAGGATTATCCTATGTGCATGTGTAAATATGGGTGCAAGTAAAGGTTCGAGGACAACTCTGTGGCATCACTTTTGCCTTTCAACCTTTACATGGCAGCTGGAGGTCAGATTCCAGGTGTCAGGTGGCAACCATTTCCACCATCTGAACACTCTAGGTATCCTCTCTTATTTTTTATCCATTCACTATGTGCACAACCACAATCCATTGCTTTATTTAGTCTACAGTTATTTTTTTTATTCTGACATTCCCTCGTGCTCTAAGAAGTGGCCTTATGATGTATTTACATTAACTATTTCTTTTGTGCCCAAGATATTTCCAGAAAATTTATTTGTTTAATGTAAAAACTTTAATATTTAAATTAAGTATAAACTAATGTTAAAGGTAATAAAATCTTTCTTAGTATGTAAAATGTAAATTCACATCAGAAAAAAGAAACTATGCCAACTGGGAGATAAATATGTTATCTATAGTTAAAAGAAAATATAAAGAAAAATATTTTTTAGCATTTCCAGGTTTTTAATAAAATGGCCCTTAAGAAACTTCATGAGAATTTTTTTTAGTAAGTAAAGGTTCATCTTCATTGTTTGAAACTATTTGTTTTGAAATTAGATTGCATATCATATAATGCCTTTAGTTTTATTCAAATGAAACTATCTTTTACTTGGAAAACTGTATTTAACTATATAATTTGGCTGTTTAAAAACATAGGATAGAATTAGAAACAAAAAAATGAGTATACGTAAACATTATAAAGTTATTTTATCCATATTATTATATAGGGAGGATAATTTAGTAATTTAAAACAAGTTTAGCCTTTTTAGACACACACATGCGCGTGCGCGCACACACACACACACACAACACACACACACACACACACACACACATCCGGGGTGGGGAGTTCTCTCATAGGAGTGGTTATCATATGATTCAGTAATGGATATTAAATTCTGAGTAGTTAGTTGAATATATCTTTTCCTAAAAGAGAAGCTAAAATTCATTAAAAACTAATTAGAAATGTATAGAAGGCTAATTTTGCATGTTAAGCCTTATTAGCGTGAGATAAGTAATTCATAAAGAATCATAGCATTGCTCTGGACAGGATCAAATAAAATGACACTACCAAGCCTTGTTTCTGAACAAATTAAAGAGCATGAAAACAAATCAAAGCAAAATCTCAGGTCCAACTCATCTTGCCTTTTGTCAGGGGAAAGCAGCACACATAATGCCCTGCACAACTCTATTAAATAGTGGCTCCTGGCAAAGGTTTCCTGAAGTAGCAGCTGTCCATGCAGGTGGACTGCCTCCCTTTTAGTGTCTGAGCTAGGGAAAATCATGCCATTTGCCAGGATAAATTTACCCTCGGTGAAACATAACTGGGTATGAATTCTTGCTCGATTCAATGCCCAATTACCAAGCCTGCAATGGGACACTATAATAGTAGTATGTCCAGCTCTCTGAGTAAATCTGTCAGCTGCATTCGACTGCATTTAGATATATGGCACATAGTGGGAATTAAAGGAAAACAAATACTATAATTTTATTTTTGCTAAACTTAGAGCTTGTATCCTATTTTAGCCCCATTTTTAATCTGCCCTTTTAACTAAATAACTTGGGTTATTTCCATGTTGGAAAACTTTAGTTTTGTTGACATCCTTTCCTGTTACCTCCTACAGTGGGTGTTCTCACTTCTCCTTGGCTTTCCTAATAGACAGGACATCTGCTGATTCTTGTAAACAGTAGACGCAGCAGCGCAAGCCCTGTGGTCCTAGCTCAGCCCGCATGCACTGTTCAGGCAGAGAAGAACAAAAAGGCAGCAGGAAGATGGAAAAGGCAGACCCTACTGACATTACTTTCAATCAAGTGAACTTAGAATCACGTATTCATATAAATGCCCTAAACCACCTCACCTGCTTTCCTGTTTTGATCCTAATCAGGTTTTCAACCAGTAACTCTTAATAGTTACTCTGAGACATAGCTGATTTGTTTCTGCATACTACTTTGGCCTTAAAACGTGGCTTGTATATTGACTGTATTTCCCACTGAATGGCCTAGGATTACATTAGCTTTGCTCTGATATCTTAGGCAGCCATGCTCAGTTCTGTGGTGCTTGGTTGTTTCGTTTTATTTATTGCTGTTTTATAATTTCAGTGTTGCTTTCACATTAAGAATGAAAAGGGAAAAAAAAAGAGTGACTTTCTCTTTGAGAATGTTTGACCAAAATTTGACTGAGAAGGTTTGACCAAGAGTGAGCTCAATTTTCAGTTCTCTGTTTCTCCTTTGTTTTGTCTTCCACCTGTCTGTGCTTTGTCTTTAGTGGCCTATCTGTGTTGTGTGTATCATCTGTCCCTGTTGTCTGTATGTTGTGTCTGGGTGATCTCTCCTTCATGCCAGTCCCTTCCAAAGGGCTTTGCTCTATATTTATTGATGAGCATGGGGATCATGGTATGAGAATAATTTTTATGGAGCATTTTAACAGAATTACACAAGAAGTTAGTTTTCTGACTTCATCTGACCCAGAACAGCACTTAAAACCACAGATGTGATTAACCTATTTCTGCATATTGCTCTCAACATTTATGAAATATTTGCTGCTAAAAAACTGCTTTCAATCTGTTGGCTGCTTTCAGCCAGTGATGGCCACAGTGATTATTCCGATTCAGACACGTGGAGGAATATATAGCTGAAGATTAGAGCTACTCATTTGGCTTAAACTTTAGCAGGTGATTTCATGTGAAATCCAACACATAGCAACGTTCGCTACGTTGTTCTCTCAAAGGCTAGTTAAACCTGAGTACACAGTAGAATAGCAGATTCAATACGTAAGTCTTAAGTGATTAAAATTAGCTGCAAGGTCCAGCAAAAGCTCTTTTCACACAAGAGATATTTTTAGAAAAAATATGCTTGTAAAATAATAGGTTTACCTATAAATTTTCATACATATTTCATGTTAGTTCATTCCTTTCCTGCTTCCCCATTTCCCCCCTGCCTCCCTCTTCTATTATCAGCACTTTTGATGAGCAGGCTCTTCCTTCTTTATTGTAAGAGGTAGTTTTTACTACATTTGTAAAAACTCAAAAAGATCTTAACTGTGTGAGGCTAGCTCTTCTTCTATTAAAATTTCTTCATCTATTTGTTTTGCTGTTAGTACCATGGGGTAGTGTAATTTGTGGTCTGGTAATGTTATGCCACTATGCTCTTTCTGTTTAGAATTAGTTTGGCTTTCCATGATCTTTTCTGTTTCCATATGAATTTTAGGATTGCCTTTATAGTTATATGAAGAACCCCATTGGAATGTAGTGGATATTTCAATGAATCTGTAGATTACCTTTGATGGTATAGCCATTTTCACATTGTTAATTCTGCCATTCTGAGAACATGGGAAGTTTTCCCATTGCTTAGTTTCTTCAGCTTTTCTTCTCCTCCTCCTCTTCTTCCTCTTCCTCTTCCTTTTCTTCTTCCTCCTCCTCCTTTTCCTCTCCTTCCTTTTCTTCCTCCTTTTCCTTCCCTCCTCCTCCTCTTCCTCCTCCTCCTCCTTCTTTTCCTTCTTCTTCTTGCCTTTAACTATTCCTTATGTTTGTTTTATTTCCACAGGAAAATCATATGTAAGAAAATTGAAAAGTTGAACAAAAAATAACATAAAAGCAATAGCAAAAGATGTCCTGTTCTGAAACCATACATTGTATCAAAAGTCCTGCTATATGTATGAATTATGACAGCATATTTGTCTGAAGTATATAATAATATATTTTTTTTTGAGGAAAGGCTATTTATGACCATGCCTCTTTAAAAAATGGATTATCTATTTACTTTAAGTTGAGTTCTTTGAGTTCTTAGTATATATTGTATAATCATCACCTATCAGATTGGTTGTTTTCAGATACCTTGTCTCATTCTATGGCTTATCTTTTCATTCACTTATTGTTTGATTTGCTTTGTAGAAGCCATGAGCACTATGTTCGGGTTGTTTTCCTTTCATTGTCTCTGCATTTGCTATCATAGGAGATTATTTTCATTAGTCAACTCAACTGTAATTTTATTGTTAGTTTTTAAAATTAGTATTACAGGCCCTAATTTTCTTGCCCTATGTTTTTGTGTTTATTGTTTCATTTTTAGCTAATTCACTGGAAGAGCTTACTATTAGTTTTCAATTTCTGCATATTCTAAGTCCCATTTTGGCTAAAAATTTCCTTAGAGATATTCTGTGTGATTTCCTACCTAGTAAAATATTCTTGCTTCATATTGAGTATGATAATTTATAAACATAATCTGAAGAGGAATAAAATTGAATGGAATTTTCAACTCTTTATATCTAGAATTATAGAACTTATAGGAAAATTTTAATTTAATAGAAAAAGACATAGCATATTCATGTTTATGTGTTTGCTTGGATTTCATTAACAAGAGTGCTTTAACTATAATTTTATATCTATTTCATTTATATTTTTATATGCGGTTTTTCTAAATTAACAACTACACTGAAATCTTCCAACTTGGAGAAGATTTGAAAACCTTTTTGACTTGTTGGTTTTCTTTAAGATATTTTATAATAAGAGATACACTTGAATAATCCTTAAATAGAGACAGTCATGTAAAATACTTCTTTATATAAAAGTTGATATCCCAAGATAGGGTAAGCAAGCTCTCAATAGTTCCTGCCTCACAAATATGTCTGTCAGATACATTTGGCCAGAAGGCTGAATATGATGCTCCAACATTATAGAATTTTTGGTGACTGTTCAGGCAGCAAACTGTCTCTATCATTTTCTCATTTAGGAAGCTGCTAACATGCACTTCCTGTTTACTCAGATAATTAATTTTATTCCTTCTGAAGTCTCTGATTGGGTTGAAGACCAGGTAATTTTGTGTTATAATTAATCTTGATTGTTTGTGGTAAAGATGTTTTTAGGTCTAGGTACATGTTTTAAGTTAAGAAAGATGAGATATGATAGATGATAGACGTACTGTCAGAAATTTAGACATACCAAGATAGGAAAGATGTTTTCTTCAAGGTTGCCAAATACAAATAGCCAAAACTCTATGAATGTAACATTTATATAATTCCTGATTGTTTCATGGTTCTTCTTGTTGTAGTCAGTTTACTGTAGATATGTGTAATAATATAACTGTAAATGTAAAAAAAGAAAAAGAAAAAGTATATGGCCCATGCTAATGGATAAAATGTATTTCTAAACACAAAACTAGTGCCAAATAGATAAATTTCCAATAAAAGCTAATAATGGTAATTACACAATTGTAATATGGAAGGATATAGGCCAGGATTCTCATATTACACTCCCAGGACAGTCCTCTTTTGAGTGATCATCTATAGTTTGAATACATGATCATCACTTTCTATGTCATACAAAATGAGCGTGTTACCTTTATCCCTAACTTGAGATTTATGTAGAACGGTATTATCTTAAAGTTCTTTGTTTTCAGATCCTTAATCACAAGATATAGTGTATAATTTGAGTTACTATTTATCCATCAACTGATGAAGAAATAACTAAAGTATGCCAAGACCACTTCCATGTTTTATGAGACATAATTGTTTAAATTATTTCCAAAGCAGAAAATTTCAACTTAAGACCATCTCAGATAAGATACATAGCTAATGTCATTGTTTCTAATAGTAGTATAATTGTTTTCAGCAATGAGTGTCTTAGAATTAAGTAGCTATTTATTATATTATATAGTAAAATCATGAAAGTTACATTTTATCCAATAATATAGCTTATATTTTCACAATCCAGAAGAGAGAAAAAGAAATTGCATATGATTATCTCATGCAAAGGTTCCTTTATGGAATGCAATATAGCATAAGAAGATCTATACAAAAATATGTTGCCAACTAGATAAGTAGTATGAAAACTTTTGTGCACTAAAATCACACACACACACACACACACACACACACACACACACTGAGTTTATTGAATGAAAATTTTGAAAGGAGAAGATTTAAATTGCTTTCTTAACAATTTAGAAGGAGCTGGAGGTCAATAGGTAAGAAGATATTTCTAAATTTCTTTTGCTGAAGATGAAGGATGTCTTGGATTCATCAGTGGGATAGAATGTCCCAGATTTTTAATGACTTCCTGTTGAAATTAAGTGAAGCTAAAATTAAAAGCATGCCATGGCATATCTTCATGCTTTTAATGCAGTGTTTTGAGTTACTCAGGCTGTATTCATTTTCAACTGACAACCATTGCCTTTTTTTATCCTAATAGAATGAGAAAAAGAAATCTACATACTTTATTTCTCCTGTTTTATATACAAACCTCAGTAATTGGATTCTGAATCTTCATTCTCATTTTATCCCAGGGCTCTTATTGATCATTTGGCCAGGGAGACAGGACTCTGGAAGGAATACATTAAGGGAACAACAGCTCTGTCTGATAAGTGCTTGGCAAAATCCCTGATGTTGTAATTTTGGTAATGTACATCTTTGTTCCAGATAGAAGGCTAGCAGAATGCAGACCTTCTATCC
>OU015751.1:36674951-36745084 GCA_907169655.1 Acomys percivali
CACACACACACACACACACACACACACACACACACACACACACACACACACACACATTCCCACCCAAAACAAAATTAGACTTTAAAATTCCTTTCTCACAGTACCTATGATCAGGCTTCAGGCATAGACCCATATTCTCCCTTAACTCTGCCAGCAGTGTTTTATCATGATGACAACTTTAAACTACAAAGTAGAATATCAGCCTATCTAATCTAATTTATGTACATATGTATGTATGTGTGCATGTATGCATGAATGTATTTTAAATTGTGTCTGTGTGTGTATCTACGTGCTGGATATGTACATGTGAGTGCAGTTACCCATGGAGACCAGAAGAGGGCCTAGGATCCCCTAGAGAAGTAGTTGAGGGCAATTATGGGTGCCCCAAATAGTTCCTGAGAACTAAATTCCACTTCTCTACAAAAGCAGTTTATACTCTTAACTGTTGAGCCAAAACTCCAGCTCGCAGAAATATATTTAGAACACAAACTTCATGCATAGGATTACTACACCCAAAGCCTAAACATTTCTTGTGTTTCATGGGTTTGTTTTCATTTTTTCCATAGCCTTGTAACAAAATAATAGGTTAGTCATCACATAATTTTTATTCAGCCAGTCTTGGTTGGTTTTTGTTTTGTTTTGTTTTAATTTTTGCATCACGCTTGTAGCGAGTTGGTACAAAATGCCTACACTTTGTTTCCTACTGAACCCACCTGCACACTTTTTAGATATTTTCTTAAGGAAATATCACAGTTATACATTATTATTATGTCCAAAGAATTACCTCCCCCCCTCCCCCCGCCCACTCAACCTCCATATTTACCCGGGTCTCAGTGCAGGACTGCCATCTGGTGGAACCATGAAGGCACTTCTGGTTTGAACCTAACCAAAATGTATTGTCTTATTTCTAATTAAGTTTCCCATAGAGCAATGTAGAAACAAAACAGGAGCTCTGTTTCTTGTCTCAAAGGAAGATGAGCAAACGAAGAATGGGGACTTTGGTAACAATTATAGCAAGCCATTCTTCAGGGTGACTGGGTGTTAGTTGGAAGGCATATAGCATAAGCAGAGATCTCTCATTTAAGAGCCAAATTTTATAAATATGTGATTGTACATTGTGGGCATAATGTTTATAGTAAATAAATTAAGGAAAGTCACAATAGAATTGTAATGAAGCAACAGAGAGGTGCCCCAGATGTCTTAAATTCTTTTCCCGTTTCTACATCTACTAATCATTTAGTCTCTTCTTAGAGTCCTGCTCATGTACCTCTCTACCTATAGTACCTAATAAGACCACATATTGCCCATAGATGACGCTGCCTAGGAAACGCAGTGTCTACATGCCCAGATGGCTCATTATGTGTGCTGCTACAGGCCTGATCTCCTCAGAAATCCTGTCACCACTGTCAGACGCTTTAAGTGAGGGACAGTGGGCTCCTATTGGAGAAAGTACTCAGAAGTAATTTGATGTTACTGATCATGAATAAAACCAGCACCAATGAGAAGGAATAAGATTTTTTTTTTCTGAGAAGTGCCTCTGGCATCTTGTCTTTTATAAAGAAAGAAGCTTCTCATTCTTATGTCATATTCATCCAAATTAATCAAATATTCCGAACAAATTGAACTGTTATTAATAATAGGGGTCACAATTGTAACTTTTCAGAGCTATACAGAATTCATTTATATGACATATGCTGCATACCTGGATAATTTTGCAGATGGGAAAGTAAATAAAAAGTGGAGAGAGAGAGAGAGTCTAGTGAAAACGCTCTACTTGTTTTGAACTGCACCTGTGAAGTGGGGCTAACATTTTTGAAGGCAGATAAAATGCCACAAGTACATTCTGAAGAGGGTTTTTCCTAAAATTATTCCTGTTTCTTTGAAAGAAAATGTCATCGTTAAGGTTGAAACATTCAGTTTTATCTGAGAAAGAGATGCATGAATTCTTCTTAACTGGAGAAAGATGAAAGAAAGAAATTGCTACAAAGTGTTTGCTTTGGTTTAGGTTTTGATTTTGATTTTTACGGAGGAGCAGGGTTTGACACATTCTTCTGAGTACCTTAGGGATATCCAGACCCAACATGGAGTTAATTCCTAAGAAAATCAAAGTCTGTTCCTAAGAGTTGCATAACTGGGGATGGAACAGTACTGTTAGTCTAACTACTCCATCGTCGTGGGAACAAATAGTAGATGTTACTGAGCAGTGACCAACGCCCATGGTTGACTTATAGGTCCATGATCTGCTAGTTCATTTGATATCTGAGTTGTGGAGGATTTGGTGACAGCTTCTCATGGAATGTTCATGAGATAGAATAAACGTCCACAAAGAATTTAAGACACCTGGACCCTACGGCCAATTTAAAACACAATTGGAAAGAAATAGAGAGCTGGGGATACCGAATCATGGTAGAGTGTATTTGATCCCTGGCATTGCACCATCAAATTTAATTGAGTAAAGAAGTCTCCAAAGTCGAAAATGATGCAAGAAGGAATCTCTAACATCATATTCAATGCCTAATGCAGTATAGAGCATGATTGTGTTCTTAGTTATGCAACAAAGTGATAATTATATTTCCAGTTTCATGTAGACGATCCAATTATGGCTTAAAATTTTGACTACAGCTTTCTAATTCATTCTCATATAATAGGCATAGGTTTTTTTAAATTTTAAAATAATTTTAGAAGATACAAGAATAGGATGAACTTCCTGTGTATTCTTCCCCCAGCTTTGCTCAGTGCTAATATCTTATATAACCCTAATATTTTAAAAAAATGACAAAATTGAGGTTGGCAATCTACTATTAGCTATAGACCTTATTTTGATCTTTCAGTTTTGCATATTTTGATGATATTACTTAGCATCTCTTTATTATTGTTTTATTCTGTAAATTATAAGTCCTATTTCACAACAAAACTCTGCTTGAATTTAGGGTTTCTTGAGGAATGCCTTGCTCTCAGCTCTTTTGTTTTGCCTTCCTCCTGCCTTTGTGTCACTCTCAAATAAATGAATAATAGAACTGTCTATTGCAGGCTTTTTGTAGAGTTCAATGTGATTGCTTCTCCACAAAATTTCAGCTTGAAGCAAAGTTTAAAGTGGCTGTCTTCTGGTATTTGTTTTCATTAAAATTATAATTTCTACCATTTCTATCAGTGTCATCTGAATTACAAGCACGTAATTTTCCTCTGAGATACTGAAGTCAGGTATCTTTTATACTTCACGATCTTCCCATGATCCTACCATGAAATTTCTGGCATTTTTTCCAATGAATGATAACTTGTAGAAGAATATTACTTTTTAGAAGAATACTGGTAAAACAAATATATTTTTTCATAAGTGAAAAATAAAGGCTCAAAGGTTCTATTTGTGTAATTCATGGCATAAAATCATGTTATGGAGCATGGCATGGTGAAACATATCTGTAATCCCAACACTGGAAGCTGAGGCCAGAGGATTCTAAGTTAGTGGCCAGCCTGGGCTATATATTGAGACACTGGTACAGGGAGTCTCTTTATATAATGAACAGTTAAATGGTCTGTGATTATGTGTCTATGAGGAATATGCTATAGCACAAATTTGTATTTTTTAAAATGTGGCCAAATCGGTAAGAGCCATCCAAACAGGACAACAGCATCAGCTAGAAGATGTCTTGCTTTTTGAACGCAGTTACTGGGTAAAGCTAGAAAAGCATACGAAGCGTGTAGGAGGAGCGATGGTGATAAGAAGCAAGTTTAGTGAGATTGTTAGAAGCCATGTCACATTCAGGATCTGCTCCCAACTGTAGACAGTGGTGAGCTGCTCTTACTATGAGCTGCAGAGAGTTCTGGGTAAATTTGCCTTAGAAATACCAATCTTCCTATGGCGTAAGGCAGCCACGATATTTCGTGACACATTTGGTGAGCATATGATGATTGTTTAGACACTCTATAAATGTTAGGGGACTTTTGCTTAAGTGTTGTATCAGTGTAGTCAGAAGGGCCCCCAGCACTGCCTAAGATTTTATGGCCCTGACTTAACTTCTACGTTACTAGACGCGATGATGATCCTGACATTTTGTTAGGTGTCTGAGAACAGGATTACAGAAATTTACTAATTTGGTTCAACATTCAAACAACAGTACCATTGCATTCCTATGATTACTGTTTCAGTAAATTTTCACATATATATATATATATATATATATATATATGCAGATGATTCTTGAATAACCCTTTTACTAGCACAGAGAGTTCTTCTGCATTTGAAGATAAGATATATGAGCATTAGCAAGGGGGAAGCAACCAACGTGAGGCTACTGAGAGGCAGAACCAAGACAATAGGCATCACCAAGGCATCGTTCATGGACCACCTTGGTGTGATTCACATTACCTCTCCTACTGCATTCTAGTTATGTTATATGCTTATTTAAAGAAATCAAACGTCCATGTCCTCCCTATTCAGTTTGTTTTGTATACTGGATTTGTATTTAAAATTATCTCTACATTATTTCTAGTAATTCATTTTATGCTGCAACTAAAATTTTAGTAGGAATCACCTATATCTCAGAAGGCTACCTGTCAAATATATAAATTATTCATAAGTATAAAAGCTATTTAATATTGTTATATGATCTTTAAACTTAGATTCACCTGCTTCTCATTGTATTGCAAAGTATTTTAAGAGTAAAAATATATATTTTTTTTGGTTTGTTTCCTAACAGGTGAAAGTGATTTTCTTTCCTTCTTTGATTTTAATTTTTGTAGCCTTTCATTTGTAGCTTAATATCTGCAAAGCAGAGAGAATTATTGTTATTAAAATAGTCCATTTCCTTTTCCTGGTTTCTATTTAGTCACAGTTTAATAGTGTTCATTTTATTTACTTGAATGTTAAAATTTTCTGGATCATTATAGCATGCTATGATCAAAGGAGCTTACTTGAATAGAAGAGCTTAATGGCTTAGCTTAACTTTAGTTAGTAAGTACGTGGGTATAAAGCTACAGAACCTCTCCTTTGGCGTGGTATTGGTAGTATCACTGTAACAATGGCTGCCTCTGGAAGTCCCCAATTCTCTGGACGTTTTGTCAGTACTACTCACATACATAGTAAATAATTGTGTACTCTTAGTGATTTTGCATAATTATTTATTCATAAAATCTTGTGTACGTGGCAACTTATATCTTTACCTAATAAAATTTAATAGTGTATTCATGTGACCTTGCCTTGGGGTTTTATTCAGAGGGAAATGTCGATTGTCAGCATTATGACTTTGAATGCAATAATTATTCATATCTCTCCATACTTGTATCCATATGCATATTTATAGAGAATCATGACAGTGTAGCTGAAGACTAGAATAATTGTTTCCAAATGTAAAAGGTGTGTGATGATTAGTGTAAACTGTCAACCACACAAATCCTAGAGTCACCTTGTGTGCAGGCTTTTCGGCATGTCTGTGGGGGTAATCTGGATTGTTTGAGTTGTGGGAAGATCCACCCACTGTGCATGGTTCTCTGGCAGGATCCCACATTGTGTGAGTGGAGAAAAGCAACTGAGTAGCAGCTTACATTCATTCCTTTCTGCTACCTGATTTTGAATGTAATGTGGTCAGCTGTTTCATGCTGAGGCTTTCACTTTTCCAAGATTGACTGTACCCTGTGTGCTGTGTAATAAGTCCATTCTCCCTTAAGGAGCTTTTGTCAAGACATTTAAACATAGCAACTGGAAAAGAAATCAAGATGATGATTATGGGTTATATAAGTATGTACTATGTAATGTAAATGTAATGACTACATGAATAATGGAACTATGTGTGTGTGTGTGTGTTACTTTTCCTGAAGTGCTGTTTTCATGAAAATTGGTTAAGAAAATTCTGTTTCTAAGTTGATCATCATGCAGTGCTTGTGGTGTAGAGACACTATATATTGTCCAAATTAGAGATGTCTACATTACTTGTGTTTCTGCACTTCAGAATAGCTAACTGATATTTAATGATGAAATGAAGCCTGATTTTCCATATGTAGAAAAGTGTGTTCATATCTTCATAGTCTGTAATAGCTTTCTGGAAGATGGACTAAATGCTGCACATAAGAGATTTTGATGATCATATTAAAGATATTTTAAGTTGCATATTTAAAATCATTTTTATTTAGAACAGGCAAATTAAAATTTTATTGATTGTGGCAATTAAAAGTCCTTTTAGACCCAAGGCAAGAAAATTATGGTAAAGGTTTTAATAAAGGTTATAGACAAATACACATTATAGTTTTAAAACTTGGAAAGATGGATACAAAATTGAATAAATGGCATGGAGATAGTATTAGTGTAGCTCTGAGCTTATCCTGAAGTAATGTTTGCTAAGAATTTGGTGAAAAGTTGAGTATTACTTTCCTTTTTGTATACACTGTAGGTCTATTGTCATGCCTAACAGAATTATAATATGGTGTTCTTCTGTCTGGGGCTTTAAAGGCTATTTTACTCCAAGAAGAATATGATACCTATATCTCTAAGGGACTAGTTCTTTACATCATATAGATATCAGAATTTAGTTAATTGTCAGGAATACATATGTCCTCTTTACCTAGGAATATGCATGACATCACCTAAGAGCAAGGAGAGAATGCTTCTTCATTCAGAGCTCACTAAGTGGCCAGGTACAGTGTCCCTTGCTTGTATTTCTAGCACTTGGTTGATAGAAGCAAGAGGGTCAGAACTTTATGATGATTTCGTGCTACATAACAAGATACAGCCTGGTCTGCGGTGTAGGAAACTGGTCTCAGCAAAAGAAATGAAACCAAACCAGAAATTTCACATGGCTGTCCAGTGTCGTGCTTGCCCTAGGTGCCAGTGTTCTCATTGCCGAGCTTGGTTTCCCTTGATTACCTGATCTGAAAACTCCCAGTGAGATATTACTTTTCTTTCTCTATGATCTACAAAGTGCTGGATGCCCTGTGGTTCTGAGAGCCTCTCTGTCTCACACCTGAATTCCTTCCTGTGGATGTTTGTGCTTTTTTAAAGCTCCACTCACTGTGCGCTATCAGCATGTCCTCTTGCTGTCAAGGGGCCTGCACGTTAACTGGCTCTTGGGGAAAATACTCCCATTGATGGCTCGAGTCTGAGCTGAATATACACACTTTTGCCAGACAGCAGTGCACTGTGGTGATTCTTTGTCCCAGTAAACAGCCTCCGTCTGTGATGGCTCTCTAGCTTTTCCTAGCTCAGGTGCATCATTGTTGGGACATTCCTTACGTTTTTGCTGTTGTTGTTTTATTTGTTTGTTGTTGCTGTTTGTTTGTTTTGTTTTGTTTTTTTGTCACAGATTCTACAGAAAGTATTGCTCTGGAGGGATTAGGGAAGCAGGAAAACAAAACAAAAACTCGTAAAGGAACAAAATGCACTCCACAGTGCAGTCAGGTGTCCTCCTTTTCTTTCACTGCACTGCTTTCTCTTACCTATGGCTTTCCAACTTCCTTTTAATAATCTTCAGTTTTTATACAAAAACCACTACATGGAATGTTCTCTTCAATTTAGTAGAAACTTGGCATGTGGAGTGAGTGTTTCATTCAGATATAGCGAGTGCCTAGGCTTATGAATGGACAGTGTTCACATAACCAACAGATTCAGAAAAGAAAACTGTCTTAGTTGCTGTTATGAAATACCACAAATGAAGGAACTTGGGGAGGAAAGGGTTTATTTTGCTCACTGGTCCATATAATAGTTTATCATTAAAAGCAGTGAGGACAGGAAGACCAACAGGGCAGGAACTCTGAGGCAGGAGCTGATGGAGAGGCCTCGGAGGAGTGCTGCTTACTGGCTTGCTCTTCCTGGCTTGCTTGCTCAGCCTGCTTTCTTATAGAACTCAGAACCACCAGCCCGGGGTTGGAACTACATACAGTGGACTGGCCCTCCCACACCAATCACTAATTTTAAAAAATGCCTGTTCTTATGGAGGCATTTTTTTTTCAGTTGAGGCTCGCTCCTCTCCTCTCTAATAACTCTAGCTTATGTCAAGTTGACATAAAACCAGCTAGGAAAGAAACACGGGTCAATTGTTTATACCTTCAAAAGTAGATTTGAAACTGTAAATAGATGCTTCTTTTTTATTTTTTGGTCCTTCCACATCATTAAAAATTGTTCCTTCTGTATTTTCTTGGTTTTCCCACATGTTATAACACTAAAATATTTAGTTTTTTTGATTTATGTAAGATCCTGAATGTAGCTGAAGCAAAGCAAACCATGGTAAGTGGATGGAGGTAGCACAGCTGTGCATGTAGTAGGTCCCGTGGGATATTTGCATATCACAGGCTTATACCGATGCCTTTATTCTGCTATGTGGGGTCATATCTGGGTTTCTATCTCAATAATGTGCTGCCCACTTTTACCAAATAAAGCTTGAGTCTTTTCTTATTTGGTGCTGAAGTTTGAACTTAGGCCCTTTCCTAACTAGGCTAGCACATTATGACTGAAATATGCTCACAGCCCCTACCCTTTGTATTTTTCCTGTGAGTGTGCACACTGAGTATATAATTTATGTATTTAGATTATCTGTTTTATGGTCATGTATGGTATGAATTACTTTCTTATATCTGTTCATGAATTAAATTTTTTTAGAATTCATAATTTTCTCCAAGGGCACAGTCACTATTCTCAATTTTCATTTAAGAAAAATCATCCTACTTAGTAATTTGTAGTACATGTAATCTTTTTTATTACTGATAAAATAATTCATATTTTAAATTTTTAAACTATATAGACAAGTGACATATTTTTGCTGCCCTTACATCTGTGACAAGATACCATTGGAACTGTTGTCTCCTGGTGAATCACATAACTCTGTCTTATTAGAATTCTAAATGTTGTTCACAGTTTGGGGCTTAAATAGGAGAATCAGTCTTTCAGCTCAAATATCCTCATTATATTTTTCACAATATAATCAAAGCAATACCGTGCGTTGTAGATATATTCATTGCTTAGGTATATGAGCAAATTTTATGTATTCTTTAAATTTTAGAAGCTACAGCCAGAATAAATATTTTTCATTTATTATTATTTATTATTATTTTGTTATATTACATCTCGATTGTTATCACCTTGCTTGTATAACCCCTTTAGGGAGAGCCATGTAATATAGGCCATTTGCACATATGCAGTACATACATAATTTATACTTATGTGATATGGTACCAGTTAAGAATCGGTCAGTAAAATGCAAGAATTGGTAAAGAAATAGAATCAAGTTGAAAGAAAATCCATTCATTTTGCTCATTTACAAAATGATACATAACCTGGGGAAGAAAAATGCAGTGGAAATGGCTGCAGCACATTGTACCCATAGCACATACCATTTGATGTGTTTAATTTTACTGTACATAACAACTCTACAAGTAAGTCATCGTTCTTTTTCTTCTACATGTCAGGTGAGGGTTAAAGAAATAAAGTAACTGATTGATGCTGTGACAGACCTACAATTGGGTAGTCAGCTTTACTGGCCTACTCCTCCTGTAGTTGAAAGGAAATTAAAGCTAGTGTAAGGGCCAGCGAGTATGGTAAGAACAACACTTAGTACAAGGCTAAATAAATCTGGGGTTGGAAATTAATCTTTTGCAGAGATTGGTATGCAGAAATTTATTGGTATTACATCACCAAAATTTAGTTTGATCCTTTTCATGTGGCCAAATATAAACTGATATTCTGATTTAATACTTTCCACCCTGGTAAGTGCTGGGATGACAGGATACTGAGCTTCCTTCCTGGGTCAATTCACACAGCTGGACCAGTATGCTCTTGTTGATGGGCTCTGGTAATTCTAAAACTATCCTTATAAGGGCTGTTATCTTAAGCCCTAGTCGCCCTTGGATGCTTTTGAGATGATCTAAAATATTTAAGTAATAGATGGGACCAAGTAAGAGGCAGTAAGGATAAAACCCCCAGGGCAATGGAAGGGAAGTGACCACATGTCCTGTTTTGAATCTGTGTCCCCTGAGTTGTCAGGTGGGCACAGTGATTTAACAATTGTATGCTCTCCCATGCACAAGCAATAGTCTTCAGCCTTGTTAGCACTCTGTGTCATCTTCAAAGATGAGAGGTAATAGCAGAACATTCAAATTATCTCTGCTAAATTATAAGTAAATGAAATTATCCCAGAAAAAAATCTTGAAATAGCAGAAAATATGACATATATTCTCAGTTTTAAGACAAATGAGATTTTTTTTCCTTTTTAAAAACTAAACATTTACTTAGATACCCATGAAGCTACTACTTGTGATGAAATACACTAGAGCAATTATAATATTCTTCTCTTAATCTGAATCAACGTTATATTTTTAAAAGCATGAAAGACACCCAAACCTAAATTTTTACAGTGCTCTGAGCTAGCTAGAGGTAGAATAGATGTTCTACTGCAAATTAAAAGCTGAGAATTTTCCTCAGTTAAGTTTTAATTTTTAAAATCTGAATATTTGTGGGAAAATCTAAAAGCTAAAATCACCAGGAGAGCCTGAAAAAAAATTGACCTAAATAATATGTAAATGCAGGATGTTTGTGAATGGGATTGAAGTTGTCAATGGGCATCTTGAATTAAAATGCAAGTCGATGTAAGAGAAAGTTCTCACAGTTTATTACATATTCAGTGGAGTCCTAATTTAGCTACCATTTCTTTCAACTGATTTATTTTTCTTTCTCTCTCCTATTTTAAAAATAAATGTCAAAAAAACCCAACTAGTTTGGTTAATGATGTCATGCTTATTGTATCTTACTGGCTTTGTTTAAAATTTTCTTATGTTGGTTCAGATTCCATCTTCAGAAACTCCTTCTGTTTCTGTTGGAAAAGGAAAAAACCTTAATTAAGAACCAGTATAGTAAAAAAGAGGGTAAGGAAAAAGAAAAGAAAGCTTTGGCGTGAAGTAAATTTGTGAAATTGAGTTCAAAATTTTCGCTACAATTTCTCTACAACTAGGTCAAAGTTCCATGAGTTTTTTTAATCTCAGCATTCTTTACCTTTACTGATACCTATTATAGTTACACTGTAGGGAATTAAATGATTGATATGTTTACGTATATGCACACTCACACTATACAGTATCCAGGAAGAGCTTCCTCTGAGTCTAAATACGGTCTGTGTTGTCCTACTTTGTCAGCAGGACAGAAGTATCCTCTACTTCTTTCAAGCTTTCTGCATATGATCTTCTTCCGAAAGTTTTATTTTGAAGCCTTCCACTCTTTTATTATGAGTCTGCATATGATTGATATTCTAGGGTTACAAGTGTCCTCATTATTTTCATTATTCCTTTGAGACATTCGTATTTTTGTGCCAGAGTGTCTATACTTATTGTGCTACGAATCATTCCAGGGGACTTCTCAAAATTTCTCCTCTGACGGAAGCGTTCCATCAAGTACTTTCTGAGAATATTGTTCCCCATTGTTGAGGTTCACTGGGCAGGTCTATGTTGTCTTGGTGACAGTGCGGCTATTGGGACCTAAATTCACAAGCCTATCAAATGAAATGTTTGCTTCTATAACTTCAGATGCAATTATTCCAGAGAATCTTTGTCTGTTTATAACAGCTTAGGCACAATTCATACAGAGAGAAAAAGTAGTATTTGTGGATCACAGTGGGACTATTATATGTAATAACTTTAAGAGAAAATTAGTAGTAGAGGCTATGGTTATTGTACATTTATATTTGTGCTAATAATTGTCCTTTGCAAACTCAAGATATAGAACCCATAAGTCATAGTGAAATTATGTAGAAAGTATCTCCAGAGACATGAAGAATGCCTATTTCCCTAATGTTCTGGTTTTGTTTCAGGAGAACACATTCTTTGGCTGGAATATATTCCCCTCCTGTCTGAATGCTCAACTAGTAGCCAAGGGTAACTTATGACTCAAAACTGGATGAGCTGCAAAGACAACCCATCTTTGCCATGCCTGCATCCATTCACTCCACCCATGCATTCCATGTCCAGCATGGGTCAAAAAGGGTGCGAGAAGCTTCTGGCACAGACAGGGGGAGACTATAAGACAGTCCCCTGTCCAGAGAGAGGAGGCACAGATAAGAACAAATGAGCTATGGGAAACATTATATCCCGAGAAAGGGAATCGCATTATGTTTAAAAATTGCAAAGAATCACCTGGCATATGTGGAACCTGCTGTGTAAGTCCCAACATTGGCAAATAAGTAAATAAATGAAAACTGAAAGGCTGCCTTCTAAAGGAGCAGGTTAGTGTGTACAAGTTACTCAAGGTGAAAGAGCATCCTGTGCGATGACATTGGGTAAAGGTGAAATGCATATTACTCTGAAATGTTAACTAGGCTTTTCTGAAGCTCCAAATGTGGATAAGCTTGAGGGTTCTGGTAAAGTTGTATTTCAAATGGCTTTAATATGGAACAGCTTCTTCAAGGTTCATGCCTGAGGCCAAGGAACACAAGGAAAGTATTTAAAGTTAAGATACCTGGACTCATTTGTGGAAAACAAAAGTGCTTTTCAATTTAAAGAATAATCTAAGCTAGGCAGGAGTGGTACGTGCCTTTAATCCCAGCACTTGTTAGGCAGAGAGACAAGCAGATTTCTGAGTCCACCATGGCTAGCCTGGCCTGCTGAATGAGTTCCAAGACAGCAAGGACTAAACAAAGAAATCATGTGTTTTTTAAACGTATTAGCAGATGGGTTAGGGCAAAGAGTATACATGTGCAGAAAAGATGAAAAATTAGAAAACAACTTCAGAGTTCAAAAACACAGTTCAAGTGGATACTTGAAGGACAGACATTATTACAGCTGTGCCATAGGGAAGTGAGGCAGGGAAGAACGGTTTGAGAGAAATTGTCAGAAGCAGTTTACACACTGCATTTGGGAAAAAAAAGGGGGACACGGTACAAGATTACTTCCACATTTCAAACCTTTCAGGAAAAAGTAGACAACTACAACCTACCATCCAGGAAATAAAGTGGCTTGGAGACAACTGTCATTATTTATTCAACAAATATTACTGAGTAATCAGTGTGCTCCGGCATTTATTTGAGAGTAAGAGATATAAACGCAAACCAGACACTATATTTATATAGGGATTCAATTCCCTATGGACAAAATAGAGTCAGAAAGAATATATAATTTCAGGAGGTTCTGTGTCTTGGAGAAACCAGAAGGTATATGATGAAGTACAAGAAAAGCCAGAGCCTGGGAATGTGTTATAGGTAAAATGGTTATGAAAGGCCCCTCTAAGAAGCAATATGTAATGGAAGAGGTGAAGGCGACATCCCCATGGGATGACCTGAAAGACAGTGCTCTCTGCAGAGTCATTCCAATGGGAAGTTGTCATTGTTAGCTTCAGCTGTCAATGTTACACAAACAGAGTCGTGTGAGTGCAGAAGTGTTGCGATCATATTGGCCTAGAACTGTATCTGTGAGCCATTCTTACTGGCTTATTGTTGTAGGAGGGTCCCCTCAAAAGGCAGGGTTTGGGCTGTAAAAGATGGACAAAGGAAGCAAGAGTTCCTCCAGGGTCCTGTTTACAGTCCTGTCTCCTGTCTCCTGCCTTGAGCTCCTGCCGTGGCTTCTCTCAAAGATTGACCGCGCTTGTCTATAAGCCACGTGACCCATTTTCACTTCAAGTTGCCTTGGACAGTATTTTTGTTCTTTTCTTTCTAACAGCAGAAAAAGAAAGATATAGGTAGAGAAACTAAAGCTAGGAGATAGAAGTGTGTGTGTGTGTGTGTGTGTGTGTGTGTGTGTGTGTGTGTGTAGGTATGTGTGTGTTTTACAGGAAATGAGTTTCAGGAATGTTGGAAGTAGCATTGCAATGGCAAGAAATTGGGTCTGTGTCCATTAAAATGAACCAAGCCTTGAACTTAGGTAATATTGGGGACTTGAGGGGATACTTGGGGAATTATGGGAGAAGGTGCATTAAGTCGGATAAGGCTGTATTAAATCTGTGACTCCTGAGCATGCACAAGGAAAAATCAGGAACAAAGGAATCTGCTATTCTCTGAAATTATGAGAGTTCTTGTTGGAGAATTCGGCGTGGGACATATGAGCATATGAGCGTATGAGATCACCTCGAGTGGGGGAGTTTAGCAGATGGGGAAGCTGCAGAGCACTGTTGAGACTGGAGGAAGACTGCAAAGCAGGGCAGGGGAGTGGCTGCTGGCAAAGGATGCTGAGAAGAGAGCAGACAGGAACCTTTGGATCTGTTTCAGTAATGCAAACAGAAGTAGAGAGAGGTTCTAAGAACAACCAATCCCAATGAAAGATGTCATCAGTAAAACATTGAGGCATTTTAAGTTTACAAATTAACCCACGTAACCCACTCAATGAACTAGTCATATAGCTCATAGAAGCTGCTATCTGCATGGACAAAATTGCTGTTCATAATGACAGGTACGCACTGCTGTTTGGGGAGCACAGTAGAAAGTCTGCTTAAACGGAGAAAGGGAGGCAAAGAACTATGTAGCCGAGCACTAGTGTCAGACACTGACTGACTTTGGACAAACAGCCTGGTTTTTCCAGCACACAAGAATATCCTCAAACACAACGGGGAAAGATTCTTGGTGCTTAATAGAATAATTTGACAAAGTGATTTGTATTTATTGAAATATGTGATCAGCTTAATATAAATCTAAATGAACTAATCACTTGATAATGAATGAGTTTAGTGAAAAGAACTACTGACTGTGTGCATAAATTTTTTGTGCTTTTAGAACTTGCTTGTATATGTACGACCATGGTTTCATGTAATTAGATACAGTCCATATCACTCTGGGTCCTATCATTGCTTCGAGAATTATCTGTATAACCTCCCCCACCAGAGTAATTCAGTTGCCTTAATAACGACTCTGCCTGTGTCCTGTTTCCCACAGAGTGGATTTCAAACTTCTTCACGTGACAGTTATGCCATTCACTTCAGCTTATCTGCCTAAGCTGCCAGAGGACCCTGTTCTCAGTCTTCTGTCTGGCTGTACTTTCTCTCACCCCACCTCATCTCCTTGGTTCTAATGTTCACTGTGTACTTGTTTTTGAATAATTCAATTTCTATGGCTTATGTCACACTCTTCCTTCCTGTAGAGCCATATTGGGATACATTTCTAATGATTTTCTCATGCTCCTATGATATCTTCCATCATTTGCTTCACATGTCAGCTAATGTAAAAATTGGTTACAGCCAGAGAGATGGCCCTATTTCAGGGAAGACCTGAATCTCTTACTGTTTTAACTCCTGTCTTGTCTCTTAAGGGCTTAAAATCTGACTGGAGAACAGATAAGATCTTCCCTCTAACCATGGAATCTGGCCGTGGCTCTCTTCCACAGTCTTAGCAAATCTGCCTTTTATGCAGCCTTTGGAGTAGCCACTTCAAAGGCCTTGAAAACACCACACACATTATACCTTAGAGCATTGGAGATGCAGTTGCTGCTCTCTAAAATGCTATTTCACCCTTGCAACTTTAGAATGCCATGCTTATCTGCAAATTATCTCCCCAGTATCTCCCCACTGTGCCACTTGCCTTCCTAGAAGGCTTTAGAATTGTCAAGTATCATACACTGAAATATTTTCTCAGATGGCTAAGGTTACAGAGTTCCTACTTAGGTAAGTGTTTACAGCAAATAATCTCATTCACACTGCAGAGTGCAGTGTAAGATTTTCCCTCTACCATCAAGTATTATTTATTGTCTTTCTTTGATGGGGAAATTCTGTAGTAGCTCTCTTTATTGCTTATCTCTATAAAAATAAATAAGCAAAAGAAATTTATTAAAAATTATTTCCACAGTTTTAATTAGTTTGCGTTAATGGATGAAGGTGATAACTTTGGTAGAAACAAAATTTAAATAGTAAAATTGATATTTCAAAACATTATCATTCCACAATATTTACATCATATGTCTGATCATTCAAAATAGTACTGTTACTCTTATTTTCCACATTATTTGAATTTGATATCTCTAACTTTCCTCTGGATTTATATGTACTAAAATGTGTCAAGTAAAGTTCTCAAAGGCTGGGGTATTAGAAGGAATCTAAGCCAGCATTTTGAAATCACTACAAAATGAATGTGAACACTTTACAGGGTTTCATTTTCCCAAATAAAGAATGCTCAGTTGGAAGTTCATTTTTCTGCACTCTAATTTTCCTTTGTTCACTTAATTGAACTCCATCTCTCAGGTGCTGTAATTGACTGATTCAGTAAGCCCACAGTGAATGTAAGTTCAGTTCTTTTTCACCTTCATCCACCAAAACAGTACTCCTATCCTTCAAGGAACATTCTAGGATGGTTATTCACCACAGGCCTTGAGACCAGAGCTGAAAGTTCAGAATATCCACACACTAACTGTAGAAAGGTTTTTGTAGCAAGCGTTCACCTACCAGAACCTGCTGCCTAAATATCAGGGACCATATCTTCTATGACTGACTAAGACTTAATACGATGTGCTAGAGCCATGCAGAGTCGGACAGTATAATGATGTTTGCAAATGAATGAGCGAGAGTGATGGAGTTTAAAGGCTCATAACAGTCTACTTCCTGTGTCCTTAAGACTTTGAGGATACATGAAAGTCAGTGGTTTTGATTTGATAGAACATTGTGTATTGAATTTAAAATAGTTGTTTTTATTTTTGTATTTTATTTATTACATTTATTATTTGACAATTTTATACATTTATATAATGATTTCAGATTATTATCAATCCCCAACTTCTCTTATCTCTCTCCTATTCCTTCCACCACCCATTCCTTCTACACTCTTTCCCATGTCAGTGTCTTTTTGTTTGTTTGTTATAAGAATTATTAATTTATATAAACAGTGTTTTATCTACATGTACACCTGCATGCCAAAGGAAGATGCTAAGTCTCATTATGGATGGTTGTGAGCCACCATGTGGTGGCTGGGAATTGATCTCAGGACCTTTGGAAGAACAGCCAATGCTCTTAAGCTCTGAAGCCTCTCTCCAGTCCCAGTGTGTATTTTTGTTTTATGTCACGACTCACCTTATTAAGCTAGAGCCATTTGTGTGCCCATAGGTCCAGAACAATCCTCTAGAGCCTGGTGGCCTTACCATTGGGAACATACTGAAGACAATGACTGTTTTTTTTTCCAAAAAATATCAGTAACCAGTGGGTCAATACAGAGGAAAAGGAGTCAATGAAGCTCTCTAAATCTATAACTGACTGTTGATAGGCCCAGCCTTATGTAGTCCCAGACCAGGAAAAGCATTTTCTGTGAAGCATGTTTGCAGTGACTGAAGAAAACATTTCAAAATCTATCTAAGTATCTCACAGCTCTCCCATTCTTTCTGCTAACTCTTCTATGACCCCTGACCTTAGAAAGACTGGTATCCATGTTGTGTATATGACTGAGTTCTCAGTAAACAGTTACTCTCAGTACCTTGGGTAGCTTCAGAGACACATTTTTGCATTTACTACCCATCAATACATTGCCTGTAGTGGGGCTTTAGGGCCCATGGTGGTTTAATTTTTAACTTTTATTTTGTAGTCTGTATCTCACATAGTCAGATTCAGATTTCTCAGTTTGTAGTCTGCTGGGACCTGACCTATTTACTAGATATACAGAATTAATGAGTGTGTGCATTCTGTAAAAAATCTAATATTTACATATTAGTTCTTTGCATGCATGTACCGGTTAAAAAGTTGTTTTACAAACACCATTATGCAATATTGCTAACATTTAATGTGGGAAAGAACAAATATAACCCTAAATGCATAACTCTGTAAATCACTAGTTTTCATTTTTCATCTTCTCTTCCTGGTAATTCTGATATTTCCATGTTGCCAAAATATTTTCATGGTATATTAGTCTAATTTGATATTCAAATTTTTATGCTATGATGTACTCACTGAGAAAGAACATTTTGAGTTTATTATAGAACTATAACTAACAAACAGCCAAAATCACAACTCGACATTACTACTTTGACTTCTCAGAAAAAAAAAGTGTCACTGTTGGGGCAATTATTGAGTAGTTTAAGTTTTTTATCTTAATTTTATATCCAAACAATTATGAATATAAACATATATACTAAGATATGATAATTTAATTCGTAATAAAATATATTTTATAAGGCATTTTATTATATTATGACCAGTTTTCAAATTGATACTTCCTACTTATCTATATGGTATTTTCTTTATAGACTATGCCATGATTAAAAATAATCCTAGTTAATGCATTTTAAGAATGACTCTGTGACTAGAAGCACTTGCCACTAAAACTGGGGACTTGAGTGAGTCCATGGCACTGACATGGAAGAAGGAGAGGACTCACTCCTTCAACTTCTCATCTGACCTTCACATGTAGACTATTACACATGCTTTCAAAGTACACATGTATACACAAACTAGTATGTAAAATGTAATAAATAAACTTAAGGTATTTTTTTATTTCTTGTTACTTTAAACTTATAGTAAGCATCTTTACTGTCACATAATAGTATTTGCTTCTTAAGATAACCTTTAGACTTATATTAAAAGATGTCAGGTGGTGTTTATACTTAGTGAGTAACCACCAGAAGGCTTATGCAGATTATATTTCAAGCAGCAAGTTTGTAACACATGTTTTGGACATTTAAGTGTGCTCTTTAGGCAAAATAATAACAGACTGGACATAATTTACAAACTGATTACAATATATTGTATTCAGAGAAAGCCCTATTTCAGCTCCAGACAGTGCAAGCTAATGATTATGTTTCTGGGATTAAAGTCTGGTCTCCCATTGTTTCTCTCATTTCTGTGATCTCCATCACAGACAATACACCAGATGCCATGTAAAAGCAGAGCACATTCTCAAGAACTTAGAATGGACAATGGCCTTATCTTTGTTTTATGCTATTTCTGAAGTCTCTAAAACTAGCAACTATTGCCAAGTGTCTTCTCAGGTCCAGATGATTGACAAGACCATTGGAATTCACTACTATAAGAAGGGACAATAACAAGTCTGTTCCTTCTGGTGCCTCACATTTGACCACGTCCCCTGGAGGGGGAGACCTGGTGGCACTCAGAGGAAGGATAGCAGGCTACCAAGAAGAGACTTGATACCCTATGAGCATATACAGGGGGAGGAGGTCCCCCTCAGGAATAGTCATAGGGGAGGGGAATAGGGGAAAATGGGAGGGAGGGAGGAATGGGAGGATACAAGGAATGCGATAACCATTGAGATGTAATAAGAATAAATTAATAAAAAATTAATTAAAAAAACAAGTCTCTGTTCTTTACCTAAAAGTCTCCTGCTATTAACATGTAATAAGCTTTTAAGATTTACCACCCTTGGAACCAGGTTGAGATAGTTATCTATTCATGATCTACAAGGCAGTTGAGGATACCAAGGCTGTTCTCTGGGTCAGAGACAGCACTCATTTTCCCCTCTTTTGACCAGTAATTGTCACCTGAATGTGTTAAGTCTTGTCTTTTCCATGGTCTTGGTGATGATGGGGGTTCTATGAACACCCAGTGTTCTCCATGCCTCATAATGTCTAATCAGCTAACTAAGACTTATGCTGAATTGACCCTTTCCATGTCACAAAGAACAGATCCCAACACTGATTCATTATATAACATTTGCTTCCCTCTAGATCATATATTCAGAACAGTAACAAGTTCTAGAGGCAGGGTTAATGCTGTTCTAACAGCTGCACCCAACTGTCAATAATGTGTACACAGTTCTTTCAAATTAATCATCTGAGATTTATTTTTTAATTACCTTGTATGTGAAAGGTAGTATGTGAACGTGAGTGTAACTGCCTGCCTAGCCCAGGTTCTCCTAAAGGTGGAAGTACAGGTAGGTAGTTTGTAAATTCCCAAACTGGGGGCTGGTAACCCAAACTCAGGTCCTCTGCAAAAATAGTAAGAACTCTTTACTACTGAACCGTCTCTTTAGTCCCCAAATTGAGTATTTTTAAAGTGTTTGTATCTACTCCACTCAAGTGAAAAGTAGATCTGCTGTGATACTATAGGACACAGCTCAGTGGCTTGAGCTAATCATTTGTTAATAGTTGCAAAACTGTTGTAAACTGAATATTACTGAACCATGTACTGCGTATGCATAGTCCCCTTTGAGTTTTCCAAGTTTAATATCCATCACAACTGCCTTTACAAAGCTCTAAAATGTTTGTAGCACTAGTTCAATAATAATATTTTAAGGTCAGATGGATCTAATTTCCTTTTACTCCGGGAAAGATAAAGCCACATAAAATTGAATCAAACTCCCAGGATTCCTATATGGTTGTTTCCGATCTGCATTTAGTGGCTTCAAAAGTTCAATCTAAGAGTGGAGCGCTTGCTGTGGCAATATCATCCATCACTTTGTCATCTAGGGAAAGAGTAGACAATGTGCTTCTACCTCAGATAGCATTGTTTGAACAGTTCGGATGCATGGACTTTGTACTCCAATAAGAGAAAAACCCTCACTTTTCAGGGCCTTTCTTTTGCCTCCGTTAACTCTTTATTTGCTATGTTTAAGGTGATGTTTAGATCTAGCCAGCTTCAAAGCTATGCAGATTGAATTATGTTCTATCAAATACAGTTAGATAAGGTATGGAGAACATATTATTCTATATGCTACAAGTAGATGAAATGGAAATGCCAAATTAAGTTTCACATAATAGATATATTCTCTTAATATTTCTAAAATGTCTTATAATTGAAGACTCATATACAATGCATTTCTTAGTGGTAGAAATTATCAGGAATAGGAGAAAGGAAGGGACATTTAAAAGGGAGGAGGAAAAATAATGAACAACCAACAAGAAGTGGAGGCCTTTTTATTATTGTGATTGAGGAAAGCTATTAGCAGATAGCTATTAATAGTGGCTTTTCTCGAATTGTGATCACAAGATCCCTTAAGGACAGGTAAAATTGTACCTGATGAATACTGAGACTCTTGCCTGTTAGCCTGTACGTACTACTATATACTGATGGGGCTCATGTTTCTGTTTGTGCACGCATATGTGCTAGTGTGCATACTACTCCATATCCTTCTGAATTATAAGCATGTACTCCACCAAGCTACACCATAATTTATATTGTTCAGTATTTTTAACAAGTATCAAAGGTGAGTTGTGGGCCTACTGAAGTTAAGCATCCATTAATGGCTAAAGTTAATTGAGAATTCTGACCTCTGGCCTGGTTTAGGTTTATTTTTTTTTCTAAAATAGTATTAGCTTTTAAAAAATCTATGCATGCTGATAGTTTACATTTAAGGATCACAAAACTCATTACTTTAAGAAAAAAAATCTGAAAAAAAAACTTATATGGAGAATGCATTGGAGTAAAAACTAATAGGAACATTTTGACTGTTCATTGCTCTTAGAAATGATAACAGGAACAGGGGTCATTCAGGCACAAATGGTTTTACTTTGTATTTTTAATATTATGTGAATAGTGATTTTGATAAATAATTAAGTAAAAACAAATTAATGTGTATACCTAAATTTTAAGACTCTGGAAACTATTCACTATTTACATGCCAGAATATTCCTATCAAGTGATTGATATTGATACATATTATCACAGACAAACATTGTAAATATAGTTTAAATAATAGATAATGGTAGTTGTCTAATATGTATATCGATTTCTGTAAGTTATAGAGTACATATTTAAGATGATATCTTAATTAACTCTCCTGAGATTATGCTCATACTTATGTAGCTTAAATGAAATTTTCATATCTAGGGAAAATAGTGTAAAGAAGTAACAGATGAATTTATTCCCATAGGTCACTTGGTAATTTATAATTCCATCATTAAAATAATACTACCACTTCCAGTGCTAAAATTAATTAATGAAAAATAGATTTTTTTATGAAGCTGATTTTTTGACATGTGCATTTTAATTTGTGTTAACATTATTTTCTTCCTTTTTTTCCCCTTCAGTGTTTGGAGTGGAATTGTAACACAAGTAGATTATGCAAATCAAGACAGTTCTTTCCCAAAGCCCTGAAAATTTAATGTCAAAAAATACATATTTTAGCATACATTATTTCAGGAAAAGTTCATTTTTATTTTTCTGCAAAAGTGTTGTAAGCTTTGGAGGAAATCTTATGGTCTCTGGTTAAGCCATATGCTTCAGAGCATTTAATGTCCTTGCAGTTACCCAAAGATGGTAATATTTGTTTTTTTCTGGCATTGTACTAATCATGTTTCCTTTACCATGGCTTCTCCATCAGAGTATCAGCTGCTGACACTGTTATCATTTATATATGAACGAAAATGAGAAACTGCCACGATGATCAATGGTCAAGAGCCACCTTACATTTGACCAATAATTATCATGATTTCTTTAATTGATGGAATATATCCAAGTTCTTAGAATAAAAGAGAATGTTTGTCTATAGTTAAAAATGTAACACAAATGCTTTTGAAAACAATCATCAACATTACTATCATTTCACCAGACAAATTTGAAAATATTGACCTTGGTCACTATCAGCAATGGAATCACCTTGGCCAAGTTTTCCTTAATAGTTCCTACCATGAAGTAGGTACTTGGGAAAAATGCTTAGATCATAGTGAGATTCAGTGGACACATAATATGATGGGAAATGGCTGTTAAGATTGTCAGCTGACTGGATTCAGGTCGGGACTTTAAATTTGAGAAATCCAGCAGATGTTTCCTGTGCCTTTTTTCATCTTTTGAAAAATGGCTTGAGGTAGGTTTTGCTTTATTACATTAGTTTTCCAAAGGTTGCAAAATGAACATGGATGGCATAAAAAAGCCAATATATACGGTGATGAGATAGACAGTAATTGGAGACTTAAATTAAAAGTACATCAAGTTGAAGAAAGGGCAATTTTAAAAATATTTAAAATTAAAATATGAAGCATTTGGCATAGAAAATAGGCAGATTTAACAATAAGAAAATTGGTTCAAATGAAAGCTTCATTATAAAAGAACAGGAAAATTGATGCCATTTGATTCACACATCAACAGAAACAAAGCATGGCAACATATTTTGAAGTTTCTGTAAGTAAGTTAATCAAATTATATAAAAATGTGTATCTAAAGTATATCTTTTTTATGTATTTTAATGAAAGATTTTCAACATTTCCTGTAAATAGAAAAGCCTTGGCTCATTAGTTTTAGTTTTCCGATACAAGACACTTTTCATTCCTTAAATTTGTTCTTAGCCACTTTCACACATATGATGCTTTCTGCACAACTCCATGGAGTGGCGTCACCTGGATGGTAAGGGAGTGAAGAAAGGATGAACATTTTGGTACCCAGAAGAGCTGAGATCAGGTGGCTGGACTCTGATGGCGAAGCCTCAGCATCCTGGGATCCCAGAATGTTTATTATATATAATTAAAAGAAGAGGGAGGCAGGGTTATTTCATACAAATAAATGAGTAGGCAGCATTATTAAATATAAATGAACAAGGAGGCAGTGTTATCACATACAGATAAACAAGAGGCAGTGTTATCACATCTGATTAACAAGGAGATAGAGTTACAATAAATATAGGGTTGAAGAGGAAACAGGCTTTGATAATATTGGTAGGAGCAGTCTCTATAGAAAAACAGTATTCAGGCCATATGTATCTGGGGGGCCCGAGAACTGTGGGCATTTTCCGACCATACTGTGAACATTCCCTGTGAGCTTAACCCAGGAAAGGCTTTGCCTTCTCTTGGGCCTAAGGGCATTGGCCCTTGAAGTGGCCTTGTCCAAGTCAACAATACACAGGCACTGAGGATTTCACTTGCTTCCTTATATGCGTGTACTCAGTGCATACTGAGATCAATCATATTCCACTCTATATCACCTCACAATCCCTGCCTGCCCTCCCCACTCCCCCCGCACACACATAAGAATTTAAAAAGAAACTTATATGTTCTATGGGTTTTAAATTACATGATGTTTGATTATTCTCTCATCCAAAGAAACTATTTTGGGCACAACAGTACATCAAAATGGGCAAGGCACTTTTCTAGACTCTGTGAGTGATGTGAGATGATTGAATTAGACAGACACATAAAGGGGCCTGTTACCTTAACTTACATTTAATCTGGAAAGTGTGTCAGTGGCTACTCTTAAGAAACTATGGCACTAGCCAAGGACAATACATGAAGTAAACTTTGAACCCCTACCCAGATCTACCCAATGGACAGGACATTCTTCACAGTTGAGTGGAGAGTGGGGTCTGACTTTCAGACGAACTCTGGTACCCCGTATTTGACCACGTCCCCTGGATGGGGAGGCCTGGTGGCACTCAGAGGAAGGATAGCAGGTTACCAAGAAGAGACTTGATACCCTATGAGCATATACAGGGGGAGGTAATCCCCCTCAGGAACAGTCATAGGGGAGGGGAATAAGGGGAAACTGGGAGGGAGGGAGGAATGGGAGGATACAAGAGAGGGGATAATAACTGAGATGTAATATGAATAAATCAATAAAATATATTAAAAAGAAATTAGCAGTAAAAAAAACACTTTTAGTTGTAGAAGAGGGAAACTATATAATAGCAGAATTAGAATTACTTGAATCATGCTTATTTTGGACATGATTCTTTAATGAGTACAAGGAAATGGTATGAATAAAAATATTAATTACTATCTTATAGTGTGGTTTTTGGAGATCTTATGTAGAATGGTATAATAGATTCTTTCAAAAGTCTCATGTTCAAAATGGTAAAGGCAGGCAGGAATCAGTAACAAGGAGCTTTAAATGTTAGAAAAAACAAAGATACTTGAAATTTTTCCTATAAACAGTCATGACTGGATGGATAATATAAATGTTGACAGCATTGCATGCACTTGAGGTTCACTTAATCTGCAGTCTAACTTCTGAGCTAATTTATTTTTTTAAAATATTGTTGTTGTAAATATGTATATTTTAGAGTGTAAATATTTTAATTAGGTGATTATATTGCCAACAGTAACACAACAACCCTGTGTTTTTAACACTTTGTAAATACTGGTTACATGCTGTTAAACTATTCTTCAGCTCTGCCTCCCTAATATGACTAATGCCCATGGAAGTAGCTATACAATGAAACAGCCTCCACGTGAATGTTTCTTTTCAACACAGAAATCATCTAATAGACACTGAATTGTGAATGTTGCTCCCACAATGTTATAGGACAAGGTTACAGCTAGGAGTCTTTAAGAATTAAGCTTGAGAGGGAGGAAGAGTGAGAGAGGGTAATAGCTGGGTTGTAAAACATCTAAAATATGCTTCATACAAATATGATACGTTTAAATAAGCCTGGGGGAAAGCACGATGGAGATTTTACTCAGGGAACACATCTGTGGCTTGCAGTAGGCTAAGCTTATGAGCCTAAGGTAAATATGCTCGTCATTACAGGAAGAATTTAGCTTGTATTGAAAAACTTGCTCAATTTCTGTGAGCAATCTAGAGTTAAGTTTATTGCTTAACTGCAATTTTTAATTTTATAATACTAACAAACCATGAATGTTTTATATTAGTAATAACTAACTCTATACTAAATCTCTGATGGGCCTGATTGACTCCTTTGTCTCTGTGTAACATGGCTAGAGCCCTAAAATATTAGTTAAGAGGTAACGTTGTTCAAATATACCAAAATCATATATGTTTATGCCAAAAACCTATCAGCAGCACATTATATAGTTTTATTGAAATAGATTTTTGTAGCACACCTATCTTAACTACTTTGCAAAGAGAAAAATCTATTTTCTTAATACCGTCTTGTTAGCACTTACCACCTTTGCTGGTAAACATAATACTTTTAAGATTGATTTGATTATCATAAATATTTATGTATATATAGCACACACATTTATGGAGATCCTGCTAAATATAGTAACATAAAATCTCATCTTGAATTACAAAACTCATCCAGGTAACAATGATTGGTTTTAAATACATTTTACACATGTAACTTGCCCTCCAGAGATATGCTCAAGATGTAAAACCTTCAAAACTACTTTAACATTTACAATGCTGTATGTATTTCTTGTAATACTATAATAACTTGGATGATGTATTCTAAATGTCATATTTCACATATATAATATGCTCTGCATGATATATTTATTCACATGACTTTTACATTATTTTACGTCAATATTAAGCTTTTCAGACCAGATTGGCATTCTCAGGGTTAATTGATCCAAATCTTTGGTGGCTTCTTTAAAATTTTTCATGATTTCAATATGTCATATAAATTAAGACAAAATGAGTTTAAAAATAACATAATGGGGGACTTTCAACTTTTGACATTACAATTTATCTAATAAGATTAAGAATAAGAAGCTTTTCCAGCCAAGGAAAATATAGGCAGTAAACTTCGAACACCTACCCAGACCTAGCCGATGGACAGGACATTCTCAACTGTTGAGTGGAGAGTGAAGTCTGACTTTCATAGAAACTCTGGTCACTCATTTTTGACCACGTCCCCTTGATGGGGAGGCCTGGTGGCACTCAGAGGAAGGATAACAGGTCACCAAGAAAAGACTCGATACCCTATGAGCATATACAGGGGAAGGAGGTCCCCCTCAGTCACAGACATAGGGGAGGGGAGTAGGGGGGAAGCGGGATGGAGGGAGGAATGGGAGGATACATGGGCTGGGATAACAATTGAGATGTAATGTGAATAAATTAATAAAATATTTTTAAAATATTAAATATAAAAAGAACAAGAATAAGAAGCTTTTATCGTAGGTCCTTCATAATGCTTTGGTTTCCACTTTTATTCTGTGTGTTTTTAAATTTTTTAATAAACTTATTTATTTATTCATTTTACATCCTGGTTACAGCTCCCTCCCTCCTTTCATCCCAGTCCTACCATCCCACCCTCTTCCGCCTTCCCTCCTTCCACCTTCCTCAGATAAGGGGAGGCCCTCACCACCAACCCACTCAGGCACATCAAGTCTCATCAGCACTAAGCACATCCTCTTCCACTGCGGCCAGACAAGGCAGCCCAGCTAGGAGAAAGTGATCCAAAAGCAGGCAACAGAGTCTATGTTAGATACAACTCCCTCCACCTCACACTCTGCTCCATTTGCCAGGAGATCCACATGAAGACCAAGCTGCCCATCAGTTACATAACTGTCAGGAGCTTAGTCCAGTCCAGGCATGCTCATTGGTTGGGGCTTCAGTCTCTGTATGCCCCTATGGCCCTCTGTTAGTTGACTCTGTTGGTCTTGAGGAGTATTATTCTGTTTGTTTGAAATGTTTTTGCTAAAACTAATGTCTTGAATTAGCATCATGTATATATGCATGTATGTAAGGATGTATGGATGTGGTGTCTTATAACATCTTTGCCCATTTTTAAAGCTTTCAGAAGTCTTAACGAAATCAAATATTTTCATTCCTGAAGGTACAATTGTGTACCATTAATGATAACAAAATGCAATGGATAAAAGCTTCTATTGGAAAATTTAAAAACTAGTTGATGTAGTATGAAAGAAGCATTTTGTTGTTTGATTTGTTTTAAATTAATAAATAAGCTAATTTTACTTTGAGTAACTAAGTTAAACTCTCGTTAATGTATTGAAACACATTGATTATGATATAGTCCCAGAAATATTTAGCTTGGAACAAGTAGCAAGTGGTTCTTGGAATAAAGAATATGATTATTTATTTTCATTAAAATGATTAAGGATCTATTCTGAGTTACGACACTGTTAAATGAGTTATTACAGAATATAGTAGAGAATATTAATGACTAATTATATAAAATTGATTTGTAATTTATCTACAGGAGTATGGAAATAATTCTGCTATATTAATGACAATCTTATTCATAAGGATAGCTTGTTTCTCTCTGCTATAATGACTTTGGTTTACAAATTCTTATTTACAAAACAAATACACTATTTATCATTAGGTAGCCAAGAGTCCCAAACCATGTGTTCTATCCAGCGGAGATCTCTGTTGTAATTATTTGCCTTAGAAGTATTAGTGTAATAAAAAAAAAGTCACAGTGAGTCAATGAAAATAAAAACAGACTCAACTCTGAGTAAACTTAGGAAGTATGATTTTATAAGTAATTTTTCCCATTTATCACTACCCCAGTCTTCTTCAGACACAAAAAGCCTCTCGAGGCACAGACTACATCAGCCCCTCAACACCACCTGGAAATGTTTCCTCCTTCTCCTGGGTTTGAACTTTGACCTTCTTGATTCCCAATGCCCCAATGAGACCGAATTATACCGGACCCGGTTTCTATTTAATTAATGCATTTCTACTGCCAGCTCCTTGATCTGATATGTATCTACTTCATGTAATTCACTCAAATGCTATTGGAGAAATATTTAGAGACATTTCTTGTCCAATCAGTCTTGTATACCCCTTCACAAGATTAGACATCTATGTAATGCACGTGTATGTGTACATTTGCACACGTATGCTTTTTATTTCATTCATTCCTTCAATATTGGAATATTCAAAATTGGAAACATTTTTTTTCCTTGGTATTCATAGACTAACACCATCAACACTCTATGCTTATACATTCCTGGTAGTCTATAAAAATTACCCAAATAATTAAAAAGTCATATATAATACAGTTTATCATATGTATGTATGTATATATATATATATATTGTTCAATGGCTTATTTTATAAAGTTTGAGTGATTTATTGATAAAAATTATTTTATCTACCAATTTGTCCTTATACCTATAAAATTCAAGATTCTATATTTTGTATATTTTCACATTAAGGTGATAGTATGTGATTAATGTTGTATGATTTGAAATAGTAAGTAACGTGTCTTTGGTGAACAAAGAAGTGAAAAGGTATTTAATCAACTCTCTCATTGATATGATAAATACCTGAGAAAAACTTAAAGTAAAAGACTTTTGCTGGTGTTCTCAATGAGTTTAGTCCATGGTCACTTGACCCTGTGTGCTTGGACTTTTTTATATGGGGGATGTGGTGCAGAGCTTTACATCATAATGGAGAAAACAGAGAGAGGTAATAAAACAATGGACCAGTGTAAACTTCAGGCAGGATACCCAGGGCTCCGTTGACCTACCTTTTCCATGGAGGCTCCAACTCTTTTCGTGGCCTCCAAAACAAAACTGCAAACCGGGCACACTTTATGAATAAGCCACAGCATAAGTGAATATGGTCAGATCAATTACCATCCTTATATCCATTTCTTTTATTTTGATTAGCATGTATTAGTTACATGTAGTAATGGCTTTCAATATGACATTTTAACATGTGTATATAATGTATTTGAATCATATTCAAACCCCCTTTCTTATTCCACTCATGATAATACATTTCCTCATACCAAGTATTCTTCCCCCATGCCTTTTATTAATTTTCTTTTCATATGTGTGTGTGTGTGTGTGTGTGTGTGTGTGTCTTTTGACTCAATGAGTTAGTGTTTCTAGCATGTGTAGGATTTACAAGATCCTACACAACTTACTAGTAGACGCACCTTTGAAGGAAGCGTCTCCCTCATCTCCAGCAACATTAAGTATCTCATCCTCAAAGATAGGTGGAGCTTTATAGGCTCCCACGCCTCTTGATGATGAAATTATTGATGAGCCATTCTTGTGCAGATCATCTGGAAGTAATTACAAGTTCTGTGGTTTCATGAGTGCAATGGGCTCGTTATGTGTGGAAGACAGCATTCCATAATACTTCTCCACATCCTCTGGCTCTAACATTTTTCTGCATCTTTTGTTCATTACTTGAGTCTTGATTGGAGTGATAGAGATATGCCATTTAAGGCTGAGCATTCAACCTTTACTTGTTTTCAGAATTATCTCTATAGTAACTGCTACCCACCACTAGGAGGAGGAGAACAGAGGAGAGGAGAGGAGGAGAAGGAGGGGGAGGATGAAGAAGAGGTGGAGGAAGAGGAGGAGGAGGTGGAAGAAGAAATGGAGGAAGAGGAGGAGGAGGATGGGGAGGAGGAGGGGAATGGGGAGGAGGAGGATGGGGAGGAGGAGGATGGGGAAGAAGAGGAGGAGGAGGAGGAAGAGGAAGCTGTTTCTCTGACTAAAACCAATCCAGGGAATTAGCAGTAAATTCAGGGAATGGAGGGGCTGTCTGTTCTTGTAACCAAGACTAGTTCCCTCAGAGTTTGCTAGAGGGAGGCGCCCAACCCACACACTGTTAAGGAAATGAGAAAGCCACACGGAATGTGCGGTTCTCTGGGTGTGAATTCACCTTTTCCTGCTGCACACTCCCCACACAGTTCAAGTGTGATAAAGGCAGTGTTGGGAATTAGACCTTCAAACCCAGCGTTTAATGTCACTGGAGCGTCATCTGAAATGCCGGCCCCCATAGCATTTGCATTGAGGAAGGAAGAAACCCACCTCTGAGAGGTATCTAGAAGGCAGACCTCCAGGCACCCATTTCTCCCTCTCCACCCTGCTGCCCTGATGTGGAAAGTACTCCTCAAGAGAGGCAGCTACTTAGCTTGGTGGGATTTTACCTTTTGAGTCCCTGTTTACTTAACATGAGATTGATCATAAAAGGAAGAGAAGTTACACTCTACCTTTGTTCTTGGAGCTATGCATTCTTGGGCCCTCAAACTTTTATATATATATTCTCTTTTTTTCTCTCTTAGATGAAGAGTAGATTTAATTATTTATCAGTTGCAGTTCTATCTAGTCCAAAATGAGGCTTCTAAATCTTGCCCTCAGGCAAACAAACAGAAAACAAAGTTATTTTATTTTGCCAATACAAAATCTGAAATAAAGAAAATTCAAGGATGAGAAAGCCTCCTGATGTTTTTACATAATCCTTCAGACTGTTTCTCAAGACTTTAAAGAAAAACAAACTCTCTGAGGAAAGATAAATTTCAGAGAGAAGTGCAGTATTTCTATGAAAGATTGACAAGCACATGTTTTACTCTGTGAAGCAGTTGAATAAAAAGAAACAACACAAGGCAGATGCTTCTTTATCGTGCAGATCCACAGCTGTCATCTGCTGCAGTGATGATTGCTAAATGAGTGGAATATTGTTTATCCCACGTAGAAAATTATCCAGTCTTTAGTTAATAGATAAGCTTCATTTCCCCAACTTTATGCCTGGAAGCAAGGACATACCAATTGTTTTGTTGTTGTTAGTGCTATGACCCTGTAGATGTGAACTCGTTCACATCCACCCCTTAGTAGTCTGTATTTAACCCCAAAGAAAGTTCTGGTTCCTATTTGATGGCTGTCTAACTCCTGGGCCACTATTCATCTCCTTCAGCATAAATGTCTCTGTACATTTGTCCTTTGTATAATGTGCTTCCCCACTTTGAAGTCTGTGATTTCCCCTACATGGTCATCTTTCACTCCACCTCCCACTTCCTGCTCTTTTTCTGTATTAATAACCTGCCCTTCTGCTCCCATATGCATCCTAACTACATCTTCAAATGATCCACATCCATGCAAAATGTCTTGGTGTATTCACTCAACACCATAAAGCTAGTTTTATTTGTATGTCTAAAATTCCTGACTCAAAAGCTTGTATTTTATGCTGTGCTCTCCTGTACCACTCCCTGGGGGCACCACTATATACCTCAGAGCTTAAAGTGTCTAAGCAAAATGCATCTCACACATGGAAATTTATTTTGTCTTAATTTTCTTGTCTTATTAGTAGATTTTGATCATTGAAAGTACATAGAAAACCCTTGTTTACATATTTATCTAGGGTGTGTGCATGCATGTATGTGCATGTGTGATAAGCATGTTCTTACATGTGCCAAAGTACACATACAGAGGAGAAAGAGCAACCCTACGGATTGGATTCAGTTTTATTCTTTCACGATGTATGCTTATTGAAGGAACTTGGGTTGTCAGACAACAAGGCAAGTATCTTAACCTGCTGAACCATCCCATGACCCGTCACTTAGTTTTCAATTTAGTATTATCTTTGTGTGTGTGTGTGTGTGTGTGTGTGTGTGTGTGTGTGTGTGTGTGTGAGAGAGAGAGAGAGAGAGAGAGAGAGAGAGAGAGAGAGAGAGAGCGCACTAAACTGTGTGGAGCCATCCATTGCAGTCTTCCTCTGTTGTTCAAATATTTTCTTTGACTATCAGCTTTTTCAGGAATACCTTTTTAACCATTTGGCCATACATTTCAAACTCCAACAAGAATGCAAAGATCATAAAGACAATAATTTTTGCCAAATTTAAAATTATTTTACATTCCATATACTTTAAGACCAAGTTATATTGAATTTTATAGTAGGATGGGTGCTAAGCCCAAGGAATGCACGCTAGGTGCTCTGACACTAAGCTACACCCAGGTGTGATTTTAGCATAAATTTTAATTATATGATAGATTGAAAGTACTTGCAATATTACAATAAGTAATTTCAGATCATAGGATACATGTAAAAACATGGGCATGGCTTCAAATGCACCTATAACTACAGAATACAGTGGACAGGGAAGGACAGATTGCTAAGATTTACAAACCAGCTTACTAGTTCTAGGTTCTATGAGAGATCTAATCTCAAGGGAATGTGCTAAAGAATTAAAAAGCAGGACACCAGGCATCCTCCTCTGATATCCACACATGTGTGCATGGATATGTGCACCCTCATTCTCATTGGCCCGTACAACATACACATACATGCACATACATGTGCAAGCACAGAGGGAGATGGAGAGGGAAAGGGAAAGAGGCAGAGAGGATAAAAGAAGTTGTCAACTTATGTATTCTAGCTCTCTATACTTTAATGTTTCTTTAAAATCTACAATGTGTTATAAATTGAAAAAAATTGGAAAAAGTGCTGATTTTAACAAACTCATTTTTACAGGAAAACGATATCGTTTTACATAAATTCCTGTTGCATAGCTAATTACACATTTTATATTTATCTTACGGAAAATGAAACCACTTATATGTCTGATGCAACTGAATACACGAACATCTGAATGGAACACTACTTACAATGTTTACTAGAGCAGACACAGTTGCAGGCCCCTTGGTAGGCAGGCAAAGGTGTGCTGATGCACTGTCAGAGGGTCTGATTCCTTTGCTTGATTTTTTTCTCCTGTTTCTTCCACATGAAATAATTGTGGTTTTTCCTTATTTTTTAAAACAATTTTTCACATGATATGTTCTAATTCTTTCTTTTATTTTTGAGATTATAATAACTATGTCCTTTCCTCTTCAGACATATTCTTCTTCCTTTCTTTTTGCATACCATGTATTTTTTCATATAATGTACTTTCATCATATTTATTCACTTTCCAAACTTCTTCCAGATTCTCCTTACTTCCCCTCCTTAAAAAATTAGGGTAAACAATGCAAGTCAAAAAACTGTAAATCATTTTTTTAAAGCAGTAAGATAAAACAACACAAAAAATAGTGTGAACACACACACACACACACGAGACTATGTATTTTCTTGGCCATTCTTCCTGGGTTTAAGGCCTACCATGGAATGTGTTTATTATATTCTTATATAATGGAACACTCCATTGGAAAAGAAAGGGGTTTCCCCCTTTTCATTGCAAATAGCTACTAGGTTAGGAGTGACCACTTGTCTTCAGTGTTAGGCTTGAACCTGTGCAGGTCTTGTGCACACTTGTCACAGTCACTGTGAGTTCATATGTGCCTCAGTCCTGCTGTGTCTAGAAGATGCTCTTTCCTTGGTGTCCTTCCCCAGCTCTAGAGCTTTCTGTCTCCTCTTTTGTCCAATACCTGTCCTATAACTTATTTGTATATTTCAGTGGGTGTGCTGACATAAGATTAAAATGACTTCAATTAGAGTTATTGTGTGTCTCAAAGGCCAGAATTCCTAGTGCTTCGCAGTTTTTCTTATTAAAATTCATAAGCTGCCTTCCAAGGTCCTTCTGATGTCTCTTTGAACCATAAGATCTCACACTGAAGGAAAAGCTATCATGAAGATTTTTTTTTAAGTTTATTACATAACGTTTCCATTTTAGAGACTTGAAGTCTAGCTTAAGAACCCTGAAATGATGTTAAGAAATGGAAATTGTTATCCAAGCATTTTATGAGGCACTTCATTTTAGGATCAGGATGAAATGACTCTGGTCATTTAAGTTAGTGACAATTTGTGAAGCTGTGTTGCCTCCTCGGTCTTTTGGAAGCACATCTTCCTGTTTACGCCCCAAAAGAAAGCTGTGTTTATTTATGACAAGCAGAGAATATTTGCATCTGTTATTAGAAACCTAAACGCATAAAATAAATGTAAAGCACAAAACTTACTGTAGTTACGACTACTGTAACAGAAGATGTCTTCAGCCAATAGGAAGCAGATGTTGTACACACAAGTGCACAATGAATATTGTGAAATCACTAAAAGATGCTTACTGGTGATGATAATGTTATTACAAAGTAAAGACCAGAGAATTATACAGTATGTGGTTTCTAAAACTCATTCATTGAAAAAAATTAAGCCATATCACTGTGGAAATGTTTGTACTTTTGTTTAATTTTGTTTTTATTTTGAATTTTAACGCTTTTGGTGCACAAACCAATTTAACCTTTCTTTAAAACTGAAATAGTTTATTGGGCTGATTGACTAGCATCTATGACCCACCTAGTTAGGTAGATAAATAGATGCATATCTTAGGGTTCATTTAATATTTTTGCAAGGTGTTCCATAAGTATTGAAGACTGTGAAAAGTTGTTATTGAGTCATGTTTTACATATATGCAGTTTTCATATGTGAAAGAGAATGTGCACACATATCAACATGTATGTGAAGAATGAGATAGAGTAGCAATGAGATAGAACCTTCTGGACTGAGATAGGTAGGTCAGTCAGTGAACGTACTTTTCCTGGAAGCCACAAGATGAGACTTTGATTCCCAGAACCCACATGAAAGTGGAGGGTTAGGAACGACTCCTCAGGGTTTTCCTCTGCCATCATGTATGCACGGTGGCATACGTGCATACAAACACATACACACACATACCCACACTTACACAATGTGACCTCTAGCTTTTTATAGATTGAATAAAAGAATTTTACATGATCTGTGTTTATGATAATATTTAGGGCCCAACTATCCTATTTTTTTTCAGTTTCTTTAGATTTTTTTTTTCCTGCCACAAAATACTCTGTCTGTTTATACTTTCAACACATATTTGCTAAATGGCCAGGAGGTTCCAGATACAATACTAAATGCTGACAATCATGTGTAAAACATTAAAAACTCCTGAGCTTTGAGAGTTTCCATTCTAGAAATGACAACAGCTAAAAGAGATAAGTTATGTAAATTGTAGGCTAACTATGTTGAAAAACTTCGTAAGCGTATAAGGAGTGTCACTGGGGACAAAAATTACACCTTAAAAGAGAATGCATGAAGTCTTAAGTGAGAAGAAAGACCTTAAGAATATAAGTAAGTGAGCAGTGAAGTTTTGTGAAAGAGGAGGCGGTAAGCCAAATGCGTTGACGTATAGGCTAAAGACAGGGAACACTGGGGACTGACTGGGCTTGACTGGTATGGAGTGATGGCAGGAAGAATTATGGAGGGCCGACATTGAGAGAAATTTGCCTATTACTGCTTGGGAGTCTTAGAAGCCTGGGATATTTTTAGGGTAGAAATATTATTCATTTGACTTAAGCTGAAAGAGATCTCCCTCGCTGCTCTATTATAGTCAAGTGGAATCGTCCAAGATAAAAGTAGGAATGGGGAGAGTGCAGACTGCCTCTGACGTGAACTCTAGTGCCCCTAATTTGATCGCTTCTCCTTGGTGGGAGGCCAGGCTGCACCCTGAGGAAAGGGATGCAGGCTATCTAGATGCGATCTGATTTGCTGTGGTGACATATGGGTGGTCCCCATCTGTCAGAGGTGTAGGGGAGAGGAATATGGCTAAAGAGGGAGGGGGTGGGAATGGGAAGATATAAGTGAGACGATAATAATCTGGATGTAATCTGAACAAATTATAATTTTTAAAAAAGAGAGAAAAAGTAGGATTACACACCAGCAATAGCAATTCAGAGAAATATAATGGTGGTTTTCCAAGACCTACAGCAGTGCAGAGGAGCACTGGTGATACCGGGAAGAGCAATTATGGCACAGCCTACAGCATTTCTTTGATATATTAAGTCTGAAGTATTAGACTACAGTGAGCTAGGCCAGGTGACACAATCCTTTACTTCATCCTAGGCCTGAGGAATGAGAAAGTGGAATATCATGAATTTGAGGTCAGCCAGAGCTACATAATAAGATTCTGTCTCAAAGAATGAATGACAAAGTAAGAAAATGGCCAAACAAGAAAGGAGGGTGGTAGGAGAGGAAAGAAGGGAAGAAAGAAAACAAGCAGGGAGGAAGGTTGGGAAGAACTGAGGTAGGGAAGGAAGGAGGAGAAATGGACTATACTGCGTTAGCAACAGTTGCTAGGTTGGATGTACCACTAGCGGAATGGGACCAAAGACATCATGAGAAGAATTTGTAGAAGTGAGTTTTGGTTATATTAGGTTGGTGGTATCTATGAATCAATCCTACTCAAGATCCAAATGCACAATTCAGGCTCGTGTGGTGGCACGCGAGAGGCAGGAGAGGCAGAACTCTGTGAGTTGGTAGGTAGGCTGCCTATTTTACACAGTGTGTTCCAGGCCAGCCATGGTGCATAAGACCTTATCTCAAAAACAAAACAGAACAAAAGAACAACAACAACAAAGCAACAAAGCAACAAATGTAAATAAATAAACTAGACCATCAAAAGGAAAAGTAGGAAAAATTTGCCTGATGAGTAGGTAGATTTTGCTTTATACTGTGATGCTGCAATCACTCCCCACACACATCACACATGAATAAATAGAGAAAAAGACAGTAAAGGCAGAGCCCTGAGGAGCTCTTATGGTCAGCCTCACAAGATGCCAGGTAAGCAGAAAAGCAGAGTGAAATTAAGCATCCCATTAGATAGAGAATGAATCCCAGAAGTTAGGACATTGATAGAGTGATCAGGCATGTCAAGTGGTAAACATTGGATAACTGAGAGGTTGTACCTTGACCATGAAGATAACTGTAATTTGGAGGCAGGTTTAAAAAATAAAAAGCTAATTGGAGCATATTGAACAGAATATGGGAAGAAATAAGGTGATTTTCTCTTTTTAATCAAGTGTGAAAATGAAGCATAGAGAGGAGATATGATAAAAACATTTTTAATTCACAATATAAAAACAAGGGAATCACATACATGTTCAACATCATCTGAGAAATCTATGCAATAATATGTTTGTATATGTAAACAAATATACATGTAGGTGCATTATTATGTGTAGAAAAGAAGAATAAAGGTATGCAGGTATGAACATGAGCAATGAAAGAGCATAGAAAACTTTTTTGTTGTGGTTATTACTATCTTATTTTATTTTATATAGTTTTTGTAGTTCTAATACAGTCACAGAGTCTTCTTTTGGTGGTGAATACCTGCAAATAATATAAATTTCATAGTGAAAGTATAAAATCCAGTGTGAAACCCCATGCCTTTAGTTTGGAATGGCTACTTTAACCACGTAGATGTTTATTGACTTGTATAGACCTTGTGTCTGGTTGATTTTTTTTTTTAGTGCAAAGTGTATTTTATTTACAATTTTCATGAAAATAATAAAGTTTAATTTTTTGTTTTTTAAGTTAATTTATTGATTCACCTTATGTCCTAATTATAGCCGCTCCCTCCTTTCTCCCTGGTCCCACCTTCCCTCCCTCTTCCCACATGCCCCTTCTCCATTCCTCCCAAAAGGGAAGGCCCCCTACCAACCTATCCTAGCACATTAAGTTGCATCAGGACTGAGAGTGTCCTCTTCCCCAATGGCCTTGTGAAGCAGCCCTACCAGGCGGAAGTGATTAAAAACAGGCAACAGAGTCCATTCCTGATACAGCTTCCACTCCCCTTACTAATGGATCCACATAAATCAAGCTGCCTGCCCATCTGCTACATATGTTTAGAGGCTTAGGTTCAGTCCGTGTATGGTCCTTGGTTGGTGCTTTAGTCTCTGTAAACTCCCATGGGCCAAGGTTAGCAGACTATGATGGTCTTCCTGAGGAGTTCTTATCACATCCTGGTCCTTCTGTCCTTCCTCCAATGTTGCCACAAGACTCCCTATGCTTCGCTAGAGAGCCAACCCATCACACTATTAAGAATACTATCCTAATCTTGCAGACAGGAACCCAGCATAGCTATCCTCTGAGAGGCTCCACCCAGAAGTGGATCAAAACAGATGCTGAGACTCACAGTCAAGTTTTTAAAAATTTTTTAATTAAAAATAAAGAGAATGTAGAGGGAAGAAAATGAGTTGGGAAAAAATTCATGCAAGAGAAAGAAGGATGAGCTGTTCTGTTTTGGAATACACAAATACGAGTGGATGGTAGTGAAACTGGCATCTCCTAATTTCCAAGCAAGTCTTGACTTAATGTTTTAGTGCTATCTGCAATGTTGTCAGAAAGACTGTGAGTAATGGAGATGTTAATGCAGCAATGCATATCCTGCCCTTTTCCTGTGACAGTCCAGTCACAAGGACTTGCATTCTTCCCCCATCCCCCAGACTTGCCATAGTGTCCTTGTGCATTCTGTCTGTCTCATATGGCAGCCACTCCATGGCTTTTTCTAGCTCATCTTAATATATTCCACAGATTTAATTCTATTTCTTTATGTTCTCAGTTGATTAACAGTAGTCTTTATCATTGACGTTTAGTCAAAAGGGCAGGACCAAGTCTTTTGAAGTGTATTAAAGACATATCATATATACAGGATAATAATAACCAAAAGTGGGTTTGATGATTTTCAAGCTTATTTTTATTCTCTTTTTTAAAAAAATAATTAATTTACTTTACATGCCAGTGGGGTCTTCTCCCTCCTCTCCTCCCATTCCCCCCGCCTATCCTCACCCCTCCCTCTTTGTCCCCTCCCTTCTTCTCAGAGAAGGGGAGACCACCCATGGATATCAACCTACCTTGGTATGTCAAGCAGGACTGGGTGCATCTTCTTCTCTTGATACTAGACAAGGCAGCCCAGTTAGGGGGAAGGGACCCAAAGGCAGGCAACAGTGTCAGAGATAGCCCGTGCTCCTGTTGTTGGAGGGCCTACATGAGGGCCAAGCTGTGCATCTGTTACATAGTTGTGGGGGGCGGAGGGGGCCTATATCTATCATATGGCTGCTCTCTGGTTGATGGTTCAGTCTCTGAATCAACTAACCTGATGAGCATATTGTTAACTAAACATTTTTAAATATACTGAATGTATTGTTAAGTGGCAAAAGATGACTAATGCAGGTGCTCCTGTCCCTGTTTTTGGCTGCCTGAGTCTAGACAAAATCATCATTATAAATGTGAAATGCTCTAGAGATAACACGAGTAAGCCAACTGTGATCCGAATAAGTCAGAAAATTATGTTGCATAATAATATATTCTTGAGTTTTTTTCTTTCAAAACAAGCAAACTGTGTGCATGCAGAAATGTCGTGGGAACATTTGAGGCTATACTTAAATTTTAGAACCTTTAGCTATCCTCCCATAACTTTGACCCAGAACCACATGAAATACTTACATTTTTACTCACTAAAATAAAATGTTCACTGGGTTCTGAAAGTATGTTGATGATCGTGGTGATGTTGCTGCTGTAAAGTGGGAAGTGCTGTGGAAGAAGAGTGATACAAATCACTAAGTAAAATAAGTATGTATCGGTGACTCAATACATCTACTCATGTGTATATAACCAATAAAGCAAGAATTAAGGAAAGTAGCTAATATTTACCAATATTAAGAAGTCAGGAAACTGTCAGTTAAAAATCAAAGAGCTTAGGAATCAAATGGTATGAACATGTTTGTACCCATTTCTGAGCCTTGTGTGATCACCTACAGGGCTGTGCAAAACTCTGACCTCAGTAGCATAGGTGAGTGACTGAGATGGTATGACCTATGTGTGCCCACTGTATGACTAGCAATTATAAAATAGAAATATAAAGTGTTGCACAGAAGGAGGTTGCTAAGTCTTCATGACCCCCACAGTTATTTAATACCATAAATATGCAAATTTGAGACCTGTATCTTTATCTTAGCTGCTGTCCTAATTTTCTTGAGTCTCCAGTAGAACAAAGAAGTCTTTATAAATGCCCCTTCCACTTAACTGTTACAATACTATGACCATGGTGCCAAAGAAAGATTGTCACTTAAAAGTAGTTTTTTATCACAAAGAGTTTTTCAGTTGTAATATCAAATGCATGAGAAAAATAAGGTGGGGTAGGGTATTACACATCACTTAGATCTTTAATGTAAGCCTCCATGTCACATGGGTATTGATGAGGGTCATAATTTTAATTTTTTCCTAGTTTGAGCCAATCAGTTTTACATTGTTGTGCTATGATGAATTCATCATTTTTCTAAGAGATACTTATATATGGTTACTGTATATTATGATGGGCCATGTGCCAGAGTAGTATCTATCTGTGTGGAAGCAAAGTGAACACCATCAATATTCCAAAGGAATTATAACTAGTGATTTATTGTTAGATAGTAATTTAGTAAGTTACAAGGCAAATATTAATTATTTATTATTATTTTAATAAAAGAGTTACTATGCCCGACCTATGTTAATGAATATAAAACAGGACACATGTACCAGGTGTGGTGGCACGTGCATTTATCCCAGTACTGAAGAAGGCAGAGGCAGTCAGATTGCTGTGAGTTCAAGGCCAGCCTGGTCTACAAAGCAAGTCTAGGACAGCTAAGGCTAAACACATATACAAATGCATGTGCACGTGCGCGCGCACACATACACAGGAAGAAAGAAAGAAAAGAGAAGAGAAGAAAACAGGACAAGTGTTAATAATACATATTTAGTAAGCTCATATATATATGTATGTATGTATATATATTCCTTTTGTGGCAAATGATTTCAATCAAAATATAACCAGGAGTTCTCTAAAAAGTCAAACTTTTCAGGATCATCTGCATTCATATGTCTACATACATAACTACATTATTGCATTACTGTATACCAAATTTATTTTTTATTTTGGTTAAAATATAAAAATAATGTTCTGAGTATCATTTATTGATTTTTAGAATCAGAAATAAAATGAGCCCATGAAATAAATTAATAGTAAATATTTGGAAACAAACAGCTGTCTGTTGTTCAGACAAACTGAGTTTTCCCAAATTGTCAGTGACTCAAATTATACCTTTTTGAAGGAAAGCAGTAAGTAGCTAAACTCTCATTTACAAGGCATGTAAAAAATGTTGTATTTGAATTTTCATTTTCAGAAAAAAATGGTTCTGACAAGGTTGATTTTAGTATTGTATCTTATGAATCCATTTCCATAATCAGAGTCACTTAATAGTCACCATTAGCAAGTGCTATTTTTGACATTTTCAAATCTATAGTCGTATCAGGATTGGAAATGTCTTGTCCTTTACTATCACACAGACAGTAAAATGCTAGATATAGAGGGAAAAAGAAGACAAACTCAAAGCAAGCTGATGCACATACTCAGAATTGGAGTTTGCCACTTGCAGCTACTTTTCCTTTCTCGGAGGCTCTTCATCTAACCAACTCTGTGTCTGCAAACAACATATGGGACCTGGACTTCTGCTGGGCTCATGCCTTCTCACATTATTTGTGTTAAGAAAGTCAGCAATAATGCACTCTCACTGTAACTTAGAATTTAATAATGTACCATTGAAGCCTAGGAAAACTATTAAACAGTCATCAATAAGGTGGGCGGAGGACACAGAAACATTTAGAAGTTGAGGAGGAAATCATCTTAAGAGGGTAGGTAAAGTATCAGATCTTTGTAGAAGTCCTATGAGATGACAATAATTTATAATCTAAAGAATAGGGAAATAGTATTATGCTAATTTTATCCTAATTTACATGGTTTGACAAAAATAGTATTTCTACCCATCGTGGTTAGTGTGACAAACACTAAGATTTCTATGAAATTTTTCTCCCATCATCAAGTGTTTTCATTTACACTACGGTTACTTGAGATATAATGGACATACTGCTGCTGTGATAATATTATTAACAATATCACATGTATTTATGCAATGGCTCAGCTACTATAAAAAACTTCATTTTTTGTCATTTAAATAAAGTTATGATGTATTAATTGCCAACACATACCTGAAAGCATATATTTTAAATTCAAACTGTACATTCAATGTGTATGAGATTTAGCAATTCTCAAGGAAATCAACATAGAAACTACTAGGATTGTTGTAACAAAATAAAAACATTTAGGAAAAAATTTATAGTTATTATCATTTCAACTTGTTAAAATATATGTTTTGTAAAGATGAATAAATAAAAATTTATCATATTTTTGTTCACCTATTATGTTGTATCATTCCTGTTTTAGTGACAATACCATTTCTCAGGGTGAAAATGATGGCTCAGAGAGTTAAGGACTATGTCACCAGACCATGGACCCAAGTTCAATTCTCTGAAGCCAGGTGCAGGTTGTAAAGGTTATAGGAGAGAACAAATTCATTACGCTGTCATCTGACTCCCTCCTGTATACTGAAACATGATGTATGTATGCCCTATTTTAAACAAAATTTAAAGGTACAAGTTCGGCCTTCCTTTAAATTATTAGACTGGCCATTTACCTCCTCCACTAGACTCAGTTTTCTTGGTAACAATTAATCATTGACACATATATATACATATATAATAGATATCAATATATTTATCTGATATAAATATATTGCTTGATTCTATTTCCAAAATTCAAAAGTGGAGACATGGTAGATATTTTCACAAATATCATATTGACAAATATTCTAGAACATATATCTGCTTTAATAAGATCATTTTTCTATTCTTTCAATTATAGTTCATATTTTAGTATTTAATTTTTCTAATAGTATTGTTCAACCTAACATCATTACAATAGTAGATAAATCAGTTTATGACACTAACAGCAATTAATGATTTGAAGTTTAAGTAATATGTTTCCCTGTCTCCTGACCATCTATTCACTTATATCTTGGCTGCCTTTGCATCTGTACAATATCCCTTGCATTTTTCATGAGAGTTCCTGCAGTTCGAAGCAGAAGCCGATCATGACTCAGTGGAAACCAGCCTGAGCTATATATAAAGCAAGACTATCTCCAAGAAGCAAGGGCTAGGGTCCTAGGGCACTGTTATAGTGCTTCCAATATGTGCTGTGCAGCCCCAGGTGACCCCCAGGAGCACATAAAAATAATTATGATGATAATATAAAAAATAAAATACATGAATATATTCAAAATGGAAAAATCACTAAGACTTAGCTCCTTTATGTCCCTAGGATAGAGCATTGTCAATTCTGTTTGTATGAGCAGCCTGTTTGATCTTGAGGAATAATACAGTATTCCTTCTCCCAGCCTTGCAATCTGAGTCTCCTGAATTGATGAACACACACACACACACACACACACACACACACACACACACACACACACAAACACACACACACACACATACACACACACCCTCATTGAATGTTAATATCTGCTCACTATGTACCCTTCTCTTGTTATTACCAACAGAGTGATCAAAAACAAGATTAAGGTATATCTATAACAAGACCATCTAAGGAGGATGGGTTTACAGCAACACTTATTTAAAAGGGTCTCAGCCTTCTACAAAAACATGATTTTTTGTTCTGTACAGAAAATATGTGTACAATCAAAATCCCAAAGATATTAATATGCATCTTGAGTCACCCTCCCACATGCAACTTTTCATCCTGAATTGTCTAATGAAACTATTTTACAAGTAAAACATTTACTGACTTCACAAAGAATACAAAATTTATTAAAAAGTATATTTATTGCATATATGTAAATTGACACCTGAATGAGTATAGAAGACTACAGGATTTTAAAATATTGTAGTTGTTTACAGTTTTAAAAAAAATGATTTATTTACTTATTATGTACATAAGTGTTTCACCTGCATGTATGCCTGCACTCCAGAAGAGGGCACCAGATCTCAGTATAGATGGCTGTGAGCCACCATGTGGTTGCTGGGAATTGAACTCAGGACATTTGGAAGAGCAGACAGTGGTCTTAACCTCTGAGCCATCTCTCCAGCTCCCTTGCTTTTGTTTGTTTTATTCTTAGTAACATGAGTGCCATTTTGTGAGAAAGTAACACAGTATGTCAAGTTAGCTTGTGGCTTTAGGAAGCCTTGAAATTATAAGAATTAAAATAAAATGTTATGTTGTCTATTATCAAGCAGTGAAAATAAAAAACTTCTCTTGTTATTTTACTAGGTAAGTATTCTTCAAGGTGTTTGAAGTCAGAATCTCTCTTCATGTTTTATTGAGATCAGTTTATCAATTGGCTAAAATATACTTTATTGAAATAAAATTAATAATTTCCCAATTTATTTAAATAATGAAAAATCCCATTTCTTCAACAGCCACTGTTAACATAAAATCACAATTTAAAAGTGATATAATACTAATATTACTGGGAGAGCAATTGTATGCATTAGACACAAAAGAATGAAAGCAGCTATCGCATGGGACTTAAGACATATTCAAAAATTAACATAGCCAATTCAATAGGAAATGCTTTCTTTATGGGCAAAAGAACTGTATGAGCCTCAGCTTTGTCTGCTCTCCTCTCCGCATTATCTTCCTCATGCAGTACTTATACTTATATTAACATGCAGTTGTAAGGCATTTAGAATGAGTGAAAAATGAATGTCACAGTCAGCAAAGAAACTCCCGTTTCCAATCATTATGATCTTGCTATGTAAAGAAAAATAACATGTAAACCTAGGATAAGTTTTAAACTCTCTGGGATCCTCCTATTAAACTTTCGTATCCTGTATCTCCCTTGGAAGCCGTAGAGAACCCCAGTGCACTGCACCTTTGATTCTGAGCTTGGAGAGGTCAGAGTAAGTGATGGTGTGTGTGGATCAACAGAAAGCCAAAAGCCAGCACTGGAAGAGAAATTATTCAACCTCATGATTGCCTGAGCGGGGCCAGTAGTGTTTAAACCTGGGTAAAATAGGATACTGTGCATATCACAAAAGCATTGTGATTGCGATCATATGCATGTATATAGAAGTTACTTTTGAAAATCCAGAATCTAAATGGTTTAAGGCAGTCATTCCCATTTGTGAGTAGCTGAGCTGGATTCAAAGATGTACAGAAAAGCAACTTAAAATAAGAACAAAAGGACCACTTCCTGTGTGGTACCAGAAACCCAGGAAAGTGCAGCTAACAGAAAGCTTTAACAGTGCTTCTTCTCACTCTTTAAATTTCCAAGTTTGGTTTTCTGAGTGTATTCGTGGATATCCATCTGTTCGGTGCAGACACAGGCTGGATGCTTATATTTATTTGCGGCCACTAGCTCCAATCTGCTGAGTTAGTGGAAAGCACGAAGGTCACGCCTGAATTTAGCAAGGCGCATGAAGCACTGTCTACTAAATAAACTGCAAGATTCCGCTGCAGATGTAGGTCAGTGGTAGGGCACTTGTCTAGCAAGTACAAGGCCCGAGTTCAATTCCCTGCACTCGAAGAGATAAATAAAACTCTACTATTTAACATATTTATATATAGAATTTCAGCCCTAAAAATATTCCACATGCCCTACTCAAGGACAGTTTTGGGCAGAAAATTCAATAAGTTCTGTCGACTTCAGAACACTTTAAGCTATGATATTAAAACAGTGAGTCTGTAAGGTAAGATGCTTGGGGCGATAGATATGTTAAAATAAGTGGACATTTTTTAAAAGGCTTTCAGTGTCGATGATAATTTCTTGTGAGGAGGCCTTGCCCAGTCTCAGTAGGGGTTGTTCTCTGTGGCCCAGCATTCTCTTTCCGACTCAGATAGTATTCTATTGCTGAGAGAAACATCATGCCAAAGGCAACTAGGGAAGGGTGTCTTTGTTACATTCTGTCACTAACTGATACACATCAGGTTAGATACTCAAGGCATGGACCAAAAGACAAGGACTGAAGCCGACGCCCTGGATTGCTCTTGTTGCTGTGGTGATCCTTATGGGTTGCGCATCCTGCTTTCTTATAGTACCCGGGGCCACCAGCCTAGTAGTACCACTGCTCACTGTAAGCTCGGAACTCACAAATCTATCACTAATTAAGCCAAGCACCATAAGATTACCCAGAGGCCAATCTGATGGGGTTATTTCTTCAATTGAGTTTCCTCTTCCCAAGACTCTGGTTTGCATCAAGTTGACATTAAACCGGCAAACACAGAGTATATGAAGCAGTTGATGTGCATTTTTTGGTGGAGTTCATAAATAGACAAAATATATATGAAGGACTATACACTCCCTTATAAAAAGAAAGTTTTCTTTTCCAACACTATTTTTTACTGACCTTTGACTGATTTTAAATTATGTTAAGGGACCAAATTCCATCCCAACTTTACATATACAAGGGGTAAAATCCCATTATCTTTTCCCCTCTTTCTTTCTTTTTTGCTTTTGCTCTACAGCTCATTTGCTATGGTTTTCTCTTTGAGTACTTTCAAGTATTTTAGATTTTTCTCTTTTACAAAGGTTACAACTGCTGCAATTATACAGATGTCTCCTTAAAGCTGTTGTCATATTGTAGGAAAAGCTCATTGTCTGGAATTTTCATTTACTTTATATTTCAATGTTCTTTTGTCTTACAAGGTTTTTTTTTTTCCCTGAGACATGGTTTCTCTATATAGCCTTTGCTGTCCTGGACTCTCCATGTAAACCAGGCTGGCCTCTAACACATAAAGATCTACCTGCCTCTGCCTCCCAAGTGCTGAGATTAAAGGTGTGCACCACCACGCTCATAGTTTTTATTTTATTTTGTTAGAATATTTCATATTTTAGTGGAGGGCATTTCTTTGTACTGGCTTTGATGTATTAAGGACAATATTGGCATTGGCATGAGCTGGTTGGAGATGAGTGTTCCCCATATATGTAAGCCTGTATGCCTTTCACTCGGATAGGAGACTGGCTGTGCTGTTGTCAAGAGAGTCTGATAGGCAGTGTACTGCTTTGCATTTCACATTTTTGTGTCTTGTTCTTTGTTTTACTCTACAGAAGTGCAGCTACAGAGGTGATTTTTGCTTTTCCCTGTTTTAAACTGAAAAAAAAAATGGATTATATTAGAAATGTCTTTGACATATTTTCATACCCAGCTTTACTTTATGGGTCAGAGTAAGAGGCTCAGGGATTTTTTTTTTTACATTCACATACCTGGACTTCACATCTCTAGACAAAGGACACAAGTTTAGCTCTAATGGCTTCCCATTTATGACATGAAAATATGATATCATACGATAACCCTTTCTCTTAACCGTGTCTAATGTTCATTGTTTTTTCATAACATGTTGTCCTAGTTGTGTTTTTTATTTCTAGCCATTTTCTCATGTTACTTAAGATGGGATTTTCTTACCTGCAACTTTTTATAAAAAGAAGCCATTGTTGATTCTTTTACTTCACCATCTTTAAATAGAATCTCTGGGTTATGCTTAACTATAGTGCCATTTTAAATTCAGGTGTACTAATAAATGTTTTTGGTCGAGAGACACAATGCATAAACTTTGACTTCCATAATTGTTTACATAATTTAATAGTAACATATCTGAGGAGGAAATTAGGAAATTACATATGAAACTATGGAGTACTCAACTTCAAAACTATTTCTCATTCAGTTGTTAAATGTCCTAATAGCTTATATCACTTCAAGAGAGTAAATGTAATTTCTGTTTGAGAGATTAGTTTAGAGAAATTAAGCTTTCTCATTGGGCAACTTCTACCTAAAGTCTAACTACTGGCCCTCTCCTGGGTCGGCCTTACTCAAATCCTCTAATGAAGAAATGCACTCCCCACAATTATCATACATACTGCAAATATCATGACCTGTATTTTTAAAAAAAGAAAAAAACAAATAAAACAACAACAGCTAAAGCCTTTTATCTGTAATTAACTTTCTGATGATAAACCTTTCCCCATGTGTGCAAAACAATCAACTGCCCTGGCTTCTAAGGCTCATACTAACTACATCATGAGGTATTTCAAAATATAAAAATACAGATACTAGGAAACTAGGAAACTAGAAAGTAAGAATGATCAGCAGTAGCTAATATAGTATTAAAGTTTAATTTACTATATTATTGCTAAATTTGTATTAAATTTATCATATCTAGTAATATAATTCTTGCTTATACAATATTATCATATCTTTATACATAATATGTTAAAGTTAATATCTGATTTTCATCATGTGAAGTAGATAAAAGACAAACTCTGAAAGTCCATGACCTTTATAAAGAAACACGATAAAAGGGAGAGTTATTGATAAAAACTTTCATTTGCTCTTTTTGATGATCTGTGTAGGCTAAAAACCAAGTCCCATCATTCAGGGATAGTTTATAGCCAACCTGAAGAAATAGATACAGGTTTAAAGCAGGTTTTTCCAAGCTGGGATTATATTCTTCTTTGAAAAAGTGCTCTGGTAACCTAAGGGGTCATCGCAGGTTTTCTGCATGCCAAACTGCCCCCTGAGTGGATTTATAGTTAAGAATCACCCAGGCACTTTACTTCCCAATCTTTCGTCAAGCAGAATGCCACAGTCAAAGGATTTAACAGGGTTTAAAATATATCTGTTGTAACAACTGCCAAGCCTTATCTTCAGCTGAACTGAGAGGAAGCTCATCAAAGTGAATTTCCAAGGCCATTTTGATAGTCAATGCCTAGATTCTGGATCTTGAATTTTTAACACTAAAGTCTCTACTTTTATGTGAAGAAAAAAACTGATAACCAGAGAGGGAGAAAAACTAGTATTTGGAAAGAAAACATGTACAAGGAAAAATGTTGGCCTAGAAAAATCAAGGGGGCAGGCCAGCAACACTGCTGGCTGTGGGTAAATGCTGACTGTAGCCACAGCTATGATTAGGGCTCATTTCCCCAGTCTTATTTAAATGGAGGAATTATCACCGATTGATTGGGAGTAGACTATGTATGTAGGTGAATATTGCCACATGCGCTTTCCCTCACTCTAACAAGTAGATGAATTAACTGTTTGCTATGCAACCAGAGAAGGATGACTTTATTTGTATTACAGGATGTAATAATGACAAAACAAAAACAAATTGCTCATGAACTTGCTCAAGTCCCCATTTTCTCTTTTTGTCTACAACGTCATGTTTTTTCCAAGTGTAGCCACATGTGTAGTCACATGCTTAGGAAAAGTAATAACATGATTTTGGTTAGTCAACAATTTTGTTCTTAGTAATAAGTTGTTATAGTCGAGTCAAATGATTTTACAGAAAAAAATGATTGTAAAGTTAGGGATCGGGATCCCAAATTTTGAATTGTAGATTTCTCATCAGTTTGCCGGTTTGGTTTATACCGATTGTGTCTTTATCCTAAATTCTACACTGACATGCAAAGTGCATCTGATCTTTCAGCTCGAGTAACTGTATTAGTTGCTTTTCTGTTGCTGTGCTAAAACAGCATGACCTTGGCAACTTAGAGAAGGAAGGGTTTATTTTGGGCTTATGGTTCCAGAGGGATGACTTTATCAGCAACGCTGTAGGGGAAGCATGGCAGCAGGCAGGCATAGTGGCTGGAGCAGCGGCTGAGAGTTCACATTTCAAACTATAAACAGAAAGCAGAACTAAGAATGGTCTGAGCCTTCAGACTCTCAAATCCTGTACTTCCTTCGTCAAGCTCATACTACCTAAGCCTCCCCAAACAACCACGACCTAAGGACCAAGTATGTCAATGATTGAGACCAGGAGCATCATCTCATTCAAAATACTATAGGAACCAACTACTACAGATTACTTACTATGTCTGCATTTATTTCCATGACACATCTCAGGTCATCAAAGGATCTTTTGGAAGTGTCCTACAAAGATGCATAAAATACTAATCAAAATTATATAACAACAAGGACTTGCAGTGGATCAGCCACCCTAATGCTGGAATTGCAGGTATGCATTACTAGCTGATCCACTGCAAGTTTGAGTTCATCTTGGCATATATTACAAGACCCTGTATCAAAACAAAACAAAACACCCCCAAACCAACCAACCAACCAAAAAACCACCACCAACAACCTAAGCAAAACAAAAAACAACCAAAAACCAAAACAGGAAAAGTGGAGTTAAATTGGCTAGTTCCTGGAAGTTAAAAAACAAAAAACAAAACAAACAAAAGAAAAATGAACAAACTAAAAGTGAACAAAATATGCATTAATTTACATGGTCATGAATGTAAGAGATATACATCTGAACAACCTCCCTACCCTCTATGGCTAGCTATCAATGGAATGGTCCAAACTAGGAATATTTCTATATTTGTTGCTATAAAATGTAAAGATATAACTCTACTGTTATGTAATGTAAATTACACAGACAGTTTCTATTCTTTCCTCTTTGGATTTTCAGTCCACCATATTTCTCTGTAAAGTACCATTCTATGCTCAGAAGAACTCGGTTATCTCTAGAAGGTAAGTTCAGAAGGAATGGGTAGAGAACTGCTTTGGAAACAATGAGAGAATTGAGGAAGGAGGAAGAAAGAAAGTGAAAAAGATTTAAAAAGTGATATTAAAAGCATGAATAATTTAAGCTGTGCAACCAAGAAATTGAATCCAATCATATACATAAAATTTTTAAAAATAAGCTAATGTTAATATTGCAATCCTTCCTAAATAACCAGTTGTTAAATAAAAGTAAAATGTGTAAACATTTTAAGCATATAAGAATAGGGATTATTTTTAATTATCTTAAGAAAAAGCAATAAGAGATTATAAGAGGAAAACCATATATCTTTCTTGCCAGTTACTGAGTCCAAGGTTCTATATAATTTATCTTGCACCTTTGTGATTAACTTATACAAAAGAGTAATTGCAGCTTTGCTACTAACAACAGTAGTAGCAACATTGTTTCTAAGATGCAGAAAGAAATAATCCCATTTTGAAGAAACATAAAACAATGAAAACTGTAGAACTCACATTTTAAAAGTATTTCTTTAAAATTGGCTATTAGGGTTGAAGAGAACCCACAGAAAAACTAAAGTAGTAGTGGCCTCTGTAATATTGGTGCAGCCTTCTACAAGAAGATGGGCCACAGCGGTAGGGGATTCCTAGAAAGCTTGCAGGGCATTTGACCATACATCCGGACAATAGAGGTTGATCTCTGACCTCTATAGCCCAAACATACACATACATGTACTTGTGCTGTATGTCTGGACAGTGGGAGAGCACTCTGCAAACACCAGGGCTAGCAAAGTCTAGATCTTCAGGAGGCAAGAAGGAAATCAGGTTAGTAACAGTCATAGCCAGTGCTGTTTCAAACTTCCAAACCGGATACCAAGCCATCCCTTTTAGACATGTTTAAGCATAGAACAAATTTGTGGAAAAGCTTCCAAATGATACTAAATTAAATCCAGCGTCTTCTATAAAGCTTAAGAATATTTACATTGAAACTCTTGACAAAGTAAACATGACTTCTTACAACACCTAAGAAGATTTGGGCTTTTAGGGGCTCACAGAGACTGAACTGCCAACCAAAGAGTGTACTGTGGCCCTACACATGTGCAGCTTGTTCTTCATGTGTGTCCCCTAACAACTGGAGTAGTTGGTCGGGACATATGGGGAGAGGGGCTTGTCTCTGACTCTGTTACCTACTTTTAAATCCCTTTCCTGTAGCTGGGTTCCCGTCTCTGGCCTCAGTGAGAGAAGATGCACTTAATTCTGCTGTAACTTGATGTGCCAGGGTGGGTTGGTAGCTATTGAGGGTCTCCCCTTTCTCTGAGTGGAAGGAGAATGGGGGGGGTGGCAGGGAAGGCAGGAGAGGGGATGAGAGGAGAGGGAAGTGAGGGTGGGAGAGTGGATGGAGGAGGGAGGGGACTAGAATCAGACTGTAAATTCTTTAAATAAACAAATTAATGAAGAAGAAGAAGAAGAAGAAGAAGAAGAAGAAGAAGAAGAAGAAGAAGAAGAAGAAGAAGAAGAAGAAGAAGAAGAAGAAAAAAAAAAAAAAGATGTGTTCTATTGACAATGCCCAAGATAAGGGGTTTAAGGAAAATAACTGAGATAAACATAAGAGTCTGGGGAAGCCAGGTGTGGCCTGAGCCTAGACAGCGCAGAGACTACATGGGCTATTGTAAAGTACTTGTGACAAATTTACATATGGATGGGCTCTATTGACTGAAAAGCGATAGGTAGGATAAAAGCCTTGGGAGGAAGAGTCTTTGTTAATGTAAAGAGTCTGCAAGAGTTAGATGTAGCATCTCTATGGTTATCCCATCCCTTGTATCCTCCCATTCTCCCCTCCCTCCCATTTCCCCTTATTCCAAATTAATAAATAATTAAAAAAAAAAAAAAAAGAGTTAGATGTGGCCTGGCCCTACTTACAGCAAGCAGAACTCACTGGTCTATTAAAGCTTTCTGGGTGTAAAACAGGTTATTGCTCTCTTCCATTGAAGACACCACTGTGAGTGTTTGGCACTCCTGGATTCCCTAGTGCTTATCTGTGAGAACAGGGAATGGTGTACATGCACAACATATACATCATAAACATAAAATATGAACAAAGAATGAAAATGTCTTTTAATGAAAATACATTAGTCTTGAGAGTAAAAATATCACAGTAATAAGATGGTGTCATTTTGTATTGCTTGAGGGCCATCTACAGTGTTTCATTTGTGGGTTTAGAATCTTTCTTGGACCCATACTATTTTCCCATAGAATCCAATATAATTCCACCAAAACGTGTTTAGACTTTTCAGTATGATATATTAAATCATGATTTTTAAGCCAGTAGAAAAAAAGAAATATTCAGACTGAAGAGCAAAATTGTACAGCCAGCATTTTAAATTCATTTGCCAAAATTTTGCTCACCTTGTAAGTTAATATTTTATGTCATCATTCCTTTCTAAAATGTATTAAGCTTAGGAACCATTGCTTATTAGCAAATAGTCGACTTCTTGAGATGTTATTAGTATTCTGTAGGTTTCCCATTGATTGTGGAGCATTGACAGTTCAAAGATATTCTTGACTTTTGATGTGTCTTCCCTGCAAAGGAAAAGACCGTATCTGTTTGAGGAGAGCCGGAAAGGCACACAAGGCTTCTTGGCCCACTTGATTATTGAGGAATAGATAAGTTAAGTGCTGAAGCTTAGCCAGGACTGAGTTGTTTGCTGAGTTTTTGCAAAAGCATGATACTTGCTTTGATCTGCAGGTGAGAAATGGCCTTGAATCATGCAAAGGGGATGCAAGAAAAATTCGGCGTCCTTGAACTAGATTGTCACCAGTGGAAATGAATCATAATTTGTAATATCTTTAAAGACTCTCTGTAGGAGATTTACAAGAGAGGCCACAGGAAAGTCTCTCTTCTAGCATACATACTTCAACTTAAAAGTTCACTGATGTTCCTCCCCTTTTATCTAGAGCAAAGGAAAATGCAGCAATGACCAGCTGAGCTACATATGCATCAGTGGTCAACACCTGAATTACACAGAGTACAATTGTAAATAATAATTGAGGTCAGCTACTGGACACTGGAGCACGAGCTCTTTATTGCCCATTTCCTTCTTGTTCCTAAACAAAATATACTTAATTAAAAAAATGTATATTGAGATATCAAATATGAAAAGGTAAACCCTCCTTTCCAACGCCACCATTTTAACACTAGCTAAATACCGTCTCTGCTGCTCTTACCACCCCTGCCCTACCCACTTCTTCAAAGCTGCAGCAAGAACTTTGCACACACACATGTGCAGGGAGATGCATGCATAAAGATATAGGGTTGGTTGATTTTGAGGAAATCACAAATATGCATGTTATTTCAGAAGATATATAGACACTTCAGTTTCACTTGAGTTATTCAAAACTGCTAAGTTGGAGAGAAATTGACAGGGCCAAGGAGAGAAGATAGCTCAGTAATAGAGAGAGGCAAGCAGCCAGAAGAACACGGACTGTTAAAAAAAGGGAAGGAAGTCCAGATTGCCTTATGAGGGTCAGTTTTTCAGTTGCCTCATCAAATTTTAACCCTGTTTATTCTAATTTTTACACATAAATCCTTCTCTTCATGTGGATAATACTAAGCACTATTTTTATATTTATCAAATGAATGTCAATTACATTTTCTTTTATTAGTAAGTAGTTCTATGAAACTGGATCAGGGTGCTTCGCCATTCCTTCCACAGTGAAGCCTGGGTCCCTGCGTACTTGTTCATTTCTCCTATAACTGGTTGGATTTCATACTTAGTTAAGCATCTTGATTTGTTTCTCTTTCTTTCTTTCTTTCTTTCTTTCTTTCTTTCTTTTATTTTTATTTATTTTTTATTTTTATTTTTATTTTTATTTTTAAGACAAGGTTTCTCTCTGTGGCCTTGTCTGTTCATTTCTTTATTTGGGATGAGTGCAGGTTTAAGATACAGTTCTTGCATATGTGGAGTCTCTAATTTTTGTACACAATTATATTTTTGTGGTATTCCCTTTGTCTCATTTTAATATCTATTTGCTTGTTTCTAACCCTGCTAAGCATTTTCATTAATGATGATGATGATGATGATGATGATGATGATGATGATGAAACCATAGCTTGCTATATAAACCCTAGCAGTGTCCTCCATATCACTTATTTGACCTTTAATCAAGGTAATCTGGTTTCTAATATCTCTAATTGTGTACTTCTAAATAAAAGAATTCAATTGTCATTATATGTTCATAAAATTTGCGTTTTAATTTTATATACTTATTTCACTTTGTACTTGAGTTCGTTTTTCTATAATTCATAATATTAGTACATTATTTTTAATGCTAATATGTGGAAAAAATTTTTTTGAGCCATGCTTTATTTTTTTTCTGTTGGAATCTTGGCCTTTCTGTTTTTTGTAGCACATTTCTGTAGAGCATTTCTGTCTGCTCTAGAAAAATACTAATGGTGTGTTTACCTTCTTCCCCTGTCTCTCAGACAAGTTGTCCTTCAAAACTATGGTCTGCATATGCCCTCTCTCTGTGTATCTGCTTTATTTTTGTCTTCAGCTGTGTTTCTTACTAGTATTAATCTTTTTATTCTACTATAGTTTTCATGAGTCCTATATGCATACTGTTAGAATATATTTCTACCACTTAAATTGTTTCTGCTCATTTTATTTGGTAAAGAAAATTCTGACATTATGAGCTTTTTCCCCACATTAACCCAAAAGGTTCTGCGTTGATATTTTAGGCTCTGTATATACATTTTAAAATGATTTCCCACAGATAAAACTTAAGTTTACATGATTATCAAATTTCTGAGACAGTTATGCTGGCTGATTTAAGGCATCAAAAAGATTTATTTTATTCTTAAAATATCTCTCAATGGTTAGGAATAGTGTACATGCCAGTAATCACTCAAAAGGCTAAGAGATAAGGATCCAGTGACAGCCTGGCCTACAAAACTAAAGCATCTATCATTAGTAATAGAAATACACTGTGTTACATTAGAATGGTCTTTAAATAAATCTCTGAATTATTCCTCTTTATTTCATGGAAGTAATATACTTCTAAAAACATTCAGCACAGTAAATAGTTGTTGCAGTGAATGTGTTGATCTCACAGAGGCAGTTCTTTTCTCCAATTGTCAATTAATAAAGACCTAAGAATTTAACTTGCAGTTACTCCAGGAACTGGGTTTTCTTCATTTTTTTTATGAACACTTGCTATCTCTTGATGAATTATATGTTTCAACACTGGCCACTCTGAGTTACTTCTCTGGGCTTTTAAGCCCTTGCATCTTAATATGGCTGTTAATTTACCACATCCATAAAAAGTTATCAGTTTTTATCTCCTCTAAGAGATTAAACATGGTATCTTATGTCTTTGGCTAAGAATGTATCTTATTTGTGAATACTCAGATGCATCTGGTTACTCAGGGATAGTCTGGAACACTTCAGAAAGATAATATTTGTTATTTGTGTCTTCTTAGTGAATATTGAATGATTTTAAGAGGTCAGAAATAAGTATATAATAAAATTATCATATGTTGAATACATTAATAAAAATGAAACATTGTAATATGTATTTATGAAAGTACTAAATTTTTATAATAAAATTGAGGAAAATATATACTCGCCTCTTCAGAGGTAAACAAGTAGGTTTTGCTTTCATTATACATTTTAATATAAAATTTAAAATATTTTCATAATGTAAGCAACCAAAATAAATTCTATATGAACATCCCTCATTGTCTTTAAAGTAATCAACACTTTTCCTTTAATAGAAATCTATAGCCTTCGGTGCTGCACATAGTACAAGCATAGGCTGTCAAAGGTGAAGTAATAATTTTATTGGAAGTGAATCAATGCTGTATTTGAATCATGTTAAGTTTTTTAAATTTTTGTCTGGAGTAGAAAACATCTGCCCTGAGTATAGAATAATGAGTTACTTCTTTAGACTCTGTGGACCTTGTTACCTCTGAGGTTGGAATGTTAAATAGGAAGACATGTGCACTTCTCAAAAGCAAAAAGTCTTTACTGACTAAGCCTGCTGATTATCCCCATATATGAAACAATGTCTCGAATTAATTGTATACATTCAGGAATCTGAAGGTTTTCCTCCAGGGAACCTTACTCATTAATAGTTATAATATATTTTTTATCCACAGGCAAAGTTTTAATCTTTCATTTAATCATGATAGGCCAAAGCAGAACAAATTATGATTTATATTTGTATAATAGTATCTGACAAAGAAAAAACATTTTGAAGAAAAATCAATTAACATATGCCATAATTGGATATAAATTTCATAACCTTCATTGTCTCTTTAGAGCTTAATTTTCAATAGCCATAAGTTTGAAATAAGTGAATTCTCTCATACATTTTTTTGGCAAAGCATTTAAAATGTTTTTTATTCTGTGATGTTTCTTATCTTCTGAAGTGAAACTGAAACATTATCACTAATGGAAATAATATAAAATGTTATTAAACATAGTAACTGTGAACAATGAGGAAATGGGCTAAAACCATAAAGATATTTTGATTCTTGATTCATTTTCTCTGCGTGTGTGTATGTGTGTTCACATACATGTGCACAAGCACGTGCATGCATGCATGCATGTAGGAAGAGAGGTGTCATATCTCAGGCTTACCATAGACCATATTAAGCGAAGTGTAAACTTGACCATCAGATCTTGTTTTCCACCTAAATGCTAGGATTGTTGAAGTATGCCTGCACACGCAGTTTAGTCAGTGTTGGGGACCAAACTCGGGCTTTATGCATATGGGACATGTATTTTCCTAACTCAGCTACACCTTAGCCCAAACTCCTCAGTGGTTTTTTTTTTTTTTTTTTTTTTAAATATTTTGGATTAAGCAGTCATGAAGAACACTCTCAGTCACACATATTCCGATGAGTGGTACAGTTAGTACCTGTATTATTTGTTAACAAGTAGCTGTTAACTCGAGATCTATTTCAATCATACTTAATACTTATGAGTAAATCTTTTAGAAAGTTATATTAAAATTATGCGATAATGGTTGAAGTTACAGAAAATGGTTTTTATAATGCTCATTTAAATTAAAGTAAAGGTGAGGCAATAACAAGTGGGGAAGCTATGATTTCTAGTACCAAGGAGCAAAGGATTGATATCCGAAACCATGGATGTTAAAAGATATTTAATTTTCATTTTCACTCAGATGAAGATCTTTTAATTTCTTAAGACACCTGCCATTTCCACGATCCTTGCATCCATTTAAAGTTTTGGCATCTTTTTGATCAATCCCTGTGTGCACATGTTTGTTTCCTTGTGCCGGGAAGTCTCTTGGCAGATCTCTGGTCAGGGTTGATGCTTTTCTGGAATTGTCTACTCTATTTATTTTGCATCTTTTCAGGTTGAAGAAGTGAGTATCTGGACCATAATGACCATGTAAGGAACTTCCCTTACTTTATTAAACAGAGAGATGGACTATTGAGAAACTTTTGCTGGGTTAACACTTGATACCTGTCAGGCTTGAAAGGTCAACTTTTACGGACTGCATGTCTTACTCCAAGCTCCATTCTCTCGTACACCAGTGCTGGGATACATCTTCCTCCCAATGGTATTAACCACTTCTCTTTGTGGTTTGATACCTTGCTCCCTTTATTTCAAAATCTGAAGACCTAATTATCTTTCCCAGCTTTCTCTTCATCTCTGTCTGGGCAGAATATTCTGTGCAGCTCTGTGAGCTGGTTATTACTGCCCTTGTAGGGTCTTACCTCAGCATCTCATTTCCTATATTTTTACATTCGGTTTCTTGCTCATACTTGTCTCTCTTAAGGAGTTAGACCCAAGAAGGACCATTTTTGTAGAATTAAATATGATTCCAAGATTATTCAAAAAAAATGTTTCTTTTATGCCCAACGTTGTTTTTTCCTCTTCCTCCTCCTCTTCCTCCTCTTCCTTCTCTAAGTCCTTCTTCTTCTTCTCCTTCTCCTTCTCCTTCTCCTTCTCCTTCTTCTTCTTCTTCTTCTTCTTCTTCTCCTTCCTCCTCCTTCTCTTCCTCCTCCTTTGTGGTTTGACATGGAATTTATTTAGTACTTCTTTTAAGTACTAACTATTTACTAATATGTTAGTACTTCTTTTATGAATGCTGTTTTACTAATACTTTTCCTGCCTGCTTTTAGAATATGAACTCAAAGTATATTTCAGTATCCACAGGGGTGGTGATTGTGCAACAGACTTTTGAAACACAATAAAAACACATATTTAAATACATGTAAATAAACAATTACAGCCTCAAAATTCCAAAAGCCATGTCATTCCCCAATAGGGTTCTCTTTTCCTCTTCAACTCCTCTCTTCCCACTGTCTCTCCCTGTCCTCTCCTCTTTCTGTTTGTGGTTCTGATGTAAGCTCTCATCAGCCGCCTCAGTACCAAGCCTGCTTGCCTGTGTCAATGCTCTGTGCCATGACAATCATGGATTCATTCTCTAAAACTGCAAGACCCACTAGAACCATTCCCCAATAAGTTTCCCAGGTCACGTTGTCTTATTATGGAAAGAGAAGCAGGGCTAAGCCATGCATTATGTAGTGTTGTACCTACGTAAAGTATATGTGTAGGTACAGTTAACTCTGTCAATCATGTAAGTGATATATTAGCAAGTGAATATTTGCTCCTTGTCATTTTTTTATTCTTCTAAGCTAAGCAGTAGAACTTAACATTTTCTGCTGAGTCCACAATAGCTAAAAAGGAGCTATCAGAGGACGTGATTTGGGACAATGACATAGGAGCAAATTGTCCCATTTTCAAAGCAAAGCCGTAAAGAACGCAATGTGGCTTTTTTAGCCCTCTCTCCAGCCTGTTGCTAAGAACTAAAAAAAAAAGTTGTACACCTGGAGTGGGTGATGAGCGCAACCTAGGTATAGTGTAGTAACGACTACAGAGCCATTGGAATGGGGACAAAATCAATGACTTCCCTTTTCCTATACTTACTGTTATTGTTGCTCTATGTTACCTGTCTTCTAATGGACCAGATTTCATATAAGTGAATGTAGTTAGTGGTGTGAAAACAGCATCTTCCCCTGCTCAATATATTAATAATATCATTGCTCAGAGAAATCCTGCTCCCTCTCCTCAATTATGTTTTGGTTCAAATAACCATGATTCAATTAGCAAATTGCCTAAATAGATAGCCAACCCGCCAGTAGAATGAGAATTCTCCTACTAGTTTCCAGCATGGCCAAGAGAGGAGATACCACAAAATGTTCATAATGTATCCTAATTATATGGCATTTTCATCCATAGTTTACAAGGTAGGGATAAGAACAATTTGCTACTCTTTTGACTCTTGAAAAGCCGTGGAAGATGAGTCTGCTGCACTTGCACCTCACTTCATAAGACAAGTTACTTTAACATTCTCTGGTCCAGGGTTTGGCACTAGTCCCAGTAAGCATTCTGTTGCCTTTAGTAAGGTAATCATGGAGGAGAATGAATCACATACTTTCTTACATACAAAATTATTCTTAAATGAAACATACAAAATTTGTATAAGCAGTTATAAGTTTTATAACAGACATTAAAACATACATATTTACTTTCCCTTGTGCCTGAAACAAATATTTTTTTTTCCCCTGAGTCTAAAATGCTGCTATTTATGGGAAAATCTAATTTGGGGAACTTCTATAAGCCTGATAACTATTATTTTTCTCCTAGATGTTTTTAATAAGTATTATGAGACATAGTTACACAATATTTCTGTGTTGGCATATGTCAGATGTGTGATGGTATGCACGCTGTAGTACCATAGTGCAGGCTCCTAGGAAGAGTTATAAACATGAAACATTCTAGTTTCTGAATACAGGTTGAAAGACAGGCTGCAGAGAGCACTGTGTGTCTCCTTGAGTACATGTGTAGGCGCCTGCATGCGTTTTGACTTCATATCAGCAATCATCTCTAAACGTTTCTGCTTTAGTTTCATTGATACCATCTCAAAAGAAAATAAGTACAGTCTAGTAAACCACAACAAAGTAATGTATTTGACTTCAGTGTCCCCAGTGAGATGGACACTGAAATACATATGGCAGAAACAACCACAAGACGCTTGCCTTTTAATTCTGTAACATTTGACTTTGAGATCCCCAAATGCATGCATCTTTCACTTGTTAAACATAAGATAATGATAACCATTAAACAATTCTTAATCCTAGGAGAAATGTAAATAATCTATAGTTGCTGTCCATCCTTTTTAAAGTTTAAAACTTATCAATTTAAAATAATTTATAATTTATAATAATTTATAATTATACAACCATAGTTATGATTACTTGGAGAATTTCTGTAGTAGGAAATTTAAAGATGATAATAATTTTGCATATGCAAAATGCGTGTTTCAAATGTAGACTAATAATTATGTTTATGGGTACTTATATTTGCTAGACTGGAAAAATGAAATAAAAAAGGTAAGGGTATTGAATAATAATTTAAGCATTTAGGAAGCGCAAAAAGGAAAGCTGGCAGTAAAACCTCATAAATGAGATTTGTATACCCAAATCAGTTTGATCACTTGGTTCATAAATCTAAGTAAGAGCAGACTCTAGAGCATTATAAAGACAGAGAATATAAGGATGAGTCCATTTATTTAGAGTTGTAGATGCATTCCTATATGAAAAAAAACCGTAAACTGTTATTTTATTTCTTATTTTTATGTAAGGGATGCACATAAACATAGCTTCAAATAAAAAGGAAAATTATTTTGCTGTGAAAGAGAAATTCATCTTCTTTCGTATATTTAGCTCCATAATTTTCACTGCATTTCCTGTGTGAGAATTCAATTCCTATTTGGAACAACAGCTAAATACTCTGCCGCAAACTCATGATGCTATTGGAGAGACAGCTCTGGACAAAGCCTTAGAACTTGTCTGGTGACAGTCACCAACTGAGGTTTCATTGTCAGAACTCAGCACACTTTTTTTGGCACACTAAGTAAAAATTTGGAAATTACAGGTAAGATTCTAGCTTCTGTGCTTGTCTTGAGAAGTCGTGATGGTCTTGAACATGCTGTTCCCTCCTCTAGCCATCAGTTAGGACCGAGTTCCAAGGCAGCTGGCGAGAGGGACCATTTCTTCTAGCTTACTTACTGACTTTCAAACAGCGGGTTGCACTCACTTCACTTTTGCAGCATCTGAAAACATTTGCTTGTCTGACCCTTGATTTAGTCCATCTTTTACAGCTGAAAAACCAAGTGGAGAGGCATACACCTGGGATCCCAGAACGAGGGAGGGAGAAGCAGGGGGGAGTGGAAGTTCACTGACATTGTGAGCGGCATGTCTGGTTCTAGGCCAGAGAGATCTAGGTGACACCCTAAGTCAAAATGTGGAGGAGTCGGAGCTGTTACTCTCTTCTTCTGCCCTGTGTCACCAGCATTCTAAAAGATGACCATCTATCTGAAATCAGTCTCAGTTTATCTTTATGGGATCTGTTTTCAAGAATCTTCATTCTTTAAAAATGTGGTACGGAAGCACCGTGCTTGGGAGGATAAATCCAACTTCTGAAGCAGAATAGCAGAGCTCACACTTAAACCTGACAGGTGCTCGACTTTTGACCCCATCCACCAGGAGTAAGTGTTAGAAAGTTGCCAGTAAGTTGACTCCACCTATTTCTTTGACCTTCTGGGGATTTCAAACTATTGTTTAAGAACCAACCACCCCTTTCTACTCCAGCCTATAGTTAAGTCCCCCAGATCACCTACCAGCATGTCACAGGGACTCACATAGTCCACATCTGGGTGTGGAAATACGGATACCAGCCTCTGACTCTAGGATCACTAGTCGGTCAACTGACACATTATGAAGAGGGAAGGCATTTGAACCTGACCCTCACAATGCTACAATTTCAGCAGGAAGTAACAGAGTAAAGGTAGGGGCCCATAAGCTCCTTGGGCCCAGCTTGCATCTAGTATCAGTTTTGTGAAGTTTCATTCCTTTTTTTAACATATTCAAAAAACAAACAGACAAGCAAACAAACAAATACTGGAATGTTGGGTGAAAGTTGCCATGGTAGATACCAACCATGCCTCATGTCGATCTCATACCTTTCATGAACTTCCTACCTCCTAGCAGCCCCAAGCAATGTTGAATAAACATTATACATCACTGCCTTTAATCCTGTCCAGTACCTTCACTTTTTGCTGAGTTCAGACTTTACTCCTCTAAGCTCAGAAAACCCCTCTATTCTAAGCTTAGAGAACTATTCTCTCCTCAAAAGACTATAAAAATAAAAGACTTCCACTGATCTGTGTTTCTGTGGGATCCCAACTTTTACCACTGTGTTTGGTCAACATTACTAAAGGATTCAATTACCAGAAAGAAAGCAAGAGGGGGAGAGAGGGAGGGATGGGGGTGGGGGGGAGGGCAGGGGGAGAGAGAGACAGAGAGAGAGAGAGAGAGAGAGAGAGAGAGAGAGAGAGAGAGAGAAAGAGAGAGAGAGAAATGAAAAAAAAGAGAAAGAAAGATAACAGTGTAATTGCTCTGAACAATTTACTCCTTCAAATTAAAAAAAAAAAAAACTGTGCTAGACACATGAGTTTTGAATTAAACCTTCAGTTCTCACTTAAAAGAGTAAAACATTTCTTTGTTAAATTTCTCTTTGAATAATGTGTAATTAGTATTAACATTGTAGGAACCAGGAAACAAATCACCATCTGAGGTGAGGACATGAAGATGCATTCCCCCTGTTAGACACAGTCATTACCTTGGTCAGGTGGAGTTAATGGGCTTTTTTAGAACTACACACTTCACAATCAAGAAAGGTTCTTTTGGGTGAGGAGGTTAAAAATAATTTCACACTAAGAAAAAATAACTCCATGTAATTTTTAAAAAGCATTTATATATAGCATTAAAAATTAGCATTTTCTTGTTGCTAAGCTAGTTGTTGTTCAAGAGATGAACATTTGCATTCCCAAATGTCCCTACCCCACGTATTAATTTCAGGTTGACATGACTCCCTGAGCACCAGCTAGAATGCTTTCGTTACAAAGAAATGCTTCCCATTTTGCACCAATGGAAAGAATAATAGGACACTTGTTTACATATAAGTCAATTATCTAGCAAAAGGAACATGAAGTTCTTCATAAAGGGAAAATTGTGTTCAACAGACATATATTGGAAATGCAATCCAATTACCAATTTATGCAACTCCATTCTCTTTCAGTAAAATAAAATTTCTTGGACCATTCTAAAAATTTATCATTTGTGGAAAAATTATATAAGTTATATAATCTTACCATAGCTTTCATATTCAGAGAACATGTAAGTTTCTGTATGTGCAAGGCTATGGTACTTGGAGACCAGGTAGAGGCATAACATTATTCTATTCTGGAAACATTAATGAGATATTTTCAACTCCTGTTGGTTTCCATAAAATGCAAAATTATCTTCAAAGACAAATTCTTGATAGCTGGCATTTGCTAACATGATAAAACATAATGCAATGAGATAGTCACCTGCTTTTATTTTCTTTAGAGTAAAGATTTTACTGAAAGGAATATATAAAAAAATAAAGAAACTGAACATAAAAGTTGTTCAGGAGGTATTACCATTTGAACAGAAGAAAAGGCTAAGATAATTAACTTCAAAGCAAGTATGGGAAGAGGCAAAAACAGACTGCACAATTTATTAAATTCAAAGTGAGAGCCATTTTTAATGTTCAGTTTTCTTTATTGACCTTAAGTAATAGGATGACTCTACTCTCTCCTATTATGAGTTGCAAAAAATACGGCCTTCGCAAATGAGTTCTTTATTGATCTTGTGATGTATTCTGTCTAATCTGCAAGATTACATGTCTATGTCTTGAAATAGCATAGCCAACCTCTAATGACAACTGTTGCTATGATGTATATGTTCATATTGCCTTTAAGCATGATTTCAAGTGGACATCAAGTACATAACTTCCCTGTGTGGTAGCACATTTAGACAAATTCTAGAGTGTCATTTGGAATTATGATCAATTTTACTGCTCTCTGATCCAGATACTTTTTTAAGGACACCCTTAATAAGAATTATAGCTGAGAATATGGGAGGGAATACACATTGACAGTTGGCTAGCCGACTGGCAAAACACTAAGTCACTGCAGAATGATCGTCCCCCAATCTTCACAGTTCCAAGGAAGAATTACTGAAAAAGAAAAAGAACCAAAGTGGAAACTTATAAATTAAGAATTTTGAAATTTCAAGAATTGTTACAAGTCCTTCAAGATAGCCTAAAACATGTGGTGTTAACATATAATAGAAATAATGTATCCCATTTGGCTTATCAGTGAAGATCGAATGAAAATAATTTCTCAGCAGCAGGTGCGCATATTCTGGCTTTAGGCTTTGTTGCATTCTGTGAGATTGTAGCTCGGATTACAGCCATAGTTCCTGAATTTTTCTCTCTGAAGCTAATGAAAATCCCTCGAATGTAATGCCATTAATCCCCAGAGAAGAAAGAACTAGGACAGCAGTTTGTACAACAGATGTGATTTCTATATGTGCCAGAGATAAAATAAGAGTCAGTGCATTAAGCAAGAGATTAAAATAAGGAATATTGAACCCCACACGTAAAGATTGTTTGTTCTAAAGGAAACAATGATTAACTAGCTGCTGCCTAGCGTCTGCCTCCACCCCTTCTCCATCCCTCTCTCTCCCTACCCCTTCCCTCCCTTTTGTGTGTGTATATGTGTATCCCTGTGTGAACCTGCTCCTGGGGGTGCATAAGCACATGGTGCCCTTTAGTCTAGAGTGCTGGCCAGATGGTCACATGTTTCTGACTCTCTAACACTGGGCTTACAAATATATGTGGTGCCATTCTTTCTTTCTTTTTTTGTGTTGCTTCACAGGATTCAATTCTGGTTCTTCTGCTTACACAGCAAACACTTTACTGACTCCCTAGCCCCTCATAATATTTACTAATATTTAACTAATAATGCTAAGAGCCACAGACAGGGGTTGACTATGGATTCTGATAGTGAAAAGACAAATAATATGTACAGTGTATACGTTTTTTTCATCACAGAAATAATATTAATAAAATATTGGCTCATGGGGTGGGGATAAGAGGGACAGTAAAATTAGGATGACTTTGTTATACTCGGAATTGGTATTAAATATTCAAAATGCTTTTATTACACTTCCCTAAAGGTAATTCAGTGTTTGAACTAGAGTTTTATTTTATTAACAAATTAGCATATATTATTTTTTCACTCTAAATTAGTTAATATAACTCAGAATAGCCTAAATATTAAATGAAACTATAAAATTATATTGGTTTTTAAATAGTATAACTATATTTGTTGAGTACTTAAGATATCTGGGCAGTTTTTGCCTACTTTCCCATCTTTCTTAACTGCAGAAATTTGACTTTCAAGAATGTATATTTATCATGGAACATTCTTCACATTGCTGGGCTTTCTTACCCACGGAAAGAAGGTTTCCTATAATAAAGGCTATCCCTTAAAATGTACTCTTGCTGAGCAGAAAAATATATGATTTCGTATAAATATTACCACTATTTTTTAAATCATGACATTGTGAGAATAACATGTATGCACTCATTATTTATTATTATATTTCCAGGTAAAACTTCACTTCAAGACTTGGCTTTCATATTATAAATCTTCATAAGTATATATTATGGATTATTAATTATAAACTACTAACTCTTAAACACATATTTAAATATTCTTTTCTTGAAATACCATGTAGTTTGGGTAAAACCCTGGCCTCTTAGTTATGAATTCATCATACATACAAATTTCAGTATACTTTTAGCTAGTTCAAAATGAATGGATATACTTAGGTTTATTTTTGTTTGTTTGTTTGTTTGTTTTTTTATACTTAGGTTTATATTTTGACAAATTTTAAATTTTGACTTATATAACATCATCAAGGTTGACAAGATGGCTCAGCAGATAAATTTACTTGTCATGCAAATCTGGACAGAAGAATGTTGTCTCCTGAACTCATGTAAGCTGTTTTCCAATCCAGACACAAAACTTATCAGGTGCATGGGCAAAATTCCCCAATCATAAAAGGTAGCAGAGGTTGGCTCTTGCCTCAGGCTGTACATGATGACTTGTATGTTATTGCTTATGCTCTCATTGAGATCATGAGCATTTCTGGTTTCTTTGAGCCCTTGATAACTATCTTTCTCTTTCTCTATTTTCATTAAGACTATTGAGTCTTGGCTCCACTTTTAATCAGTGAAGGCCTGAATCACCTGATTTGTTTGATAGGGTTAAGTAGGTCAAGGAAATCATCTATCCCAAGAAACAAGTGGTTTTCCTTAGTTAGAGTTGTGGCAACCAGATCACATGTACCAGCAAATACACATGACCAGTAAGAACCTAAAATGTAGCATACCAGAATTCAGTACTGAGCATAGAACCCAGGGCCGCGCACACATCCAGCATGCTCTACTGTTCAGGTACCTTCCCAGACTTTTAAACAGCTTAGTTTTACTTATTGGACAGTCTTCTTGGCATGGTTCATGTACTTTAACTTTGTTTGATTTTTATCACACAATATTACCTGAGTACAACAGTATTATTGGAGTTTAAGAATAAAAACTGTAACTTCTTATTCAGTAGGGTGGGAAGGTCTGTGACAAGCTTTCCAATATAAAGTGTTCTTGTATTTTTAGTACTAATGATATGGATACTATGTTAAGCATGTTAGAAAAAGATAAAGAAAAAATGTGACACACACACACTTTTAAGTAAATAATTTTGGTGTTAAAAAGTCAAAAGTTTTTTGGGCCTTGTGAGGATGCTCAGCAATTAAACACAATTTCTAACCTGTGAAGGACCACAGTTGATTTCACAACACTTGATTTCTCACAGGATCACAGCTACCTGTGACTCTTATTCCAGGAAGGACTGATACCCTCTACTGGCCTCTGAGTGTACTCACTGGGTTGTGCCATAACCCCCCACATATACAAGCTTGTGTACACACACACACACACACACACACACACACACACACACACACACACTCACTAAAAAATTTAAAAATGAGGGTTCCTGAAAATATTTGACAGCAGTTTTAATTTTCTAAGGACTTGGTGGGACATATATTAATGTGTACTGTATTTGCCAAGTGAAATCACAAATGCTGTTACTGTCTAAACACTACACAGCAAAGATTAATTTGCTAGTGTTTTCTAAAATGCTCAAACTACAATGAAGTTTAATAGAAGTTATTTTGGGGAAAATAATTTATTGTATTTTATTATTGTTTCTATGAATGTATAATGTAATAATAAGGAACTATCTGATCTTAATTTTATTATAAATAATTTATGAACTCAAAATATCTCTTGAGTATTTCAAACATGGAGCTGAGAGGCAAGTGAGGAGAGGGAGAGGGCTTCTGCTCTCATGGAAATTATTACAACAGTTAAATTGCAAATGACAAAGATGTCATCAGAATTGTGATTCACTGCTCTGTGAAGGACACTCCTACTACACAGTCTTGCTGGAATATACAGTCTTCTTTGGGGCACAAGAATTTAGCTATATCCATCAGTTTAGTGAGATGGCTCAGGCTGATTAACAGAATCATTCTAACTATAATCATATGACAGGGGAATAGGAACCAAACCAGTGTTCTGCTCCTCTCTCGCTGGTGACAGTAGACAACATTTTTATAAAAACTTATTAGGATTGAAAGTGAATACTTGAATATAGATACAGAATCAAAGCAAGGAGATTGTCAGATATTACCAGTGGTTTCAATGAGTAATTGTTCAAAGTTGTTCATATAAATGCCTGAAATATGTTTTTCTTGACCTAAGTGATTTTTTTCCCTTGATATTATTAGTGATGAGTATTGAGAAACTCTTGAAATATGCCTACAGTAGAGCCGGGTATGGTGGCACATGCCTGTAATCCCAGCACTCCATGAGGTAGAGGCAAGCAGATCTCTGAGCTCAAGGCTAGTCTGGTCTACAAAGGGATTCCAGGACAGCCAAGACATCACAGAGAAAAACCTGTCTCAAAAAAAAAACAAAAAAACAAAAAAACCCAAAAAAACAAAAAACAAACAAAACAAAACAAAACAAAAAAAACCCAAAACCCAAAAGAACAACAACAATAAAAAAAAAAAAAGCCTATTGTGTCTAGTTTTTATCACTAGATTTGCATGAAGATCTCATGTCCTCAAATCTATGTTGCTGAAGTTGGCCTTGAACTCCATATCCCCCCTGCCACACCCTCTCAGGTTCTGAGGTAGCACATTGCACCAAGCTCATGGTTGTGTTTCTTATTAGTTGCTAAACACTACTGAAAACATTAAGGGAGGCCCAGAAAAAAATCACTCAGTAGCTGAGTTTAGTTGCCCAGCACTCACCTATCTTCTCCTAACTGTGAATAATTTCCATTCTAGGATGAGTAACTTCAGTTCTAAGGCCTCTGGTGTTCCTTTGTAGCATTCACAGGAACTAGACACCCACCTATTGGACAGAGAGACATTCACACAAAACACATCTAAATAAAAATAAATAAATCTTAAAATATTAATTAAGCTATGAATTACATTCTTTATTGCCTTTGTCTGGATACATCCAATTAATCTTGATTAGATCTGTGACTTTGGATTCCACAAAATTTATGCAAAGTTTGTTATATATTTATGGATGCTAGTTTAAACTGGTTTAAATATACTGCCTTTACTTATCTTATGTCAAATTGAGAATATTATTTTGTATAGACTATAGCGAACTGACAGAAATGGGATCAATGCAATGGTATTAGCAAGTGCAAATTTTCTCGCCTTTATTACTGTAGCATGTCATGTAATTTAAAAAATTTTTATTACTTATTTTATTCTGCCTCATGTGTAAGGTATTTGAAACTTCTATTTTCTTTTGCTAAATTAATTAACAAAATATTTACTAATTATTTAATGTCTTATACTTCTGTTTTCATCTGGTATTTATTATGGTATGAATTAACATACAGATTAATATTTGGCTATAATATGATGATTCAATTTTGAAAATACAAATCTTTAAGTAACTATAGTGTTTTAAGACATTGTTAAGCCATTCTCAACTTTACCTTTAGGTGGCAGCATTTGAGAAGAGTTATAAAAAGTTGCCACCATTTAGAAAATGATAAAATACTACCTGGTTTGAGAAGAAAGAATTTAGATATATACTGTTTAATTTTAATCCAATGTAATATTTCATGCAGCCTTAGCTTAGGTTTATAATTTAAACACTGTAAAATACCTGCCTGTCCACTAAAGTACTCCATTCCTATAAAAAACCATAATTTTTGAAATGCCATTTTCAGGACTCAGATATAATATATCTGAGATAATTAGACATATCTAAACTTTCCTTCTGGAGTATTGAAGATAAAATTGCATCAGTTTTCTATTGTGATTACTGGCTTAAATGTACTTTACTTACGTAGTGAGAGATGAAAAGGGAAACACATTTCAAAACTCACTGATATCAAGACTTTTGGCTAATAATCCATTTTAGTTAATAAGTAGTTTATCTCCACTGGAAATCAGTTTTGTAGAAAAGTAGATTACTTAGTCTGTCTGATCTTTAATTCACACATTGTCTTGTCTTTCAAATATTATGGTAAACCAATCAGCTTAAATGTGAAACACTTTGACTGGAAATGTTGGCCTCAATAAAATCCATTGCCTTTTGTAGTATTTGAGTGTTTATACTTTAGGTAGGGTTTTGTCAGCTTTTTCATGACTTCAACTCTTATTTCTATATTATTAATTTTTATCATATTAAATTATCAATTATTTTACCTCAATTTTATTTTACTATATTCCAGGAAATCTTTTAGGATAACTTTAAAATAAAATAATGTGTTCCCTCTCCTCCCC
>OU015751.1:36745094-36834196 GCA_907169655.1 Acomys percivali
CTCTCTCTCTCTCTCTCTCTCTCTCTCTCTCTCTCTCACCTGTGATTCTTAGGTGTTTTGAAAAATGTTTTAATATTTTTATCCTGATTTAAGCTCAGTGGCTTTCAAGTGCCTACTTTTTACATACGATACACATTAAATATCAAGTAACCCAATTAAGGCTGTTTATAAATGTAGGCGAACAGAAGACTAATGAGAATGCTTAGTTTGATCCTCTAATGCATTAGTTTTATTGAACATGAAGTATTTATAAAGACATTAATGGATTGTTGGAAATCTGTTTTATAAATCTCATTGTGTAATATTATCTAATGATTCGAGAATTTTATAATCAGATGCTTGTGTTTATGATGACTGTAGTAATGAATTGGAATGTATCTAAAGATGTGAACATACAGAATAGATATACCGCCAATTTATGTGGATAAGGTACCTGCAGTTCTCATGGACTACAAAGGCATTTGTAACCTATTAGGTTTCTGTCAGGTTCTTTTATTTCCATGAGTTTCTAAAAATGGCTCAAACAGGGGAAAGGATTAACGGACATTTACTGAAAAGGTCAGAGACTAAAGACTTGGTTCATTCAGAAACTTAAATAATCTGGCCCTAAGGGCGCCCCCCCCCTTTCTGTACTTTCTTTTCTTTCTGGTGCTTTCATTCTCATTTAATCTGGAAGCTGGGGAGAATGGTTGGCAATTAAGAGCACGTGCTGCTATTGGAGAGGGTCTGAGTTCAGCTCCCAGCACCCAACTAGGGCTGGTCATTTCACACTGCTTCATATCACAGAAGCTCCTGCACTCACGTACACCTACTCACAGACAAGAAGCTGAAACTAGAAGACATCTCATTAAGCCTTTGCAACATATGGCGAAGAAGGTTCCTGCCACTCTGAACAGCATCTTTCTGGTCTCAGTGAAACGTCTAGGGAACTTATTCCTAGCCTGAAACTGAGCTAGAGTCATCCTGAACCTTCCTGTCATGCTGAAGTGACTCTTAACTATGATTTTACAAAACAAATGACTTCTGTGCAAGGCCAAAACAGACGTCAGATTTTGGTTTAGTTTAATCCAGACAAGAGGAACTAAGAAAGAGTAAATGTAGTTTCCTTAAAAAACAAACAAACAAACAAACAAACAAACAAAACAAAAAAAACTTGATTTCTTTATTTAAACAACTAAAAAAATAAAAAACAAAATAAAAACCAGAGTGCATATAAATGCCAAAGAGCCAACAATAAGAAAGATTCATTAAATACTGGTAAAATTAGGTGATAATTAAATTATACTGAAGGTGAAAATTAGAAGTAAGATGTATGAATTAATTGCTCATGAATTTCATAATAAATAGGTAATGAAATCAAATATTAAACATATTATATATAACACACATTTCTATGTTGCTAAAACATACCTGAATTTATATTTCTCCTGCATTTAAAATAGTTTAGTTTGACGGTCATGGCTTTGCACTAATCAACTTTATATTAGCATAATGCAATACTGGCGCAGCTCTGGTGTAATATTTTAAAATATTTATCACTTACAATTTCTGTGCAAATATAATTTTGCAAAAGGGGAGTTATGGCATAAGGGAATCGTCTCCAAATTGGGATATTTTAAAGTAATGCAGTCATAGAATGTTCAATTTCTCTCCATATTTCCTTTAACTGTAATTTCCATGGAGCTTCAGATTTGCTATAAAACCTAACTATGAAGGGTAATTTCCTATTTAGTAAAACAGGAATAGAATATGCTGCCTTTTATAAAAATTTAAAAGTTTATAGCAATGCACAGTCACAGAAATATAAAAAAATTAAATGCCATATACATTAAGCAAACTTAAATGACTCAGTGTGCTCTTTAAATAGAAACCAACCATGACTTTCAGGTGAGTATAAGTTAGGCCACACAGATTCTAAACTCTTATTTAGAAAAGTGTTGGGATTGAGTTATACTTAGTGATAGAGATAGAATGTTGAAATGGGAGAAAAAAATGTGAAAATGATGGGTGACTATAGTTTTTTCTAAGTGACCTCATGTTTTAGTCCTGATTTATTTTTCAGGAAACTTCTATTTCAATGAATCTGTTGTATTTTTGTTCAACATTTTATTGAAAAATATTTTATACAATATATTTTGATCATGTTTCCCCTCCCCCTATTCCAGTCAGGGTCCTCTCATGTTCCTACCTACCCAACTTTATGTACCATCTCTTAAAAAAGAAAAGAAAAGAAAACAAACCCCCCCACAAAAACCCCCACAAAAGAGCAAAACAAAATAAATAGGCAAATAGAAAGATCAATAAAGCAAAACCAAACAAATAAAATTTCCAGAGATAGAAAAAAGCAACAAAAAGTCTACAATAAATATTAAGTTTATTCTGTGTTGAGCAACTTCTCCTGAGCATGGGGCCTGCACTGAGGTGTGGTTAATTTACCAGTGAGATTTTATTGGAGAAAACTGACGCTTTCCTTTTCCAGAAGGTATCGATTAAAGATAACTCCTGTGAGATGCTAGAAAGTTTTAGCAGAATACTAAGTGAAGAAACTAATTTCTGAGTTCAAATATACCTTTTAACTTGTGCCCTGTCTCAGTCATTTGACAGTGTCAGTTGACACATGTATTCAACAGCATTGTGGAAAAGTGGGACAAAGTGGATATTGAGGCTTTTAAGTCCTGGTTGGGGCACTTGAGCCTGGCAATGTCATATTCAAAGTGCATCAACAGGTCATCCTACCAAGGTGAAATGAAAACCAATATCTAATAATTAGTATTGTACTTGCTGTTAAACTTTGATAACAAAGGCTGGGAAGGCACATAATGTGTAACTAAAGCCATCTAAATTCAACTCCCCTTACCCATGTAAACAGCTAGGCCAAGCTGGTTACTTGTGCCTGTAACCCCAGCAGGGGGAGGCAGAGACTGGCAGAGCCCAGGAGCTCACTGGCCCCCCTGCCTACCCAAAGGATGCGCTTCTGGTTTAGTGAGAGACCTCCCCTCAACAGCCGTATCAGAGAGTTGGAGAGGAGAAAACAAAACAAAATTTTGGTAATTGTACCTAGATATGACCAAGTTGTTTGAAATTCATTTAAAATAAAGCTATATCTTAATCCAGAAATTGGCATATTATCCTAAAGATTGATGTGCCCAAATCCTAACTTTTGAATTAGAGATAAGCAGAAAAACCTTGCCTGCGGAAGATGGAAGCATACTATAGAGACTGGATAAGATGTTTAAGGTATGGGACCCCCATCTTCCAGTGACTCCTGCAGCCAAAAAGATGCATGACATCAAACTGCTGTATTGAAGCCTTGAATATCCTAAATAAATGTGGTGTTCTCTCTTGTAACAGGGGGTACCACATGCCAAATATCATGTAGCATTGAGTTTAAAACACTGTGTCCTTCACCTCCACTTTCCATGAATCCCTCTCTACCTCATATTGTATCAGTGTTACCTTGTGTTGGCTAGGGGTACTTTGACTCTGAGGGAACCGCAGGTCTCCTAATACAAGGTATCCTGTAATAAGTTCTGGGTCAGTGCACTCTGAGAGCTTCTTACTTTAAGGAGGAGACATGTATAAAAGCTTCCAAAGGCAACTCTACAGCTCAAATAGATCACGGGACCTTCATACATGGAGCACATCCTGGAAGAACAAAGTCGAGTGTTAGTGTCTCTGAAAAGGAAACAGTATGTTCAGAAATTCACTTTACTAGGATTGGTTGCATAACATACCCTAGGCAATGTTTTGACATTATATTCTTTCTCATAGAAATGTGTGCCTTATCTTTTAAAAAAGAACACTGAGAAATAAAAGGTTTAAAATGCCCAGTGCCTTCTGCATTAATTATTTGAAATGCTTGCAAGAAAGGGCATTTTGTATATTGAGGGTATTTGAGATAGTGTTTAAAATTGCCACTTCTTACAAGGTTTATGGAGGTATACTTGAAGGTGTATGAAAAAAATTCTGTATGTAGTATCAAGCCAACAGTCCTGCAAATGAAAAAGTACATATCTCATTCCCTTCCCTTTCTATCTTTTTGAGTGCTGTAAGTGAACTTTTCCAAGTGCCAATCTATTTAGGTAACTGTTACAGTTTTCAACCTTCAGTGTCTTTATATCTGCCTCTTGTTCTTATCAGACTACTGAGCAAGTGATTTATGGTTTAACCTATTTCAATTCTACAGCCTGGTTTCAGATATCTCCCCACCCTCTCTATGTCTTGTTACTTTGATCTTCTTTTCATTCTTCTAAGAAGCAACACGCTTTCGTTTTAATCATGCACTCTACAGTCAACATTCCTGGGTTGTTGTTCATCAAGGCTCTCTTCGCCATTATGTCTTCCTTCAGAGCAGTGTTTCTCTCTGGACCAGTGATGTACTCCTCAGTCTACATCCAATGGCATATCCTCCAGTACATTCCACTGAAATCATACTAATACTTCCAGTCTAACACATGGCCTCTGTAGAGGCAAGGACTTTGCCTTTTCAGTGCCTCGTATAATATTGATACATGTGGATATATATTGAGTAGGTGAACTCAATTCAGCTCATCAGATATTTCCTGAGTAAGCATTGTCATACAAGGACTTGCTGGGTACAGTCCAGGAAGATGCAGTCAGTCTTGCTGTAGCTGCTTCTTTAATATACTTGAATATTTGGGATAAGCAGGACTTGTATTTCACATCATCCTATTGTAAAGCAATGTATGTGAGTTAGAGTCTGATATAACCAAGCAGAGATGGGGATTCCATCTCGGGAATGAGGGATCATGAAATCTCAAAGATTCCTGTTTGCTGCAATGCATTTTCCTCCATGTTTGAGGAAATATTTGTCTTTTAAAGTGAGCCTCATCTCTTTTTATAAATGAACAAACCCTGCTGTTTCCTTTATGATATGCCTAGCATATCTATCTTGACTTAGTGTAATACAGTTCCCATACTCATCTGTTCTATATAAAGTAAAAATATATTTGATATGTTTAAATATTACTATTATTTCAGTTTTTATCCAAGTTTACACCTTGATTTTGTGTGCATAGGTCTGGGATCATAACAATCTAATCTTCATTGTTCCAGTGTAATCTCTGAGTCCACTTTCATACACTAGTATGTCCTCCCAGATGCTGATAATCTAAAGCTATTAGCAAACTTTAATGTTCTTTATGGATCTTTGACTTTGATTTAGAAATGTTACTCTTCTATTCATCTTATAAATATTCTCTAATATTTTTCTAAGGCTTGGAACATAATATGGGTATCTTATTTCTATTGAAAATTATGGATAGATAATTGCTCTATTACCATGTGGGAAAAGACATTTGGATTATAGAGTCCCAAATAATTCACAAAATAATCTTCTGAAGTAGTGATTCAATATTGGTAATGTGTATAGTTTGCATACAAATAATAGCTATTAAACTGTTGAGGGTAGCATTTAAGCCACAGGATTCTGAGCTGCTCGCTTCCTGTTGGCAGTTTTCCATGTAAATGTGGAACAATCCTCTGAAAAGCTATGTATTTCTGTCTCATTTTATTAAACAGTGCCATGAAATCATAACATTCGGGTATCATTAATTTTTTTTATTAACTCAGATATCTTAAAATTTGGTTAAACTTCCTTCACGTTACATCATCCTATCTTCTTCTGTAAATACCTCCTATATATCTCTCGCTTTTTCTCTCTGAGTGGGTTGTCTTCCTCCTCCTTGGTGATCTCTGGACTCTTCTGTATCTTTGTTGCAAGTAGGAACTCAGGGTAAGGACTATGCACTGGTAGTGGTTGCTTTAACCTCTCTCTCTCTCTCTCTCTGTCTCTCTCTCTCTCTGTCTCTGTCTCTGTCTCTCTCTCTCTGTCTCTATCTCTTTCTCTCTCTGTCTCTCTGTCTCTCTCTCTGTCTGTCTCTGTCTCTGTCTCTCCATCTCTCTCTCTCCTCCCCACTCCTCTCTCTCAGAAGTGGTCCTTGTTATGTTTCCCGAGGAGTGAATTCATGAGAGCAACAGTTTCTCCCATCTCAGTTTCTCAAGCAACAGGATACAGGCTCACACACCCACACTTAGCTCCTGCTTTATATTAAACAGATTGTGAAACAACTAATAAGGCCTATTGAAAAAAAAGCTTCTAGTAAAGTGCCCTTAATATTAATTCTGATAGGAAGACCAGCTATATTAGGATGCAGTTCTTTCAACAGACATTTCTATTAGAGGATCTTTAAGTCAGAAATGAAAAACAGTCTCAGATCAAGAAAATGATTATGATGACTGATTTCTCTAAATACTCTTTGAAACTGCTCATATAAAAAGGCTCTGAAGAGGAATTAATTTTCTTAAGTATTTCATAATTGACAGTGGTATAATGTTTATCTTTAGTGTTTTGTCTCTTGGAAAATGACTAAAAGAAATACAAGGTCTGTTCTTCTTAAAGTACTGAAATTAAAAATATATAGGTATTTTATCATCCATTCTTCTCATGCTCTTATCGCCATTATTTGGAGAGAGACACAGAAGCAAGATGGTTTTAAAACTCTACCCAGTTAATTTGTTACATTGAAATTTTACTAATTGAACTGAAACAAGAATGTATGCATGTTCCCTTCACTGTTATTCTGTCAGTAGGTATTTGTTTAATAATATATTAGATATCAATCAGAAGTAAAAAAGCATTTGCTTGGATCTTAAAATATTACACTTTTGTTTCTGAATTGCCTATCACTAAATATGGGACCAAATTCCTCCAAATTTAATATGAATTACTGTATTGACTTGTATAATCTTCATGGGTCACTTACTTATAAAAACAAAACAAAAAAGTGGTTTTTAGCATCAATGTAAACTAAAATATACTCTTTCAGATGGCTAATGATATTAATTAGATATTGTGTGAACTTTCTCTTTATGTTAGACACACTGATAGGCAGTTTCTTTGCTCACGGTCTTAGTGTCCAGGAAAAGACAGACATTACATAACCACCCCAATGAATAGGAACTCTAATAAGTGCTGAAAAACACCATGAAGGGCATCTGGGGAAAAAAATAGGATGAATTTAGACTGAGAGTCAGGACTCCAAGTTCCCTCAGAGAGTAAGCCCATTATGCTAAAACCCAAAGACTAAGAACGACAAAGCCTGTGGAGAACTACCCAAAACCTAATGCTACAGATCAACAAAGAGGCTGGGGAGGAGCCCAGAAGCACATCCCCCAGGCGTCCATGCTATGGTCTGGGATAAAGCTGGAGAAGTAGGAGCCAAATGATTATCAGAGAAATACTAAGGCAAATTTTGGAGCTTTTACCCTAAATACAAAGACCAACTGTCACAGCGAGGTGGAGCTGGGGAAGAAGATGATAATACACAAGAGAAAAAAGTTCATAAGGTTTAGATGCTTGACTTGCTGTTATTGTTGTTCGGTAATTTGGTTTTTCTTATCGTTGGTCCTAGTGGATCAAATGCGATTTTCCATACCCTATGCATAATTCCATACCCTAAGTCTAAGACTACTACTGTGATTCCTATCATTGCTATCCTCAGAATTGTGAGCCGGGTTGAAAAATTGGCACAACACATGAAAGGAGAATTCACCCCCAGGAGACTAAATAGCAGTGCAGGGCGAAGCAGAGGCACTGTACTATGCAAGCCGCACATAATTGTCATAGATAATTGCTTAATCATTGTGCAGTCAGACTAGCAAGAAGCTTGTGGTGCTGAAAGAATTCTGTGAGGTCTTTTAAGGAGGGAGCATTTTAATATTCTCAAAGAATGTATGCAAGTCTGGTACTAACATTATCGGAATTTTAGAGAGGGGATAATTTCGAGTTATTTTGAAGTGATTATAATTTGGTGACAGGATTAAAGGAGGCTATGATTACAAAGAATATAGAGCCCAGACTTCATATCTAGGATTTCTTGTCTTTTATTTATAATTTGTCAATTATATAGTTACAATTATATTAATCATAACCATAACATTGCTATATATTGTTATTGCATATATAGTTATGATTTTGTGATACAGTGTGATGCTTTGATGGATTTGCTTTGTTGAGTGATAATAAACCTACCTGTCAAGTCCATTAGATGAAATTCTTAATCATTTTTCATTTCTATTCATGTTTGATGGTTATATTTTAGTGTGCCATTCAGTAAGTGCACATATGTATGGAGGACGAAGTTTGGCATTATGTTTTTCCTGTATTGTTCTCTGTCTTGCTTTCTGAGATGGGAGCTCTCACTGACCCTGAAACTTGGTGATGGGCTAAGCTGGTAGGCTAGGGAGCTTCAGCATCTTCCATGCTAATACAACTCTCCCTCAAAGGCACCATTATACTGAACAGTCGGCATTTTAACAGCTGATCCATGACCCCAGACTTCTATCATTTTTGATGTGGTAAAAATATAAAAAAAAATCTCACTCAATGATTTTAAAATAGGCAGTGTTTTACTGTTTATTACATGCTAGGTGAAATAAGCCGGCCCCAGAAAGACATGAACTGATCTCAGTTACATGTGGGACCTGAAAAATTGAACTTAGAATCAGAGGATAGGATGGTTCTTCCCAGAGGAAGGGGAGGGGAGGAATGGAAGAACAGGGGCTTTTTTCAAAAGATACAGAGTTTTAGTAAGACAGCTGTTTTGTAACATACATGTTGTGGGGACATGCTGCAGTCCTCAGAATAGACAAACAGTGGAATCAAATTGATAGAGCACAGATACAATGAAAGCCTGGCCAAAGATTAGAGGAGAGAAATAGTCAAATGTACAGTCAGAATCCTGGCCAGAGGCCATAAAAGCATAGGATGATGGATATGAGAGTGGAAAGGAAAGAAGATTTAGAGAGATCAAATAAATGAGAAATAAAACAAACAAACAAACAAACCAAGAAAAGACAGGATTACAAAATTACATATGTAAGAAAAAACCGAGGTGTTCAACATAAGTAGAAGATTGCACCTCATAAATTCAGGAAGGCTTTTGTGACTATTTAATGAGTTGGAATGTTTGATGAACTGTGAGTCAGAAAATCAATAGCAGCACTTACCAATAAAATGCATAGCTGGCCTGCTAACTAGAAGCACTCTCTATCCTGTGGCTGTGCTCTCAGTTGCTTTATAACAGCAGCTGTGTTACCATTGCACATTCCAGACCCAATGCACCCGAATCCTCACTGTTGGCTAGTTCTGATATTTCATCCTGCTAGGGCAGCTGATGGGAATTTTCTGGTCATTTGTTCCCCACATCCTATTAAATGTCATTGTCTATAGGCCCAGAATGCAATACTCAATTGAAAGGCCAAACTTTTTTTAGTGTATTTCTCCATGCATCTCTAGTCTAAAAAGTACATGGTGGCAGGAATGACCTCAGTGCTGTCAATCATGTCAATGCCTGGAAATTAAAAGAAGAACATTTATTAATCAGAAACAAAGACTTTCATTCATATGTATGTGTTTCTATGTATGTTTCCTCTTTATTTTAATTCATTAATATCTTTCCACAATTGGAGTTAGACATAACAATACTTCATTTTCAAATAATTGTTAATACTGTAATAAAATCTTCTACAACAAAAATTTCATCTTACTGGGGGGCAATTTTTAAAGTGTTTTTAAAAAGAAGTTTATAAGCAAATTCAATGCTAAAAAATAAATAGCATAAATAACTAATATTAAAATCATGCCATCATCATAATGTATATAACTAGCTACTACTAATATTCATCAACATGCTCCTAAGTTATATCCTAATCATACATAAATTACAAATTTTGTAACAGAAGTGTGGCCTTTATATGCTGCAAAGATTGATACTTTTTATACTTTTCATGGCGTACTTGTCTCAGTTTCTTTTTGTTGTTGTTGTTGCTGGTTTTTTTCTTTTTTCTTGCTGAGGTTTGAATGAGAACAGAGAGAAAACTGCCATTCTCATGACCTTTGTGAATGTTTAAGCCACTTCTTGGTTTTACATGTTGTGTTGACTCACGACAGTTCTATCATGAATGCTATTGTTTAAAAGCATCCCATGAAGCAAGTCCTCAATAGTTCCTGCCTCACAAATGTGTCTGTCAGATATATTGGTCCAGAAGGCTGATGAAGATGCTCCAACATAATAGAGAGTTATGGGTGACTATTCAGGTAGCAAAATGTCTCTGTCATCTTCTCATTTGGAAAGCTACTAACCAACCTGCACTCCCGACATGCTTAAGTAATCAAGTTTATTCCTTAAGTCTCTGATGGAGTTGAAGACCAGGTCACTTAGTTTTACAATGAAGCTTAATTGCTTAGGGGTTAAGATATTTTTAGGTTTAGATAGATGTTTTAAGTTGATAAAAGAAGATATGATGGAGATTAATTTACATTCAGAAGTTTATATGCACCAAGATAGAAAAGATTTTTTCAAGGCTGTCAAATACAAAGAGCCAAAATGCTAAGAATGTAACATTTATATAATTCCTGATTGTGTGCTATAGGTAGTTTATTTTATATGTGTGTGTGTGTGTGTGTGTATGTGTGTGTGTGTGTGTGTGTATGTGTGTGTGTGTATATGTGTGTGTGTATGTGTGTGTGTAATAATATAAATTTATATGTAAAAAAGAAAAAATTTAAAAACCAGTGAAAGAAAAACCTCAAACAAAATAAAAATAAAAGCATCCCATGTAATTACCAGTGATGCCAGATAAGCACTCATGATAGCTAACGGACAACATTGGCTCTAGCAGGGCAGTCAAGGCAAACGGAGGTCATAAGGGAAGGCCCTGAGACAAAGCGTGTGCATGCTCATGTTAACACATTAAAAGTTAATTTCATAAGTTTTATTAGTTTGCCAATGAAATCGATTCTTGATAATATTTATACGATTAAGTCCAAATTATGGAGCATAATTCCCACCATGTCCCAACTACATACAGATTTTAGAGACATATTCATCCAAACTTTCATATCAGTAGGTCTTACGTGTATGCGTTCAACCACCTTAAGATAGAACATATTTAGTTAAAAACACCTTGCATTCAATATGTATACACTCCCTTTCTTGTCATTATTTCCTAAAGAGTAATGAATGCTTACCTAGGACTTACATTATTTCCGGTGGTACAAGCAACCAAAAATATACAGCATTACACATAGGTTAGTTGTAAATAATGCACCATTTTATTCAAGGGAATTCAGCAGAAAAATACTTGCGTGTGACTGCGTGTGGCTAGAAGCAATCCTTCCAGACTGAGAAGTGACTGCATTTCGATGGAAATTATAACTAGTAATGAGTATTGCTGTGGGACCGTAACTGTGACCTTTGGTTGATTATGCATTTTAAAATATTTTCAGGCATTTAGATGCACAATACTTGATGTTTCTTTTGCAAGCAGTTTATGATCAAGCTTCTAAAGGCACCTCCTTCCTGAAGCCTCTGCTCTCACTAAGTTTTAAGACAAATATCAAAATAGTGCTTAGTTCTTTAATAGCTCAGTGAATTGGTCCTTCAGTTTTTACCCCACCTATCAAGAGAGGGATGATAAATGTCCAAAAGCAAACCATGGTTTGACATTCTCAGGTATCAGTTTGGGCTACAGAACCCAAGAGTGAAACGTTGGCAGAGGTTTGCTTCCAGGTAAGTACAGTCACTTGAGAATTTTACACATGGTGTCCAATTTATCCTTAGCAAATACGTTTGCCATGACAAGACAGAACATTTTATGTTTATTTCCACAGGTAAAAGAAACCCATTGGAGTGTCTTCAAATTGAATACAGGCTTCAGTTCCCCTAACTTTTCTAAAATGATGTCTTCATAGCTTTATCTGAGCCACCTTAACAGGGACTTTAGTCTCAATTTGATACTTTGTAAGCCAAGGGAAGATGTTTCCTTAAAATGAATTAAGTTTCTAATATCTTTAGTGCTATTGTATATTATAAAGATCCAATTAGCATATTAGATCCTTTAAAAACTGTAAATCTATATACAGTATTTTTGGTCTTAGTGTGAATTATGAGGCATTAATCAACACTATAATGCAGGGATATGCAAACTCAGAAAATAAATCACTAAGAGAGGAAGCTGAGCTTTTTAAATGCAGAAGGAATCTTTATAAGACACTAGTTTTGAAGCTAATATAAGACTCTATTGAGCAAGAAGTGCTAGTGATGACCTTTAAATCCGTTTGTATAAATAGTAATATGACTGTGTTTTGAGTCTGAAATGTCCTCCATGGCTTGTCCTTCTTGTGACACTATTTTGAAGGATATGGGAGCATTCAAACAAGAGGTGTGGTTACAGGAAGTAGGTCACTAAGGGTGGGCCCCTGAAGGCGGTACCCACTCATCCTTCCGGCCAGTATCACTGCTTCCAGGCTTGCCCTGTGAGGAATCTCTTCCTTTCATGTCAACTTGCACATTCACAAGTGCCTTCCTTGACACATTGTGCTGAGAAACTGGGACCTATGAATCTATCATCCCGTGAGTTATTTTCTGTCAAGTATTTGGTCACAGTGGTATAAATGTAATTAATACGTTCATATATTTGAGATGGGTGGCTTAGCAAGTAACACAGAATGGTATGAGCAAACTTGGAAGTGGAAGAGAAGGGGGGCCATGTTCCTGGAACAAAACCATGAATGCCAAAAGGAAAGAAAAACAATGAAATTGGAAGTGCAGATATTCTCTGGCAACAGTGTAAATGACATGTGTCTGCACGATTTTTTTTTTTATCAAAATGCTGGTTGGAGGAATAGTGTTCTAACTAATCTTATTTACAATCGCTTTTCCTAGAGGAGTTAAAGTAACTTAAGTAATAACCAACTAATTGAGAACAGAAGTAAAAGTATATTAAACCTTGTTAGTATAGATTATGTATAGTTGGATGGCCTTGTTGAAGTACTGCCTGAATGAAATGGACAGATTAGATGGCTTTCAGATGATGATCAGGAGAAGGGCAAAAATCCTTCCTAAACAATAGAGGAGGTAGGAGGTTTGAATGCACACAAGGAAACCAAGATTTTTATAAAAGGTTGGATTCAAATTGCTTCCATAATAGTCCTGTGATGTTGTCAAGTCATTTGCTGAGAAACTGCATCTTCTGTAGAAGAGAAGGAGGTGCTGATGGTGGAGCTGGCAAGGGTGTGGTCAGAGGAGCAAGTCAGAAGTGATCACAGAGAAATGGAGGAAGAGAAGGTGGATAGAGGTTCTACAGCTGCTCCCTGCGTTTAGAAGGTGGAGACGTGAAGAGCCAAGACCAGGAAGACATGGATACTGATCCAGAGCAGTACTGCCTGGAAACCATCCTTGCAACAAGGAAGTGTCCTGTGTTTACTGCCCATAGGCTGTCCAGAATACTCTGTGCACCCAAAGTGCTGGGTTGATAGGTGCAGCTACAGAGAATGTTAAAGTGCTCTTTTTAAAAAAATAATTTATTCTTATTTTATGTGTATTGGTGTTTTGCCTGAATGTATGTCTGTGTGAGGTTGTCAGATCTTGGAGTTACAGACAGTTGTGAGCTGCCATGTGGCTGCTGGGAATTGAACCCTCATCTTCTAAAAGAGCAGTCTGATGCTTTAACCTCTGAGCCATCTCTCCAGCACTGCAGTACTCTTGTCTCACATCAGTTGCTTTTACTTGGCCATCAAGTGAAATCCCTATTATAATTCATTTACTTAAAATTGGCCAGAGACTTTTCAGGTTTATTAATTTTTATAGTACCAAATGCCCAGTGCCTAGAAAGCATCTCTGATCCCAGTGTCCCCAGAGAAGCCATGGCCGTGTCAGTGTTCCTGGTATAGGTCTTTTACCCATCACCTGCTTCCCTCAACTTATTTATAATTTCTACAGGGCTCATTTTTTAGTTCATTCACATGTCTGTTTACGTGCTGATTCTTAGCTCTTCCCTAAGCCTGTATTCTAAATTAGCCAAAATTCTGCCATTGAACTTGACACTCAATTTATTTATTTTTCTTTGGATATAACTCGTAACTGTTACCTGTTTATTTCCCAGCTTCTGAAGATGGTCTTTCTCATGCCTATAGCCAGTTGTCTGTGCTATAGAGCAGTTATCATGGAGTGACTGTGTTCTATACGTCCCAGGTAAACAGTCAGATCCAAGAATATGTAGCTATTAAAGAGAGATTTTTAACATATTAACCTTGTTGTTACACAACATATGTATATATGCATACATACGTGTGTGTGTGTGTGTGTGTGTGTGTGTGTGTGTGTGTGTGTGTGTATAAATCTCACCCACAGAGTACCTGGAGAAACTTAAACAGAATAGCAAAGTTTTCCTGGAAAAGCCCATTGCACAAAAAGGATAAAATCAGTTGGTTGGATAGGCAGGAGAAATAAAGATCAATTTATTCCCCCAGGAAGAAAAATAATTATTTATTGTCATTGTATGAGTGAAATACAGCAGCTGGCATGTTGAACTGATTCCATTGCTTAAATAGGCACAGGATATTTTTTAAAAATTTCATTATACTGGGAATGAAATTGATGGTGCAACATTAAAGCATTTTAAATTAAGGCATTGTTTGAGGTGTGTAGTTTTAAAGTTAAATATAAAAGGGATTATACAAATGAAAACCATTTTTAGCATTTGAAGCAAAGCTATATTTCTTCTGACAAAGGCAAATAGGGAATCTGTCTCCAAGACAACGAGGTGTGATTCTCCATATCCTATAGCTATGAAGTATGTGTGTGTGTGTTTGTGTGTGTGTGTGTGTGTGAGAGAGAGAGAGAGAGAGAGAGAGAGAGAGAGAGAGAGAGAAGAGAGAGGGAGGGAGGGAGAGGGAGAGAGAGATTAATGACTGACTTAGGTGACTTGGGCAGGGGAGAAGAAAGCAGTAGCAACAACACATAGAAATAAATGTCCATGCTGATATTTCCCCCTAAATTATGAATTTAATAAATGTTGCTTTCATGTGTCCAAACTGAAGATTAAATTGAGTGTATTTAGTTATTTGTGTCTGTGCATAGTTTTAAGTAATTTTGAGGACCTAGGAAACAACATTGAATTTCAAAAATACCAATTCCCCTCCTATCTCTGTTTAAATTTTCATATGTCTTCATCTACCTATGATCTGCCCCTTCTCCCAATGGATATCTGCACAAGTCTAGTGGGAATCATAACAGATCTTAAGTGGGCATAGGGGATATGTGCTTAGATAACCTGGGATTTACTTTTAAGTGATGTCATGATATAATAAAACATACAAATATAAAAAGGATCCTGGAAGAGTTCATCACAAATTGTAGATAGCTCTCAAGGGATACCATGGGATGTCTTTCTTCTTGAAATCCATTTCTTCTTTCTCCATTTACCCCACCCACAGAATTCAACAGAACTTATTTCAAGATCAGTTGCTTAGCAGGTGGAATGTATTGAAATAGAGGCTTGCTCATAAGACTTCCCAAGTAGGAACATACCACTTCCTATTGAGAGCCCTTGCTTAGGGGAAGCAGAAGGTCCCTGCCTCCCAGCATTCTGAGTAGTTATGTGGGCCACATACTGCTGCTTAAGATTTTTCTCTGTTATTCTTGTTGAATTTCCAGGATGTCTCTTCTAAAGACTCCCTCACCAAATTGATTACAAAGTTTTGCCTCTAATTTGTTGCTAGGATACGCCTCCATAGGTAGAGAGAACTTAAGAAGATAAAAGACAGATGACTCCCAAATGGTGACAATTACAGAATGAGTCCCTAAATGACTGCAAGTGATTCCTTTATCTGCTTCCTTTGCCCAAAGGGGCATATTAGAGAGCAGATAATTACCTTATGAACTCATGTTGTATACACAGATGGATTGGTTGGTATGAAAAAAAATGCATTAATGGCCTGTGAAATGCAGATGAAGTAATTATTTAGATAGCTCCATCAAAACATGAACTGGTCCTCGTCTCAAATATTTAAATGAGTCTTAGAAGCATGTGGTGTGCCCCAGTAATTTGGCATAAACATTTCACTTCAAGTTATATGAGTTAAGATACAAACTTAATTTGTAACTTCAAATAACTATTAACCCACTTGCTTTGTGAATTAACAGATTTTTTAATTTCAGTCTTTGGTGCCCATAATAAGACAAGATTTCATTTTTATATTGTAATAACTACATGTCTTAAGTTATCAAAAAAAAACCATTATGATTGAAGAAAACTAAACCTGAAACCCTGATGTCCTCAAAATCAAGATTCATACATTGGTATAGAATATTGGAAGAAAACATAAAATGGTATTACGCCTACTTTTTAAAGACAAGGACCAAATTTCTAGAGGTACTCTGTTCTCATCTCAGCTATTAAAATTATCATCTTTCTCAGAAGACATTATTTTCTGGACATAATTTCTTTCTGCTTCAACATCCCATTGTCCCTGCTGCTGGATCTCCTGAGGTTGAGCTTTACTCAGTTCAATGCTGTGCAGATTATTACGTTACCAATTGAAAGCTTTCAAAGAGGTCCTGCTGACTTGAACTATGAGGTCCTTTGTACTGTGTATTTCCTTGATTTTATTTTTACACATTTAGTAAGTGCACATTTAGCATTCAGGGTTTTGAAAAGATTTACAGTGAGTAAAAAAAAAAAAAGAGAGAGAATTTTAAATTCGAGAAGGATGAAGGAAGAGAGTGCAGTTGAGCAGCTCTGTCTCTGTATTATTGCACCAATCTGCTTTTTCTATGTAAGAAAGGAAGGATATTTGTCACATTCTTTGAAGATGAAGATAAAAACTAAACCTCTTATATCAAATGTTTCCTATTTTTTTAAATGAACATATAAAATTCTGTGTGGCTTTTAAGACTCTACACTGATGAACTACCATTCTGTTCTGCACCATATGCCAGCTATTCAAAGAAGCATCTCACGATGAATAAAATCAGGGGTTAATCTATTAAAACAGAAAATATCAAGATCCATCACATATCCATAGAACTTGAAAGCCCAGCTCTATCTGCTACTTGGGAATTCACAGGATATTTTTTTGTCCTACGTAACTATTTATTTTCCTATGGTTTTCTCTTTTTTAGATAAAATCTTCCTGTTATGCTGTAGCTATCCTTGACTCACAACCATATCCCTGCCTCCATCTCCTAAGTGCTGTGACTATAGGAGTAGATCACAACAGTTGGCCTAGTCCATATGTAGATTCTTAACTAATTTGCTGTAACAAACCTGTTTTCTACCAGCTATGAGGAAAAAATCTGACAGAGTATTAATTTGTAAACAAAATATCTGATTTGTTATTAAAATATAAGGGAATTCGTGCTGGATACTGTAAATATGGTCAAAAGCACATGAAGATATCATGAACATAAAAATTAAGGAAGCAAATAAATTAATTAAAAAATACATAAAGATATAGAGCAGAGAGCAAATGACAAAGTCAATACCTGGTATTTTTTAATAGTAGCCTCATTTGAGAAATTTAAAATGTAGGTATTAAATCTCAATTGTAATATGAATAAATTAATAAAATATATTTTTAAAAAAGAATACCACTTATCTAGTGCTCTTGTGTGTGTGTGTGTGTGTGTGTGTGTGTGTGTGTGTGTGTAAAATAAATAAATGATCAGATTCCTTTAAAAGGATTATACATAAACAATGAAGAATTGGAGAAGATTCATGTACAGATAATTCCTGAAAATAAGCTTCTCATGTAAGGTGTTGAGCTGCCCCTGATGGTTGCAGAGTTTTGAAAACATGCTATAAAGAACCAAAGAGCTTAATATGGGTTTGGATATCTTCCATCCCCTGACCCATTCTATGTAGAAAGGAGAGCACATTAAAAATGCAAATGACCTTGAGACCATGGTCATAAAGTGTCAAGATGGTGTGCACATGTTTTCTCTATCTCTAATATTAACAGTTATATTTTAAAATGATGATTAACAAAATTATTTTTCAAAGGTGCAAATTTTGAAATAATACTTCAAGCAATTTTGAGAGCATTTTTATTTCACTAAAAGCCTAGTTTTTTCTTTTAATTGCCTATAATTTTTCCTTTTTATGACCTTATTCTGCCATTTTAAGCACAGGACAAAAGGTAGAAGCATATAAATTATCTAAGTTTCAATGACATCAACCCATCGGGCTTTTCCTAATTTTGAGCAATAAGGAAAGGCTAAGGAAAATGAAATGGAGATGGGTGAGCATTGAACCTTTGATGTTGCACTTGGAATTTAAAGCTAAATTATCAAAATGATCACCTGATCTAATCATCAAAGATAAACAAATTACTCTGCTAAAGACACATCTCAATACACCTTAATACCTTCAACATCCTTCTGGCTAGGGAAAATAATTTTTTAAATTTATTTATTCATTTATTCGTTTATATTACATCTCAATTGTTATCCCATCCCTTCTGTCCTCCGTTTCCTCTCTCCCTCCCTCCCGTCCTCCCTCCCTCCCTCCCAATTTTATCCTATTCCCCTCCCATATGACTGGGACAGAGACGGACCTCCTCCCCATGTATATGATCACAGGGTATAAAGTCTTTTCTTGGTAGCTTGCTATCCTTCCCCTGAGTGTTACCCGGCCTCCCCATCAAGGGGACCTGGTCAAATGTGTGGCACCAGAGTTCATGTGAAAGTCAGTTCCCACTCTTCACTCATCTGTAGAGAGTGCCCTCTCCCTTGGCTAGATCTGGGTAGGGGTTCAATGTTTACTGCATGTATTGTCCTTGGTTGGTGCCATAGGTTGTGAAGAACCCCTTGACTCAGATCTGCCAGTCATAATGTTCTACTTGTAGGTTTCTAGGACCCTCTGGATCCTTCTATTTCCCCATTGTCCCATACTTCTCTCACCTAGAGTTCCAATAGGATGTCCTCTCATCTATCTCATTTTCCTGGTAAGTGAAGACTTTCATGGGACATGCCCCTTGGGGGCTAGTGTCTAGTTATAAGTGAGTATATACCATTTGAGTCTTTCTGCTTCTGGGTTAATTCACTCATTATGATCATTTCTAGTTCAATCCATTTGTCCACCAATTTTGGGAATTCCTTGTTTTTAATAGCTGAGTAGTGTTCCATAGAGTAAATTACCACAGTTTGTTTATCCATTCTTCTACTGAGGGACACTTAGTGACAGCCTACAGACTGGGGAAAGATCTTCACCAACCCTACATCTGACAAAGGTCTAATATCCAAAATATATAAAGAGCTCAAGAAATTAAACACCACCAAAGCAAATAACCCAATTGAGAAATGGGGCTCAGAACTAAACAGAGAATTCTCATCAGAGGAATATCGAATGGCTGAGAAACACTCAAAGAAATACTCAACATTTTTAGTCATCAGAGAAATGCAAATCAAAACGACTTTGAGGAACACTCCTTCATTGCTGGTGGGAATGCAAACTAGTACAACCACTTTGGAAATCTATCTGGCACATCTCAGAAAACTGGGAATAAGGCTTCCTCAAGACCCAGCTACTCTTTGGAATATACCCGGAAGATGTACCAGCACACAACAAGGATATATGCTCAACCATGTTCATAGTGGCCTTATTCATAATAACTAGAACGTGGAAACAGCCAAAGGAAAATGATTTTTAATATATGGTTTGAGGAATTGGAGCCTATAAATGTACAAACAAAAAAATCCCATTTCAGGCCCATTTTAAAATTACTGGTAATGCTACAGAATAGAAGCAAATGGATGAATGAGTTAGTAAGAAGAATAGATTTTAGTGCTCAGTAGCACAGCAGAGTTAGTAATCAACATTATAACTCTTAAAATAAAGGAGATGGTTGTAAATACTCTGGAGAGAGAAGTTGTAAAAGTTTAAGCTAGGGCTGCAGAAATGCCTTCGTGGAATTTGCAACTCTGATTTTGGTTCCCAGCTCTCACATAGTGGCTCACAAATGTCAGTAATTCCAGTTCTGGGGCTTTCAGCTTCCTCCTCTATCTTCCACAGGTACTACACACACATGGTGCACCTAAGTATAAGGGTAAAAACCCATACACAGAAAAATGCAAATAAATATATCTGTTTTTCTTAAATATTTAAGGTGGTATGTATGCTAATTTGTGTAAGTTGCTTATTATCCATCATAGGCATGAATCTACATATTTGGATCTCAAATACATATATCAGTTATAACAGAAAACTGTTTTAAAGGGTTATCAGGGGAAGTGGAGCTGAAAATGATATTCTTATTTGCATATAAGAATACAAAAATACACTAGGTGTATGCTAAGGAGCTCTGAAATACTTCCCTTAAGTTAATGTGATTGGTAGATATTATGACAGTCCAGTAAACCCTACTTAGCAAATTTTTAAGTGACTAGAGAAAATATGGTTGATGGGCTAGAGGTAAACTGTCCCTCAGTAACAAAATATGCATTTAGTAAGAGTGAGGACCTCTATCCTGGCATCATAAAACCTCTTTAAAAAAACATGACTGGAATATTGATAGCGAGCAGGGCAGAGGAAAAGGTATATAAGTAGACACAAATATGAAGATATTTGTATTATTGAATGCTCACCAACGAATGACTCTACCAGTAAAGGCAGTTATCACTCCAGTAAATTGAGTGAGCCATTCTGTGAAACTCAGACAGTCCCTTTCTTCTGTTATTTCCCAGTTTACTCATGTATAAAGTAACATTATAACGATTTTATCAACTAGGGAAGTTATATATGAGCTTAGCAACTAATAATAATCAGATTGAACTCTATGCTAAGGGCCTATTTCCCACCAATAGAGACTAATAGTGTGCCCATAATACGGCATACTCCAACTGTTTTGGTAATAGAGATGGTATTGCTTTTTACTAAAATAGACACAAATGCCTCTTAATTTAAGCTCATTTTGCGTATTTACAAAGCCAACTTTTTTTGGAAAATATTGTCATTCAAGAATGCTTATCATACAAACTTGAAAACTTAGCAAGTCAGAGTGGAGGAAAACATTGATTCTGCCCTGTCATGCTTGCATGAGGAGGAGGAGCTGCTTAGTGCTGCCACTGCCCAGTATCTGGTTTTGTCCTGCATATGGTCTTATCTCTGAGAACAAGGGCATCTTGTCTTCTACTTCCACATGAGCTCCATCATAAATTTGAAAAAGAAAAAAAAAACATTAAGTTAGGTTATCCTAATTCAATGCTCACTTTGCTTGCCCTCTATTTCTAGTGTATGTGGATATATTTATCAGAGCACTGAGAGCCATTTTGGATAATTCTTAGCAGTGAATGGAAAATAATTGGAAAAAGATGCAAATCCTGCTTTTATCATTACCTATAATACCTTATCATTTCAACAAATATCAGTGGACATAGCTTCATACAGATGTTTTGAACATAGTAATACTGCCTTTCATAATAAAAATGCTTAGAAAATAAGAAATTGTTACATATTGTCCATAGTTAATATTAAAAAGAATATGCTCTCAACATACAAATTTATCTTAAGAATGTGTATACTAATTTCCATGATTGAAATTCTGAATGGCTCCATGTTAAAATTTTGTATATTAATTGTGATGACTGAAAATCTGAATGACTTCCTGTCCATGCGTGATTATTGGCAGCATTAAAATCTATCATCTAGATTACAAGGATATACACATAATGTATCCAAATAAATGGGTGCTGTTTGAATTGTGTAACTCTGATTAAAAATGTTAGCCATAATCACTCTGCAGTCTTATTCACTGAAGACTGTGTCTATTGTCACACCAACAACTATTATAAGAACAGAGGGTTTATTCCCTGCAACCTTTTTAGGACAATCTATCAAACCATCTGTGGTAATGTTCTTTCTGCTCAGGAAATGATGGTTAGCATATGGCTATGTCAAATGATTTTAATTTATCTTTCATTAAACACAAAACAACATGTCATCTCTTCAGTAGACTGGAGATTGTTTGCTTTTTTCATTATGAACGACTACACAAAAGCTATTACCTTCTCATTTCCCTGGTGTTATCCAAAAAAAAAAAAAAAAAAAAAAAAAAAGGAGAAAGAAAGGAAAGAAAGGCACTGTTTTCTCTTTAAAATAAGTAGACTATTTGGCTGCGGGCCCCTAATCAGTTTCCATCAGGATCAGGGTGAAGCCTCTCTGGTGACAGTTATGCTAGTCTATCTGCAAGTCTAGCCGAATATCATCAACAGAGTCAGGAGTTGACTCCCTCTCATGGCAAGGATCTCAAGCTAGACTCTCTTTAAATTCTGCTCCATTTTTACCCCTGCACACCTCCTAGGCAGGCAAAAGTGTGGATCAAAGATTTTGCGGCTGAACTGGTATCCAATCCCTCCATTGGAAGCCTTGCCTGGTTGCAGGATATGGCTGGTTCACTCTATATCCCTCATTGCTTGGAGTCATAGCAAGGGTCACCCTTATTGATTCCTGGGAGTTTTCATTGTTCTAGGTTTCTAGCTCATGCTAGAGATGCTCCCCAAGAATCCAGTTGTCTCTCCCAGAACTCTCTCCTCTGTTCTTCCCCTACCTCATCCCTCCTGTCTCCATATCCACCCCCTCCCCAATCCAGTCCCCCACTTCCATCCACCCCCTGATGACTAATATGTTTTCCTTCCTCAGTGGGATTCAAGCAACCTTCCTTGGGCCCTCCTTGTTACTTAGTGTCTTCGGGTCTATGGTTTATAGCATGGTCATCCTGTACTTTATGACTAATATACACTTGCAAGTAAATATATACAATGCTTAAGTGGAGGTTGGGGTGTCCTGTGGAAGCTGGGGAGGGAGGATTAAAGAAGGGAGAGGAGTCAAGGACAACATAAGAAAACCTACAGAATCAACTACCCTGAGGCCACAGGGCCTCATAGGATCTGAACTGACAAACAGAGAGCATGCATGGGACAGACCTAGACCCTCGGCATATATGTAACAGCTGTGCAACTGGGCTTTCATGTGCGACTTCTAAAGTGGGAGCAGGGCCTGTCTCTGACTCCATTGCCTGCCTTTGGATGCCTCTCCTCTAACTGGGCTGCTTGGGTAGCCTCAATAGAAGATGTTCCTCGTCTTACTACAACTTGCTATGTCAAGGCTACTTGATACCCATGGGAGGCCTCCCCTTTTCTGAGGAGAAGGGGAGGAGGAGTGGATAAATCGGGGAGGAGCAAAAGGTAGAAATTGGGAGGAGAGAGAGCAGAAGCTGTGATCAGCATGTAAAGTAAATAAATAACTTATTAATAAAAATATACAGAGAATCAGAGGTTCTACAGATTAACTTTACAAAAAACAAATGACTTGTTTATATTTTAACACCAAACCTTTGCCTTATGTAACTGGTTGTGTAATATTGGGAAAGGGGGAAATGTTTAAGTAAATATGATTTTGGAGAGAATAACTCTATGTCTTGGTGTAAAAGTGAAAGAAAATCATGTTTACTTAAATATAATTATTTCATTTTCTCTTGAGCTGATGGGCAAATAATGCAAACCCCCACACAACACACCCCAGTGATCTCAGCACTGCCAGACAGTCACTGCTGGCCTGAATAGTGTGACTGTGCTGGACCCTGTGACAAAAGCTACTCTGAACTCACTTGCTATGCTGTGATACAGTTTTTTTAAAAATTGCTGAAAGTAATGTACAACTTCTCTAATTTCTGTCAGGTTCTGCTGCATCTGACAGGTACAAACAAAGAGTCTATGTTTTCTGATAAACTTCGATGTGGCTTTAGGCATAGAATACTTAATGTTGGACATCTCCCATATATTTCACTTCTCACTGGACTTCTTAGAAAGTGAGATTAGTAATCCAACCATGAAATAAATTACAAAGGAAAAGCCAAAGAAGAATGATGGTAACTTATAACATATGATAGGCCAAAATTTAATAAAAAATATGATTGTATATTATTGTATCTCTAAATCCATTATAATTTTAAATCAAGAAATAACCCCTTTTTTTTTAGCAAACAACTCCCATGAAAATCTTTTTTTTTTAAGCATTTGACTATATCATTCACCTTTTATTGACATTCTAAACAATTCCAATATTTTTGGTTTTAAAACAGTGTCTGACAATTTTTCCCTTAAAGGGCCACAGAGTATTTTTCAATTTTGTGTGATATACAAGCTTTGTCACAGCTACTTACTTCTACCTTTGTCATCTACATCATATAAACAGACATAAACCTAGGGTATGAGTGGCTGAGACAGGTGGATCATTAATTTAACGGCAGCCTGAGATACATAATAAGACTCTTTCCCAAAAATGAGCAACAACAACAACAATAAAAATAAAGCACATGACAATGTTCCAATAAAACTTCATTAATAGAAATGAAAATATATATTTCATATAATTATTGTCGGCCACAATATAGCATTTTTCTTTTGCTATATTTCTCATCATTTAAAAATTTCAAACCATAGTGAACAGGCCATACAAGAGTGGTAATGGTAATATTAGAAACCCATTTAGGGTGCCCTCCATGGCAGATAATGTGCTTAGCACATATAAGGCTTAAGTTCTTTTTCTTTCACAGATATAATCAGAGAAATAGAGGAGACGAGGAAATAGAAGGATCCAGAGGGTCCTAGAAACCTATAACAAGAACATCATGATGGGTGGATCGGGGCCCAGGGGGGGTCTGCTCAAACTATTGCACTAACCAAGGACAATACAGGTAATAAACATCAATCCCGTACTCTGATCTACCCAATGGACAAGAAATTCTCCACAGTTATGTGGAGAGCAGGGACTGACTCTGACATGAACTCTGGTGCCCCATATTTGACCACCTCCCCTTGGTGGGGAGGCCTGATGGCACTCAAAGAAAGAATAAGCAGGCTACCAAGATGAGACTTGATAGCCTATGACCATATAGAAGGGGAGGAGGTCCTCCTTGATCATAGACCTAGGGGAGGGGAATAGGGTGAAAGCGCGAGGGAAGGAGGAACAGGAGGATACAAGTGGGATACGAGGATACAAGGGATAACAATTGAGTTGTAATCTGAATAAATTAATTAAGTAATAAAAGAGAGATAAGTAGGGGTTTTGTGATTATATCTCATAAAAATCTTGAATAGCATTTTTCAATAGTAAATTCTACTTGGACCTGTTGCAGAAGAGAATCCAAAGCTCAATGCAAGCATCCCGTCATTCTGTCTGTAACACCTATAGCATTTACAGTACCTTCACTTCCTCAAGCTGGTGACTAAGACATTTTTATTTATTCCACCTGAAAATATTTAATAAATTCTCAACTACTGTTTGATAAATTAATGCAATTCCCTTCACAAGCTAGCTTTTAGTGGCATATATAAGATGTACTTTGTCTAAGTTCAGTCAGAAGTTTGAATATCAGATTTTATTTATAAGACTGAAGAGGTATATTATATACATATATGAAAAAAATCCCAAATCCTGGGCTTGCTGTCAGTTAAAATTAATAAAACTTGTAAAAACAAACAAACCTTTAGGGTTCAAGGTGCCACCATGGATGGAAGACCATACATATAGATAAGTTTTTTGTTTTGCTTTCTATTTTTTACCATACATGTCTAATAATTATTTGCACTGTCAAGTATTCTAATATTGAAATAGAAAACAGAAATATAGATGTATAGCATTTCATAATGGTTAGGGCTTATCTTTAACGGTGATACTTCTGTGACTGGGCTGGTGCTTGTTAAAACTGCATAATCCAGAGGTGTTCCAGTTTAGATTCAGACTCAGTGTGCTTGAATTAGATCCTAATGTACGTATTGGAAATGTCCAGTAGGTGTTTCTTACTAGACTAGTGACTTAAAGGCACGGGCATATAGTGTGCATTTAATAACTAGAAAATGAAAGCCAATGGAAAGGACAACAGCTAATGCACCCTAATTGGCCGATGTAGAGAATGCTTCACTCTTCTCTGAAAATGCTCATTTCTTTTGTAGTGATTTCAGCATAACACGTGAACTCTTATGAAGCATGTCTTAACCCTGAGCTAGGTCTAACTTGCGCTCAGATGTTTTCATCTCATACAACCACATATGGTGCTTTGTAATCACTGACATTAAGAACAATGGTTCTCGTGCATGAAGATTATCATTTTGCAAAACCACAGTCTACGGTTCTTTGAGAGACTGTGTCAGTCAGTGTGGTGCAAGCAGGTGGTCCACTTTATGATGTCTGTAGAGGTAACCATGCCTTGGCGAGACTCTTGTCCTTCACTGCAAAGCTGAGTGAGCCCGGATATAATCCCATGCTTTCCAAAGCCAGAGGAGTGCTATGTGATGAGATTGCCTTTGCATTGGAGCCTCCTGCAATAACAACCTCTCTCTCTCAGTCAGAGTCTGATAACACTTACCTCTTAAATAATCACTTCTGAAGCTATCGCTGGGTTTAATAATCTAAATAATAATCAGTCATTATGCTTATTTAGACCTATGCCAGTGTAGACTTTTGTGTGTCCCTGGTATTAATCAAATTTTTATTGAAATATGCAGCCTACTAAGAAATAGTAAATGATGAATATTTTAGAAAGCAGAGCACATAAGCAAAGAAGGGATGTATCTCTTCTGGACATTCAGAGTTTTCTCCTCTGTTGTTTTCTATTTCACTTATCCAAACAGGCAATTATTTCACATGAAAAGAGTTCGGGTGTTAAACAGTGGTGATGCATGCTGTGTCAAATCTCAACAATGAGCATCAAAACTTGACCCACAGGGGTTGAGGATTTAGCTCAGTGGTAGAGCGCTTGCTGAGGCCCTGGGTTTGGTCCTCAGCTCTGGAAAAAAAAAAAAAAGTTGACCCACAATAAAATAAAATGATCCCAGGTACATAATGGATACTGGAACCTGGTGTTTGTTACATTTTTGAAGGTTTAATATACTGCCAGTGGTTTCGCAAATCTCCCTGGTATTTATATGTCACGACATCAAATTTAAAAGGTTTAAAATTATATGATATAGATCAGTAGAGAAAGATGCTTGTCATGCACCATTGTCTCCACATGTGCAAGCACTCACACATGCATGTACGTATACCATATGCCCCACACACATGAAGAGGGAAGGGGGACAGGCAGGCTGGCAGACAGACAGACAGAGGCAGGGAAAGAACAGAATGACAGAATGGCAGAGAGAAAGAAAGCATATTTATTTTTTATTTTTATCTTTTTACATGCATATTTATATTTTTACACATATATACAATAGATGACCTATAGCAAGATCATTGGAGTTTTCCTCGATGTCTTACATTTCCTGACTGTGAATATTCTTGTTTTCCATTTGCATGACTAACCCAAATAGCTGGTGTGAGACCATGCTGTGGGTTATTAAGGCATCGTGTCTAACAATAAACAGTAGTCGTTTAGTGTGCTGGTATAGGCTCTCCCATTAAGTTTCAGGTTTTTACTGTTACTGGTAACTTCATTCTTCCTCTAGATCACAAGAATACCACCAAGTCCTTTTCTGAGACTCTTGTGTTAATAATAATAATGTCTGTTTTTTTTAAATAATATAAAAACATCTCTATTTACTGTCCATCATAGAACTAAACAAAAATACTTAATTGTGGACTAAAAGATTAAATAGTCACATGGAGATTGAGTCAGTTCAGAGCAGAATGTGCTTATTATTATTTTGGTAGCAATTACATCTCTAGCAGACCTCCCTTTCTGCTTGGTTGGTCAAGCAGAGTACCTGTGTCCTACTTGAGAGCCAGCCTGCTTCAGGCTGATCCTGACCTCCATCTACAGCCTTGCTATCTATCCCCAGGAACGTGTGGAGAAAGGACCAGCCCCAGGTTGCCTTGCTTCACAGCAGTGCTTTGATTATCTACAAACTGTAAATGAGTTTTCCAAATTAGGTTAAAAAGTTTCCCAAATATTCCATTCTAATCTTCCCTCCGTCCATTTTCCCAGTTTGCTTCTATCTTTCCACAAAAGTGCAGAAAAAACAAAAACTTGGCTGTTGCCTGCATTTCATCAATATCTACGTAGATACACAAATGTAATTCTCTCATCGAAATGGTCTAGAATAGTGCGAACTACCGCTGTTTTAAAGATTTCCTTTACTGGTTTTAAAAATGACTTGTAATCATTATTCAAATCCTTGAAAACCATTAAATGATAAAGATATATAACATAATTTATGGCCGCATGTTTTATTTATTTTTTGTTAGTTTTATAGCCTTTATGTTTCATTGGTTTTAGACATTTTTTTTTTTTTGTAGCATCAAATGTGCAACGGCATTTTCTTAGCCCCTAAATCATCTTGGAAAATAAATTCTCAAATCAATTTTATTATTACTAGTTCCTGGTTACTTTCTAATCACTTGTTGGTCCAGAAAACTTCTATAATAAATAATTGTACATATTGGCCACATCTCTATTGGTGTACTCATGTTGAAGAGCATGACTGACTAGGTCAAAAATTAGCATTTAAAAGCATTAAAAGTGTTAAAGAATTAGAATAACTTAGAACCTAGAATAACATAGGATTTAGAAACAGAGGATACATGCTTCCTTCACATTTTACACATTTCTCTTAAGAACAGTGACTGTGTTTTTAAATTTTTCAACTCTAAGAGATAAAATCAGCATGCATATATAAATGACATAACAAATCGTACCTTTTTTTTTTTTTTAACCAAAAACAGTGACAAGTGAAAGCTAAAGAAACATTACAGTCCTCTGTTAAAAGCAGATGGGAGAAAATACTGAGATTTCTGTGAACTATGAGTTTTCATTTAGAATGACAATTTTCATGGTAATTTTGTCCTGTGTGTCACTTAGTGTTCTGTCTCATGAAAGGAGCTGAAAGGGTCTGGTCAACCTGTGTTGAGACTGTGCGTTTCTTGAAGAGCAGAGAAAGCTTGTGTAGAATGACCAGCAAGGAAATCATATGGTAGCATCAAGGTCAAGACAGGGAGTCTCAGACTTGATTTGAATGCTGAAATTACTAAATTCAGTGAAACAGCCTGGATACCAGGAAAGGATATATTTGGTATTACAGAAGGCTGTGGTGGAAGGTTTTGAAATTTAAAAAAAAATTGCAGCGTTGTCAAAAATTTTACATTTTCAGAGTTATCAAATCAGGTTTAACAGTGTTGTAGAAGTGATGTGAAAATGACGAAATATTTGTATGCAATCTGGGCACTTAACTTTACTGATTTTCAGTAATGTTGGCAAAAAATTATGTATATATCAAGGGCAGTAATTCCTTTTTAGCTTATAATGTCTATTCATTTGCAAATTTGTTTCTGGGAAAGTTTGAATGTTGGCTTTTTTAGAAAATGACTTTTTATTCTACACAAAGGTCATTCAGAAATGTCAAGCATCATGTGGTAGTTGCTTGTGGTTCTTTCTTTTTTATTTTCATTTTTTAATGTCTGGAAGAATATTTTTCCAGGATTGTTTTGGAGATCCATCTAGTGTTTTGGAGTAATGGAAAAGTTTTGTTTGTGGAGACCTTAGGCTTTGAGCAAATGTAGTGTACTGTTACATAGAAAATTAAATTCTTATGTGATTCAACCATGACCTTTGTAAGTGATTAACAGATTGTCTGCTGGGGGAGTTCAGTTCTTTCTCATTCATTTACTAAGAAGAATTGAGTGTTCCTCTGGCAGTTACAGTCTTTTACAATACTTAGAGTTTAAAACCATTGTGATCTCAAAGGACGCCAGAATTAATGCCAATTCCATCTCAGTAACTTATGAATATAAAGAATTTATATATTATGTATGTCTATTATTTCTATGCTGCTTCCAAAATGTGTCTAAGGTACCCCAGTAATTATACTCTCCAATGCTTTGTTTGAGAAATGATGTATCTTATTCATGTTCCATGAAGATATCCCCAGTTGAGGCAAAATTACAAAAGCATCAAGTTGGCAATGTTGGAAGCAAGAGGGAAGATGCAATATAAACATCACTCACCAGCACTTCACACTGTGAAGCTCTTGATTTATCATAGTTCCCTCCCATGAGATATGAAATAAAAACCTACAAAACACGTAGAGGGAACCTGCAGCCGCGATGAAAAGTCTGAACAACATTAACCTAATTCTATATTAATTATATTTGGGTGTCTCCACTATAAAAATGCTACATAGCTGTACATTTATTTTGTAGAAAGAAACTATACAAAATGAACAGATGACTATATTTAATTTAAATTCTAAAGAATTTCAATGATTCAACTTTCTCTTAAAAGCTGCTAGCAGGATGGCAGTTAATGTGGATTGTGGCTGGCGCCTGGACTCTGCTCTACCTGTTTGCTCTGTGTCACAGAGAGGGCCAGGCTGGTAAGTGGCTGGGGGGGCTGAGAGAAATAGGAACCCAAAGCAGCTTTGGTGCTCCACAGGCCTTTTTGAGATGGCAGGGCTATGCCTATCTGCTCTTTGACGCAGATGAGCTAGACCAGTAAGCAGCTGGTGGGGAGAGAGAGAGAGAGAGAGAGGGAGGGGGGGAGGGAGGGAGAGAGAGAAAGAGAGAGAGAGAATCCAAGCTGGAGGCTGATGCGGAGGGTGGCTGTGCTGGGACTCAGCTCTGCCTGTATGCTCTGTGTTCTAGATCCGTAAGCAGCAGACAGACGTAGAGAGCCCAAAGCTGCACAGGTGTCTCACAGTTTTTCTCAAAACGGCAGCTAATGAGGGTTGTCCCCCAGGACATTTCTGTGGGCAAGTTGGATGGCCAGGGCCTTCACACATGTTTCACACTATGTGGATCCCTCACGTCTGGGAATTAGCAGCACGGGTGTTTGGTAGCTCTAAATTTGGTCTTTAGGTCACTGTGCAGTCCTGGTTTACCTGCTATTCAGAAGCACTGTGAGATCAGGGCCGCCATCTTGGATCTTTAAGTATCACTATTTTTAACATCTTTTTTGAAGTTCAATAATGCATCTCTTACAGCTTCTTCTATTTTTACCATCCAGATTTTTCTGCACCCTTTCCTTTATTGTACCTGAATATTTCTTAACCTTTAGTTCTCTCTCAACTATCCCCATGAAATCTAGCTGCTCTGACTGGCAGCCTCAGCTAATTTATAATCATCATCTTCTCTTAGGCAAAACAAACTTTTAAAAAAATTATTATTATTATTTATTAATTTATTCTTGTTACATCACAATGGTTATCCCATCCCTTGTATTCTCTCATTCTTCCCTCCCTCCCATTTTCCCCTTATTCCCCTCCCCTATGACTGTTCCTGAGGGGGATTACCTCCCCTTTTATATGCTCATAGGGTATCAAGTCTCTTCTCAGTAACCTGCTGTCCTTCTTCTGCGTGCCACCAGGTCTCCCCCTCCAGGGGACATGGTCAAATGTGAGGCACCAGAGTACATGAGAAAGTCATATCCCACTCTCCACTCAAGTGTGGAGACTGTTATGTCCCTCAGTAGAAGAATGGATAAAGAAACTGTGGTACATACACACTATGGAATACTACTCAGCTATTAAAAACAAGGAATTCCCAAAATTTGTGGATAAGTGGGTTGAGCTAGAAATGATCATAATGAGTGAGTTAACCCAGAAGCAGAAAGACTCAAATGGTATATACTCACTTATATCTGCATACTCGCCCAAGGGGCATGTCCCACGAAAGCCATCCCTTACCAGGAAACTGGGACAGAGGGGAGGACATCCTATTGGGACTCTAGATGAGAGAAGCATGTGAGAATAGCAATGTAGAAGGATCCAGTGGGTCTTAGAAACCTACAAGTAGGCAAAACAAACTTTAATCTTCAGCTTTTCAGATTTATACCCAGTGGTTTTTTATAAATGCACAAATGGTCCAGCATGATGTTTTGATAAGCCTGGGGTATTTTCTATACTCTATTTGCTCAACTTATTTTTACTTTGCTACTAATTTATTCATCAAATGTTTATTTGGGGAAGTGAAAGTTTGTTAAGCAGAAATTTAAAACATACAACACAAGCAGCTGGCCTAAGAGAAATAATTAACTTGTTATCATAAATGCTAAGTTTGTGTACAGAATGCTAAGTTTGCGTAGGTAGTCAGGAAGATCGTGGTGGGCTCATCTGTATCAAAGACAGCTGTGTGCTTAAAAGCCATATTTGACTGTGTGGGGTTGAGTGGGATTTTTGGGGGGTGCAATGTTGAAGCACAACCCAAAGCAAGCACATTATGTAGTGGATGAGGGGTTACCTAGGCAATGACAGTCACAGTGGGAGAGGGGGGTAGGGGAGGCGGAATTGAAGAGGAAGAGAATTAAGTCTGCCAGCTTTGCAAGCCTGGGGGATGAGCTTTGCAAGAAAGGTTGTGGGCTAGAGAAAGGTGGAAGGCTGTCAGATGCTGAAGGGATCCAATGAACGTGACAGTTTCTAAAGGCAACTCACTTTCAAGAGCTTTGTTTGAGGAAAGAAGTCTGAAGTCACATTGCTTGATGTTATTGTGTGAGTGGGACGTGAACTGACAATGGTGTTGTGAAAGTTTTCTATTACAAGGATTGTTTAGAGAGGGAAATAAAAAGTAAAGATTGTCTTAGTTTTTATACTCACTGTTTAATAATCAGAAATCAGGACCTCAATTATCCTAATGAAACTTCTTAATGAGTATGGAGGAGCTGGCATGAAAGTACAGGAGACATTCAGAAGCTCAACAACATAAGAGATAGGAAAGAAAGAAATAGGAAATTTATTTAGAGTGAACACACTCCATGTGCACTATGGAAGTGCTGGTGTTGAATTCCAAGGGCACATTCCATGCATGTATGCTGAATGAACAGGAATGCCTGGACATATGCTAGCAACACTTTAGAACTCCATGAATAAAAGGAAAATTCCAAGGCCTGGAGTTTTGTTGTTGTTGTTGTTGTTGTTTTTTATTTTTATTTTTTGTGGTGTGGGGGTGATGTGGCTTGTGCTTTGCATGTTAGAGATGCTGATTTCAGTTCACAACATTTTAAAAAATTGCTTTCATCAAAAGAAACAGCTTCATGGGAAACTGATCAAGGTAAAAGTATGTTCAAATTTAGGGGGAAAAACAATTTTAATCATATATTTTTTTCTAGCATTAATATGAAGTGGGAAATCAAGGTAAATGGATTCAAGAACAGTAAATCAATCCAGATCTAACAGCCCATTCTAAAGTATTGATACATGGTGTACGGATGTATATTTGGTGTTCTTCTCTCATATAATACATCATAATGGTGGCCTCCTTCCCTCTACTCCTTCAGCTCTCTCTGTCCACCTCCCTTCTCCCTCACATCCACTGCTGTCCCCCCATTTCCCTTCAGGAAAGAGCAGACCTCCCAAGGATATCAGTTGAACATGGCATTACAGCATGCAGTAAGACTAGGCATAAACCTTCCTATCAGGGCCTACTAGGTAACACACAGTAGGAAGAAAAGGATCCCAGAGCAGGCAAAGAGTCAGAGACAGCCCTACTCCTATTGGTAGGAATCTCACAAAAACCCCCATGCTAATCAACCACAACATATATGTAGAGGAAGTAGCTCAGAAGCATGAAGGCTCCTGGATTGACTTTTTCAATCTGTGAGACCCTATGAGGTCTGTTAAGTTGATTCTGTAGGCCATGGTCTCCTGGTGTCTTTGACCCCTTTGGCTCCTACAATCTTTCATACCCCTCATGCTGGGGTCCAGGCAGAGATATGGACAAGACTTCTAAACTTCTGGATTTGTGTATGATAGCATAGATGCTTATTACAGATACTGATCAGGTAAAAATGCGCTATTTTATGCATAGGAAATAATTAGTATTCAGTATTGAAAAATTTAAAAACCTACATTAAAATTTATAAGAGAAAATGTAATAAAAAACTCCTACCAATCTAAAAGAAATTACAAAACAGAAAAGTGAAATAGTAGGGAGGCTTAATAAAGACAAACTCATACATAGTAAAAGTAAGTTTAACCTTTTAATACATCTAATAAATTAATCACTTTAAATTTCTTAGGGTTTTATTGTTGTAAAGAGAAACCATGGCAATGTTAAGTTTTGTAAAGAAAAATATTTAATTAGTCTGGCTTGAAATTTCAGAGATTTAGTCTATTATCATCATAGCAGGAAGAATGCAGTACACAGGGAGACATGGTGCTTGAGCTGTGAGTTCTACATCTTGACCCCCAGGCAGCAGAAGGAGATTGCATGCCACACTGGGCATAGCTTGAGCATATAAGACCGCAAAGCCCACCTCCACAGTGACATACATCCTCCTGCAAGGCCACACCTCCTAATAGTGCCACACCCTATGGCTAAGCTCTCAAACCACCACATCTATAAGAGAAAGAAGGTCAGAAATGATTTTAAAACTCCAACTCTGTATATATTTAGGACCAGTTCAAATGCACAACAAAGGGTTAAAAAATCAGATACAGGGAGCAAAAGGGAAGAGTGGTACTCAGTGTGGGACAGAGTTGGAGTCGGTATAAAGGCATTAGCCGAGATAGGGAGACTGAACTTTCCTAAGTATCAAATACACCAAGAAGATTACAATATATGTCTTTCCTTACTATGCTACTTATAGTCAACTGTACCAGGATAAATATTTGAAAGAGAAGGAAATATACATACATATATATGTATATATATAACATATAAACAGCTATAAAACTATACATATATATGTACATAAATAGATATATGCTACTGTGTTGTGTTTGGGACTGGCACTGAACCTATGGCACCAAGAAGTAAAGTAGACAATCCGCTGTCTGTCTATTAGATCCAACCTTCTTTTATTTTTTTATTTGGAAGAAGAGCTTCATTAAGTTGCCCCCAGCTGACTTTCAATTTCCCCTCTGTTTTTCTCAATGTCCCAAGTATCTAAGGATACAGATTTGTTCTTTATTGTTGTGTTGTTTTGTTTGATATATGTTCTTTCTATATATGCCCACCATGCTGTACACCCACTGTTTATTTCAGGCTAGTCACAAATTCGTAATTCTCTCAACCTGACATCACAAATACTGCAATTACAAAGTGTTATCATCACGCCCAAAGTATTACAGTATGTTTCCTGTGTACTTTTCAGAAACAAAATAATTAAATTATATGAAAATAAGAAATGAGGATGGAAAATGTTTTTAATGAGTTTTAAAGAGACTAACTGAGCAATGGGCAAAATCAAAAAAGTAAAAATGAGGAAGTTGAAATGTGATGATATGAATATCATGTCCATGGTTTTAATTTAAATATTCACTTAACAAAGATGTCAAATAATATTGTTGAAGTACACATTTACATTAGCTTTAAATTGATATAAAGCATTAATCAAAATTTATAAATCTGAATGAATATATATGGTAACTGATGATTAACTCTTGATGGGTAAGGTTGTCTAGTTAATATTTATATAATTCCATGTTTTACAAATCTGAATAGGAGCAATTGCAAAGCTAATTACACACAAAAAATACCTTTTTAATTTAACACCATAGCTCCAGTATTTAGAGTCTCATATGGAGTGGAGTGGATACATAATTTCTTTTGAATGAGAAAAAACCATCCATTCTCAAATGCATTTGAAAACTACTCCCCTTCTGGGAAAACTTCCTGCAATGTGGAATCTTATAAGAGTATACTTGCAATATTTACTCAAGTGTACATTATGAAGTTTGGGGATTTACAGGCTGGACAAACATTGCATCAATACTTAGAACTAAATCAAGAAGGCTCCTAAATACTGATTAAATAAACAATGTTTTGAAACAGCCAAACAAATATATGGAAAAAAATCACATGCTTGAAGACATGTGTGTAAATCTACAAAACCTTTAATCAGCCCTGGTCAGGTGTCTAGGCCTCTTGGTCTGGTGAGTTGGTCCATGCACTCACGGACTGAATTCCAACCTGGGAATTCAGAACAAGTGTAATTATAGAACATAAAGAGAGCTTGGGGCCAGTATTTTCTCCACTTGCATTTGCATCAGGCTGAGGCATGGTATTCTGAAATATGAACTGCATTTCCTAGTTGCCAATTTCCTTGTTCCTTCATCTACACTGACTCTTAGGGTACAGGCCAATTAAAGTGGCCTTCACTTTCGTCAGCATCTTAGCCACTGCTTTGCCAATGTGCATTATTCTTAGATTGACATATAGAATTGGACTTGGCTAGCAATGTAGTCCATTTATCGAGGTCCGTTTGACTGAATGTTAGCTGATGTCTTAGAAAAGTGCAGAGATAATAAACCATGTATTTTTATTTGTCTCTGAAAAATAATCTACAAGATCAGGGAAGCTCTGAGTTAGCATCCTGGTTACTATAGAAAGCACAGACACTGTATCTCAGAATCTGGTATTTATTTTAGTAAATGTTATGCTAACAGCACTGCTTTAAGTTGCAATGTTCTGCAGCAAGTGATGGAAATATGAGGGTTGTTAATAAGACATGACCTGAACCACTTACTCAATCATTTCCGGACCCTGAAAAAAACATCTCTTCGTCCATATATTGAATGAGGTAAAAACAAAAATACATCGAAGACAGAATAAACCCTTTTCTCACCATCAGAAAATACAGCAAATCCTGAGAGCTGACAGCTCAAGATTTAGGTACCAATATTTTCTATGAAAAACAAAATATGTTTTTATTACCTATAGCTTATATATTTACTTTTTCATCAAACAACCATTTATATAATATTTTAAACTTGGTATTTAAATTTAATACTTAAATAATTTAAATTTATTTCCTATTAGTATTATAACAAAAAGGCAAAGGATCTTATTGTATAATATGCTAATTATTTTTGGAAGATCATATTAAATCATTTCCTTTAGTAATGTAATATTTTCATGGAATATCTCATAAAAGTTCCAGTAAGTCTATACAGAGTAACATTTCTTTAAATCAAATTATTCTATGGCTTGCTGTTAAAATAATAAATGAAAAATAACTTGGCAAGTTTAAAGTGCCATGTAATATGAGCTATAATTTAAAATCTAGAAGAATAATCTTATTACAATTTCTAAGAATATATATATATCATCATTATTTATATGAGGGTAAAACCTGTCAAGATAGCCAACTAGTGAGTGCATTTTAGAAAAAAATCAGAAAACAACATAAGAATACACTTCTACATGGAAACCCTTCGTTGATGATCAGTCAGTACAGTGGTGCTTGTGCGAAAGGGGGAAGGACCCTTGTTCAAATTCACAGCACACACCTAAAGGCCTAACAACGGGAGCCTCCAATTCCAGGGCTGAGCCTAGACATGAGACGATTGGCAGCCAGTATCCTAGTTCGCAACTCTCTAAAACTACAGCCCTGGAGACCTGACCCTTCTCTTCTGGACTCTTTGGACACTGCAGACACGAGGTGCACATAAATACACACAAACAGTGATACAGATGAAATGAATCAAACTAATCTTCAAATCTCCGTATATTCTAACCAAAGCTTTGAGTTCCTCAATCACTTCTGAGGCCAGTCTGTTTCCCCTTAAGAAAATCTGGCTTCCCAGAAAACATCTGCCTAGTTCCCTTTTGTGCTTGGCTTTGCTGCTTTGTTTCCAGTGAAGGGTCAGAGACAAATCTTTTGGACACTGTCATAACCTTGTTGCTCTCTTTGAAGCCTCTTCACACAGGACTCCTCTACATGTCACAAACTTTGTGCAAAAACAAACAAACAAACAAACAAAAAACAATCTCTACACTAGTTTGAAAAAAAAATCAGATATAATTTTATCTAAAGACAGCTCTGTTTTCATATATTTCAGATTCTTAAGATCTTGTCAGGCCGTATTAATAACAAAGCTTATTAAAATGCCATAGTAAAATAGGTCTTGTCTGCAGCAAAATGGACTAAAGTAGATACGAGGAAAGCCCTGGTGTGCTGATGTAAATGAACAAGAAAATACATTCAACTACTAGTTTCCCATTGAATTGTAGAATTGCATTTACTAGTATGTGTTCATATGTCCATTTTTTTCATTACTAAACAATATAAAGTATTTCTCAAGCAATCTCCAATACTGGCTTACAGTAATTCAGTAGTTCATATTGTAAAGATAATACACACACACACACACACACACACACACACACACACACACACACATATATCTAACAAATATGCATTAATAATATACATTTATATATTAACACATATAATCAACATATATGTGGCAACTTACTTAGTAAATATTTTCATATCACATAAATGATATTTTACAACTTCATGTATACATCTGAACATTATGAACTCTTCTTTGAATGTATTAGTAGCATATGCATGATTCATTAATGCTTTATCAATTCATATAAGCATCTTAGGTCCCTAATAAAGTAATTCTGCCAAAGTATTTTCAAAGTAAGGTCCTGTTTTATAAGTGTGAGATATAACATCTTTATCCCTGTAGTCAGGTATAAGAATATGTAAATATGATAATTAAACTTAAAATGATGTATAGTAAGGACTCTTCATTGATATCTCAAATTTTAATGAATTCCTCAGGTTCCTTGTATTTTAATAATGTCTTTATTTTTAAATATTTTCTAATATTTATCAACTTATTATGCAACTTTTACTCTCAAGTTCCTTTAAAATTGTGTTCCAGTCATTTTTCTGTGCTTTGGCATCTATTAATTATAATTAAGAGTAAGTATTGTTAAAGTGCTTTTTAATAAATTTTCCGAATTTACGTACTTAAAATTATAGCCTTTGAGGGCAGAGGTTGGGTCCAAGTCAGTGCTGTTCGTGTCTTGGTAACATTTGCCGGTCATCCATTGCAGAGGCAGTTTTCAGAATAGCTGATGGAAGTGTTTCAGATAACTGAAGGATAGACGGTGCGACTACATCCACCTGCGAAGTGGGGAGCCCCCCTGACTATCAAGGGCCTAGCTTCACGAGAAAACATAGCATCTCCATGAATCACATTGCATGGCAGATTAAAAAAAGAAGGCTGCCACATTCAATTATATACTACGCATGGATGAAAGCAATCTGAGATATTTGAATAGAAAAAGCAATCAAGTTAAAAACATCAAAGTTAAAACACAGCTATTGGGAGCTATGATCCACAGAAACAACTCATTATTGAAGATCCCTATTGTGGCAGTGAGTCTGACTGGGATGTGGTGTACCAGCAGTGTCTTAGGGGCTGCAAGGCTCTCCTGGAGAAGACTCAGTAGTAGGTGGTCTGGCCTACCACCATTGAGCAACTCACTCATGCCCAAGGGTGGTGGCAATTCTTAGTAGCCCTGTGTCCCACCTGTCTTTTCAGCTGACTTACTGCATATCTTTAAAATAATCATAGGTGAATATTAAGTATATGTTCAGAAGGATAAAAATACTTGAGTAAGACAGTTTGAGATGTGGATAAACATTCTTAAACCAATTGAACCTTGCCCTGCTTACAAAATCGTGGAACAAACAAATATGGAACAAGTAAAAACCAATAAAGTAAGAATGACCTACAAGCTGCAGGTCGGCCTCTGAGCTCAGCCTGCCCAGGTGGCCTGCTCCAACTGGAGTGTGGGCATGGAGGGTACCAGTGGTGCTGCTCAGTTGCCTTATGATGCCTTTCTACTCAAAACTCTAATTATGGCAATAACTCCATCCATTGCAGCCTTTCATGTAATACTGGGGGAGTTTAAAGGCAGACTCACTGAGGGCATTCAGATACCTTGGAAAGAGAAGAAGTTGGATGTGATAATGGGATTGTAATTCCAGCAGACCCTCCTCGATTGTACAGTGACACCCTGTCAAAAACACAAACAAATAATAAAATATGGGAGTAGCAGATTGATAAAATTAACATTTTAATTTTTATTTGATGTTTGTCTTGGTTTTTGAGCTTTGTTCCTATTTGAGCCACTTTGCCTCTTAAAAAAAAAAAAAAGGTAAGTGTGCTTAAGTAGTGTATATCTGTGCGAGTGTTCTTTTATCCACATTTTTAAAAGTTATAGGCAAGCATAAGGAATTCTAGTGCATTTTCAGAAAAATGACCTCAAATTAATATGGATATATGTCAGAAAAGAATGGGAATTAAGCTGGGAAGTTATCAAATACAACCAAAATACATATATAATATATACTTTGATAATGCATGCTATTTCTAGAAACACTTTTGGTTGTGGAAATCTCAATCTTTGCATTTTTCTCCTGTATATTTTCATAAAATGTTTGTATATATAAGCACTTAACAAATGCTTATGAAATGAGAATATGCAAATATCATATATTTGCATATAACAAAAAAGACAAATTAGAAAACCTCAGAAATCAAAAAAACATGCTCATAGTGGTGATCTGAGTTTCTCTTTACTGTCTACATATTTTTCAACTTTATTATGCAGAAAAGGTTTTTACACACAAAATAATTGTGCCAACTATTTTAAATAATATGAAAATAAATGAGAAATTTGATAACGATATTCTAGCCCAGATATGAGCCTAGAATACATTAACTGAAATTAACTTGCCTCAAAGATAATGTTGATGCTTCTTAACAGAATTTACTTGTCTGCACTATCTTTAGCAACTATATGATAGACTTTTCATTTGCTCACAAGAAATGTATTTGTTATTCTCTCCTGTTATACTTTGATGAAAAAAGGTCTCATTTAATTTTTCTGGGTGTGTTCTTAAAGTTATATTGTAGGGGCTGGGTATGTGGTACAGTGGTAGAGTTAAGATTTATCTCTTCTTATATAACAAGTTCCAGGACAGTCAGGGGTACATGAGATGGTTTATCAAATAAAGGAAATGGAAAAAATTTGTATATGATAAGAAAAGTAAAATATATCTATATAATACACTAATTATATCTACATAATAGATTAAATACAAATCCTTTTGCAGTACTAGGCAAATTAGTATTTCAAGGAAAGAAGTGCTTTTCCTTAATACTTTGAAGTGCAAGTGATATTTGGTGCGATTGCTGATGTTGAGAATAGAAAGGGCCTTTACTAGGATAATCCTGTAGGAGAGGACTTTTCCATTGGAGAAAACTGTGAACAAAAGTGTAGTTCTCTGGCAAGCAGCAGTACAGTTGGAACACTTTATAACTAAGGCATGACTCTTGGAACAGTGTGAAAAGCATTTATGGCCTGTACTATGTTGTTGTTGGGAATGCAAAGGAAAGTTTGCAAATTATGAAGCCAGTCTGTATATTAAGTGCCAGTATTAATCCCTGTTCTTCGGTGTCATATGCTTGACCATATATTTTTAAATAAACACGTAGTAAAATAATGAATAGACATGTTTTAACTTTTTGATGAATTAAATCATATTATCAGTGTCTTCCTTGCTCTCTGAACAAAATTCCCATAACTGATGATTGATGTTCAAGAGAAAAGTCTAAAGTTTATTTAGATCCTTAGGGATTTCCAAGGGATCTTGTACTTAATCAAGTCATCGGCCTAGACTTAAGGGAAATGGTGTTTAAAACCTTTCTTTCATGCATCTAACTGTTGGGACTTCTGCTTTTAGCAAGAAGCTCAGTGGATGACTGAGGGAAAAACCCTGAAGCTTCCAAGTCGTCTTCAATCATTTTGGGTTTTCTACATAAATAGCTATTTACTCACCACTTCATCAATGCCATCCATCAACATAAAGACAAAAGAAGTAACTCTTTGTTTCCATAAGCCATGTGCCATATGCATATATGTTCTATTACCCTGTACTTTTTCATTTGACTTCATAACTTGCTTTTCATTGCTTTCACCAAAGCAGTTCATCTTTTAATTTGGTTGTTTTCCTTTGTAACTAATGTAGTATATTATCTTTGCCAATGCAGACTTGTATGAATATGAACCAATCATTCATAAAGACTTTATATTATACAGAAATCATATTACTACAGATTACATCGACCACGTGAAAGCACACTAGTATAATAGCTTTGTCTCTTACATTTGAATGATCAAATTGGCCTTTATTTTCATTAGAACCAAAGATAATGCCACCATGAAAGGTGTGAAAGGCAATATAAATGTTTTGAAAATAATACATTGTGAGATATACAAATTTCTTGTTAAAATCTTACTCTTTATTAATATTAAGACAACATGGATGTATATTTTCTAACAGTTTAAAATGGAGATGTTGGGTAGAAACTCTCTTGATTAGATAATAGCATGCTTCAGTTTCAATGATAACTGTAATCTGGATTAATAGGCCTAGATATTTTAGATGTTTCTATAGTGTTCATTTGCATTCTAAGAAATCAGTGGTATATCCTACATAATATAGGATGTGTTGGGCTTCAGATATATCTCAGTGGCAGAGAACTTGTCTAATATATATTGAGACACTGGATTTGATCTCTGATACAAATCAAAAGTTCACAATTCTCATCTTTAAAAAATTTCCAGTTAAATTTTATTACCACAATAAGCAACAATTCTACTTTAAACATTTGTTTGTTTATGATATATTTAAAGCTATAAATATTTGAAGGATTTATTTTCTTAAATATTATCACAAGCTTGAAGCATCATCACTAATGTTCATATGGACATAAAAATTGATGGCGAGTGGTCACTAAAGTTGAAGATAGATGTGTCATTTGTACTGTAAATAATTTTGAAATATACAAATTATTTGGCTAATAATACACAATAATAGCCTAAATCCTTTTCCAAAATAAATATTTAACATATTTATATTTGAAAAATAAATAGAAATTTCATGTTATATTTTTTGTGTTATCTCAGTAGTGAATTGGCAGTAGCCACAACCTTAAGCATCAGAATCACATTTGCTTTAACATCACAATATTTTCCTCAGAAGATAGATTACAGGTTATAGCAGTCATGCTGCCACTGATATTATGAATGGTCTTCCATCAAATTGGTTCTGTCATTACTTTGTAACTTAAAAGTTGTACATATGGGATAAAAAATTTTTCATCCTTCACATTATTGTGCCAAAACTACCTTAGTGTGAGCCTTAGAGCCCCAACTATATAATGGAAAGATATACTCTGTTATAAATATTGAAAGTGATAAAAACTTGCAAAACCTGCAAGTTAAATTATAATTTTAAGTAGAAAGGTGATGTATAGTGTTACTAAAACTTAAACATCAGTATTTGTTTGTTATTGAAGATACAATGACATTGCAATTGCATAATAGTTTTAAATACATATAGGGAATAACTATAGCTAAAACTTTCTAAATAGTAAATTTAATAGTAATTAGAACTTCTTATATGCTCAAGGAGAAATGGTTTACACAGCTGATAGTTTACACAGGAATGCATGAAAGAATGTTGGCAGGGCTAGAAAAATAGTGATGGATTTTATTTTATCAAGTAAACTGACATTTTATAAATACTTCCACTTTTTTATTCTTCGATATTTTCCAATTTGACAAAAAAAGAGGCAAACATGTACACTTCCCAGATATCTCGGAATATGAACTCTTTAGTGGATGCACTAGTAAGAATTTCTTTTAAGTTGGTTTGTCCAGGGTCATAACTGGTTGGGATTTTGATTGGACAGACAACATGCTAGGCTTTCTGTTACATAAAAGACACGAGTTGGCAGAATTGCTGCCTTCAAAGTACATTGCAAATACATTGTATTTTAGCATAAGAACATTTAAGATTTGATGAGTGAAAAGCTAAGTAGTAAAACTTTTGGTGAGAATTTGATTCTCAACTTTTAAGTTTCGAGTATCAGAGATTAGAACATGTGTGATGTAAGAGAAAGTACCCCATAGTCTGATTCTTGCTAGGAATTTCCTTTTCCTAGCTTACTGTTAGTAATTAGAGCTATCAAATATTCCATATTCCAGACATGTTTTTTTACTAGATAATTTTACTATAACAAGTCAGCAAACAGAGCCAATCAGGAGTCCTGAGTATATACCCTCTTTAAGCACATGAGTTTTTGAAAACATGCTACACAGAATTTTCATCTCCACATTTCCTTTCTAATTATATGTTAGGCAAGGATAATTTTTGTCTTTGTTAGTAGCTTTACTATGGGACAATTAAATACAAAAACCTAGACTCTTTTTTAATACAATTTTAAAAAGAAACATTGCTAATATGTAGTTGGAATGAGGTATTGGTTAAATCAGGGAAAACAAGAGTCAGAATTACTGAGGCTACCATTATTACTATTATTTTTGTGTGTGTGTGAGCCTTGAGGCACACCAAGGCTACCTCATCTTTGGATGAAAAATAAACATACATTTTTGAATACTTGCCCGAGAAAATTAGATTACAGAGCAGCCCCTTCCTTTTGAAGGTGCAGGAAACCTTATGGGGAATGACAAACATTGAGACAGAGGTAGCAGACACCTACTCACGATTCTCTGAGGGACAACAATTAACAGTGTGGTTGAATCTTTTCCTTCTGATATGTGACTTCAGAACATTATCAGAGAAGTGTAATATATGCTCTGTTGCTTGAGTTGACTTAACATCCGATGTATCATATACTGATTGTTGTTATTGTTTCTTGAAAGCTGTTCATGATTGCAGGTTTTCTGGCTAAAGTTTAGACATATTCCAAGTAGATCAGCATAGAAGAGTTAGAATTGTGTATTTGTCCATAACTTCTAGGTCTGTGTAGGAACATATTGCATGGGACAATAATGTAATTTGTGAGAAATGTCTACACGCAGGCTTTCATATACCTTTATTCTGTCTTTAGAATTTGGAATGATGGGAGATCATACAATTAAAAGTCAGCGACCTCGATCTGTCCATGAAAAAAGGGTCCCTCAGGAACAAGCTGATGCTGCTAAATTTATGGCACAAACTGGTAATACGTTAGTTACATTTTTCTATTTATTGTTGTTAATTTAATGAAACCACTGCATGTTTTCATGGTCTTTTGCTGCACATTTGTCAGTTTTTGGAGCTGATTTTTTTTTTTAGCCATTTTTTTTTTTTTGTCACCAGTTAAAGTCCATAAATAAAGTAGCTGTGAATGAAAACTACACAGAGAAAATGTGTAAGACTTACATTGCTTTGATATGGGACACTTTAGAATTTGTATGTTATATTTCCTTATGCTATTTAACCACTAAAATGTGTCAAAAAACTTTCAAAGGAAAGCAATAAACTTACCTTTTCAAGAATTATTGTTTTTGGAACTTACAAGAGCTATAATTTAAATAGGACTCAGGTGATGAAATTTAACTTAACAAAATTTGATACATTACTCTCTTAGATGACATTATCTATAAATATTACTTGATTGTTAAAATATATAGAAGTTAGGATTTTTATAATTTAATGTTATTTGAAAATAATTTTAATGCAGAAGATAAATAGTAAATAGTTGACCGTCTAATTAAGTATCAACAAAATTAGCTTTCTGGCTTATAAAATTCTTTAATCCTACATCAATCAGATTATTTTTAAACATTGCTACAGATTGGAAAGTGACTTGAAAGTTTGACATAATTTTTGAAATTCATAAATATACATGAATAGATATGCTCATGCAGAGTTTATGCTTTAATAATCTATAGAGTTTGACCGATTACACTGGGTTTGATTTGACCGCTTTAGTAAGTGGTCAGGAATTCTGCCCAGTAACATTGGATGGAGACTGTTCCTAGTTGCAGATGTTTAAAGCTGCATTGAAAACATGCTCAGCATTTACTTTTGTTTTTCAAAACTGGAAACTCAGTTTACCTGTGTTTTTATAAAACCGTATGCATTCAATTCTTATTTTAGCATTAGCAGGAAGCTATGAGTATATGGTCTGATCTGGGACATGATATACAGACTGATTTGAATCAAATTGTCCAAAAGAATGGGTGCTTCCTTCGGCTCATGTTTTCTTTGTGGTGCTAATTTTTTTAGAACACTGTACCTGACCTGACCTGACTACTCAGAAATTGAAATACTGATACTGTATTTCATTCTTCAAAATAGATGAGAGGAATATTTTAATATATTAATTGCAGCAGCTTCTCAAAGCAGAATATATAGAATAAATTCTATAGTATAGAATAAAATTTTAAAATATTGTATGAAGAGAATTTTCTTTGCTGGATCGTTTTTGGGGTAGCTAATTTAAGAGGAGATTTATAGTTTAGTCAGTGGTTCATTCAGGTCTAAAATGTATTACAGGGTTTAAATGAATCTCCAAATTTCTAAATGTGTTTTTTTTTTCCTGATACCATGAGCAAACTAATTGATACAGTGAGCAGAGATTCAGGAATGTCTGCTCTCAATGAAGATGAAGCACAGGCTGGCCATGCTGTCACTTAGGCATCTCACTGTGAGGACACATATGCCTTTTGAGAAATGTGTCCTTCTTTTATACAGAAGACGTAGCAAATATTTCTTTACTGCAAATCCTAAAACTTGTCATCAAGGAGGAGCGAAATAGAGAAACATAGGTTTAAGTTTCCAGGGATCTAGTAAAATTAGTTTGTGTATTTAATATTATGCAATTTAATCGAGACTTTGTTTAAATTCCATTTTTAATGTTTGTGTACATTAAGAATATTCAATTTTTCTGCTAAAATATTTTAACAGATTTAAATTTAAATGGTGAGGAATGTTGATTTTTAAAAGAGGAATTGGGTGTCATAATTTTTATATTTATTTCTGATTTTACAAGTCATTATTTTTTCTACACAATGTATGTTTTTTCACTAACAAGTGATTTGGTAAGTAGATGACACACTTAATAAATAGATCTGTGATCAACTTTAAAACTATTTACACATAACGTTAACAACTCTGGAGGGCCATGCAAAATTAAAGTTCTAAAACTATGGATTGATGCTTGAATTTATGAGAAATAGGGTCCATAAATTCATATTGAACCAAACATTGTATATGAAAGCATAAAGATGTGCATTGTGTTTACTTAGTATAACATCACCATGCTGAGCTAGAAAGGGAATGATGTATATTAAGTATTTTTAAGATTAATAAGTGAATACTAAGCACTTACAAAGCCAAAAAGACTAAATTAATAGAAGTATAAAACAATAACATTTTATAAAATAAAGTTTTATTTACAGAACTTGTTTATTTCTCAAATCAAGGTATTAATATTGCATACAAACAGTCATGAAGCATTGCTAAGCATATTTTGAAAACAAAAAAATATGATACAATGGAGAAAAATTAAATAATAGAATTCTAAAAGGTCAGACTATGTTATATTAATAATGGAAAAAGAAATCAGAAGCTACTACACCTTATTTCTTCTCAAATAAGTGAACTAGTTTGCAAAATCAATACAATCACTAGATATTTTCATCTTAAAATAAACTTTACTGCATGGAGACAGACTGGGTGGATATTTTTAAATTACATTGTTACGAGGTAGCATTGTTTTACCATCATAACTAGAGTTTTCTTGAAAGTACTAATAACTGAAGCAAGTCTAAACATTAAGTAGGTCACTATAAAATCCTCAGATAAGGTTGGAGAGATGTCATAGTGGTTACATCTCTTACTGCTCTTGCAGAGGCACCATGGTAAGTTCCAGAATCCACATGGAAGCTCACATCCATCTGTTAACTCCAATTTTAGGGTATCCGACACCCTCTTCTAGCCTACATTCATAATGTGGCCAAACTGTATCATGCATAATAAAACAAAATGGAGTAAAAACTTGAGTCAGATATCTGTATGTATAGTTTAGGAAAATGAAATAAGTAATAAATATGCCTACTTAAGGGATAAATGCAAGCTAAGTGCCAATAAGGTGGAATAAGACATTTTAATGGTTCTTACTTTTTTAGCAACATAGGCATGAAGTCAATTTATAAACAGGTTTTAAAAGTAATCATTTATTACACAAGGAAAACTGTATTGGGAATATATAAAATGTCATATAAAATAGGAATATAACACTAAATTTGTTTCTAAATTCATGATTTTAACACACTAGCAAATATTATATTAATATCTTTTTATAACTTTAAATTCGCTACCCCAATGATCTCACTCAGTTGGCACAAGTAGCTTTTGAGGTAGACAAATTATTAAAGAGCTTTAAAAAATAAACGGAGCTTTTCAAGACTCCAGGGTCAATATAGAGTTGACTCGAAAACCATTCTGGTTTTCTTCCATGGCTAATTTTAGGATAAAGAGCCTCAAAAGGGCCTTACCCCAGACTCTTCGGCCTGTCTCCTAAACTGCATGCTGTCGAGATCAGTTTGCACTGTCTCTAGAGATACATATACTGAACATGGTGCTCAGTTAGTATATTACTATTTAAGTGCCATTAAAATATCTTTCTTATAAAGCATATTAACTATTTCTAACATAGCTCACAGTGTGCTTTACTAGATTACCCTCACACCTTAGGGAAAAAAGGAAAATAATATAAACATTGCAGTGAAAATATCATTCAAGACACAGGATCAAGTTGATGGTTAGACCATTATTTTAGTGGCAAGTTTTGATTCTTAAATTTGAAGTAAAATTTCCTATTCATGGGTTTATTTTTATTTAATTGTTTCATCTTCAACATGAACTGTGAGGAAGGCTAGCTTTTACCATTCACCATTGATGTCTCATGACCCAGCACCACTGCTTACCATGTTCAGTGTTGTGCAGAATCATAGATTTAGAGACAGCTCAGATTTCTAATACTTGTGAAAGGGTCTATTTTAAACTGGGCTTCAGTATGAATTCACTGCTAAGTTTAATTTTAAAATTTTTCCATCCTTACAATGCGAGAGAGAAAGAAAGAAAATCTATGTTTGTGGCAAAATATGACTAATTTTACTTATAACCTTTGTCATTTCACCTATGGAGTTCACATTGCTCTTAACTTTCTGGTTTGTAATCAATAACATACAGCCATGATATTTATACTCAGTCTCATCACAAGCAGCTGGGCATGTCATTAAGCGTACATTACTTTCTCCTAATTTTAAGCTTCAAGATTTTACTCCCAAATATGCCTATGTGTATGTACGTACATATATAGATTTAACCATTGCCATACTATTGCATTCACAAAATTATTACTTTCATTTTGCTAAAATATTCAACATAGTAGAGAAAATAACAAGATGTAACTTCAAGCACTACTGAAACAGACATCCAAGATGATATTTATCAAGTTAGTAATATATAATATTTGTAAAGGTAAAAATACTAACTATCATGAGCAATCTATTACTGCACCTCCATCCTAAACATGTATCAATATTTAAAAGAAGCCCTAATTAATATGAGTTGTCCTTCAAAATACCAGCATGTGTCCTTCTGATAGATAGCCAGGTGTCAATGAATTGTTATCTATGCCTCTTCGTTCATAACTCTAGATCATAATATAAGAACACATTCTTCCAGATCCTGCTAACTGAGTTTCAATAGAGCAGTGTTTCTCTGCAAACTGGTTGTTCTGAGCCTTAAGAAAATAAGCAGATTATGCCAGAATGTAAAATCAACCTCTTTAGCAAAGAGGTTTTCAAGCAGTAAGCTCATTTTTAGAATGGGGTTCTCTCTGAAGAATATCTTGCCTTGCAGTTTGGTGTAAATTCATTCTTTTCTTCAGAACTAGTTAATTAGCTGCCCTGGTTAGCACTTAACATACTTTCTAAATCATTGACTGAGTTTCCAAAACAAGACAGACAGTGGATGGTCATTTCTGTCCTTTCAATTGTATTCCTAGGAATTACTTTGGACAGAATACACAATATGGAGCTAAGTTTTTTCTTGCTCTGCATAATCAGTGACACACATTTCTGAGAAACCCCTTCCCTGTAAAACATTTTGACAATGATATGCATACTTAACTTAAACACACACGTCTAGCCAGATAGAGCTTGACTGGAATTTGGTGCAAAGCAATGGCAAACTTTCATGTCAGGTTTTAAAATTCAGCCTGGACATGATGACAGAATATAATTAAAACCCCAATGGTTTGAAAAATTGATGCTTCCTGTCTTTTTATGGCATGGCTTTAGATAAGGAAAAATCTAGTCATAGTTTCAATGCAATGCCAAGCACCAGAAATTTTATGAAACTTGCCATTAATTGGCTTCTGAGGGCCCTATTTTGAAGTAAATTTTACTTCTGTCTTCAGCTAATAGAAATATATACTTTCACTCATTTGAAGTAGAAAAAAAATCACTTCTTAGGTCAGGGGTGAAATGTAGAGCAGGTAGATATTAATAAATTACCACAAGGTAAATCATTATCATTGGTTGAAAATTCAGGAGTATATTTGGAATAAATTATCAACCTGCACAGTAATTCATGTGTACTCAGTCTTTATAATAGAAAGAACATTCTTCAACAAAGATAACCTAGATAAGAACAGGTCAAGAATCCATACTCACCAAAGCCACAGAGTATGAGCAGGCAGACAGTCTGTTGCTTTTCACATGAAACACATGACCCTCAATAGGCTTGAAGAAGGCTCCTTCTGCAATTATTCCCGCAGAAAACCCTTGATTTCTTCCTTCACAGTGTTGATAGCACAGTGGACTTTGTGGAAATGGTTTTGCTAACAAGGTTATGACGAACAGTCCTTGTATCGGCATTGCGTACATCCTTCTAAATTCATTTTCCTATGAAATGTTTTGTACCTTTGGATGCACTGTCATATATTTACGTTGAAATTATACATGCATGTCATTGTGTCAGTTTGGTATATGCTTATGAGATGAATAATCAAGACAGTATTTCATGTTTATTTGTTGTCTTGCATGCAGGTGAATCTGGTGTGGAAGAGTGGTCCCAGTGGAGCACATGCTCAGTTACTTGTGGTCAAGGGTCGCAGGTGCGAACCAGAACTTGTGTATCACCTTACGGGACACACTGCAGCGGCCCATTAAGAGAATCAAGGGTTTGCAATAACACTGCCCTCTGTCCAGGTAGTGTTAGCAGCAACTACGACTATGGATGTTTTGAATTGTGTCATGCTACGCATTTGGAACAATTTGTTATTTTCCTGTGAACTGGGTATAGGCATTTTAATTAGAGTCTATTAGCGTGTAATTCTTTTCAACTGTGATATTTTACTCTGTATGTGATTATTTCTTCTTTCAGAGCAGTTGGGGTGTTAGATAGGTGACTCTCTTGACTGCAAATGAGATCGAAATGTGTGTATCTACTTCAAAGAGTATAAAAATTCAGTTACTTTTCTCGTATTTTAGGTGGCAAAAGCATCCAACTGCATATATGAGGATAAATTAAAATTTCAAGCATAGTAGAAATATGACATGTAGCCATTCAGCGATTGACATAGTTTCCAGTCATGGATTCCCCTATCATTCATCTGACCCCATCAGAAAAAAATAAGTGTAGTAGACCTAAAATTGATCTCTCATTTTACTTCATAAACTACCTTGAAGTTATTGTTCTCATCACAGCAATATAATTTTATAAAAGCCAGTGAGGGAGTTGGTTATGGTAATACATGTTACACCAAAAATGTATTATTTAATGATGCACATGGTCTTCTTGTATTTGTTTCACACTTGCAAAGCAAGGAGGACTGTACTTGAATCACACCGAAAGCAAAGAGTTTAGGTTGGTCCCCATCATTTGAATAAGGGTTTACTGTTAACGATATATAATATTGTAACAGTTGATACTAGACTCACATGTATAGTCTACAGAAACATCTGAAAGGGAGATGTTCTTTAAAAAAAAGCCTAGCACTGTAGTAAGCCTTGCAACTTTCAAGTCATACATGAATGTTTTTTAGGGGGTCTCCATTTCTGGAGGTAGCTGATTCTGCAGTTGCTAAAGACAAGAGTGAGGGATGTGGGAGACTGATCAGAATAATGTCAATTTATGAACAGGCAAATGTGATAATAAGACATTCGAGGGTAGCTATTGATTCATCAGTATAATGCTTCAAAATTGCAAAATTGAACATTTCCAGTGATCTGTTTGACTGCCACATGAATATCCTCAACATTCCTGAATTATGAACTCAAATAGTTTACATGAACAATTTTATGTTATGTGGGTTTTTGTAATAAAAATTAAAATCTCCAAGGAAATAGAAATGAAGGAAATAGCAGGAGTATTGGAGGAATGATGTAATAAGTTATGAGAACACTTCTTATCAGAATGAAGGAATAGAAAATCAATAGATGAAGACAAAGTTAAACAGAAACTAAGACTATGAGGAAAGGAAGGCAGAATTATCAACAGAGGGACAATAATTACTACTGAAAATAAGTAGAGACAGTTGGGATTTCATGAGAAAAGAAAGAATATGGAATGGAAAGTAATATGGTTCAAAAGGGGAAAAAAGTAAGCCAGTTTGGAAGGCTAAAGATGACAAAAGTGTAAAAGCAGGGTTGATCGAAACACATTTCGATGACATGAGCTGATAAAAAAAGACATGGAGAGATAGAGGCTTGGAGTGTCATAGTAAAACCTGCAGACGTCAAGCATAGTGCATATGAACATAATGGGTCTTCTGGGAGATTACTTAACCAGGAAGCCTTAATCCTAGTATTTACATGATGATTTACAGGGTCTACTTCCCTGTTCTGATCATTTAAAAAAAAGTATCAGTAAAGGATTATGATTCAATTGATAAATAAATTTATCTTATAAATAAGTATTTTGTGTCAAAATCATTTGCACATGACAAGAATAGAATTTAATGACAATTTTATTCTCAAGTGGCAATTTGATTGTTTTCCAGTGTGCTTCCCACTGATCTCTATTCATACTTACTTTCCAATCATCAGTTACACAAATTTGTAAGGATGATATATGGAAGTCTTCATCCTCTACCAGAGGGGGATGATTAGGCCCTTAGTTGGAATCCTAGCACTTCTCTGGGAAGACCCAGATCTCCCCACACATGGAATTACTAAATTCTCTTTCTGTGTGTCTCATGTGGAGAAAACTGAATAATACCTCATTTGGTGGCTTTTTTGATTTCTTGAGTCTCCCTTTCACCTTCATGTATATAAAATATTTGTCTTTTCAATTTTGGTTGAATATTTCTCACAAGAAGAATGTCACTGTTATACTTCATTTTGTTGCACTAAGGATCTTTTTTTTTTTTTTTAAATTTTACCCATACAAAAAAATCAACTCTTTTATTTTAAAGTTTCAGATAAGCACATAGTTTCAGAAAATAGGAATTTCTCTCATATGTTGTTTTTTATTTACTGCATTGTCAAATGTTATTTTAATATGCTATATTGTGATAGCAATAAAAAATGAAAACTAAATTTTTAAGTGGTTTAAAACTTAAGAAGTATTTGTGTCAATATAAACTCACTATCTCAGCTGTGACGCTAGAGAACTATAATTTTTGTGGTATGTTATTAATGAACATGTGACAAGAAAAGGACAAATTGACTACCAAGTTATCTCTCTACAAAATATGTGGAGTGAGAGAATTCAAGCTTTTTGTACAATGAAGAAAGCTCATTACAAACAAGTAACTTTTCATTTATTCACTGTTTTTCTTTTATTCTGATCCTCTAATACAGACACACTCTGGGCCTTATGGAAATTGTTTTTATTTGACATGATTTTTTTTTATTGGCAGGTTTTTTGTGTGTTTGTTTGGCTTAGTTTGGCTTTAACAGAGGAGAAACTTACGGGATATTCTTAAAGTAAAATCAGAGAGGCAGAGAGCAACATTCAATTATGTAGTAACTGTCCCAGCTGAATTTCAGTTCTATATTTCTCTCCAGGGTTCTCAACCTCTGTTGATTAAACACCAGCATTTTGACCCTCATACATCTTTGTTTCGCAGGGACCTTACTTCTCATGTGAATGCTTCTCAGCATCTCAGGCTTTCACCCATGTGATGCCAGTACCACTTCATTTCCTTATAAACTGATACAACCCAAACCATCTGCAGATACCAACCACTGTCCCCATGGGTGGAGTTACATCCAGATGATACAGATACTGATCTTTACTCTGCAGAAATTAATCTGTAAAGTTAATAAAGGCTACAGAATGGCTTAAGATGTGGTTTTAACGAATGTCAAAATTGTTATATTCATTTATTTCCAGAGTAGTACCGTTACACTTAAAGGGTTTATTTTATATATAATGCAACCTAATTCATATGAGTATTTCCAGATGTTTATTTCTAAACCTTGTGATAATGTTTATATATTGTATATATTTTATTTTATTTTTGGCTTGTACCAAGTAGAGATATGACAATATGCCTGGTACCAAAGATAAGAAGAAAATATAAAACTGGATGAAATTGATGTAAATTAAATGACTACATTAGTACTTAAAAAAACCTTACTAGATAATTCATACATTTTCTTACTTTACTGTAAAATAAAAAGACTTTATACAACACCTTTACTTAAATTGAAACCTGGTCTTAACAAAAATCTTATGAATAGCCACTCTAATATAAATCTTTTAGAATCTAAACATTATAAAGCATGTGCTATCATTTTCTGCCAACTTAATAGTCTCTATAAATGACAAATTATTAATAATTTCTTGTCCCATAAACAAAATAGAATCTCAAATGATGTGGCTGAGTCACAAAACTTCAAGGCATAACAGTAAAGACTACTTAAAATGGCTAGATAGCATTAATTTTCTGATCCCTCCAGTATGATTATTTAACTAAGCTGCTAAACTCCTTGGTAGTTTTTGTGGTTCACAAAGAAAAATTTGCAAATTTAGCCATTTAATTTTTTCTAGCATTGTTCTATGTACATTGAGTACTATAGTAGTTTGATAAAAATCATACAGTGTCATTAATATGTTATATAGTGGAGCAGTTTAATCATTAAGTGGAAAATTTTAGTGGCTGGAAAAATGCAAAAATAGGTTAAAAACTTATAAAAGAATAAAATATATTCATATAGATTTCTTTGAGAAATCCTTCCTTGATTGATGTGTACATAGATGTATGAACATATATATATTCAAAAATTAATAATTGTGTGTGCATAGCTAAATGCAGACATTAGATATTGTTACTAATACATATTAATTAGCTTTGGGTTTCCTAAATTACCATAAGGTTGATGAATAAATCTTAGTTTTCTTTGTTCTCTGGTACTTTTCCTATATATTATTTTTAAAAGATTTTCCAGTGACTTTCACAGAATCAGTAAATGATTTTTATTGAATAATATTCTGAGTTGCTTTTTTAAGTATTTGAATACATTTTTACCACTTATTGCAATAACGGTTTACCCAAATATTGAAGTGTCCTTTTTAATGTGTGAAATTCTTTTGAAATTTAGTCATGGATCATTTAAATTTCCATGTAAAATTGTGTTTTAAATTGTATTCTTGGTGGTTTGAAGTATATGTACATACACTGTGGCATAATTAACCATTCACATAGTTTGTAAAACTATATAACATTCTATAAAGGCCTTAAAAGAGCAGATGTTAAGTGCACTTTACCAGAAAACTGATAACAACCTGTGGTCATGCACTGGATAGTTAGCTAGATTTCAGCTTTAAAATAAGAACATGGTCAACATATACATAAAGAAAAATCTAGAAATATCATATTTACCTGGAAGGTACCTATGACATTTTATGTGGACTTGTGCTTAGAGCTATCAGCTGGAGGAGGAAAACGAACCTCTCTCTCTGCTGCTGTCCTGTGGATCTGTACTCCCTCATCCCTCGCATGAGTAGCCTCAGCCAACTCAAGACATTCTCACTGTTCTAAGGCAGAGACAAGCTCACCATCAAGAGAGCAGGTTCTCAACCAAACATTTCTCCTGTCTTCTTTGTGCTCGCTTTATTTGTGAGGTAATACCTTATGTTAATAATGAGGAGGAGACCAGTAATTGGCAACCAGAAGAGGGATTTAAACTTTGAGATCCACTGAGCTTTTGTAAAATATACCAATATTTATTTACACAGCATTCAATACTCATTCTGAAGGAAAACATTGTTTTGTTTCTAGTCTTATGGATAATGGGATATTTGAAGTATTGGTATGTTCATGGTTACTTTAAGTCTGCTTTTATATACTTTAGTTTTTGTTCTTGTTGTTGTTTTAGAAATATAATTGGGAGAGTTTCCAATTCCATCAAAATGTCAGAGGAGGAAGATCATCTTCTAGCCCCATGGCTTTTAGAAACCTACCCTTGTGCTCACCTTGAAATGGGAACCGGGAGGACCCGATGAGATTAGATACAGTGGTTGAAATATTCTCTTACTCAAAAAATGGTGAATTTACTGCCAAAGTTTTATATGAGAAAACAATTTTTAAATAATCACTCTGAAATATCTATTTTAAATATTTGCAACCAAAATTCAGGGAGCCTTTTTTTGTTAATATCATGACACAAAATATTCCTGAAACTTCACAGGTATTAGAATTAAGTGGTCCCTTAGCTATTTAAATACAAATTTAGTTCCAAAAAGTTCAACTTTGTTATGAGAATTTAATTTTTCTTATTCATCATAAGTGACCATGCTATAAAATAACATATGCATCTTCCATCAAAAGAAAGGGGAGTTTTCATTTAAACAAATTAAAGGGGGAATAGTTTAAAACTCATGGCTCAAATATAGAAGAGAAGCAAGATAGTTTTCTATTATTTTAATACATTTTGAAATTAAATTTAAAAGCTAATGTCTAATTAAGAATTTCAGTGAAAAAGTTTTCAAAATATCTTTATATTTTGATGATTTCTTTTCTTAATTATACAGAGAGAAGTCTATGACTTTGATTCTCTTCTTTGTGGCTGAAGCTCGTTTGCTTTATTGCAGTACATGGAGTTTGGGAGGAATGGTCACCATGGAGCTTATGTTCGTTTACATGTGGCCGAGGCCAAAGAACACGAACCAGGTCATGCACACCTCCTCAGTATGGAGGGAGGCCCTGTGAAGGACCTGAAACACATCACAAGCCTTGTAATATTGCTCTCTGCCCAGGTAAGCATATTTGGTTTGATATTTATTGAAGCTTACATTAAGGTACTTCGTATATTGTCCATGCTGTACATGGCTTACAGAAAGCATACAACAATTATTGATCCTTGCTGCAAATATTCCCTATCATTACTGTCTCTTATCTGGGTAATTTCCCTGGTTCCTATGTTTGTAATGATAGGTATTAACTTGAGTGATACCAATTTGATGTTCATCTTCCTATATTTCTATATATATATATATACATTAATGTTTTAAAATAAAGGTTCATTTATACAGAATTATCCATTGTGAAGAATCACAGAGTTCTCAGGTCTTGAGGTGAGTTGTTACCTTTGGGTATTACTAGTAAGACCTGTTTTAGGATTGTTTCTCCGTGTGTTTTCCCTTCACACTCATTCAGTCAAGGGATGGAATTTGTCACTGATCACAGAAGAAACTGCCAACATTTTCTGAGAAATATCGTAGAGCAACATGTACACTCTTTCTTAGAGTATTTATGTCATCTTAACAATTTTCTTCCTAATAATCCAGTTCTACATCATTTAACTTTTTTTTTTTTTTTTTTTTTTTTTTTTTTTTTTTTTTTTTTTTTTTTGGTTTTTTGAGAGAGAGTTTCTCTGTGTATTTTTGGCTGTCCTAGACTCACTTTGTAGACCAGTCTGGCCTTGAACTCACAGTGATCCACCTGCCTCTGCCTCCCGAGTGCTGGGATTAAAGGTGTGCGCCACCTGCCTATTATAACACAGCCGTCTTTATAATGTTATGTCAAACATCAAACAAGTACTTATATAAAGAATAAGAAATTCTAATCCCCAGTTTCGATAGGGTTAAATTTAGGGTATGTTAATAAATGAATAAGTGAATAAGTGATAGAATCTTCCAGGAATAATGAATAAATGAATAAGTGATAGAATCTTCCAGGAAGCTATAGCAAGTGGATTAACAGAGTGACAAAAGGCAGTGTTTAAAACAAAAATCTCTCCTTTTCTCTTTGGAAGTTTTGTTGGTGGACCAGTTTACAATCTACTCTGTAGGAAAGCAACATAGTGGAACTCATACTGATACTTTTCTGTAGGTATATTTTCCAATACAAATTCAGTTTCTTCTATACACTAAAATTCTTCCTGTCAGTGTCCACTGTTATAAGGCAGTCCCTTAATGTTTCAGGAATTATGTGGCAAGATGGGGGCTGCCAGAAGAAGGCAGAAGGAAGTAGTGGTGAACAGATACAGAAGACAATGTATACACACATGAAATTTTCAAAAAATAAATAAAAATATTATCTAGAAATAAAATTTTCATGTAGTTTCATGTGATCCATGGATAGATATTTCAGTAGCAATTCAATTATTAATATTAGAGCTCAAAATCATAATTAATTATTTGCAAATCATTCTGAGAAAATCCATTTATGTTGTTATTGGTATTCATCCCTTCTATCTGTAGGTACATACCCCACACATTCGCGTACAGTCATCGAAATACTGCCCCTTTCTTATGATATTTCAAAGCTCACTGAAACCTTTTTAGAAATCTGGCCCAGCTCATCTTTAATTAAGACGTGTGGCTCTATCTTTATATTCTTAAATTCATCATACATTTTCTCCTCAATTTTATTTTAGTGTTGAGTTACACTACAAAAGATGCAAATTCCCATATTGTATTTCACTTTGCCTACTCTAAAATGGAAACTCTAATGGCTTTTCAAAATTTTCATTCTGTATCATATCTTTTTCAATTATAATTTATAAATATATATTTGGTACAAACACTAGGAATTCTCTTAAAAAAATAATTGTTTATGGCTACCCTCAGCCAACTCTACTTACTACAAAACCTTCACCAGTAATAGCCCGGCGCAAGGCATTGTTGAAAAGAATGCATACTTCACAACTTCAAGAAATTAAGAACACTTGCATATAAGCATGTAAAATGCTAGATGAAGTACTCTAGTGTTATTAAATGTTGCAGATTAATTGTTTTAATGTTTAGGGTAACATTTTTTATTATCATGCTGTCTTGAATCCCTTAGACATTATCTTATGATATATAGATGCGATAGGACGTGTCCCAGTTGTAAAGTAAATGGTCACTACTACAGTATGTCTCCTGGGTTGACCTGAAATGTAGTGAAGACAAGGACAGAAGAAACACACAAACCCACAAATTGCATCTATCCTTACTACTTTCAAGTTTTAACATATGAGCTGAAGTAGTGTATACGGTGCTATTTTTTTTTAGTGAATACCACAAGAAAAGGATTTCCAACCCTTTCTTTTAAATAAATGTTTCTAAGCTGTGTAAAGCCACTGTAAGGGTGACATACATTGTTCATCAAATAATGAGGTATTTTTCACTTATGCAGTTTGGTATACAACTACAAGTAGTTAATATCCCATCTGCTGCTTTCCGTAGGAAATATCCAGTTTCTCTCACTTCTTTAGAGGGTGGAAAGTCCTCTGCCTAATATCAAAATAAAGAGGGAATGAAGAAAGACAAGAGAGTAGATGCTGCGTTTCTGCTTCAGTTGTTTGTTACTATCTTAGATTCTGTCCCTGTTGCTGTGAAAAAAATATCCTGACAAAATTAATTTAAAGAATAGGCTTATTTTGGCTCACAGTTCAAGGTACAGCCCACCATGGTCAAGAAGTCAAGGCACCAAGGGTTTAAATCTGGTGAAATTGCATCTTGTCAATAGGCAGAGCATCATAAACAAATGTTTGCTAGGTCTCAGATTGCTTCTCCACTTATACAGTGTGGGATCCCCTGACCACAAAAATCATCCTGATAATAATTAAGGTGGGCCTTCCCACATCAATTAATGCAATCAAGATAATCCTTCAGAGACATATTCCAAAGCTAACCTTAATCATTCCCAGGTATACCCTGAGGCTTTTTTCCCAGGTGACTATAGACTCTACCAAGCTGACAATCAACACCATCACCATTACTGCATTAAAGTCTTATCTGAGAACAGGGCCTGCTGTTGATGGGGAAGATGAGCAGATGAGTGGAGCAGCATGGGGATCAGCTTCTTTAGAGTTATTATGGAAGGCTTTGTGTGCACCCTGAGTGCTTAATTGTCTTTCTGGTCTGACTTTCTCATCTAAACAAACATAAAACAAAGTCCAAACTACTTTGTATTAATTACAGTTTTCTCTGAAATTTTATCGTTTTAACTATTTGAGCATTCAATCTATGGTAGTGACTATTGACATATTTAAGTATATAGAACTTCTCTTCAGTTTCCTTCTTATTTAAATATATTGGCTTTTGGTATTCATCCAACAAATTACAGTAAGTATATTTTTCATATATATGTATATGTCATCTATAAAATATATTTTCATATATCTATATACTTACATCTACATATATACACAAATTTCTAAACCTCGTTACAATTTCTTTAGTTATATTTTCTACAAACGTTTCATTATCTTAATGTGATGTCATGATAGAATTTTTGTACTTTCATAAGGATGTATTTTTTCTTTTATATCTTTTACTGTAATTCTTGCTCTCTGAAACTTGCCAATGAGACCTTTGAGAGAATTAGAAAGGGCTTATTAAGGGACTTGGTTTGTGCATTAAGTAATTTGATATCAGTTGAAGAAGGAAGAACACTGTTCTGGATTGCATGTTGTCAGGTAGGAGGATTATTCTGACTGGATATCATATGCATTGTCTAGAGAAAAGGAAAGATTTCCTGTAATTGTAATAAATGCCAGCCATTCATATTAACTGAGAAATGAATATTTTGTACTGTGCGTAGTTGTACTATTCATTTTATTATGTCTTTTATTAAATTTTCTTATATTCCTCTGCCATCACAGCTATCCCACCCTCTTCTACTTTCAGTCCTACCCTCTCACCTTGCCCTCGCCCCGTACATCCCTCTTGCCCTTTTCAGAAAAGGGGAAGCCTCACCGGATATGAAGCAGCCTTGGCATATCAAGTTGCAGGAAGACTAGGCACATCTTCTATTGAGGCTAGGCAAAGAAGCCCAGTTAGGGGAAGGGATCCAACTGCAGGCAATGTAGTCAGAGACAGCGCCTGCTCCTGCTTTAGGAGGCCCACATGAAGACGCAGCTGCTCAAGTGTTCCATATGTGCAGAGCGCCTAGGTCCACCCCATGCATGCTCTTGTTGCCAGTTCAGTCCCTACAAGCTCTGATGGGCTCAGGATAGTTGCTTCTGTAGGTTTTCTTGTGGTGTCGTTGACCCCTCTGGCTTCTTCAGTCCTTCTTTTCCTCTTCCACAGGATACCCATTGCTCCACTTAATGTTTGGCTTGGGGTCTCTGCATCAGTTTCCATGAGTTGTTGGGTGAAGAGTTGTACTAGTTATATAACCTTGGTCTTTACATGGAAGTGAATGTGTCTCGTAGTAATGTTGTTTAGATGGTAACACAGCCTAGGTCAAGTATAGGCAAGCTGCTAACAATGGTAGGATCTAACTATGTCAATTCCATCTATGGATTGTCCTGTTACTTGGACTACTCCTATGGGGAAACCTTGTCATTAGTGGTTTTGGCTTCCATTGATATTTAGCTACAGAATTATGTCTGTCAGATGTGAGGTACCTCCACTAACCTTATTTATACAACCTGAAAGGTATATAGGCCGATAGCCTCAAAATAAAATCACTTCTTCTGTTCTGAGACAATTGCTTATAATGTCTTAAGGTATGAACTCAAAAACTCAAAATTAACAAACATATAATTTACATTATAGATAATGTTTCCCTGTTAGCAGTTGAGGATTAGAGTAACCAATGATTCAAAATTCTCCTTGCTTTTTGTTTCAGCTTTGGCATTTCTCAATCTGAAATATAGTTATTTAGTAAAGTACTAATAAAATAGATCAAGAGTAAGTAACATGTGAATCACCACTAGCAGACCAAAATACATGAAGTAGCTACATAAGATTCTATGTATATACTATGTGAAAGAAAATTTAATTGTTCAATTTAGTAGGAAACAAGTGCTCTGGAAGCCAGAATACATTCAATTCCAATTCTTAATTAATGATGCTTACTTATACAACTTACTATGGGCCCTTAACATTCCTCATTTTTCTCATTTATAAATTGACCCCAGCATCTATATGACAGAAATGATCTGATTAAAGTTCAGCAGAAACATGAAAAGTATAAAATAATGCAGAGTGGAAGATATTTAACCAGCTTTGTATAAGCATATTATTTTAAGTATTTGGGTCTTTTGGAGGTTATACGACAAATAAATTCAAGGTATAATTTTTGAGCTCTGGAGCCCTCTCCAGAGAGTATGAGACTCCTGTCACCATTTTGTGCACGTATTCACCAAATGCTTGTGCCTGTGGGGGGCGGGCTAAAGGGTCCATCTGATATCCTGTTTGAGAAATGCATTCCTGTGAACCCAGACAACCCACTGTGGAGTTTCCCCAGGTCTAGTTTCCAGGCACATTTGCATATTTTTGCAAATCCTGGCAGGGAGCTATAGCTAAAGGATATTTGACCTGAAACACGCCTGGGGTTCAGTGTCCTACTGACCTAACATTTTGATGCTTGGCATTCATAGGAGAGTAGCCTGTCTGTCCCTCTGCGGGGAGCCCTTCTGGTGGCATGGTGAGCGGGATAACGCTAAGCATTTGTGTGCATTTGGTTCAAAGGTCTGCTAATCCCTCTGCTTGAGGATGCTACAATTTGACATTCAATTGTTGCCCCATTAACCTGTTTTTTAATATATATATTTTGGTATTTTAATATTCTAGTCAGTGTGTTTCACACTGATAATGTTTGCTTTATGCCACTATGCCAGTAATAATTTTTCTATCAATTGTACATTGCTTTTATAAGAGTTTGCATCACACTCTTTTGTAACTTCTAAAAATAATATTGCATTTTGAATCCTATTTCCTTATAGTTCATTTTAAAATAGCACATAGGAAACATAGATTTTTTTTTTTTCTGTTTATTTCCAAGGCAAGAAGTCAGGCTATTTCCACACATTTGAGCCTTGTGTTATGAAAGGATCTTTCAGATTCCTGGTAACTCTTAGCTAAATTTGAATCTGCGCCCTCTGGCGCTTCTGTCATTAAGTCAGACAGCTCAACAGCCAGGTGCCTGGATTCTTCAGCTTACAAGTCCCCTCCCTGTCCGATTTACCCATTCAGCAATTTTCAAGCAGAATCACTGCTGAAGTCATAGTTTTTGGTATCCAAAATATACAAGACTCAATGCATGGGTATATAATCTATCTGCCTGTGCTGTATTCTTAACAAGTCGATCTAGCTATGAAAATAGACTAAAGACAATACATTTACTACGATATTATATAACATTTAATAGAGACAGTTATTATTTCTACCCTATTGGCTTGGCTATGTCTGGCAGGATGCAGTCCCTATTTCAGCACTAATGTCAGAGATCTGAAAATTCAGCCTGTGCCAGTGTAACTCCTCTGGCCCCAATCAGGTAGCTTGTCTTATCTCCGAGAAGTGACTTCAGTGTGGAAGGGCGTACACTGCGGAGTGCTTAGACTGTTCTATCCATCAGATTTTTCTTGCTTCAAAATAAAGCCTGTTTGTCCTTTGTTCTTATGTGCTGCTGTAGAATGGCTCATAAAGCAACAGGAGCTTTTAATTTTGAAGATTAACATTTATAATAAAAATAAAAAGAGTCAAACTGTGAATGCTTGTCATGGAATTGAAAGGAATTGAAAGGGGCTTAGAAAATGATGACTTTGAAATGTGTGCATTTCCTAGATTAAATTATTAGATATGGTGTACCATTTGAAAAATGGCTTTCTGTGGGGGCGGGGGGAAGAAAGGAAAGGGTTACATTTTCAATAAAATATGATGGCAAATTATTCTTTTTTTTTTTTTTTTGGTTTGTTTTTCGAGACAGGGTTTCTCTGTGTTAGCCTTGGCTGTCCTGGACTCGCTTTGTAGACCAGGCTGACATCAGACTCACAGTGATCTGCCTGCCTCTGCCTCCTGAGTGCTGGGATTAAAGGCGCTCACTACCACTGCCTGGCAAATTATTCTTTTTGTATTTTTTTTATTAATTTATTCTTGTTACATCTCAATGGTGCAAATTATTCTTATAACATACAATACTGTGTAAAGCATAACAGAACATCTTACTCCTAACTATATATAATCCATTATCCATCAGTATATCTTTCACCTTGTGTCCATCAGCCTCTGATAACTATCATTCTGGTTTTAAGATCAATATTTTTATATTACACATACAATGTCATATGACATGTATCTTTTTTGTATCTGGCTTATTTCATTTAACATAATGAGTTCCACTTTGATTCATGTTGTAAACTATAGGTTTCATTTGCTTTACTGATGAGTACTATCATTTCCATTGTGTTTACACCAAAACTTTTTGGGTCATTCATCACTTGATAAACAGATTGTTTCTGTTTCTTGGCTCCTGCCTCTTCTTGTACTGCTTCAATAGGCAGAGGGGTACTGTTGGATCGTATGATAGTTCTACTCCTATTTTTTTGTTGTTATGTTTTTTAAAGGCTGATGTACTAATTTGTATTCCCTGCAACTCTTTTCTTTTCTCACCGGAATAATAAGAGCTATTCTGAATGGATGAAAAATATATCTCATTGTAGTTTTGATTTGGGCTTTTCTTAGTCTTTTTCTTTTTTAAATATATTTTATTAATTTATTCATATTACATCTCAATTGTTATCCCATCCCTTGTATCCTCCCATTCATGCCTCCCTCCCATTTTCCCCTTAATCCCTTCCCCTATGACTGTGACTAGGGGGACCTCTTCCCCCTGTATACATGTTAAACATTTCAGTGTCTTCTGTTGAAAAGTGTCTAATGAGAATTCTTCTTTAAAAAAAATATGTTGTTTGTCATTTTGGCTTAAGGAGTTCCATATATATTCTGGATACTAACTCCATCATGTGTAGAGACTGCAAATATTTTTGCATTCAGTAGGTTATCTTCCCTTTCTTACTGTTTCCCTTCCCTTCTTACTATTTATTTTACTGTGTAGAAATTTTGGTTTTATGTTAGCTCAAAAATTTATTTTTTTCTGATTTTTGTCTGTTATGATATTAAAAGAACTTATTTAATGTTTTCTTCCAGTAGTTTCATGTTTTATATTAAGACTGGAGTTCATTTTAGATGATTTTTGAAATTGTGATTTTGAAGAAGGAATCCCTTATATCCTCCCATTCCTCCCTCCCTCCCATTTTCCCCTTACTCCCCCCCCCATGACTGTGACTGAGGGGGACCTCCTCCCCCCTGTATATGCTCATAAGGTATCAAGTCTCTCCTTGGTAGCCTGCTGTCCTTCCTCTGAGTGCCACCATGTCTCCCCATCCAGGGGACGTGGTCAAATATGGGGCCCCAGAGTTCGTGTGAAAGTCAGACCCCATTGTTATTTCTAATGATGGTACCCTTTTAGCAATCGTTCTCTTAGAATGTAGTTAAAAGCTCTTTTGGCAGCAAGTTCATGAATTTAGTTTTAGGCTGTCTATGTGTTTCCTGTTCCATTAGCCTGTGTTTATGACAATATTCTATGGTTTGATTATTGTTGTCATCTAACACATTTTTAAAACACTGTATAATGATCTTGCTTGGTTCTTTTTTTTTTTTTTATCAAGAGCTTTGGTTATTTGTGACTTAGTAGTCCATTGAAATGTTAAAATTGCTTTTCTAGTTCTATGAAAAGTAGCTTTGGTATTTTGCTAGGTGTATCAGTTTCTTGTTGTGAAAGGAAAAAGAAAACAACCAAAGAAACTTTATAGCAGAGGACTTTATTTTGGCACAGTAGTATATCACGATGGGGAAATTCTTGCTTTCCCCAGGAGCTGGAAGCAGCTAGTCATGTTGCACCCACAGTCAGGAAACAGCGTGATTAATGTTATTGCTCAGCTTGCTTTCTTCTTTATTTTCAACTAGGACCTATACCTTACATGGTTCTAAACATAAGGTGGATCTGTGCACCTCACATCAGCTGATCTAGACAATATCTCACAGGCATGTTTGTAAGTGCAGAGTCCAAGTTTCATCTAAGCCTTAAAAATGCTCTCTTAAAATAAACTCCTATAAAAGAATACACAGGTACCATAAAATACCATTTTTCATTTATTACACTAATCTGCATAAAAAGTGTAGATGTTTAGTCCTCCGCACCCTTCTTGCTCAAATCTTCAAACCTACTCTTAACACCTTTCCTTTCCAAACTCACAAATTTCTTATCTTTCATTCTCTTTCACTCACTCCCTCCCTCCTCCCGCCACCCAACCCCCCGCCCCGGAGCACTGAGCATTAATCATTAATCATAACACTGCCTGAACAGTAACATATCTTGAAATGTTCTCTACCAAATAAACAAGTCTGTCCCCTCTAAATTTAGTCTTATTCAACTACTCTGCCATGGGTTAAATACAGCTAGATTCTTTACTAGCGTACACATGCATAGCTCTTAACTCAGGTCCTCGTACAACCACTGTATCTGTTTTAAACCACACGAGGGGCTCCATGGTTCACATTTGCCTCCTCATTTTTTCCTTCCAACCTCACTCCAGAACTACCGATTAAGCTCTGCTTACTACATTGAGGATCTTTTCTAGCCCCAAGAGCCCCAAGTTCACTGTGGCAGTGAATATAACACAGCAGGAGCTTGACACAGCTGGTCATACTATGTCTACAGTCAGGAAGCAGAGATTGGTGATGCTAATACTCAATGCACTTCTTCTTTTTTTTATTAGGTCCAGGAATACTGTCTGTGCAATGGTCCTGCCCATTTTTAGGATGGATTATAATCCATCACAGACATGCCCAGACACATCTTTTCATTGTTATTTCAGATCCGAGCAAGTTGATTCTCAGTATTAGTCAGCACAGTAAGGTTTGTATTGGTTTTAAACTGCAAATCGTTTTGGATGATGTGAACATTTTGACAATATTCATCGTTCCAATCCACAAAGTCAAGATGTCTTACTTTTTCTGTATGTCTTCTTCAGTTTCTTTCACCAATGTTTTAAAAGTTTCATTTAACCCATTCAGTCAAATTTATTCTTGGCTATTGTTTTGTGGTTTCTGTAAATGAGAATAGTTTGTTCATTCTTTTTTTGCTACTGGTGTTTAACAGCCCTGCTGGTGTGTATATGTTGGTTTTGTTATCATAAACTTTATTAGTTCTAATTTTTTGAAAGAATCTTTGGTTTTCATCTAAATAAGATCATCTGTGAACAATAAGGATTTGACTTATTTGTTCCCAGTATGTATGTTCTTTTTAACTCTTTCGTGATTGTCTAGACTTCCAACTATATGTTGAATAAATGTAGAGATTATTAGTGCCCTTGTCTTCTTAAAGATAGTAAAGACAAAGCTTTCAACTTCCCATATTCATTTAGCTCTATTTCATCTGTTTGCTTACGTTATGTGGCTTTTATTATGTAAGGTACACTCCTATCTATTAAGGTAATATCCTTCTATTATCTTGAGATACCGTCCTCCTATACCTCATGTATTAAGTTTCTGTCCAGTAGGATGTTGGATTTTTTTCAAATGTTTTTGCTACTACTGAGATAATAGTATACCTTCTATTCTTCATTCTCCTGATGTGGCATGCCACGTTTATAGATTCTGTTATGCTGATCTGCTCTTCATCATAGGAATGGATCCAATTGAGGATGTTAATTAATTTTAATGTGCTATTATAATTGATTTTCTGTATTATCACATATTTCTGCTGAATAATTTTGCATCTATATGTGAAAGAGAATATTAGGCTGAGAACCTCTTTCATTGGTGTGTGTGTGTGTTTTTTTTTTTTTTTTTAGTTGAAGTTGTAGTGTACTGGCAGATTCATAGAATGTTTTTGTCTTCGTTGTTGCTCTACTGTTGTGAAGAGACACCAAAACCTAGGAAACTTTTATAAGAAAAAGCATTTAATTGAGGGCTTGCTCACAATTTCCGAGGTTTACTCTATTATCATCCTGGCAGGGAGCATGGTGGCATACAAGAGGGCACTAGGACACTAGCTGAGAGTTCTACATCCTTATCTGTAGGCAGGGAGAGGGAGACTGGATCTGGCATAGTTTTGAAACCTAAAACACATTTTCCCCTTCAAGGCCACACCTATTCCAACAAGGCCATACCTTTTAATCCTTCTAATTCTTTCAAAGGGTTTAACTCCTTGGTGACTAAGGATTCAAATATATAAATGAGTGTATTGTTGGTGTGGTTCTTATTAAAAGCACCACAGTTTTAAGGAATTTTCTTTCCTTATTTTACTCTGTCATTTCTTTCTGCAAAGATACCTCTTGTTTCTTTCCTTCTAATAACTGTGGGGTTAGTTAGTTCTTCCTTGTTTACTGCCCTGAGCTGCAGTGCTATGCTGTTTACTTCAGGAATTCATATATTATTTGCTATAGAAGTTGACCTCTTTCAGCTTTCTCTTCTTCCTCCTATAAGTGTGTCAAGCTTTGCTTCATTGTATCTTTATCTTCAATTGTTTGAGGAATCTTTAGAATTTTTAATTGACTTAATGCTTGACCCACTGTTGCCTTTTGAAAACCAATTTTGATTTCAGTTTATTTCATTTGGTTGAGGTATGGCTACTTTTACTCCTTTGTAAAACACTCTATGGAACATCGTATTATATCTTTCACTTTCAGCCTATGCAAGCTTTTAGAGGTAAAATGAGCTAATTGCAAACAAAACATGGTATTTAAATTTTATTTTTAGTCAATAGAGACATCCTTTTTAAAATGTAATTAAAATAATTTTTAGCTCTGTGTTTGTGTATATGTGTGTGCATGCGCGCGAGCGTGTGCATGCCAGTGTGTATACACACATGCATGTGTACATGTGTGCAGGTATTAGAGACCAGAGCTGTTTGATCTTCCTATCGCTAGAACTGCAGGTAGTTGTAGGTGCCTGTCATAGAACCTGTAAACCAAACTGGTGTTCCCTCCAAGAACAGTCAGCATTCTTAACTGTTCAATCAGTTCTCCTTTTGAGACACAGTTTTAAGCCAAGTTCATCTGATGCAATATTTTTAATGAACTTCTAAATCCATATCATAAACATAGAAATTTTCTTTTTAGGAATGAGTATTTCTCACTTGTTTGGAAACTGGTCAACAGCCCAATAAAAGAATCTTCCTTTTACCTATATGTGTTAGCAAAAGCATCAGTCTGATTCTTTATAACTGTCTCCGTCAGCTCACCATCCGGAGAATCTGACCTACTGTTAGCTTTGCCTGAACCATAGGACCCCATAATTCCTTTGACTTTAGGTGTTCTTGCCCATGAATAATTTATGTTTCAGAAAACAACAAACTTACTTAAGCTTTAAATGTAAATTTTTTCATGTGTCTACTTGCAAATTCACTCATAGTACACATGACTTCTGGGTCCCATATATTACCTGAATCTATCTTGTACATGTTCTGGTTTCCTGATACTCTGGCATGACCTACCTTTTTCTCTTCTTCCTGGGACACATCTTCCTGGTCTGGAGAGTTTGCAGTTATATATAGTTATAGTAGTCTTTGGCATTGCTGGCTTATTTTAGTGACTGGGAATCTGCCATTATTATCTCCTAACAGACCTGCTGGGGGATTCCTTGTGGTGGCGCCCAGCTTATCACATTATTTTCATACCTTTAAGATGAAACTCCTCCTCACCCACTTATGTACATTTTTTCATAGCCACTTAGATAAGATCATGAAGGCAAATTTTGGGCAGTCCTTGTCAACCACAGTTGTTCCATAATCTGGAAGAACAACTCCAGTGACACCTTGCGTTTTCTGGGGCCCTTCAGTTAATAGTGCATTATTAGCTTTCGTTAGGGTTTTGGAGTTTTCCATTTTACTAACTTACCAGGGAACAATTTTCATGTCAGAATAGCAAGATATGAATCACAGTTTAGCAGAAATGGTTTTATAATGGAAGAAAATCATTGAGATCTATCCAGCTTTCTCAGGTTACAATGACTCTGTGAGATTCATCTTATCTGGGTGACAAGCTCACAGAATTTATCGAACTGATTCTTGGGAAGATGAGGCATTGCTTTTCCACTGCCTTATACTAGAGCAAATCCAACGCACCACCAGCATGTGTACTGAGAGAGAGTTCATTCTTTACTACTTGTTTCCCCCGTTAAGCTTCAGATAACACAGTTATCCATTTACTTTATTTAGTACCAAGAAGAATGTTATTCTTAAATTAATAGAAACCTGTATTTTAATAAATGGTGCTTAGCTTTAAATATACCAGCATTCACACCTGAAATATAATGTACACTTTATTTTGGATGCCTAAAAGTCCAAAAGAGAAATTAACTTCTTCCAAGAAACTCATGTTCCCTAAAATGAGACTACCATCTCCTGGAGTACCTAGCAGCAGAAGTCGTTAGAAGAACATAGTAATTAACATATTCAAAATACCAAGATGAGATATGAAACTAAAAAAAAAATAACAGAAAATCTTATAATATGGTGATCCCTCACTTTCACAATAAAGAAATGTATATATATATATCTGTGACATTTGTCAATCTTTTGTCACTCCTTACATTTCTCCTTATATAGTAATATAGCCAATACACTGAAAGAATTAAGTTCTCTGTCTCTCTCTGTCTCTGTCTCTTCTCTCTCTCTCTCTCTCTCTCTCTCTCTCTCTCTCTCTCTCTCTCTCTCTCTCCCCCTCTTTGTGTATACAGTGAATTACTTTATCAAGTCAATTATTTCAGAACATCTCAGCTAATATCCGATAAAATGAACTCCAAATACATAGCAGAAATAAAAATGAAATAAAAATCCTAATAAAAGTGATTTATATATCTTCAATTTTATTATATTTTGTTGTAACTGACTTTGTAAACAAAACTAGTCACATCTCAAACATGTGTTTTATGGGTATTTGACAGTGTTTAACCTGAAAATATCCTTCATGTTTCTAATATTAACTCATGCTTGAACATTAGGTAACCCAAAAATATGTACACTGTTAGCAAGCACTGGACAACTCACATTAAAAGTGTATGACATTGACATGTTTAATTTTGGACTGATGGAAAGATAGCATCTCCTTTGAGGTAAAAACCTAATTAAACCAAACTTTGCACAAACAGATACAACCATTTTTCCCAATTAATTTTCAGCAAGACCTTTTTGTTTTTTTTATAGAAACAAAACTCCAACCACAAAGTCTGTCTTCTCTCTCATTCTCGCACTTGACTTGCTCATTCTTATTTCTATAACTTCTTTGCTTAATATACTGTTTGTGTGTGTGTGTGTGTGTGTGTGTGTGTGTGTGTGTGTTGTGTTTTAATTTTTTGTTGTTTTGTTTTGGTCTGGTGAAGAGTATGTAACTATAACAGTCATGATGAAACATGCTTGAAAAGTATCTCAAATTGGGACCTCTAAGGATGCTGCAGGAAACCCAGTCCTGTCTTTGCTTAATTAAATTGATGTCATCTAATTTATCTCCACTAGTTTTGCTTTCTGAGTATTGAGAGTTAGGTGTCAATCTGTATACCCTTTATCAATTAAAACATAAGATACATGTCATCAATCTTAATGTTTCAGGTCATTCTCAAATTGCTTGGAGTAGCAAAGGTTCATAAAAGGTTCAAAGCTCTCCTTTTGTTTTTTTAAAGCAAAATCTGAAATAAAAACTACATTCCTCCTGAAAGTCAAAGCCAGAGGATACATTGATACATCATAATGTCCTATTGATTCACTAGAATTTTCATTTTGTCTAACAAGTGTACTACATGGTCAGATAAGATTGTATCAGGTACTTACAACAAAATGAGATGCTGAAATTACGTGAATGTGATTAAATTGGTATCTTGTGATTTTTAATCTCACATGGGGCTTATTAAGTACAGCTAGATATCTATTAAAGAACACTATATAATATAATATAATAGCTACATGTGAGATTTAAAATTATCAACTCATTCTGTCAGAATCTGGTTCACTTGGAAGTATTTTCACAGCAATATTAGCTTCTGGTAGAACTTATGTGTGATGTTAACTTCCCTTTCAGCCATGATCAAACTAACTAAGAACACAGAGTGGTAATAGACAAAGTAGACCTTGATCTATGAACATATTTATAGCATTCATATATTAATTTGTACATTTTAATAAGATAGTTTTGCTTTAATCTTCTACTTTTTTGCATTTGTCAGTCTGTCTCTTTTGATTAAATTATTCAAATCTCACCAACCTATCAATTATCCCTTATGTAGATAAGATCCAGTGAGGTCCTGCAAACCTCTAGTACCTTTTTCCTTTGAACGTTTACTTGCTTATATGTGTAATTTCATATTTTCCATGATAGTTGAGGTTGGAACTTAAGCGTCTCATTTCTCTCATCAGCACCAATCACAGATGGGATAATTTGTTCTTAACATCATATGAGTGAATGAGCAGGAGAATGAAGCTCTAAGGATGAGTTAAGTGCAGTGGTTTGCATTCCAGCGATCAGACACAAGATCCCTGGGAGTCACCATGCGTTTTCTCTGCTTTGTTCCCAGAGACTTTCCTTTATTGCTCTGAGCATCACCTTTCTATTCTTCCCAACTCTCTGTCATCCAAACTCAGATGCTCTTCAGTTCTTCCCTAATTTGTTTTTCCCACACAGCACTATCTCTTACGAGAACTTCCTCCATGTAAATACTTCAAAGCTTACTTAGTTGCCTGAGAACAGTGGCCCAAAATATTAACCAAGATGCAAAAATTGGTTGCAATATTTGACCATTTTTACTAATTTATTCATATTACATCTCATTTTTATCCCTTCTCTTGTATCCTCCAATTCCTCCCTCCCTCCCACTTAATAAAAAAGTATATACCATTTCAGTCTTTCTGCTTCTGGGTTAACTCACTCATTATGGTCATTTCTAGTTCAATCCATTTGTCCACAAATTTCAGGAATTCCTTGTTTTTAATAGCTGAGTAGTATTCCATAGTGTAAATGTACCACAGTTTCTTTACCCATTCTTCTACTGAGGGACACTTAAGCTGTTTCCGTGATATGGCTATTATGGCCGCTATGAACATGGTTGAGCATATGTCGTTGTTGTGTGCTGGAGCATCTTCTGGGTATATTACAAGGAGTGGAATAGCTGCGTCTTGAGGAAGCCTTATTCCCAGTTTTCTGAGATAGTGCCAGATAGATTTCCAACATGGTTATACTAGTTTGCATTCCCACCAGCAATGAAGGAGTGTTCCTCAAAGTCGTTTTGATTTTCATTTCTCTGATGACTAAAAATGTTGAGTATTTCTTTAAGTGTTTCTCAGCCATTATATATTACTCTGCTGAGATTTCTCTGTTTAATTCTGAGCCCCTTTCTCAATTGGGTTATTTGGTTTGGTGGTGCTTAATTTCTTGAGTTCTTTATATATTTTGGATATTAGACCTTTGTCATATGTAGGGTTGGTGAAGATCTTTTGCCAGTCTGTAGGCTGTCACTTTGTTCTGTTGACAGTGTCTCCTGCCTTACAGAAGCTTCTCAGCCTCATGAGGTCCCATTTATTAATTGTTGACCTTAAGGCCTGGGCTACTGGTGTTCTGTTCAGTATGTTGTCTCCTGTTCCAATGTGTTCCAGACTCTTCCCCACTTTTTCTTCTAACCAATTATGTTGATGACCAACTTCATTTGATGCCTTTCTTCACTTGGATCTCTGGATTCCCTTCCCAGCAGCTTGTGTCTTGTTCTAGGAAATGCCCACCTGTATTCTGTTAAAGACCTTAGTATACTCTTTTGCAGACAACTCTTTTCCCATTTGTTTTCTCAGTATTGTCAATGATTACTTGGAGAACCAGATTAGGCAGCAAGCTGTCCCATTCCCTCAGGACCTATTTCTCACAGTATTCTGAAATTATCCTGTGCAACACACTATATAACTTTGATCTATTTTGCATGTCATCTATTGTTTAGTTTTAGTTGCTGATATTCTAAAATATGATCTGTGTGATGTGTTTCCAAGTTTTTGCCTTTGGTCACATTATCCTGGTTCTGTATTCTGAAGTCTAGCTCAAGGTCTTAAATTTTTAATGCATAAGCTAGTAGAAATAAGGGTATTAGTTATTGGTCTTATTGCTTTGACACAATACCTGATAAAGTTAAGTTATCAAGAGGAGTGTTTACTTTCCTAAGGAAGGAGTGGTGACAGAAACAGGAGTTTCCTCATCCCATTGTACCCGTAGTCAAGACACAAAGGAAATAAGCTTGTCTTCCTTTTTCCTTTTTATGCAGTCCCGAGCCCCAGTCAGTACATTTGTGTTAATCACATGAAGGGTGGGACTTCTCAGCCTAGCTACCCAAGTCTAGATATTTCCTCACAGACATGTTCAGATATTTGTTGGCATGATTCTAAATCCCATCAAGTTGGTAGTCACAGTCAACCATCATAAATGAAAGTATGTAAAATGAAACAGAAGCAAAAAGGGCAGTAATAGCTTGTGGAGTAGTAATAGAGTCTCGTGCAGTGTGATCTGCAATTATATTCAGAATCCTTGATTGGCATTCATCTTTCACGTTGTTGTTACCTTGTGCTCCCTGCATAGCTTTCCCCGTTGGAACATCTTATGCTGTCTCTTTCTCCTTTGGTAGTTGATGGACAGTGGCAGGAGTGGAGTTCATGGAGCCATTGCTCAGTGACATGTTCTAATGGGACACAGCAGAGGAGCCGGCAGTGCACAGCAGCTGCTCATGGAGGCTCTGAGTGCAGAGGACCATGGGCAGAAAGCAGAGAGTGCTACAACCCTGAATGTACAGGTAAGGCCAGTTCCTATTTACAAATACACTAAGTTCATAAGACCCTAAAGAGCCACACCATATAGTTATAAAACGAAAGTAAGTTTTATATATTCTTATGAACAAAACTAGTTACTCTCTTTTACTGTATACTGTGAAAACAGAAAAGTCAGGAGATTCTGAGATTGAATATACCACTATGTTAATAAAATTTAGCGCTAGGCTTATGGTTTTAAAAGACAGGTTCCCTGTGAATAGACACGCTAATATAATTTTTCTAATCATAAAATGCACAGTACGTCAACTATTTGGAAAAAGCTTGTTCTTGAAAGTAAATTAATAATAATAGAAGAGATCTTAACATCCTTAGATTTACACATCTCCAAAGCAGTGCGTGACCGCTAAGCCTGCTGTTAAGGAAGACTCCTTTCTTTCAGCCAATGGTCAGTGGAATCAGTGGGGTCACTGGAGCGGATGTTCCAAGTCCTGTGATGGAGGCTGGGAGAGGAGGATGAGGACGTGTCAGGGTGCAGCTGTAACAGGACAGCAGTGTGAAGGAACCGGTGAAGAAGTGAGAAGGTGTAGTGAGCAGCGGTGTCCAGGTAAGGAGAAACCGGTGTGTGTGTGTGTGTGTGTGTGTGCGTGCGTGTGTGTGCGTGTGTGTGCGCATGTGTGTGCGTGTGTGTGCGCGTGTGTGTGCGTGTGTGTGCGCATGTGTGTGCGTGTGTGTGTGCGCATGTGTGTGCGTGTGTATGCGCGTGTGTCTGTGCGTGTGTGTGCGTGTGTGTGGTGACCACTTTCTCAATGAAAATACTGATACTAATAGATGGCAATGCACTTGTTTTTAAAATAATATATACCAAATTCTCCTGATATGTCAGAATAGTTGCATAAGTTGTAATTTATTTGTTGTAATGTGACATTGAAATACATGATAGTTAAAGGGAGTCTCAAAGGATAATAACTAGGTCATGTACGATTTATGTTACCACAGCATATTTTCTACTATTTAGAACACAAAAACATTCTCAAATCTTTATGCTTTAAGTATTAAGCAAATCAAATGAGAAGGTGCTGTTGAGATTCATATACTTTCATTTTTAAAACTGTTTAATATCCCCACGATGGATGACCTTAGACATCTCAATTTACCCATTCTTTTTCAATATTCAATCTTTTAAAAAATTACTATAGGTAAAATATGAGATGTTATGGCTAATGAATGTGGTATGCATGTAAGCATGGATGATAACACTTCATATACTATCCATATTTTCTTCATTCCTTTAGAATACTAAATTCTTTCCTTAAAATAATTATGACAAACTGAGAAATCAGTATATAGGTGAAAAAAATTGTAATTTTAGCATGATACCATAGGTGAGACTGATATAAACATGCAAAAGAGTGGGGGGTTGGTCTTGCAATTGCCCAGTCAAGTGAACCCAGAGAATGTGAGTGCCATACTGTGTTATTCTATGGGTGGTTAGTTTGGGTTGATTCTAATTTGAAGGGTTGTAGAATCACCTTGGAGACAAATCTCTCGGCTGGTCATGTTGGTGAGAAATCACCTATATTAGGCTTACTGAGGGGGGAAGACCTATCCTGACTGTTCCTGAATAAAAAGGAGAAAGAAAACCAAGCCCCAACACTTCTGCTTCCTGACTGTGGATACAAGATGACCAGCTACTTCAAACTGTGAGACAAGATACACTCCTTTCTTCTTAAGTTGCTTTTCTCGGAGGACTGTGTTATCAAGAAGTAGAGTCATTGTCATGATAAAATTGACCTTGTAGTTCTTAGGGCTTTGGAACTGGTTAGTGAAAGAGATATGGAAGAGCTTTGAACATTTTACCTACAAGAACCCTCAAAAGTATTAACATAGCTTGGGCCATACTGGTGAGACTCTAGAAAAATGGAAGATGGAGAGAAATGTGGACCCATCGATTTCCGAGGTGAACATGAGCACCATCAGAAACTGGAATAGAGGCCACTCGTGCAATATTCCACATGAATATCTTGCAAATGATCTGGCTGTATCCTGTCTGTGCTTTGAGTACTCGAATGAGTTCACATAAAATAGACTGATGTATTCGGTGGAGTGACTTCAGACAGGATAGCTTTAAATGTGAGGCACCGGCTCCTGCTTACTGCTCTCATTCAAGTCTACAGAGAGAAAGCAAGTAGTGGAGAGTCCCTGTGTGTAAAATTCCTTTCCATGCAAGCCTGGTAACCTGCACTCCAGCCACAAGACCCACAGTGGAAGGAGAGAACCTACCCCTCAATGTCTGTTCTTTGATCTCTGCATATACCCCATGACTCGCATGTTACTGTACTGGCATATACATATAACAGAAACTCATGCCTCATGCACACACAAACACACACACACACACACACAAGCATACACAGACATACATACACAATAGTAATAAAAGTGCTGATGATGAAGTACTTTAAGTGAAGCAGAGAGATATTAAAAAATTATGCACTTTGATGATTAAAATGTGTGAACAAATTTAAACCTTCTGAGCAGGAGAATGTGGACAAGAACAACAGAACTTTCTGTCATTGTTGAAGAGATTAGTGACACTGATTTGACACTGCACTGGGACAACAGCATAGATGTCCTAAGTGCAAGACCTTACCCATCCGGGGCTCTTCCCAGTGAAAATGCAGATTCCTTTGAATGAGACTGCCTAAACTGAAAAAGTTCCTGAAAGGAATCTTTGTGACGTTCTCACTGGTGTCAGCTCACAAAAGCTGATCTGACTGTGTACCATGTCTCTGTCCTGAGGTGGTAACCCAAACTTGGCAGTATAACTTTCTTTGTCCTAGTTGAGGAGATGTTAGAGATAGGAATTGGAGCAATCACAGAAGCTTGTGCCTTTCCAGAGAGCTGATAACCCAAGGCTGTGTGTGTCAATCCAATTAACAGAAGAGAGGTCCGGGAGACCATTTCATGAAACTGTGAAGGTGAAGCCTACATTGTAGTGGAGTCTTCTGATGGTCCCAGATGCCAGAGCCTTGGGACATTGACCAAAGAAGGCTGTAGATAGACATGAAATGGGAGTAGCTCAGGAGAGAGGCAGGGTTTCCTACAGGCAGCAGGGAAGGAAGGGCTAGCCTTCTGGGCTCCCATGATTCTCTCTGAATCCCTAGGTGGCAGCTGAGGAGCTTCAGGGTTTCTTGTTTGCACTTGAGGGTTTCCACATTGGTTTGTCTGATCATTCCTTACTATTCTTCCATTCTTCATTTTGTATTCTGGATACTTCTCTGTGCTGGTTTGTTCTGCAAGTGTGCATTTCTTTATCTTGAAGGAGATTGCCATCGTGACATCAGCTTGTGTCCCCAGTGAACTTGGATTTTGTACTTTTGGACAGATTTAGGCCTGATTAGAGCTATGGGAACTTTAAAGTGAGACTAAATGCATCTTGCATTATGAGATGGTCATTAGCCTGTGCTGACAGGAGTTAGAGGTTATGTATTGAGAGTGGTCTGTTTTGTGTTAAAGCGAGGAAAATGGTAGACACACATGGGCTTACATTTGTCAACTCGACACCATGTAGTCAAGTCATGTCTTTGAGAAATTTACTAGAGTAGGTAATTTGGGGCAGGAACATGCACTCTGTCTCCCTGATTCAATGTAAAGAAGAAAGAAAGCTGAGCACAGCTTTCTTCATGCTTGTTGGTTGTAAATATAATGTAACAGCTACCTTAGGCCCCTGGTGCCATGGCAGCTCTCTATGATGGAATGTACTAAACCCTCTATTCCTTAAGTTGCCTTTGCAGGGTGTTTTGTCACAACAACAAGACAGGTAACAATGCAGAAGTTTCCTATTTTCTTCTGCTACCTGGTTACAGAATTTTGGTATGTCTTTGCAGTATACAAGCTATCAATTTATATCTAAAATGACCACCATGGTTTAAAAAGGCAAGCACTCTAAGAGTTACCAAGTAGTCAAAACATCACATTTCTCCATAAGTAATAGGCTAAAAGAATTTTCTCAGTTAACCACTAATAATTGCATCAGAATCCAGTGTCTTTTAAATTATTATTAAATTTAATTATATTATTGGGCTGGGTTGCAGGCCTGCCACAACACACACACCAAGGTCAGAGAGCAACTCAGAGACCCCCTCCCTGGTGGTCTTCAGGCAAGACAGCAAGCAGCTTTACCCAAAGAACCATCTCTCTGGTCTAGAAACTTAGTTTTGAGTTTTGCAACTTGCCAGCAGGTTTTCTTCTGGCGTGAGGTCTAAAATTGGTTTTGCTAATTCTTCAGGCCATGTGAATTCAGAACGATAAGAAACAAATAGCATGCAGAAACTCTGCTGCGAAGGATGCCTAGACAGATTAACAATGAAATCCCTGCACTGCGTGAGAATTAACAAGCTTTAAACAAAAACATGTGTGTTGCCAAAGGAGCAATTCCATTAGAACGGTAGAGTGTGATGAAACAAGACCCTCTTGATATTGGAAGGTGTCTGAGCCAGTCTCAGTGCGTGAAGCTTACTGTCTGTCCACAAGTGCATTTCATCTGCATAGGTAAAATGGAGCAGCGGCAATCAGATTTACAAAGATTGCCACCTGCTGTTGGAAAAACATTTTACAGATCTGTTTAGAGAAAGAGTCTACATTTTATTTGCTACGTTGGCTTGTTAGGTTTCATGGTTTAAGACAGATTAATAGCTTATCAAATAAAACTAAAAAACAGGTGTAGTATGATGCTATATTTCTTGGTATTAGTAGTTTCAGTTCTCTTCAGTAAGGTGATTGGAAAAGAACGGCAATGAGCTTACAAATATATAGTTTCCAGGTGAAACCTAGTTCTCGATTCAGCCAAATATTTTTAAGATTACTGCTTATAAAGTTACAAAAAATGTTCCCATTTACACACACAGTTTTATCAAATGAACTTCACTATAACTAGTTCTGATACTTTGCACAATAACATTATACATTAAAAGGTGTTCACAACTATTAATTTCAAAATTTAGTGTCCTTGAAGGATAGGATGTTTTTATCACAATATTTGCTGTATCTACCTACTAACATATATGCAGTCCTCTTTATTAAGAAAGCAGTAATTATAACTAATTATTTTATAGATGTACACGGTGAAACTGAGTTACACACTAAGCTCTATGTCTTAGAGTTCCCTAACCCTGTTTATTTTCCCCATTATGGTTGACGGCATTCCTTTTGTGAATAAGGGTATAGCAGTCCTAATTCAAGCCAAGATATTGCTTCAGGTACACACATTGACAGAACACGTTGGGAAGTGTTCAAAACACCTTAGTATTTACTAAGGCATTTTTTTTGTTGTTGTTGGTAGCAAAGCTTCAACAAATGTTTTTCTTAAAACTATGATTTTGTTACCTGAATTATTTTTAATATTATTAATTCTTGCTGGGGGACTGTTTCTGGGGAAAACTAGTCTTTATTTTTATGCTTCACTTAATTTGAATTAAAAAACAAATTAATCAACCTTGTCCAGGGACTGGCTGTTGTCAAGAAGGAGAAATATATGTACATCTTTCAGATAACTAATGAAAATTAATCATCTAGATATAATCAAATTATCTACTAAATATATAAAAATGCTCTGCAACGTTAGGACTTTTCTTTATGGGAAAATAGTCTAGGACAATATTAAAACAGCATCATTGACTCCCCCTGCCCCCAGTAAGATGATTCATTTCTTTTAATAAGAAAGGAGAATCATAGTAACCAAAACTTAAGAATACTACTGGTTGGGAAATAGAATCACTCCAGGGAAGATCATTACATTTCCCAATTTTTAAATTGAGCAACTCACCAAATAATGATTTCATTTATTTCAGTTGCATTGCACACCCTCAGGCTCTGATGGGCATGGTCAGGACTTCACTGATTTTTCTTTCTATTACAATGTGAAACAATCTTTCAAATATTACTGGTGGACTGGCTAGATTTAATTTTTTGGTTCCCTGCTGGACCATCTTACTAATGTCCTATTTTTTATCCATTTGTTGCTAAGTTGGAATTTATCACTTACATATAGTATATGTGTAAATATACACACACACACACACACACACACACACACACATAGGGCTTTTACTCTACAAATAATGTTTGCTTCTTGGGATTACAATTGCTTTGTCTATCAGGATGAGGGAAGCCTGCTGGTTGATTGTGCTCAGGACCACTAAATCTTAATGAAGGCATGATGCTCCAGGGAGGCAGAGAAGCCAAAGAGATAAATTCTGGTACTTTTCTCTAGATTTCCATGCCAAAAAAAGGGCAGCAATAGCAGTAGTAGTGCAAAGTGTATCTTCCACATTGCAATGTTTTTGTGTGAACCACCTGGGCACCCCACTCCTCCATCCCATCTATTGTTTTTAAAATTATCTGTATTACCTGTAGGCCTGGCTAGTAATTAATCAAGACCCAGACACTTGTTATATTTTAAAATAGCTCTAGTTAACCTAGGGCAGGGCAGATATCAATCTTCTAAACTACCTCCCATAGTGGGACAGGCATGGGATCCCTGCCTCAATCCCATGCCAAATGTTTCCAATTACTTCTTTCAAGCTACCTCCCATCCATAATCCCAAATACTTGCTAATGTTCTTCATCTGGGCTGGATTCTCCATCCACATCACCGGCCATGTGCTTTTCCTCCATCTAACCCATGACAGCCTTCCTCTCTTCACTTTAGGTCTCTCTCCTTTCTCCTCATGGTGGTCTTTCTTCTTCCCAGGATCCTTCCCTCTCTAACACCCACCTATTTCCTTTGTCCAGCCCCAGTGGGATGGTTTTTTATTAAACAAGAGGTTCACAGAGACAACAAATGGTAATTAGCATCTAAATACATCAGACCATCCCCCAACACCCATCCACACCACACACATAGTTTCTGATATCTCCTAAGATATTGAAACTTCAGACAGACTTCCTTTTTAATTTTTTTCTCAAGTAAGACTGTCTGAAGAAAAGGAATAAAAAAAAAGAACTTTACTTACTCTGTGCTTGTGTCTTTGCAGGGGACCACTTATCACTAAGGCAATGCTCTGAAACCTTCAGTCAGCTTAAAATCCGGCAGGGGGGGCTTGTGGATTCCTGACAGAATATCAGAGATTTGGTTAGGTAGAGTTTGTGTGGGCTTGAGAATTTACATTTCTAATTGCTACGAGGTGATGCTGATGAGAATGGCCTCCAGGGCATCTTTTAGATTTCAGTGACTGACTAAAGTCAACTGTTCATAATAAAATTGTGATTGAAAATTAACAGAGAAATGAAATGCACTCCTCAACTACCGCTCCATTGGTGAAAGTTGCATACTGCCTGGAAGATTGCAAAGATGTACTTAACTCATGCTTCTTCACTGATGAGGAAGGGTGCTGGCTGTAATACATTGAAAATACAAATGTAGATAAAACCTCTCATGGCAACCATTTAAAGAAAAGTAGGGCTATTGACTTTTCAGTATAAAGGATCACGTTTTGTTCTACGCTTTGTTCTCCAATTCTCATTTCTCCTGCTCCATAAAAAAAGCAAAATAATTATCATTAGAACAAGTTTAATGTAAAATTTGCAGTGCCAGGAAGCAGGTTTCTAGATTCCTACTGCAGTCATTCTGTGTCCTGGCTAGCATCTGTGCCAACTTAGCACTAACCGGAGTCATCTGGGAAGAGGAACTGCACTTGAGAAAATTCCTTCATGTGCTTGCCTATAGGAAAGCTTTTAGAGCATTTTTTCTTTATTTCTGGTTGATGTGGGAGGGCACGGCACGCTGTGACAGTGCCAGTCCTGAGAAGGGCAGGTGGTCCTAGGTTTCATAAGAAAGCAAGCTCAAGCAATCCATGGGACTGCACCAGTAAATAACATACCTCCAAAACCTTAGCTTCAGTTTCTGCCCATGGGTTCCTGCTCTGAGTTCCCTTCATGATGGACTGTTAGTTGGAAGTTTTTGTCAAAGAAACCCTTGTCTCTCTCCAAGCAGCTTTGAATCATGGTGTCCTTATCATAACAGTAGAAAGCAAAGATGTTTCCTGCGCCTCTCTTCACGGGCAGGAGCATGTCCGCAGTGTTCCTCATCTTCCAGAGTGAAAAGCTACACTATGGAAATGCACCTGGTATAAGACAGCATGAGGGAAGGTGGGGGTGCCCAGTGCATTCACTTGTTTTCTCCTCAGGTGCCAGTTAGTAGACTGGAGAGTTGAGAATCAAATCTACCAAAACTGTTTTTTTTTAAGAGGCAAGTATAGGACACGTTAAGTAGTTACACATTGGCTGTTCCAGTTCAGTTTGACCTTAGATGTAATCACTTCATAGCCCAAATATGTCAGTTTAAAATGCTCATTTCCTCACCCAAGGAGGAAACCTGTAGAAGTATTGACAAGCTGCCATGGGCTGTCCTCTCTCCAAGTTGCTATGAGTGCATGTGAAATCCCCTGGATTTTCATTAGTTTCTGCTGTTACCAGTTATATTTAAAACATATAAGTAATTACACTGTTATGTGGTGAGCTCTTCGCAAGGTTGAAATAGCTGAACAATAAAAAGGTGCTAAGTGAACATTTCTGGCTATAGTAAGTAATAGTAAATACTAGTAAATAATGTCATACCCAAGTTTTGACACCAGCTATTCACCTAAGTTACATGTTGACAGTAGATGGCAGTAGGTACTGACGTCTGTTTATTCTTGTCAAGTACCTCAGGTACATATTAAAGAGGAGAGAAGTATATTAGATGTTGTAGATCACCTTTGAATGAGAGATGTTGCTTAATAAATACCTAAAACAGTATTCAATCCTGCCCAAAGCATAAGTGTTGCTTGTTTTTACATAATCTACAGTTCTGGGACAAAGCAGCTGAATTTTATGGGCAAAATTAAGGAAAATCACTGAGGGGCAAAGGACTCAGAGTTTGAATTAGATAACACTACATGTCCTTTATCCAAGCCTGTTGCTATGGTGATAACTATTACAATAATTTATCTTAGCAGATTGCTCATCAGAGAAGACTTTGGGGAAAACTCTTATAGGTTCTTCCAGGGTGGAAATTTAAAAATCAATTTGTTCTAATCTTTTATTAGCCTACCTTTTCTGGTTTAGAAATATTTTGGCAACATCCTTAAATTGAGAAGAAAAGTATAGAAGTACATATTACTATTTTTCACTTATTTTCCATTCATAGTAAAAGAAGTACATTTTAAGATGAGCGTGGAGGTGCGCACTGGTAATCCCAACACTCAGGGAGGCAGAGGCAGGTGGATCTCTGTGATTTTTGAGGCCAGCCTGGTCTACAAAATAAGTCCAGGACAGCCATGGCTTCACAGATAAACCCTGTCTCAAAAAAAAAAAAAAAAAAAAAAAAAAAAAACCAAAGCAAACCAAACAAGACAAAACAAAATTACATTTTAAGATGCATCTAACAATTATCTTCAATAAGAACATCATTAATTAATGCAACTCCTTTGTTCCGATGCACAGAGAGGCAACAACCCTAATATAAAACGTAACCTTTCTCTTCCTCATTGATTTTCTCAACGTCCTGACATGAGGGACCCTCAGCTTCAGCACTCACACTTTGTTGTTTTCTTCTTATCATCAGTAGTCAACTCTTTGAGACACGCTGGCAGTTTTACAACTTGGTCTTGCTTCTCTCACAGAGTCCCAGAGGACTTTGCCAGCAGTCATGTACTAGGCTCTGACAGAGTGGGAGAGTTTTTCTGTTTTACTAGCAAACTCTCTGTGTCAGTCAAACGGATTATTGACAGAGGCAGTTACTGTCCTAATTACAGACCCTTGATCATCTATTTCCTTCCCAGGTGGCCCTGTGCATGCGCCTTACCAACACCTGTTAGTAGAGTAACAGAAAATACAGTGGATATGGAGCACAGGAAAGAGTGGATGCTTTTCTCTTGGTGACATCACACCTAAAATGGAAGCAACATGGTGCAAAGAATTGCTTCAATGTGATAAAACATTATAACTAAATATGATGATAAATGGCAGTTGGTGAATACTTTGCCACTCATATCATCATAACCACGTTATCTTTTCTGAGCAGGTTTGTCTGATTATTGTGGCTTGTTTGTGGCCTTAGTCATATTATTCACCTGGTTTAAAAACCTTGCATAGATTTTCATTACTTGCCAAATATAGTGCATACCATGGAGTCCAGATAGTCTGTATCCCAGTGATGTCACCTCACTAGTTTTCCAACACTGCTTCTCTCAATTCAGTTATAAATATGTACTATTATGTATGTATTGTGGAAATGGTACATATTCTTTCTTCATACTATAGTTTTGTTATTAACCCCTTTAGTGTTGACCATTGTGATGGGGTTCTCTTGGGAGTCCATCCATCAATGATGCTTCTACTTTCCCTCATTTTATAGTGTATCTTTTTTATGAGAATCCTATAAAGGTAATCTGTGCTCCCATTATGTGTTATTAATAGTCATTATGATTATGTTAGCTTCAATTCCAACACATTTCATGCATACAATGTCTTTTTAGCCTGACATCTCATAATTGTGCTGAGTCTTGTTGGCCATAATAGATCACTGGGTTCATGTTTCATAACATTACTAACTAGAGTGATGATAACATTTTTATGGCATCATCTCAATAAACTATGCAATGGCTATGATTTTAATACCTACTATTTTGTAATCTTTAACTTGCTAAGAATTCTGTTATCTTTCAGACTAATTCATTGCATGGATTTTTAAATCAAACCTATAATTTTATAGTTATAGTTTACAAAATTATCTATTTCTTTTGTAAATAGATAAATGATAGGTATGAGATAGGTACTTCTGTAAATATAAATTTCTATACTCAGTTTTTCAGTTTCCTCAAATCTTAACTTCACTTATTCTTTTTCATTAGAGTACCTCAGGCAGTATATAGTAACCTGTCAAGCTGGGATTGGTCCCATAGGTCTAAAATTGTATTGAAGAACTGAGTTCATTTTCCCTGAAGGAGGTATGACCAGTACTCCAAATCTCAAGTAGTTTTGACCATTTACTCTGGTGCACCACCAAGCATTATTTTTCTATGTGTGTGACCACAGGAGTACATTTGGGAACCTAGTTAAAACTAGCCATTGTTAAGCTCATACACTAGGACAAACAAATCCAATATTCTTGGAAATTCTTGTGTGTGCTCTCAGACCTTCAATATTAAAGTTAATTTCCCTTCTATTAAATTCGGTAAGAAATTAGAACTAAAGAAAATTTATCTGCTAGACTGAAATGGAGTTAAACAACACAGAATACAGAATTTGCAACATGCATTAGAATACTGTCCAGACAGTACCTAGTACTGATCCAGACATTGGTAAAATACTGTCCAGAGTTCAAATAGGCAGTCTATAATCACACACACACACACACACACACACACACACAAAGGCTGTGGTGTTTTCAGTTCTGCACTCAATGGTAACTTCTAAAATATACAATTGGTTTGTCACTAGAATACTAAAACCTTCTGTAATTGGACACAAAGTAAATATCTACACTGAGCATGGCCTAGTTGCTTGACTGACCATGGGTCTCCACTTCCTCCTGTGTAGCTTCAGGTTCAGTACCTTTTTTCTACTTTGATTACTTGTTTAAAATGAAGACAAGCATTCAGTTCTCTTCAAAACTAGCAAGATGTTTGATGAATTTAAATACTTAATGTATTTAGAGGAGTCATTCCTGGTAGTGTTACAGGCACATAACTTAAAACGGATAAAGAGAATGTACTACAAGAAGACTAATTAAATCTTGGGGGAATGTGTCTATAATTGCCACTTGGGAGGTGGAGGCAGAAGGACCGTAGATAGTATGACTCTATTTAAAAGGAACAAACACAACACCACATCAAACTTCACAAACTCCTTTACTTCAGACCTTAGCAACAGATTGACTTCTTCACGGTTCTATGTCCCAAGTCTGAATTAAGAGCAGGGAGCCCTATGAGCTCAGAATAACCTCTTTCACCTCCACCTCCAGGGGAACAAGGAACTCACAGAAGACAGTGCTTCATGATTTGCCAGCAAGTACAGTTTGAAACTGGAGGTCATGAGTAGTGCAGATATTTTTCTTTCTTCTGCATGCCAGCTCTGTAGTTTAGAATCAATTTCTCTTTAATGCTGAAATTCTAGCATATGAGGGGAAAACTAATTTTCTACATCAAATTGATTTAAGCCCTGTATAATTTCTGCTATTTTTAAAAGACAGAAAATCAGTTTGAATAGACACGTTAACAGCTAATCGCTAGGTAATTGCTACCTTGTTTTAAGGGAGCATGCTAACTACATACTTGTGACTTCCAAAGGCAGTTGTGTCTTACAAATGAGATTTTGCTGTAGCCCTAAGGCTGCTAAGCAGTGGCTCTTGCAGCTGATGGGTAGTAGTTGCTATTGCAGTGTGTTAAGACTTAAACACACAAAAGCACTTCATACTGTAGAAAAATATTAAAACCCTTACCGTTATTTGTATATCTAGCCCGATCTGGTATTTTCTAATCCATAAGACAAACACAGGTAGCATGCAAGAGCAATAATTAATGTGAACCATCAGCTCCTCATTTCCTCCTGAGCATGGTTTTTATGCACCAACTAAAAATTTAAATTATGATTTGAGTTATAATATAGTTAACATTACCACATTTCCCATCTTTTTCCTTCCACTTAGACTTCCTTACTTTCCTTCAAATGACTGGCCTCTCAGTTAATTAAATGCAAACACACACACACACACACACACACACACACACACACACATACACTCAATGCTACGAATGTATAAAGTTACTTGTATGGTATGCATGTTTCCAACGATGACCATTTGGTATTAGATAACCAGTGGGGTGTTCTTCCCTGGGGAAGACTATTTGTTCCCATTTTCAAAATTTGTTAGCTACCTGCAGTTCTCTGTATGAGGGTAAAGGCCTCCTCTGTCTCTGTCGCTCTGTCTCTCTCTCTCTTACACACACACACACACACACACACACACACACATACACACACACCCTTCCCTTCCACATTAGCGTGACTATCAGTGCTGTCCTTGTTCAACTCATATTTAGGCAGCCATATTGGGGAGACTTCATGGGTGTAGAGTCTAAAATTTCTAGAAAACCTTATTTTTCAGCAAACTCCTCATTCCTTTGTCTCTTACAGTCTTTCCTCCCCTTCTTTTACATTGCTCCCTGAGACTGAGGCTTAGGTTCAGCAGTTGTATTTTAGATGTGTCCTTTGTGATTGGGCTCCACAGCTCTGCATTTTAACCAATTATGATTTTCTGAATAGTCTCTATCTGTTGCAACTAATTTTTATAATGTTTAGATATGCTCAGATATCGCAAGTGAAAATTATTGTCATCATATCCTCCCCAGGGTATTTTCTGTCACATACTGGAGCTCAGGATGTAGCAGAGTAGACAGTTTTTTTTTTTTAATGATGCCTTCTTGCCTCTCCTATCCATTCGTTCGTGGCGCTGAGCACCTACTGTCCTATGGAACCCATCCATGTCCTACTGTCACATCTTGTGACCCTTTGTCTCCACTACAGTAGGATCACGGAGATAATCCAGGCTTCTTGATCTCCAGTCTGGCTTTCCTTCACCCTAGTGTCCAAACTTCAAGTGTAGCACTTAAAATATAATACATTTCCTCGATTAATCCATCAAGACACATAATTAATCATTATTTTATAATATATTATATGACATATTATGTACATATGCATGTATTGCATTAATAATATATATTATGTCAACATATACTAAATAATTAATATATGATATAATATATAAAATTAATATGTAATATAATAATCATATGCTGATCATTATTTCCCCAATAGCCTCATCTTTATGGGCCCTCATCCTGCACTCACTGACTTCTTAATACATGACTGCTCCTGCTCAACTTTTCAGTCCACCTACTCTAAACTGCCCAAGTGCTTAGAAAGTCCTGCTTTGCTTTAACTGGGAACTTGACAAGGCCTAGAGTCACCTGAGGAGGCAGTCCCAACTGACAGATTGCCCTGATCAGATTGACCTGTTGACCTAGCTTCAAGGAATTGTCCTGATTATAATTGATGTGGGATGGAGCAGCCTAATGTGAGCAGCAGCATAGGCACACAGTTGGTCTAGGGCTATGTAAGAAAGCTCCCTTAGCATGAGCAGAGCAAGCCGGAGAGCCAGCGAAGCAGCATCACTTGGTAAATTCTGCCTTGGAATTCTGGCTTGAGTTCCTGCTCTGACTTCTCTCAGTGATGGACTATGACCTGGAAGCAGAAGCCTAATAAACTCTTTCCCCGCTGATTGCTCTCTGTCAGGGTATTTTATCAGTGCTATAGAAAGGAAACTAGAAAGCCCACAGGTGCTTCAGTAAGTGGTTTCTTTGTTTGTTGAATGAGTGAATTCCAGAAGTACAACTAAGGTAAGACAAATAAATTGATAGTGCAGTGGCTAAGGGTCTTTAGATTTGTATTTCAACACAGATAAATTTGCTTTTTGACTCCATTAAAATATAATCATCAGCCAAAAATGATGGTGCACAACTTTAATCCCAGCATTCAGGAGGAAGAGGCAGGAGGATCTTCATGAGTTAGAGGCCATGTGTGATCAACAATGTGAATCCAGGACAGCTAGGGCATACACACATGCACACAAACGCACACACACACACACACACACACACACACACACACACACACACACAC
>OU015751.1:36834206-36859206 GCA_907169655.1 Acomys percivali
ACACACACACACACACACACACACACACACACACACACACACACACATTATATGTATGCATATATGGGTCTTCATTTATTTCTGATTTAAAATGAAGAAAATAATCCAGTTATTTTCAAAATTAGCAAGATAGTTGATGAATTTAAATAATATACTTGGGTAGAACACACTCATTCTACTAGGGTAATTTTGATGTAAGAAGACTCATTCCTTGTGATGACACTTGAATGGATATCACCATCAAAGAACATGAGTAATATGTTTGACATTGTCAGACATGGAAACGCTGGACTCCCCCCTTTTCCTTTTATATCAGTTGTGTGCTGGGTTTCTGTCACCAGTGAATGTAATTAATCCAAGACTACAGTGATTTACAGTGAGGAAAACAGGGGATCTGTTGACCTCCCTTGGCATAAAAAAATATTGGTATAGTTCTATTTGTTTGCTTCATGATTATAGATTAAACACTAAGCAAGTCAGGGATGGAGTACTGTGACTGCACCAAAAAATAATTTTTAAGTGACTTTATCCTTTACCCTATTTAGAATGTATGCAAATCACATCAAGATATCCTACCCAGGAGTCCATAGACATTTGGTCAGCTATAAACCCTAAGTCAATACTTGACACTCTGGAAATATTTGGACTAAGTAGGCAGCCTCTCTTTCTGCTATTAAGTAGAATGAATCCTGTAATACCACTTTCCACATGTGCGCACACACATGTGCGCACACACACACGTGTGTGCACCATCTATATTTTGATGAGTCACTGTCAACCTCTGTTATTGTAGAACTTCATACTACTGAAAAATAGGACTAGCCAGAACAGATAAATGAATGACCTAGGAAAAAGTTAGCATAGCAAAGACAAGTGCTTTGGAAAATGGAAAAGCAGAGGTGGAGATGAGTATTGCAGGAAGTGACTGAGATGGTGAGGGTCGAGTTAGGATTGAAGGTGGAGGTATGAGCCAGGCAGCTGTCCCAGGACAATGAGGAGGAGCAGCTAATACAGGAGCAGCAGTGTGTGAGGTGTGATGTGAGGGCCCGACGGGAGTACCAGACAAGAACACTGTTAGGAGGTCAGAGTAGCAATGGACAATAATAGTAAGAGCAGAGATGAGGAAGCTGAGCTGAGGGAGCCTTGTTCCAAGGGTTTTATTGCCGCAGCCCAAGTAAAAACTATTATACTTAAATAAACATAAGACAATCTGTTTTTTCCCTAAGGAGCAGGCCTTTTCAAAACATTAAGAATTGACACCCTTTGCCCCAGTAGACAGCTGCTACACCTACCCACCTTGATTTTGAACATCAGTTCAGATACAAATGCAGAAGTAAAACAATTGTCCCTCTTAGCCCTCCACTGCCATCTAGTGGTTAACATATGCAATGACCAGACATTCTGACCACACAGTGGACTGCAGGAGAGGGCACACACTGAAGGGATGTGCCTTTCCCATAACACTAAGTGAAAAGGCTTTCTGAGACCACTACAAGGACAGGATGTCTCTCAGTGTTCAAAATCACTCTTCTATTGGTTTATATAAAGATGAAGTCAGAAAATAGCTATAGCAATAGGATTTATAAAATGTATTCCAAAGATCCTTGAAGGAACTGAAGGAAATTTGATGTGGAAAGCATTGAAAACAGAAGAGATAAATGATATGAAAAGTGAAAGTTAATAAATAAAAGTAAAATGGAAAAGAACTTGACAGTACAGACAAAACAAAACATTCAAGTGTAATCATCTTGTTAGATAAACTATCTTCAGCACACTTAAAATAGACTAGTTATTTTGTACAGTATTCTGTTATGTAATATACTCAGATTTTATGGACTTTAAAACTTATTCTACTTATCTATCTTAAATTATTCAATAATCATTTGGGAGTGGATATACATAAATACAGTAATCATCTATTAACAATAGTGCCCAAAGTGGTAGTTATTTAAGTTTTTATTAGCTAACATTTAAATGAAAATTAAAATCTACTGCTCATATCCACTAACCATTTTTCTGGAACTCCTTCGTGGAATTTGGTTAGTGACGAATGTATTAGACAGTAAAAATAAGGGGCATTCTATCATCATAGAAATTTCTAGATGGAAGTACTTGCTCATTGAAAATTATTTAATAAACGTAGTTTTGGGACCTACTGTATGTGAAGTATTCTTGAAGTTTGTTATAGCATATAAAAGAAATAAACAAAGACAATTTGCCATCCAAAAAGTACTATCTTGGAAGTGATACATGCACAGCCAAATGCTTTCAGTCCACTGTGAAAAATGCTAAATTTGTATATTCTGTGCCTGAGACACTGAGTGAGGCTTTTTGGAGAAACAACCACTTAAGCACAAAGGAGATGTGTTATACTTGTAAGTGTTACACTTGAACCTTAGAGAACGACTGAGGGAAAGCTAGACTAAATCCAAGAGGCCTGGACCACTCCCTGTGATGCAAGAAAAAGCATTCACAAGAAGTATCTATAGGAAGTAGGTGGATTCCAAATCTCCTGAGGAGGTAGAGAGGCCCAGTTCAACGCTGGAGGAGAGGAAGCCGGAGGAAGAGAATATAAAAGTGAGGCTTCAACACCAACACCCAGTGTGCTACACCCCTAGCTCCAGCAACTGATGGAGAGAGTGCTGAGGGAGAGATGGTGCCAAATTTGCCTTTGAGGTACTTGGGCACAACTAATTGTTGTCAGAAACTAAGGTGGTCTCATTAAACGAAGCTCAGAAACACACCTGAGTTACGGATATGAGATGCTTATTAACTTCTTTATGTACTACCTATGTGAAACTTGTAGTTATAAAACTTGCCTATGCATGTTCACCTATCAAAACAGAAAAGGGAATTTTACATTCACAAGGGAGAGAGAGATGATTTTAAAATAGAAGACAGAAAAATATGAGCATGGAATATTTGGGTTTGAGCATTCATTCTGTGCAGCTAATGTATTGGAATGTAATGGGAGTTGTTACAGATTAAAGGTGCCTTCAGCAACCTTTTGTCGTAGTGAACACACATAGCTTTGTCCTGCCATGCCTGTAGAGCCATGGGGGGTTGTTTCAGACTGTGGGTTGGCAGCTCTGTACCTACTTCTTCAGCTCTGACGGAGCGCAGGCACAGTCCTTGATCCCTGTGTCCTCCTCATTCCTCCTCCTCATTTACTGAACTCCTGAGTTTACTTTGTATACTCCAGTTGTTTTCCTGTTGTCAGCCCAACCATCGTTCCTCAGCCATCATGGTGCTATTTCCTTTAGCTTCTGCAAAGGTCTTCGCCATCTAGTTTACACGAAATCAAACGGCTCTTAAGCTTGAAAACTGAAGTATGGCAGCCTTTGCCTGGATACTTGGCAGCTCCATTACCTACAGTGCAGGCCTGCCCTCTCACACCACTACACCACTCTTACTCATCCTATTGGCCCCTACAGTCATGATGGTGTTTATGGTCTTCGCATCCATTGTACCCTCTGTCTGGAGTGCTTAACGGACCTCACACTGCTCATTTCAATTAAATGTCACTCCTTCCCAGAAGATTTTTATTTTTCAATCCTTCAGATTTTTAGATTGAAATGGAAATTTCTGTTTAGCGTATGAAATATTTTTTTTCTAGTTGTAGTTAACTTTTTCTCGGCTTTCTCCCCTTGACTGAAAGAGCCATGGCACAGTCTACTTTCTTCTGCTATCCTTGCATACTATTGGTTCTCTTTAAACAGGGCTTAGCACAAGCTAGGGGAGTGCAGCAGTAAACCAGCGAGCTTTGTTCCCTAATTCAATGGGAGGGAGGAAGTACTTGGGTAGGTGGCTAAGGTAGAAAAGAAGACTAAGGGCAGTGTGAGGAAGGGCGAGTAGACATTTATCTGATGTTTTGCATCATGGGGAAAAGTTTGACATATAATTCGCAGAGTTCAGAAATACAGGGAGAAGAAAAAGGAGTGACATGGGTTGTGGATGAGTCTTGAGTGTCAGCAAAAAAAAATTTTTGATAACCAAATAAAAAACAGACCCAGTAGTCTGATTTGCCTGTCTGTAATCCATGACGAGGTAGGGCTGTGTGTGGTGCTACGTGCTTTTAACAACAACACTAGGGAGGCAGAGGCCTGCAAATCTTTGTGAGTTCAAAGCCAGCCTGTTCTACAAAGCAAATTCCAGATCAGCTGGGGCAATGAGACTCTGCCTCAAAACAAACAAACAACAAACAAACAAAAGTCGCAGAAGACATCTGAACCAAAGTGACAGAAACTGCAGGTTTCTGCCTCAGAGCTGAAGGTAGGTGGCCTGTGTCCTCACATGAACACATGAACCCAAGCAAAAGCTTTGATCCAGACCTCAGCTTGTCTTCTTAATGCAGTTTTAGAATTTCCTGACTATCCCTTTCCCATCATCTCTCTCTCTCTCTCTCTCTCTCTCTCTCTCTCTCTCTCTCTCTGTGTGTGTGTGTGTGTCTGTCTGTCTGTCTGTCTCTCTTTTTCTCCCTGTCTTTCTCCCTCTCTCTTTCTCCTGTATCCGCCTCTTTTTCTGGCTTGAAGATAAACATTACATAGTTCCATAATGGTTTCCTCTGGTTTTACCTTCCTTTCCTGATGAGTGGCCCCCTCTTAGAAGACACATATTTGGACTTCTATTGCCAGCTGTGAGAAGCATGTAGAAGCAGTCAAAGATGGAAGCACACTAGCACCATGCCTTAGGAGCTAAAGCCGGCAGTCGTGAAAAGTCTCATGGCTTGCCTCTAGAGGCCAGTAGTCTAAGCTATTTGGATGATGGTAGCAGCAGGAAGTGATCCCCCTGCTGTTTCTTGACATACCTGGGGAAAGAAAGGTGCAGAGAGGCTGTCCCATCCTTCCTTTTGTTGTACATTTTGGGGTGAATAACTCTGTTTCTTTGTGTTTATGATAGACCCACATCTGTGCATCCCTATCATTCTCACAACAGATTCAATGACAAAACCCATTCTCGAGGCCCAGGATGATACCCTGCTTGACCCAGTACAACACATGTGCACTGTGAAACAGCTGGTATACTTAAGGGGCCAGGAAGACGTTGTCTTACGCCTGATAGGGAAGAGTGCACAGCATGCCCTGGCCAGATGGATTCTTTCCATGCAGTCACGCCTGGGTTCCTTTGTTTTCTTGTCTAAAGTTAATGTCTGATAAAGAGAACATTTGAATTTTTAAAAGAAGTTTATGTGCCTCTTCAACTTTGTTTTTCTACATCCTATATCAGAGCAGTGTGCAACTCTAATTCATAGTTGGGGGAATTAAATGAGTTCAAGATATAAAACTCTAAATAAGGGCTTTGTGACTCAGGCAAAAAAAAGATGACAATTGTTATTAATTTTTAAATTATATGAAGAGAGCACTGCCGGTAACATTGATGATCTTGCAGAGAACGTGGAGAAGATAGACACAGGAAAAATGTCACAAAGTGTTTGTTAGATGCCAGACAGAAAAAAGCTTGCTAATATCCTGGAGAAAGTAACTTCCAAAAGAAGGAATAAATCAAAGTTTGAAGTGCTTCAGGGAACATCCAATGGGTTCAGACTGAGATGAACATATTAGATCTGGTGGCAGAACATTGGTGACACGAAGATGATACCATTTGATAACAGGCTGGTAAAAACATATATATCGTCTGAATCATCTATGATGAAAAGACCTCATAGAATGAAAATAATAGCATGTGTGCTTTAGTGGGAATCGAGAAGAAACACATATTCACTATTTAGAGGGAGAAGAATATCTTTACTGATTTAAAGAAACAAAGAAGTTATTTGGAAAGCTCAAAGGAGGCTACTGAGGAGTCAGAACGCTAGGCTCCAACTTTTCCTGATACCTCCCTCAACCTTGATCTAAAACCAAGGGACCCTCTTCTTTGTGGGCCCATCACCTGATCTGTAAAGGAGATAGAAGGATGTGACTCCAAATTATCACACTTTGCAAATAAAATACAACTTCAAGATCTAATGCATGCAAGTGCATTTTTTGATAAACTAAATACTGAAATGTAAAATGGGTTCATAAACTCTAAAGTAGAATGTACATCCTTGATAGATCTCATTATTTCTTTATTCATTCTACAGACTAGAAAAGTTGTATACACACACACAAAAACATATGTAATAACAACTAATGGAAAAGGAGACTATGAATTTGAAGAAAGCAAGGAGATATATAGATTCAAGAGTTGGATGGAGAAAACAGAAGGGGGAAATAATGTGATTATATTATAAACTCAAAATATAAAAGAAATAATTAAAATAATAATTCAGTTTTATATATTATTATTAAATTTTCCCTTATAAATATTTGCTCTGTAAATTGATATTATGAAATCAGTAAGACATAATTAAATATGTTTTTGTATCTTGAACTATGGCTATAGATCAGTGTTAAAGCACCTGCCTAGTATTGCTAGATTGATATGTGTGTGTGTGTGTGTGTGTGTGTGTGTGTGTGTATGTGTACCTATTTCTTAGTGTCATCAACAATTTCAAAGCAGAACTGGTTTATTGGAGAGATAGCATCTAAAAGTTCAACACATTTTGAAAGTTTTTTGATTAATATTCTGTATATGCTCATTTATTTGAGACCCCCATTGACACTTTGATAAAAACATGTATACTATGAAGCTTTTAAAGAACCTGTGAGGGTTTAGATACTGTTAAATGAGACATAGTAGTTTCTTCATAAGCACATCCAGAACATATCAGTAAATAAATTCTTTACAGAAAGGAAAGAATTCCACATTTGAGGAAGGTGTTTGAGAAATGTTTCTTTACCAACATTTGAAAACAAACACTGCTGACGTTCATATTTCTGTATCTTTAAATTCCAGCACCTTATGAGATATGCCCAGAAGATTACCTTATATCAATGGTGTGGAAAAGGACTCCTGCAGGTGACTTGGCATTCAATCAGTGTCCACTGAATGCCACAGGTACAATAAGATGACCCACCCAGCCCAAATAAAGCTTTTATCCCAGAACTGCATGCTGCATTTGCTTAGCAAGTCGTGCCTTTGTCCTTGCTCTATAAATAAATCCGTCTAATAAGCAGTTGATAGAACAGTTTTAGTAAAATGGAGTTGACGAAGAGACTTCAAAAATGTTGCTGATGCATTGCTTCCTCGGTATAACTCATAAATTATAAAAAAAAATATTCAAAACAACAATTTCATGTGAATGTTTCCTAAAGCAAAAAGAAAACCCAGACTGTAGCCTGCCTCCCAATGCCTGCAATGCGTTCTAGCATCCTGCTATAATGCTTCTCTCTGTTCTTTGTGACACGCAGGCACCACTAGCAGACGCTGCTCTCTCAGTCTTCATGGAGTGGCCTTCTGGGAACAGCCGAGCTTTGCAAGATGCATATCCAATGAGTACAGACACTTGCAGCATTCAGTAGGTGCAAAGCCAGCTTTAGTACTTGCTCTGTTTATTTTTTCCTAATGATCACTATGTGAGAATTTAACCTTCTGTTGTATAATCAAATCAGTAAAAATCTCTGAAGAAATGCCCCAAGGAAAAACGGATGTGTTAGGAAGCTGATATCTGTGACTCTGATCTAAATTGTTTTGTTCCTCGAGTGTGGGTTTTTATGGATGCAGGCAGTTTAAATGAAAATCTAAATTTTATTCCTTGTCTGATGAGAGAAAGGCCCATGCAAAAATATTTCTCAGACTCATATGTAAGAGATCAACTAAGTATCATGATTGATTCAAGTCTTCATTAATTACTACGTGATTATCTCAAAACACTACATTTTTAAGTTAAACTCTTTCCCCTTTCAGTAACTGAAGAATGACAAAGCTGTGTTACTTAGGTACCAAATTTCTCATGCAATTTAAAATATGAAGAAAGTCATCATTTGTTGCACCATAAATAATTAATTACTCACAATTGATCATGTGGCCAATTTTTCTAAAAATGTCTCTTTCCCCCAGAAACCATTGAATTATTCACAGAATATGATATTCAAAATAGCAATCCCTTTCCTGTATTCTAAATTCTAGCTCCTTATGAAATATGCCAGAAGATTATCTGATGCCAATGGTGCAGGATATTTTGAGCACAATTAAGTGTTGCTTGGTCTGGTTCAAGTACAAGTCATTGACATTATTCAGAGGCTGCTGTCATTTCATCCTGGCAGCATGAAGTCCTCCACACACAGGCAAGGTGAACACTGTGGAAAATACAAAGGGAAACCAAGCAGGAACCAAGCACAGTGTTGTTACGAGCCTCCATGCTTTACTGGACTTATGTTTCCTTTCATGTTCTCCCTGTAGGTCAAAAAATCATACAAAGTGAAAATATTCTTGCTTCTATATAGAAACAGTACAGTATGCAATAACTGCCCCAACTAATATAATAAATTCTTATTTAATTACCATAAAAACAGAATAATAATTTTAGAGAATTTAAATCCAAATGCTGTCTAAAGCATTGCGTTCACATATCAAATTAGTAATTATCAGAAATGTAATTGATGGCTGGGCAGTGGTGGTGCATGCTGTTAATCCCAGCACTTGGGAGGCAGAGGCAGGTGGATCACTGTGAGTTCGAGGCCAGCCTGGTCTACAAAAGCGAGTCCAGGACAGTCAAGGCTACACAGAGAAACCCTGTCTTGAAAAACCAAAAAAGGAAAAAAAAAAAAAAAAGAAGAGAAGAGAAATGTAATTGATAATCATTTAAATGCATAAAGTCTTATTTTTTTGTGCACACAAAATGTCTTTATAAAATATATAACTAAGTTATTATTTGGCTACATGGAGCTTTATTTGTATGCTATTTAAATATGTAATAAAAAATACATTTTTTTTGTTTTCTATATAACCAGATAAATGTAAATTCTGTTGCTGATTTAATATGTAAAAGTATTACAATACATTCAGTTTTGCAATTCTTAAATGTAGTTTTTGTAGCATGTGTACTATATATATATATACACTTCTATACATAATGACAGATATAACATAATATATATGTTAATTTTATGACAGAATATATGGCTATAATATATAAACTCTCTTTCTATAATATCTATCACTGATTCAAACCATTATATTCTAGACTTATTAACAAAATAATTATATCAATTAATCTTACATGAATTATCTTTTCCTAAGTTTAGATATACTACTTTAAACTGGTTGGATTCTTTGCTTCTTCTCATTTATGTCTATTTGTTTTTATTTTGTCTTTTGTTCAATAATACTGAGGATGAGTCTCAGTACTTCATACACTTTAGGCATATGTTTACCAATGTGTGATATCACCAGCTTAAAAAATACTAAATATGTCTAAATACAATTTTTAATGTGGTAGTAAATAAAACATTGCAGGAATTAAATAAATAATAAGACAATCCTTACATATTAGTTAAAATGAATGTCACCTTTTCATAGAGAATTGACATCTCAAAACTATGCATCCTGTAAAAAACACATCTAAAAAGCTAATAACCATCTGTGCATATATGTCCTTGTTAAGAGACTGTCATCAACTATGGGTTCTCTCTTCTTAGTTCAGAAAGTGAAGATCTTCAAGATGCAATCTATTTAGGTGAGAAGAGGAGTTACATCCCGGACACAATTGTTCTAAGACTTAGTCTCTCTGATTTAAGTCACATAACCATGTGAGATTTTGATTAGAAAGCATCTGTCCTAGACTATAGAGTTGAATGCAGCGTGTCTTCAAGATAGTCCACATTCAACAAGAAAAGAAAGAAAACTAAGAGGAGAGAGCGAAGATTGATGTTGCAAGTATTTGACACATAAATTATGATTACATATACATAGATATATGAGGATACACATAGGTATAAGTGCATAAATATACTATCTATAAATATAAAACTACACAGACTTACGGTGCATATGAACACAACCTAATGCCTGTTGATGTATCATGACTTTCATCTTTACATGTTCAGATTATGTAAGATGAAGGATCTATCTGTGTTTTATGTGACACTTGTCTTACAGTCAGCCTCAATATCCAGAGTATACAGAGTCAGTGAAAGAGAGGCGATCAAGTTCTCTTAAGACTCACACTCCTTTGTGCCCCTAAGCTCAACTTTGAGAATCAAAGCTCAATAGTGCTTACGATATAGAACAATTGAGACTTCTACAAGTCATAATTACTCTAGAGATGGCATAGAATTCATCACTTCAGTGTGTAGCCTTTGATGGATTTTATTTTCTTATATTTTTATACTAATAAGGCCAATTAAATTGTAATCAGTTATTCATAGTATACTGCAGGGGTTTATTTGAAATAAATAGCATGATATTTTCTAACCTTTCAACATATAAATAATAGTATATGTTGCAAACACACATAGGCACAGTGTATGTGTGCACCCGTTTCATTAATAAGGAAGCAAGGGCTCATTTTGAGATGCGAATTTATCATTATAAACAATAGCTGAGTATATCTTGTATACTCTCAGTTATAAGTGGTTTAACAGACAAAATTGGTCCATTTATCAGTTTAAAGTATAAATTCAATGATCAATCATGCTGAACAATTAGTTTAAGTTATTTAATTTAGCAGTAATAGCCAGGCCATTTTAGTCATTATTTTCTAATGTAGAATACAGTGCTTAGTATAGTTTATAGATGTTCCAAAAAGGATTATTTTCTTATTTACAGTGAGCGATTGGTAACGTGTGAGTTCTGATACATAATTTTCTTCATAGAAATTTTTAATCCTTGAAATTAGTACAGATTACCTATTGGCCCCTACCAACTAACACCTATGAAGGTTTCTTAGAGACTCATGAGATTCAAAGGGAAACCTAATTATTAAGATGTTTTCTTAAACTTCATAAACACATATGCATACACTACTCTTTCATTTTCATCTCTTTTCCTTACACACACACACACACACACACACACACACACACACACACACACACTCAGCCCTGAAGAACCAGACTTGAGAGATTTGTTGAAATACATATCCCTGCAAGGGAACAGACGTTAGAGCAAAGGGAGTGAAGCACGCTTACCAAGGCTTTCTCTAAAATTATCAAGCACATATGTTACTCCCCCTTTCCTGTAAAAGAATGAATGATGGCATGAGAAGGGCCGAAAAAGTCTAACAAGTGTGTTGTAGTGTAAGACCCTTTAGACAGATACAGAATTTTCTGTTTTAATTCTGTTCCTGAATTTCTGTTGCTATTGTTGTTAAACATACACATCGACTTTGAATACTTTATCTTGTTATTGAAAGTTTGGCTCCCTGGTAAGGGATATTTAAGAGGTCGAGCCTTGATATAAGGGCATTGTTTTTCCTCTACTTTCACTGATTGTATTTTAAAAGGAGAGCTAGAGAGCTAAAGCCAAGAAGAATCAGACCAAAAATGAGAAACCAAGACAGGGGATGAGAATATACAAAGACAGAACATGAGAATAGGGTTGTTGGAGGTTATTTTTGTTCTGTTTTTTGTTTTTTGTTTGTTTGTTTTGTTTGTTTTGCCCTCATGTTCTTTATCTACGGGTGAGTTTTTCTTCATTGCCACAATCTCCACCAACACACACACACACAACACACAAACATATCACAAACTTGCCAACCTTTCAGCACATTACCTCAGAGCGTTGATCAGTAGTGATGCTCGTTAAGCGTTATAATCACATAGGAGTTCTCGTTACTGGGTCAATAAGACATCACTTGAAGCCCATTAGCTGGGGCTGATATCAGTTTATAGTATGTAGTCTGTTATTGTCAACTGTTATCTATACTAACTACAACATTGATTGTCACCTACACACATGTATTCATGCTTGCATTCTTCTCTCTTAAAGGTATGTAGACACTCTTGTGCTATTGAGAACCAAGCATTTTATTGCTCTATCTCCCCTCGAGTGCACATAATTATTACAGTATTCAGCAATGCCAAAGAAAGCTGAAAAGCATAACTTCTTTTTAAATTTTTAAAAATGTATTACAATTTATTCACGTTACATCCTGATTTGTATCCCCTTGCTCTTATCTTCCTGTTCCTGCTTTCTCTCTCTTCTGCCTTATCTCCCTCCCCTAAACCTCTGATGGGAGGGGGGCTCCTCCCTAACCATCTGACCTCAGCCTATAAGGTCTCACCAGGATAGCCTGCATCCCTCCTTCCCCCTTCCTCTGTGTATTCTATTTTTAAATTAAACACCTATATTTGTTTATGTGTATTATCTGTTTGAGTTTCTCTGTCTCTCTCTGTCTCTCTGTCTCTCTGTCTGTCTGTCTGTCTGTCTGTCTGTTTGTCTGTCTCTCTCTCTCTCTCTCTCTCTCTCTCTGTGTGTGTGTGTGTGTCTTTGTACACAAATACTAGCTATCATGTGTGAAGGTCAGACAAGAATGTACATAAGTTCAGTGTCTACCATGTGGGCCTCCAGGATCTAACTGACATAATCAAGCTGGGGAGCAAGCACCTTTACCTACTCAGCCACGTCGCTGACCCACATCTGCATTTTAGAAACATTCATCCTAGCTCTTCAGCATATAGATACTGTAACATAGGATGCCATATTATGAGATGCCCAGGAATTATATAAGTAACTCAATAGCACTATCAAGTGAATAACTTTGATCTTAAAAATATGGCTAAATCATTAATTGAATTAAAAGATATATATTTAGATTATTGTTTATGGAAAGAATCTTTGTATATAATTATCTGTTAATTGAAGCCACTCAGAATTTTGAGAACCTTTAATATAACTTACAGATGGACTGTAGGAGTTGCTGATGAAATAATATATAAATATCTGCTATATCAAGTGTGTCATTTACAAAAAGCAACTAAGATAGAGCCCCTCCCTTTTTTTTTAGGATTGAGACAATAGAGGCAACAGTAACTGCCAGTGGGTGACATAAAATAGAAAGTGGCATAAACAATTTACTGTAGAAACATGGTTACTCTCTAAACCATGACCAGCCTGCATCACTGCCCTCTATATAAAGACCAAGAAGGATTAGTTCAGAACTATAAAAATAAAACCAACAATTGCATATGCAGTCCTATTCTTGCAACTGTTAAGTTTGCCTTTGAAGCAAGTATCTCTCAGTGTTACACTGTCAACCGGCGTGATTACTGATACTTATCATTCTAAATGAGAATACCAAAATTCACACACACACACACACAAACACACACACATACACACACACTCATACACAACATTTCTGACATTGATGACTAAATTAAGGAGATTAATAATTATTTCCCATAGGAATTGAACTATTTGCCCAACCCCATTTTATTGCATAAACCTACATATAAAATATACTTGGCAAATAGTTTTATAAATATTTAAGTATCATATTCCAAGATTGTTCCTACTGTTTAAATAATTAGAAGTACCTCAACAATGTAGTATATTTCTTTTATAATGGCAAGTATTTATTTAAATATTGAATTAATTTTTTTTTGAATTTTTATTTTTATTTTATTTTTTGTCACTGGCATTCTCAATTATATATATATATATATATATATATATATATATTATTTTATTCTTGTTATATCTCTATGGTTATCCCATCCCTTGTATTCTCCCATTCTCCCCTCCCTCCCATTTTCCCCTTATTCCCCTCCCCTATGACTGTTCCTGAGACGGATTACCTACCCCTGTATATGCTCATAGGGTATCAAGTCTCTTCTCGGTGACCTGCTGTCCTTCCTCTGAGTGCCACTAGGTCTCCCCCTCCAGGGGACATAGTCAAATGTGAGACACCAGAGTACATGAGAAAGTCATATCCCTCTCTCCACTCAAGTGTGGAGATTGTCCTGTCCATTGGCTAGATCTGGGTAAGGGTTTAAAGTTTACCGCCTGTATTGTCCTTGGCTAGGGCCTTAGTTTGAGTGGGACCGCATGACCCAAATCTGCCTATCATAATGTTCTACTTGTAGGTTTCTAGGACCCTCTGGATCCTTCTACTTTGCTATTCTCACATGGTTCTCTCATCTAGAGTCCCAATAGGATGTCCTCCCCTCTGTCCCAGTTTCCTGGTAAGGGAAGGCTTTCATGGGACATGCCCCTTGGGTTAGTATGCAGATGTAAGTGAGTCTTTCTGCTTCTGGGTTAACTCACTCATTATGATCATTTCTAGCTCAATCCATTTATCCACAAAATTCGGGAATTCCTAATAATTTTTTAATTAAGTTTCTTTATTTATTCACCTCTCCTTCCTCTCCTCCTGGCCTTACCTTTGCACCCTCTTCCCCGTTTCCATTGTCTCTTTCTTTTCAGAAAATGGGACTCCTATCCCACCCCATTAATAACTCACCCCAACACTTCAAGTCTCATCAGGACTCAGTGCATCCTCTTCCACCGAGGCCAGGCAAGGCAGTCCAACTAGGGGAAAGTGATCCACTAGCAGGCAACAGACTCCATGTCAGAAAAAGCCCCTGTTCTACTTGCTAGGGGACTCACATAAGAGTCACGCTGCCCATCAGTTGCATATGTATGTTATGGGGCCTAGGTCTAGACCATGCATGCTCTTTGGATGGTGCTTCAGTCTCTTTAAACCTCCATTGGCCAAGGTTAGCTGGACTCTGTTGGTCTTCTTGTGGAGTTCTTTTCCCCCTCTGTGTCCTTCTATCCTTACCCCCCACCCCCAGCCACACACATTTCTGCAAGGCTCGATGAGCTCCCCCCATGTTTCACTGTGAGTCTCAGCATCTCTTTTGATCAGCTGCTCCATGGAGCCTCTCAGAGGACAGTTATGCTAGGCTCCTGTCTGCAAGGATAGCAGAGTATCTTTAATAGTGTCAGGGGTTGGCTCCCTACCATGGGGTAGGTCTCAGGTTGAGTCTGGCATTGGTTGGCCAGTCTCTCAAGCTCTGCTACCTTGTTTATTATTTATTTATTTGTTTGTTTATTTTTTCACCACCCCGTCCTCCCTCCCTCCTTCCTCCCTTACCCTATGCCTCAGAAAAGAGGAGTACCCCCATTCCATCCACCCCAACTCATCAAGTCCTATCAGGACCGAGCATGTCCTCTTCCTCTGTGGTCTGGCTAGGCAGCCCTGTGCATGAGGGGAATAATTGAAAAGCTGGCAAGATAGTCCATGAGAGAGCCTCTTAGTAGGTGACCTACATGTAGTCTGAGCTGCCCATCAGCTACATATTTGTAGAGGGCCTAAGTCCAGTCCATACAAAGTCCTTGATTGGTGCTTCAGTCTCACCAAGCCCCTCTAGGCCCTGGTTAGTTGGCTCAGTTGGTCCTCTTGGGGAGCTCCTGTAACCTCCAGGTCCTTTTCTCCTCCCCACCCCTACTTTTCTACAAGGCTTTCTATGCATTTCCCAATGTTTGGCTGTGAGTCTCAGCATCTGTTTTGAGGGACTGCTGGGTGGAGCCTCTCAGAGGATAGCTCTACTTGACTCCTGTCTGCAAGGCTAGCAGAGTATTGGTAATAGTATCAGGGAGTTGTTTTCTTCCATGGGGTAGGTCTTGGGTTGGGCCAGGCAATGGTTAGTCTTTCCCTCAATCTCTGCTATATCTGGTCTATCTTTATCCCTGCACATCTTATAGGCAGGGTAAATTTTGACTAGAAATTTTGGTGGGTGTGTTTGTGTTCCCTTCCCTCTATTAGAAGACTTGTCTAGTTAGAAGGTATAATCTTGAGTCTCTATGGCCCCTGCTACTAGAAATCTCTGCTAGAGTCCCTCTCATATCCCTCCATACCATACCAGAGCTTATCCAGACTTAGGTCTTTAGTTTTATTAGAGATGACCCCCTCCTTTTCCCTTCTCTCTCCCATTCCTCTCGTCTCCTGCCCCTGCTCTCTACACATCTGATCCCCACCATCATTTCTCTCCCCACACCATCTCCTCCCCAGTTCCCTCTCTTCATTCACGCTTCCACTATCTATTCTATTCTCCTTGCTAAGTGAGATTCAAACAACATCCTTTGGACCCTCACTTTTACTTAGCTGCTTTGGGTCTGTGGATTGAGGTATGGTTATCCTGTACTATGTGGCTAATATTCGCTTATAAGTGAATACATACCATGTGTGCCTTTCTGGGTCTGGGTAGTATATTTCTTAAAGTTCTATATTTCTTGTGTTGTTTATTCAAGTAAAAATTATTTAATCCTTTTGAAATATGTGGAATTGGGAATGATATCTAAATAATTAGATGGTTTGGGAGTTTGGGTAATTTTTGGTAAAATTGTATTGTAAACTATTTGTTAATTATGATAATATCCAAGAGATAGACTTAACTCAGATTGCTATCAGTAATTTCTTGATATGAGCACTACTTAGGAGCTCTGGAGTCTTGTTACACAACTAATATGACTGGGTTCCTGTGTCTACATGTAGAACTGTGTATGCCTATGATACCTTTAAGAATCACAAAATGTTCCTCAGAGGAAGAGGAAGCAGGCTACCAGGATGAAACCTGATAGGCTGTGATCATATGGTGCAGGGAGGGGGTGGAGGTCCCCTTTTGTCACAGACCTAGGGGAGAGGAAATAGGATGAAAGAGGGAGGGAGGGGGAACTGGAAGATACAACGGGATAACAATTGAGATGTTATCTGAATAAATTACTTTTAAAAAGAATCACATTAAAACCTAAATTTCTTATAAAGCATTTCTAGTCACATACTGGCTATATGGAAGATACTTGACAAATTGTATCATATTTTCTAATATTTACTTTAAAAGATATAAAGTAAATAACTATAAGTCTAGACTCTTACATTTTTATAAACTCAGAATTCAAAATTCCAAAATTTCTAAATCTAAGCACATGGTTGGATGCCTTTTGATAATTAATTTATTTCTATCTTCTGGCTTTATAGTATGAGTCTATCATTTCCTACCTTCTGTTTTCTTCCTCTAAACATTCCCCTATACAACTCCATGATCTCTTTCAAATTTATGGCCATTTTCTTCATTAATTGTTGTTATGCACACACACATACATATATTCATAAATACTACATATGTCTAAAAATATAAATACAAAAGCTCATTTTGTATAATTTTACTTATATGTATACATTTTTAAGAACATTGGTATGGGATAACTAATTGGTGTGTTCTCTTAAGAAGACTATTTCCAAATGACAATTCTGTCATGGAAATGTTTTCCAATATTATATATATATATATTTTTTGCATTGAATGTTTATCAACTGCCACTTTTACCTAGTAAACACTTTAGTCTGACAGTTGCACTAAGAAAAAGGAAATCTTTCTTTACCCTCACTTAGTTTATAGCAGGCACATAGAACAGGCACTTCTATGACAGACTGCATGAGAGAGACTGTAGGGTTCTCAAAGACTGAACTACAAGACCTTCAGGAGTTCAGAGGCTAGTGGCATGGATGAGATCATGAAAAAAAAATGACAAAGATATAAGATAATGCAAGATTACTTTCAGGAGGCATGAAGGGAGAAAGCAAAACAAAATAGAACAAAAAAGGGGAAGTTACAGAGTATGAGCCTTGGGTACTTGCTGGAGGCTAAGGTTCCCTCATGGGAATGTTTTCAGGATCATCTTCTACAGAAGAAGGGTGACTCTACTGAGGCTCCAGCAATAACCACATACCTTGTTGTTACCCTGGCTTGAGAGATAAGAAAAACTATGGGAACTCTCAGACCTAGAGCATTTCTATGAACTATGTGACTCAGAAATTTGAGGGAGAGAAAGAAAAGAAATCACTTTTGAGAAATGGAAAGTTCTAGCCTAACTAAGAGCAGATGGAATTAGCATGATAATCAGCAAGAATTGAAATAGGACCATCCAGCGGGCCTGAGGGCTCCCCTGCTGTAGAAACACAATTGCAACTGGTCTACAAAATACTTTACAAACCCTGGATTAGGGCCCCAAAGCATGAGAACATTCCATATGATTACAGTAATTATACATCATATTAGCTGCATCCCATAGTGAAACCCCAGCACATGTAGAAATCAGGAGAGCTAGAGGTGCATATACATATGCATATATATATGTCTAAATTAAGAGATGAGAGGTAGACTAGAAAACATGATTAAATACTGGAAGGGAATGCAAAATATCAAGTGTAACATTTAGTAATATGTAGTTGAGCTTCCCATTGCTGTGGCAAATATCTGGGGAAGCATCGCTTTGAATGAGGAAAGACTCTCCTGGCTCAGTTTCTCACTGTGGTTGTCCCTGGTATTATTGCTCAGAGCTGAACACCACGATTATGACAGGGACCATGGGATACAACAAATCTGCCCATCTTATGTTAAATAAAAATTCTAGAACACAGACAGGAATGTGCCACTAACAACAAATGTCCCAAACACATTCTCCCTGACATTTCTAAAACCACATTCCATTGAGTCTTACCTCCTAAAATTTCCAGTAGCTTCTAAAATACCAGCACAAGCTAGAAGCTGTCTCATATTTGAGCTCAGGTGGGTAAGGGGGGTTTTATATCCAAAGTATAACAAAATTGGATATATCCTCACTGCTATCAATAATTAGAATAATTAGCCAATTAAGGCCAGATGAAAAACAATTACTGAACTGGATGTAAAACACAAAGTTCTAGAGCAGTAAATGTTATCTAATCAAAGAGAAAATAGGAATCAGAAATTGAATCACCACAAGAGCAATCTATTAACACAATCACAACAAAGGGACTTCCCTCCTTTTGACGGACAAATAAATGATCCTAGAAAACAGAAATTCCTCCAATATTCATAAGTAATAAGTGGCAGAATCACAATTACAAAGCTAGGTTTTATACCTGAAGCTATTTTGAAAACTCGGTAGATAGCAAGATTTCAAAAAATGATTGCACCCTGCACACACAATCGATAAACTAGAAAGCATCGTGCAACTCAACATGTTCTGGAAAGAAATGAATCTTTTCTGAACACTCTTTATTCTCTGTGTCAATGCTGTGAATAGTCTACACCAGCATGTAAAAGTATTGCAAGGTATTTGTGCTGGGTACTTTTCAGTAACAATGTCAGAAAGGATGCTAATTACTGCCAATTGTGAGAACTGGCCTGATCTGAGCAACTGTTTGCTAAGAACTGGACTGAGCAGAGCTCATTTCACATAAGCCTGCTAAGCAGCTGTCAGATGGCAGCAAGGCTAATTTAATACTGAGCCAGGCTAGATGTGTTGCTAACACAGATGAGAAAAGCTAGCTTTCCTAGCTCTGATTGGATGGTCCATCTAATGCTTCCTATAACTGGGTCTCCTGAAAGCAGAAAGGATGCCTGAATGTTTTAATCTTAAAAATTCAAGTTAATTCTGTGATGCTTCTTCTTGAGGGGAAACACCCGTAAGATCTCTGACACACACATATTCTCAGATTCCCATACACAGGCAGATCACATTTGACCATGTCCCCTAGATGGGGAGACCTGGTGGCACTTAGAGGAAGGACAGCAGGTCACCGAGAAGAGACTTGATACCCTATGAGCATATACAGAGGGAGGTAATCCCTCTCAGGAACAGTCATAGGGGAGGGGAATAAGGGGAAAATGGGAGGGAGGGAAGAATGGGAGGATACAAGGGATGGGATAACCATTGAGATGTAACAAGAATAAATTAATTAAATAAAAAAAGAAAAGGAAAAAAAATAAAATAAAATACCAGACGGAAAGCGGTCAGACTGTATTCACAGTCTGTAGCTATTGTTGCTTCTGGCTCCTAAGCCCTTTTCTCCTCTGAATTGCACATGTCAAGTACAAAACTGAAGGCCTAACTTGTAGCATTTTCAGGCTAGGTTCCATTCACTTCATGCCCCTCCAAAACTCTCTAAACCTCCTTTAATGAGCCACAAATTTTTTTAGACTTCATGCTACAATATCTCTGCAAGTCAGGAGGGTTATTTATCACATGTCTGGAAGAAGATATGACAGATCCCAGTTTTACTGGTGTGCTCCTAGGATCTAGCAATGATGTGACCCTGGAAGGTGACTCATTCATTCATCCATCTAATTCACTCACTCAATATTTGACCCATGAAGTCATGTCAATGACAAAATTATAACACTCAACAAAATGAACCAAATATGGCATGTAAAGCTGAAGATATTTGACTAGATTAAGGTTGGTGGGAGGGACAAGGAGGCCATTATGCATCATCTCATCAAAGCTCTCGGAAAAAATCACAAAAAGGAGTACAGTAGTTCATACAGAAGGAAATGCAAAGGTCCAGGATCAGGAATGCACTCTTCTGTCCATAAGGAAAAGAAAAGGATGAGAGACTAGACCACAGAAAATGAGGATGAAGATGCTACGAGTCTTGAGTCCTACCATGGGGTACTCAGTTCATGGTAAAGAAAGAACCTTCCTTGTCTTGTTTATGCTGATGATTATCTCAGGTTTGCATAAGTTCATTTGAATCAACACAATAATTTTATAGGCCCTTTACCACACAGATTTATTTTCTTCAAGTATTGTAGGAGAAACGGTAAACCAGTTTCCTACCAATGGCAAGATGTATGCTTCACAGTCTCGGTTCTCATGCCTCTGAAGCTCTTTTTAGTGCATTACACTGTAGAGGAATATTTAGGCATAACAACTGAATCCACTGTGATGGATCTTCGCTGTACTGTATGTAACAGAAAGGTGGACAACAAATAATAAATACTCAGTTTGGTAAGAAAGGTGTATGTATAAGAAAGGACATAGGGAAGGAATTCATTAATGTTTGTCTGTTTAGAATCTTAAGGAAAAAAATCTGAGTGCTTGGTAAGAGATATATGAAGGAAAAGATAGAATATCATAGCATGATAAAAAAGAAGTCATGGAGCATGTGACCAAAACAGAAACGTGCCCACAGTTCTCAGAACTTTGGGTGAAGAACTGCACGTCAGTGTGGCCATGTGTTATTGTGGTATAACAGTGAGCTCTTAGTCCAGGGAATAGTGCCCATCTGATGGCTAAATTCTGTGTGGGGGTATGATTTTATATGCTTATGTGTGAACATGCATGTGTGTGTGTGTGTGTGTTATGATTTAACATGTTAGATTCATGCCATAGAAACTGACATTGAGAATACAACTAAGCAAAGAGGAGAACAATGCTGCCATGACCAAACGTTAGCCATTCTTGGATGTTTGCTCTCCCTCCCCTCCACACCTTGCCAATCTAACATATTATATACAGCTTTTCTCTTTGTACACTATAAGACCAGTAGCACGTGAAGATTGACAGCCATTTTTTCTAGCCATCACACTAATTGAAATTATATCTCTCAGAAATTTCTTCTCCTGCTAACAACCTTGTTAAGAGGGCTTTTGCTTTTGTCTTGTTTTGTTTTATTATTTTTATTTTGTTTGTTTTGACATCTTTATTTCTTTTAAAAAGAAAGATAACACTGTCTTTCTATTGCATTATAATAAGCCTCAAATATTTACAGATTTTTTTTCTTAAACTGAGGTATTAAGATTGTTCTGTGACACGTCTTTGTGTTCTTAACTTTGTGTGTGATCATTATGTCACCTGAGCTTGCTTGGAATTCATGCAACCCAGGATGCCCTTTATTCACAATCTTGCCTAAACCTCCCACTTGCTAGGATTTCTAGGACGTGCTTTCTTTTTTATTTCTTCTTTATCTGGGGATGTGTGGTGTGCTTGGGATAAGACCTAGATCCTTACACTCTAGAGAAGCACTTGTAGCCCCTTCTATGATGGTAAGGTAGATATTACCAAAATTGATGCTGAGAACAATTATTATAAAGTATTTACATTCTCCCATCTTTGATCACACCCTCCTAAATACCTTCCCACACTTGTTACATGTAAGAATAGTTTAAAACTTTTTCCACCCTTGTAAGATACTTTCCCAATACACTCTAATTGAAAAAAAGAAGTAAGTCTCTCAGTTATGAAGGAGATACACACTAGTTTTTGCATGCTGGGTTGTTAACCCATTAAACTGTAGGATATACAGAGTTTACTGTTTTTTTTAATCCGAAGTATCACAAGACTATTTTAAAATATGTTGAGCAAAGAGTTCTGTGTGAAGATATGAATAGAAATAGTAATGAAGATTCTGATGTATTTTCTGTTCTTTTGACCATACAGATTAAAGAGCACCTTGCAAAGGGACAGCGGATGCTGGCAGGTGATGGAATGTCCCAGGTCACCAAGACATTATTGGATTTAACTCAGAGAAAAAATTTCTATGCAGGTGATCTTCTAGTGTCTGTTGAAATCCTCAGAAATGTGACAGACACGTTTAAAAGGGCAAGTTACATCCCTGCATCGGATGGTGTCCAGGTAAGGAAGATGAACCCTGAAGGCCAAGACCAGTATAAGTGTGGTCACCCTTTGTCCCCCACGCCCAGACAGCAGTGCACTCACCTTGGAGGCAGCCGCACTGGAGGGAAAGAATGTTTATGGCTTTGTAGAAACATCTTTACTGTGTATAATGTGGACTCTGGCAGAGAACTCAGTCCCCTTAGGAATGCTGCACCTTGATATCCTAAGCATAAAATGCTCACATTAAAGCTCAAGGAAAGACCAAATAGGCCTATGTGTGAAGTGCTTTGAACCTTCGAATAAAAACCATTATTGCAGATTCAAGGTGATATCATGGATATTTTATGCCCACGTTTAATATCACCGTCTTGCCATAGGAGACTATTAAAAGTGCATTAGGTATAATGAAAGCATATTATCTACAGCATGCAAAAAAAAAAAAAAAAAAAAAGACATAGTGTAACATTTGTGTGGGGACTTTTTATTGGAAACATGGAAAGCATAATTAACATTGAGAACTATTGCCTGAAAGTATAAGGCACATAGAGGATTATTGCAGATGGGAAAATAAGAAACTCAGCAGCTCCTCACAGCCCTTCTGACCTTGTCATGGAAGACTGTAGAGTAGCATAATTCACCTCCATAATAGAGCCTATGTACTCAGCCCGATGAGGGTTGCCTTTTGCCATTAAAACAAAGCGTGACAAACAACATGTTTAATGTAAGGCCAGTGTGTTCTTCAGATTAACTCCATTTCTGCTGTAGACTAAAATGTTATGCTAGGATGATTTCTGCATTTCCAGAAAAATGCAATTCTGCTATCTCTTAAAAACAAAAAACAAAAAACAAAAAACTCTTTAAAGTAAGTTTGCTACCATTGCCAAATTAGGTGTTTTTCTTACTCTCCTCCTCACATGGGAGTTCAGTTAATCTCACTTAAAAATGCACAGGTGTCTTGTTGGGGCCAAACAGGGTGTTATTCTTTGTTTGGGGGGAGTGGTTTATTGGATTTTGCTAAATTAACTATTGGAAGGCAAGGAACAGTTGTGTGAATGATGGAGTCATTCATTCATGACAACAATGTGCTGGCCTGTACCCAGGTATGAATATTACTTAGATGATCCCATATACAGAGGAAAGTCTATGTACGAAGGAATCTTCCATGCTGAGTTCCATACCATAGCACCAGTGTCTGCCAGAACCTGCACTTACTAACTGGGCCTGTGTCACATGATATGGCTGTGAGGAATTAAATCAGGCCAGATTAAAGGGGCCACAGCACAACTGAGGCTGTGGCAATTTTATTGTGCGCAGTCATTTCTATAGCTTTATCAGAAACAGAATATAATGGCATTTTCCAGGATCAATACAGTTGTAGTTTCCAGGATATAATGAAGTTTGCAAGTTATCAAGGGTACACAAGATTAATGTCTAAGACCAATTGTCCTGTCAAGTTTCCATGCTTCTTTGACTACCAAGGGAATGTACAGAAAAACAGAAAGTGGCCTGAACACTTCACTGCCTCAGGGAACACATCAGTCTCTCAGGAACTGGAAGACACATTTGCCCCAGGAGCCATGGACTCTAACCAGAAAAACCACTGATACATGCCTCTCAAGGCAGGTAGGCCAAGCCAACTCCATGGTTACCTGCAAATGGCAATAACAGAAGAGGTGCTGATAGAAAATTAAAATCATTCAAGCAGTTTGAAGATAGTACTTTTCTTATAAAAAATCGTCTATTTTCACAAGAAACTAAGTGAGCCACATGCATCTTTACCCTTTGAAAATTCCTATTAGTACTGACAGAAAAAGATGTTTGAAGTCCTTGACATAAAATGAAATTAAATATATTTTTAAAAACCTGAGACATATACATAGAAAAAAATTACCATGTAGAACATAACATTAAAGTCTCTGATTTCTCAAAAATATAAGACTTGAAAGTTTTAGTGCTAAATTTCAAAAAATTAAGACTGATGGGTTATATTAGAAACATATTTTTATTCCTCTTATTTTCTTTCCTTTTTTTTTTCTTGAGACACAGTCTAAGTATGTAGCCCTACTTAGCCTGGAACTTACTGTGTACATGATGTTAGCCTTGAATTCAGATGCCTGTGTGCCTCTGACTCTCAAGAGCTGGCATGAAAAGTGTGTGACACCAGACAATGCTGGAAACATTTGGATTCAGTTATTCAGCTCTTAATTTATCCAAATGTCCAGGCATGACATTAGTTGATTTGACTTACATGAAGCAGCCTTCCTGGGTCACTTGTCGTTTGGTGTAGTCCAGGATGTGATCTTCCATTGCTTCCCTCTTTCTTCATTTCTCTACAAGATAGAAAATCTCTACAATCTTGTATGTCCACAAGAGTACCAAGCACACGTGTCTTCCTCCTTTCCTCACAAAGATGATGCATTTCTCTATTTTACTGTCTTTACTGATATCTTATCAGCTGCCTAGTATACCCAACCATCCTCTCTGGAATACTCCTTTTATACCTTAACCTATCCCAATCCTTGCTCAAGACTTAAAAGCCTTTTTCAAATGCCAGCTTAGCAAGCCTCCCTCTGGTTTCATTAGGAATTAATTTTGGTTCCTCAAGTACTTCAGAGAAATTGTACCTCTCTTATTCTACTTTTAAGAATCTAATATAAACTAACGTGAATATGCCCATTGTCTTCTTTGCTTCAATAAACACTTGGGTTGATGGCTGTGTTTGGTATCCCCTGCCCATCCGTTTGCCATGGCTGAGATCTCCTGGGCATGTTTCATGATGTGGCACAAC
>OU015751.1:36864206-36881521 GCA_907169655.1 Acomys percivali
TTTTTTAAGTTTTAAAAAGTTTATTTCTTCATTATAATTTATCCATTTACATCCGATTCCCACCCTGCCTCCCTCCTCTGCCCTACTGCCCTCCCCTAGACCTCTGACAGGAGGGTCCCTCCTGCCCCACCATCTGACCACAGCCTATCAGGTCTCATATCCAAAATATATAAAGAACTGAAGAAATTAAACACCACCAAACAAACTAACCCAATTAAAAAATGGTGTACAGAACCTAACAGACAATTCTCAACAGAGGAATATTGAATGGCCGAGAAACACTTAAAGAAATGCTCAACATCTCTACTTATCAGGTAAATGCAACTGAAAATGATGCTGAGATTCCATCTTACACCTACTAGAATGGCTAAAATTCAAATGACAGCACATGCTGGCGAGGATGTGGAGAAAGGAGAACATTCCTCCATTGCAGTTGGAAGTACCACCTTGAACAACCACTTTGGAAATCCATCTGGCATTTTCCCAGAGAATTTGGAATAGTGCTACCTCAGAGACAGCTATACTACTCCTGGGCATATACCCTAAAGATGCTCCACCATACTACAAGGATATTTGCTCAACTATGTTCCTAGCAGCTTTATTTCTAATAGCCAGAATCTGGAGAGCTCATATCATATCTGCAAGCATAAGGCAGAAAGAGCTAACTGGGAATGGTGTAGGCTTTTGAAACCTCAGAGTCCACCCCAGGGCCACACTTCCTCCAACAATGCCATATGTTCTAATATCTTCCCAAACAGTTCCACCAATTGGGGACCAAACATTCAAACACATGAACCTGTTGGGGCCCTTCTCATTCAAATCATCACAAGCAGAAAGAAATTATTGAAAGACTCTTACATTCTGCGGAGGGAATCATCAAATACCAGGATCACCAAATTAATTTGATTGCAAGGGCTAGCCTTTCCTCAGGGTCATGAAGTCCTAAACAACAAGTACTGGTTTCACTTAGTATTTTCCAACCTTTTATCCTCTCCTTTGATTCATCCTAAGACACACAACTTACAGAAATATTTAATGAAATATTTGATTTTTAAAGTGATATGCACCTTACTATATTATTACATATACATGATATTTTCTCTATTTTGTTAAGAAAAATATCATGACAGCTTTTTATCTGGTCTCTGACATGTCACTTGTGCTTAAGATTTTTTTCTTTTTTCTTTTTCATTCATTAGCTAATTTATTAATTAGTTAATTTACATTCCTGGTTGGAACTTCCCCTCCCTCTCCTCCTCCTAGTCACACCTTCTCACCTCCCTTCCTCTTCCCTTATGCCCCACCCACTCTTCTCAAAGAAAGGGAGACTTCCCATGGATATTAATCCACCTTAGTATATCAAGTAGGACTGGTAGCCTCTCCCTCTATTGAGACTAGACAAATCTGGCCAGTTAGGGGAAAGGGATCCAAATCAAGGCAACAGAGGCAGAGGAAGCCTCTGCTCCTGCTGTTGAAAGACCCACATGAAGAGCAAGCTGTACATCTGTTACACATATGTGAGGGAGGGGCATAGAACCATCCAATGGATGCTCTCTGGTTGGTAGTTCAGTCTCTGTGAATCCTATGGGTCTAGGTTATTTGATTTTATACGTTTTCTTGTGGTTTCTCTGCCTCCTTCAATCCTTCCCCTTCCATCCCCTCTTCCACAAGATTCACCAAGCCCTGTCTAATGTTTTGCTGTGGGTCTTTGCATCACTGTTTCTTAATTGCTGAGAAGAAGTGCAGAATTATTCAATTAAAGAGATTTATTGGCAAAGGGAGGTGGGAGGAAGTACCGCTGAATGTCTCCTGGAGAGAGTAGGTTGTGACAGATGACTAGGTAAAATAGAGGGTGAGGAATTGCCAGGGCAATTTTTGTAATACATTTCAAAGCTCGGTAAACAAAAGGCTATTTTGTCTTGGTAATACATTACATCTTTTGTATAAGTTTATGCTGATTTTTAAGTGCTTGTAATTCTTAAAGTCTGTCACATGTGCATGGAGACCCCTGAAGAACAGTTATATATGGTTGGGGTTTGGGGTGGGAATAAGTTACATTATCTCACGAAGGGGATACTTAGTCCATCTGTTGCCTTCACATGTCTTCAGAGGAATCCACTCCTGATGGAGTGGTCTTCTGGAGATTGGTAGGCCCAGCTAGATTAGCACTCAAGGGAAGAGACAGAAGAATGATCTAGTCTACGGAGTAGATCAGAATGTCCTACCTCTACCCAGGGCCAAAAGCCAATTATCTATTTTTGAACACAAAGGAGTAGATTTGTCTTACTGATCCTCAATAAGGCCCTGAAACTTGCGCCTTCTTATACGACAATTTAAATCTTAAGACGCTGTTATGGTGCTTCCCTTTTAATGTTATGAGAGAAACAGACAAGAGGGGAGGTCCAGAGGGGACCATGAGAGAGGGATCTGGCCTGCATGGCCTTTAAGTCTAGTAACACCTGTCCTTGCTGACTGAGAGGAAATAACAAATTCCTGTGTGCAAAGGGCACAGCAGTTAGGTGGGAAGAGAATAGAAGGCAGAGAAGTATTGAGCCTGTACAATGCAATCTATTAGCTAGCCGATGCCAGGTAATTGTTGAAATAATAACATTCATTTCACATTAATTTTGTAGATGAATGGAATTCATTGTGACATTTTGTACATGCATACAACATGTACTAAGTGTTGACAATTTATCATATTGACTTTTGTGTCCTACTGCCTACAGTAGGACTCCATATTTAGCTATATAGGCTAACTTCTTTGCTTTTCATTTTTAAATGAAGACTGGAAAAACAGTACTTAAGTATCTACCCTAAAGCACAAGAATTGAATAGTCCTTTCTTTCACTGTACTTCATCCCATCTGGAGTATCTCAAACGTAGACATCACTTATTGGGGCATTTGATCCCAAATTTATCCCAAAGAGACTGGTAGCATCATGGAAGCATGGCTTATTCAGGCTACTAAGAACACTTGTAGGTCAAGCTGTTTTGCTTCATAGCAGGGAAAAAAATAGTGTGAAACATACCCAGTGGATCCTAGAGCAACATCCTTCTGCTATTTTCAAAATGAGTCAGAGTTTCTGTGAGGATGTGACTAAAAGAAGAGCAAGGAAAAACAAAATGTGTCATTAGAGACCTTGTTGTTTTCATCTAAACAAGCACACACTGGGAGAATGATGTCAACAGTCTGTTCTCAAAGTATTCCAGGTCTGAGGAATTGATGTGGTTCAGCAGGGACATCCATGCCTGATTTTGGAGACCTGTGCTCTATTAGGTCAGGAAATCCTGGTAGCTTTACACTCTAGAGCTATGAACCCACTCCCTCAGTGCTTAATTTTTTTGTGCTTAATTTCTTTCCATGAATCATATGGCCCCTTTGTCTTCATCCCTGACACCTACAATAGGATGATTTGGGGTGATAATCTCCAGTCTGTGATAACTTCTAATTGCCCAAAATCAATAGGCATGCTGCTAGGATAGATATTCTGTACAAAACTCTAATGTACATTGTGATTTTTTTTTTGGCTTGGTCCATTCTAAATTATTTTGCTTACTCATCTGTTGCAAAATATGCATATGTTGTTCATGCCATGCTTAAGGGGCTGATCACTTAAAAACAAATATGAGAGAACAAACTCAAGTTAATTGATGCAGTAAGGTTGCCTGGAATCAGTTTTTTTTTTTTCCTATAGGAGACTAAGATAGTTTCACACATCATGAAGAACCTGCAGTCCATGCCTTAGTCTTTATTGTGGCTGTGTTCATAGGTGCTATGTGTGTGCTCATCTATGAGGAGACAAGTTTTAAAAAATGAATTCTAGTATACTGTACTTTGAATTGCCTTTGAGTGTATGCCTCGCTGAAGAACAGTCTGTGTGTCTTAGAATTAATTTCACCCATGGAACATCTTTTAAATGTGTGTTATTCTATCACCTGTCACTCTTGCCTCTCGTCCTCCCTTACCTATCTCACTTATTATTCTTCCTAGGAGGTTTACCTCTAGTGTTTAACCTTGACTTTACCTATTCAACTCTATTCTTAGTATTCATATTTTTTTATCCCGAAGGACTCCTGTTTTCAGCTATGATTAATTATTCACATTACTTTTGTCTTTGGAGATTTAGACTTAAGTCAAACCTGTCTCCTGGGTGTCTTCACTTGGATGCACTGGAGATTCTCAATGTTCAACCAGATCAAATTTAAGCTTTCTTTCTTTCTTTCTTTCTTTCTTTCTTTCTTTCTTTCTTTCTTTCTTTCTTTCTTTCTGTCCATCTGTCTGTCTTAGGCAGCTATTTCTCATGTAGGTTGCAGCATATGTAGCTTCAGTGTAATTCCAAATATCCTGAGCCAAAAACCAAAGATGGCTGTGTGATTCTCTGCTTTCTCACCTGTGCAATCTGTCACTGTGCATGTTGTTTCTGTGAACCAAGCTCCCACCATGTCTACCCTCTACACTGACACTATTTTACAATATCTAGTTTAACTTTCACTTTACTGCACTTTATATGTTATTCTGCATCCAAAGGCAAGATCTTATTTTTAATCAAATGTGCTACATAACCATTGTAAGTTGACAGCTCCAGTGTACCTGACCCTGTTCTTTTTCCTCTATATGAACAGCATTGTCTTCCCTCTCCTGCCTATTCAAGATGGGCTTAGAAATATTATATCATTCTTTCTGATTCTAAAGTTTGTTTAGATTGTTTTTAGTCATGAAGTATGTACTCTCTCTTCTCACTTTTTCTTTAGAAAGAAAAACTATCATTTTTAAGGCAGTCACCTCATCATTATGGTCTTAGGTTAGATATCACACACAGAAAGGCTTTGCTCCTGAGTAGCCAATAACCACCACCACTGTCTGTGACTTTCTCTCTCACACACAGTCTGTAATTCTCTTCACTCTGACTCTCACCTACCTGTTTACCCCCCTCTCTGACCCTCTGCATCTCTCTCCCTCCCAATTCATTCTCCACTGCTCCTGCATCCGCCCTGTCTCCTCTCTCTTTTCCTTCTGCCTTCCATGTTTTCCCACATTCTGCTACATGTCCACCTCTCTTAGTCAACTTGTGCCATTGCAGCAAAGTAGGTAAGAAAAAAAAATGGAACCGTTTTCTTCTAGTCCTGGAAATTAAGTCCAAGATGAGCCACATGAAATTCACTTGTTTGTCGGAGGAAAGGCTCTCCTCTGGTTGGCACACTTTCCTTTTCTTAGCGTGTGATTCCTGGGGAACTTTCCATCTCTTTGGGTGTCCATTGCTTCAATAGTCTGTCAGAGTGAGAGACACAAGTGTCTTTTTAGAATAGTTTTGTTTTCTAGGCCAGCTACAGATTAAAGAACAGGAAATGGGGCTATTATCTGTATTCATCTACAAACAAGACTGTATAGTGTTATGTGCATGATGAAGTCTGATACACTTGGCCTGTAGACAAACTATGGGGCAGGAAGCAAAAGAAAGAGATGAGGACAGCAAGAGAGCACATCACACATGGCTTTGCAGCTATAACCCAATCTCTAGGTTTACAATCAATTGTTTATCCTATCCTGTCCATCCTTATATTAATAGATGGTCCCTTCTTCCTTGTGTAGCCTTCAATCATTTCCTAGAGTTATCCTGATCCTCCTGACCCAAGCCAATGAGATGTATACCAAATCTTCACCTATCCATTATGGAGTCTTGTCCTTTAGGGATTTATCTTTGTCCTTTCAAGTGCAAATGTTTTGCTCCTAATTTAGGATGGGAGAAAAACATTTCCTATGCCTTGGGATAATCAAATCATTAGACCACTCTATATTTAATTTTTCATACAAATAGAACCTATAAGATTACTTCATGAAGTTATGCAAAATGATGTATGGTCTGTCAGAAATCGGCCAAGTGTAGCCGTTCAGAAGTACAGCAAGATTATTGACTACTTTTTGTTGTTCTTCTTCTTCTTTTTTCACTCTGGGATCTTTTCTTCTGTAATCACAGAAATGTTTGTGTTTCTCTATACATTATGCATTTATTTCTCTTTTTTTCCTACCAATAAAAACACAGCCATGCCTGTTTGACAAGCTTGTTCTACAGCCATTTGCTAAAACAGCTCTAACTAGACAGACATTTAGTAATAACTACACTGTAAAACCCTCTTACTAGGTACATTTTAAGAAAAGAGATAGCTATTGAAAACTTATAGGTACTGAAGTCAGTATTTAATTGATTCTATTTTCTCTGTGTTGCTGCAAGCGGAAGAAATATTTCTCAAAGGGGGTAGAGGTAGCATGAAAGTCTTCACCAACATGGTTGGTATGCATTTGCCACAATGCAGTTATGTGACAAATCATAAAAAGGTAATATTGAAGAAATTCAATCATAAAAGGTCCATATATTAAGCACTTTCCATTAAGCAACAGGAACATGGTTAGGAAGGAATTACCTCCAAAATTTATATATCTCTGTCAGTGGCTTTTACATATTAGAGAATTAAGGTGGGACAGCACCATGTAGTTAAAACAAAAATCAAAAGAGAGATTTTAGTATTTATCTGCTACTTCAGTCTTCACACAACTGAGTTTCTTCCAAGGACTTTACGTTTATGAAATTAGTCTAAGACTTGGGATCAGTGTGCTAAAGCATAAATTCTATTATAGCACACAGAAACCTAAGCAGAAGGATCACCCCTATGCCAGCACAGTCTACAAAGCAGGTTCCAGGTTGGTCAGGACTACACAGCTCTTTCCAAACACCATGTACTAAAAGTACACACTCCTGTGTCGTATATATCAGGCACTGGCTAAGTGATCTGATCCGCTCATTAGCAAAGGAAGGATCTCTGTAGCAAGCAAGTGGAAGGCATGTTTCCAGACTCCTGTTCTAAACATTGTCTTGTTTGGTCTGCTCTATTCTACCAGCCTGCACATGTGTGAAAACTTAAAGTGAATTAAGCAATAACCAAATTTAATATATGTATTTTTCAGTACATTTAAGACAAGCAAGAGCTATCAAATTCAGAGGAATGATGCAGAATCCAAGGCATTCTGGCTTTGTAGCTCTTTCCTTTAATTTTGAACTTCATTAGCTATCTTCTATGGGCAAGAGTTAAGGATGAACTGGTTCATAAAAAAAAAAAAAAAAAAAAAAAAAAAAAAAAAAAAAAAGACTCGTTTTCACCAAGGAGGCCTTCCACATCACTCTAGACAATGAGATTTAACTCATCTTACTGTGCCCTACATGGCCTGCATTAGTCAGAAAATGGCTGTTGATTTTTCTGAAATATGATCAGTAATCAGATCACAGGGGAACTTTAATCTGAGCTGCCTTCCTACTCTGATTCAATAAAGTCCCATTTATTGTCCCTGAAAAATAATACAAAATGTTAGCTATATTCTGTTTGCTTAGTTTAAGACTCTGGTTAAGAATTTATGTTTTTATATTTATCCTTTGGTTATTTAAAAAGAACACTGAATTTATTCTTTTCATCAAAGAAGTGTGTGTGTGTGTGTGTGTGTGTGCACATGTGCGCACGTATGCACACGCACACACAGTGGCCTTTGTGTATAGCAAGAAGTCGCTGACCTACTGTCAGAAAAACATGCTTTGTGAAGTGTTTTTCCAGAAATAGAGATGCATTTGCACAAATTGCTTTCCTCTTTCTCTTAGCTCCTCTTGTTAGCAGCAGCATGCATTTTGCATGAGAGCTGGAGGGGTTAAGATGCAAACCAAGGTCACAGACCTCAACATGGCCATCTCACATGCACAGGGATGACACCTACAGCATTTGCCTCATTAGCTCCCTGTCCCCTACTGAGTTAACCAGCCATAGGCAATTGGAGAACTCTGAAGGTTAATTCTTTCTGCTCATAGGTAGAGTTACAGCTCAATGGACTAAGCCCTTAAAATGTGAATACTCCAAGCAAGGAATTTTAAGTGATAAAAATGGCAGGTAGTACAGAAAGGTTAAATGAGTTGAAAATGGGCTTAAAGCACACTTAGTACTCACCCCTCCAACAGCTGCATAAAATATTCTAGAACTTTTGCAGAGGTTACAACTTAAAACATGTTCCAACCATGTGATTGCCAGGAACTATTAAAATAAATAGCACAAATAGGGCAATTAAATATAGATACTAACAGCTTCAAACCACAGAAGAGGAAATGAAACAGCCTCATTTTTTATCTAAAAGCACCCAGGCGATTTTATTTGCAATGAGAGCAAATGCTTGTTTTGAAAAGCTGCATGTAGAGAAGACAAACAAAACTGACGAATTAATATTATTTCTGCCCACAAGGGAGTCCTGCCATAAGCAAGTGAGTTGGGCTGCTGCAGTGTACCTGCTTAATTACCTACAGACCATTCAGGTAGAATATAACCAAGGAACCAACTGAGGATATGACCAAGCAGCCGCCCTCTGTGTGTCATGCCTGTACTAGACACTGCGAAGGTCTCAGGCCACTCTTCAATGGCCCCTTCATATCACTTCCCCTGATTTCTTGATGGCACAGCACTATCTGAGAAAACAGACAAGTCTTTTTGGAGACACCACCCAAGCGAAGTTATCAGTAGCAGACCTGAGCAGAATGCAATGTCTGTGTGCTCATAGAGAATGAAAAATGGACCTCAGAATGGGCTTGTGTTCTTGGAAAGAGAAAACCAGCCCATCATTTGCATAATTCCAGAGGAAGATAAAAACCAATTGGTTTTTGCCATTAGCACTGAGGATCCTAGGCTAGGATTTAGACCTGTAAAAGAACATGTGACGTGTCAACCCATTCGAAAAGGTCGGATTAAATATTGGTCATTCAAAACTTACAAAGATGTGATAAACATTGTTACACATGCTCTTTGCCAGCAAATTTGAATGTCTCTGTACTCTTTTGAATTGATGGTTGAAAAGCAAAAATACTATAGCCAGGAAGGGCAGAACAAGAATTTCAGCTGAGGAGGCTGTCTAGTCAGGCTTGTCCTTTGCCCTGCGTTTACTATATATACTGTTATTAGAAACAATGAAATAGCAGTCCTGGTTCGCAAAATAACTTGTGATCAACCCATTCAAGTGCCTTCTTTAGAGAAGGAATGAAACATTTGTAAGGAATAATTATATGATGGTGTTTTGGAGCATAATACAGGTGACAATGGAACAAATCTTTGTGGAGGGAAAAGTATTTTACCTATTCTGGTTGCTTCTGAGATGCAGATATAAAGCTGTGTAGAAACCTTAGTATTATGTTGCCAGAAGATTCCTTGAACAAGGATGTGTCAGGATGTAAAGCAATGCTGCAAATATTCCTGTGATATAATTGTTCTGAATGGATGTTTTACAAAGTACATTTTCGCCTATAATACTAAACTTTTTATCTAATTTAATTTACAGAACTTCTTTCAAATAGTTAGCAACCTTCTAGATGAAGAAAACAAGGAGAAATGGGAAGATGCACAACAGGTAAGGTTGAGATTATTTTAGAATTTATGATTAAGTTAGCTAGGTACAGTTTTTAAAATACATGAAAAGTCAGTAGTTTGAATCTCCAAGAGTATAATATGATTTTGGAAATCATTCTAGATGACAAAGCAATAATTTTACAGAAATCAAATGATCATTTATAATATCATCTCATGGGAGGAATTTTTGTGAACATGTGGAAAAAATTAATACTTCAGCTAATTTGCAACTTTGAAGAACTAACATGTAATAGCTATGTAATTTATCTATAGACGTCTTTCTGGTTTACAGACAACGGGAATAACAAAACTATCTAATAGAATATACCTCAATGGACGTGATGTGCTATTTACTAATGAGAAAATCAATTCCACTTCATTCATGCTTCACTGAATCTGTCTCATGTATATAGATGTGAGCTCTTACTCATTTTTAAACATAAACTCTCATAAATAATCAGATTCAAATTTTTCTTTCTGCCATGCCTTATTAGTTAGTGAGCTTTTTTTTTTTTTTACTGACTTAGCTAATTTAAAATTTGCCCTATCATCTTATATTAACTTATCTGCTACGAGATCTTTTTCCTAAAACAGAAAAGGGTTTTACAGGCAAAGAAGTGGGAAGTATAGTTTTTACATTACTATGGGAATTTAAATACAACTGAGCATGCAACTTCTGTAAGTTTTCTACTTGACTCCAGTTTTTAAAAACCATTCCAAGATCAAGGCACTCTTGAAACACAGAATGAACATTTATGATGTTCAGGCAAACCATCCTCTCCATTTCTCATACAAAATCACATATGAGGCCTTCAGAAAGGAGGCATACGCTTTATTCCAGGTATGATAGGAAATCCATAAATAGCAGAGCATGGCCAGCCTCATTATTAGGTACCAATTCTGTGCTTCTGGCCAGTGCAAAGGGGAAAGAAATCACCTCTTAGTTTAAAACCTTGCTCTATCATCTTCTGCTCCTTCGAGTTATACACTTGTCCTTGGTCTTCATCTAGAGGGTAACCTTGTTCCCTCACTGTTAGAAAGTGGCGTCTTCACCCAGAATACAGCTGTTGGAGCTGAACACACGCTTCCAGAATGCCAGAGGCTATTCCTTATGGATATATTTAGAATGAATGTATGATACTCTGTTTAAAACGAGGCTGCAGTTCATCACATGGTGTTCTTTACCAGAGGTCCCAACATGAGCTAATGATGAATGGTATGCTATCAGGCAGTCTCATCAATGGAAAAAAAAAACAAAAACAAAAACAGGAATCTAATCTGTATGTTGAGTTGTGATTTAGAATGAATTCTATTCTCATTTTTAAAACAAATTTTACAGTTGAAATGGCCCTTTGTGATGTTTTCAAAGTGACAGTTTGGAATGTTAAAAGAGGTTATTTTGTAGCTTTTACTAAAAAGTAGTTATTAGAATTACAGCCACATGGTAAGCATGTGTGGCACAAAAGGTGACTTCTTTTTAAAAAGGTGTTTAACATTTACCAAAAATAAGCCTTGTGATCTCTCTTTATCTAGGAGAAGTAGACTTAACAGAAACAATCTTGAAAATAGATCCTTATGTGAATTTTGTAAACTAAATGAGTAACTGATGTCAGAATTGTATAAAACGTGTATGTACATTTCTGGAAAATGCAGCTTCGCAGAGCTCACTGGTTATTCATCAAGCCCATTTAGGAAGACTCAAACTGCATTTAGATAAAACCCCCTGCTGAACATGTATTGTACTGAAGTGAAAGAATGTACTTTATAACAGTGTTCCCACCCAACTCCCATGACATGGACATACACATACATACCCATACACCAACACTGGCCGGGATAGACTGTGGGTTATATAATATAATTTTTTATATAATTCATATTAAAAAGTCCACCCTCAGGTCCCTGGCTTAGGAGGAGACAAACTGCATCCAGGTAACAAAATCCATCCAATGACTACTATGTAAATAACACTGTCCCCGACCTGTTACCAATAACCACTCTGCAGCAAGGACAGAAAATACTCATTTCACTAGAGTCTCCAAGATCTGAAATACGTAAAATACTTACTGTTAGGCCCTTATCAAAAAGCTTGCTAACCCCTCTGTAATATTTTATGACTATTTGGGAAATATAATTAATAATAAGACCCTCTACCAACATGAACAGTCATTCAACAAAGATGGAAGAGAATTAAGACCCTAGTGCTGAACAAGCATGAAGTTGGAAGTCGGCCATGATACAAGCAGGCCTCCGAGACAGGACCTGCTTCACCCTTTAGAGAGCCAAGAGGTACATCACCATGTATGTGGCTTCAGTCTAAACAATAACTGGTACTGCTGTAGGAGCCTTCACAGGCTCTGTTGTGTCATACATATATCATCATAAAACCACTTAGCCACCGATCTTCTTGCTTTCTCCAAAGGGAAAGACAGTTTTGAAACTTGAAACCCTATCTCACGGGATCATTTACTTAAGCCCCATACTCTTAAGACACCAAGGGACAGAGACACTACTTTTCCTTGATGTTTTCATTTCAAGGAGAAAAATTATTGCCTCTTTAAGATGATGGGAAGTGTTGTTTAAAAAAAAAAAAGACGTCCAAATATTTCAAAGAGGCTGACCGATTCTTACGATTACTAGTTTTCTAAAGTAAATGCTTTAATAAAAGTGAAGGTAAGGGAGATGGATATGTCATTTCCAAGGCGGAAAATTTAGTCTCTTGTTTTTAACTTGCATTCATTCCTCTATCACACAGCATTCACAAGCAAGCTTACACAAGGAAACAAGCAGGATATAGTAGAATTAGGATGCTTTGGAGCCCATAGGAAGCTTATTCATGTTCATCCAATGAGGTTGGTGGATTTGCAGAATCCCCATCATTAATGATCAGTAGTGTAGGTGAGAAAAAAAAGATTGCACTCCCAAATATTTCCCATGTTAAATGTTGCGCTTTTGTGTGGAATATGTATATATGAGGGGATAGATAAATTTTTCATCTGTGTGGTATTTGATTTTTAGATATAGCAGCCATAGCCTTCTATAAAATACACATATAGGCTTACTGCCTGTCCTGATCACCTCTTCCAGTCCCTCACAGCCCTTGCCTTATTCAATCAGGTCTTTTAATCTCCTATGATAGCATTTGTACAAATAAAGTAACTATGACTATATCAATTAATTTCTCATGTTTAGAAGCTGCTGGGATGCACATGCTTACAAATGATGAGATGCATATGTTTTCTTAGATGTGTTTGATGTTCCATACAGTATAAGCTTTTGCAAGGTGTCTTTGAGAAAACAGATCCTTTTGTGTGTACCATGGGGTTGGCTAACACATGCAGAACATGGAGGTAAACTGACATGCTCATAGGTAGATGGTTAGCCAACTAGGTAAACATGTGGAAAACACAGGTACAGAAATAGATAGATGACAGTTATGACAATGAATAGACACTACCTCTGTTACTGGCAGAGGCACAATATGGTTTCAGATATATTGTTTGCCTCCTTGAGACTCATTTTTAGCCTTCAATAAGTATAATAACCTCTCACAGTCTTGTTTTTGTCATGTACATATGTAAATTATTTATATTATAGCTATGATTATAGTGCTATAATTATTGCTAATTCTGCTTGTGCAATAACAAATACAATTATTAGAAGTAAATGCTTCTCATAGGTACTTACTATACAATAGGAGATATGGATTTACTATTTCTAGATATCATTATATAGCTATATTTGTATTTTTCTTCTCATGTTTCTCCATGTAGATATTAAGTTAAAATGCTGAGTCCAATTTCAGTGTTTTATTATTTAAACCTAGGTTTCTACTAAAATAAAGTTATGTTATTTGTGTATAGACAATCTACTAGTCATTTTATGATTTCTTTAACTTCTGGGGTGATTAGTGTATCATGTCACTTCCAAAGCTCTTGCCTTGTGACACATGGTATCATATTAGACCATTAATTTAAAATCTAACAGATGATTCCAGCTGTAGGCATTTCTCCAAATAAGTGGAGCTCAAATGTGTATTTAATATGTAGAACATCTGACTTTCTAGTTATGTACTCTATAATATGACCTTCTTGTCAAGTCTAATTTGCACTTATTTTTCTAGATTTATCCAGGCTCAATAGAGTTAATGCAGGTGATTGAAGATTTTATACACATTGTTGGAATGGGGATGATGGACTTTCAAAATTCATACCTAATGACTGGAAATGTAGGTAAGAAATAGGAGTATTCCTCAAAACTTTACTGAAATTAAATGCCAGAGTTTGCACTACACATTTTCAAGTGTAATGTGCTTGTTCATGCCTTTAGGTATATGTGAAGAAATGTAATGTGGGGATTTACTTACTATGTTTTAGATAGACCAAGCCCCATATACATGAAATACATACCACCGTTTAAATCTATATTATTACATGACTTTCCTTAGGGAGAGATAAGCAAACATCTGTTCACCCCCAGGTAAAGCACTAAATTCAGAACAAAACAAAATAATTTCACCGAAATCTAACTTGCTGAGTGAATTTATTCCCTAGATCTGCTTATAAAATCCTGTATGAGTGATTACTCACAAAAGAATGGGTAATTCATAGGTTGCTGCATCATGGAGAGACCTACCCCAGCATAGACGACAACTTACGAAAGCAGCTTGCATGGAGCTTCCTACCCAAATTGTAGACAATTCCACCAAAAAAGTCTCCTCCTGCCTCTCCCAGTTATTTACTCAATGAACGTGACCTGAAGGCGGGGCCTCTCGAGTAGTATAATTTTCTTAGCTTCCTGAGTTTTGTAACTTTCGTTACATTAGCTGTGTAAATCATATGATCTCTCCGCCTCCTTTCTTTCTCCTCCCTCCATTTTTCAATTTGACACAAATGCCTACCTAATATTTTCCTCCTGACTCTTACACTGCTTCTATCTCCTCCTCCACAATGTTCCTTGAACTGTGAAGGGGGTGATTTGGATGACTAATTGTTTTTCTCCCCATTTTGAGTGAATGTGGAACCACGAGACCACATAATGGTCATTTAATTTATTTTCAGCATCTTCGATAGTTTCGCTTTCCTGTATAGTAACCACTGCACAAGGAAAAGAGTAAGTGTCCCTCCAAAGAGAAGGGGACTTTGTATTCAGTTACAGCTTCATTTCTGCGTGTCCTGAAACACATTTAAAGTATCTGTATCAATAAAATACTTACTGTGTAATTCTGGTACGCAACCATCATTCATCTCAATAGCCTTTATGGTTTAGGGGGCTTTAAAAAGAGGTAAAATACTGCTGGCTGACCTTCACCCAATAACCTCACACCTCCGGTAAGTGTCACTTTCCAACAAGACAGTGTATCTGCTTTCAAACCCTCCTTTTTTGTGTGTTTGTACTCTTATTCTAAACATTTCCAAATTTCTAAAAACACTCAAGGGTTGTCATTATATAATGAAGCAATTTCTAGAGTGTGAACACGATTTCAGATTGACCAATGCCATTTTAAGCAAATGTCAATGGGTTTGGGGATTTAGAATTAAGAAAGTTTTTTTTTTTTAATTCTAAGTTCAACGCAGCGTTACTTATATTAACTGTTTCATCAAAGATTATTGGTAGATACAGAGCTGTACATGAGGACAGTATTCCATCTATCCATCTCTGCATATTCACAGTTACCTGTGGCAAGTCCTCAGCCTTGTCATTCTGGGGCACAACTATGTGGCTGCAATGTATCTCTCCATCCCCAATGGTCATGACAGGGTTGGCTCAAACCACTTGACAAGGCTCAGGACTTAGAGGGAGCAAGGCTATGTTATAGCTTGTTCTTCCCCCAGCTGAACCTGTATCCTGTAGTCTGAGAGGCTACAGGCATTGCACCATGGCTGCAAACATTCATTTGATCACATATGGCAGCTAAAGTGTCCCTTAATCACATCCATCGTAAGCATATTTTCTACGTGGCATCTCCAGTTCAATAAAAATCTTATCACACTTACATTTGAGTAATTTTGATAGGTTCCACTCTCTGTCCTCCTTTTTATAATCTTTAACAATATTTTATCTACTCCAGAGTGCAGATGACCCAGATCTGAAAGGGACTCCATTACTTTGTATAAAGATCAGACCCCATTATGATATTTATCAGGGCCACTGAAACATTGTGCAAGTTTTAAAGGCACGTATGAATTATCTTCTTCATTCTGCTAAGTCCACATTTCCATCAGACGAGGTGAACTGGGCACCAAGCACCCCCTGTCACATGTACATTTTGCTCACTAATGGTTTTGTTATTGCTGTTGTTATCACCCAGTTCCTGATACTCTTGGTGACCTCAGCTGGCCATAACTAACTGTCCCTAATGGTTTTCTTGAGCCAGCCCTCCAGGGACTAGTTTCTCTTATACTGCTCTAGATTATGAGTGCATTGTCCATCTCTCCTCCATGACACTGAGATCACATACAGCTACGCCCCACGACAACATGAGCCAAACTCTAAAACCATCCGTTTCTTGTTCAAAAGCTTTTCACAATCCAAACAATGATCATTGCTTCCCTATATGGACAATTAGTAAGGCCCAAGTCTATGCATTAGATCATGACTTTTCCCTTTCTGTTAAAGAACAGACTTGAGAGATGTCTTCTCTCATTTATATATCTCTCTCTATCTGATTTTTCTCAAGATTCTGTGTTTAGGGATCCCACAAAGGACTCTTTATTACAGGTATAGCATGTACACTTCCAGCTTTCCATATAGCTGGCTATAAGAAACAGCAAGCCAAGAGTTCCATCTTATCCTCTGTTTTCTATGTTCTTCTTTCTAAATCAGCTTAGTGCAGAAAATTAATGCCTCTGTGTCTGTTTCCCATTTCTACTCTTTCCTTCTGTATACTAGTTCTTTCTAGGTAGAAACTTGAGCCTCAGTTACAAATATTTTCACTGACCCAGAGAAAGGGCTGTGCAGTGGCTACCAGAGCCTGCTTATAATCCCATCTCCTCTATGATATCTTCAAGAGTCGCAATATATTTTCTAGTTTATAGTCATTTGGAGGATATCCCTGTAATCAAATGAAAACTGCAATACCACATAGAGCAAGATAGCCACCATGGGATCTCTCCCACTCCAGTGTGCTCTGTTCTCACGTAGCTCGGCATATGCCAGATAAATACAATACCATGGCAAGGTACTCATACTTCCCACCACATCAGTGAGACATGTACCTCATATCAACTGTGTATTGGTGGCCCTACTGGGATATTGTCCGTGAACATTCCAGCATCAGTACATTATAGCCTGTTTTAGGAGCCATGCAGCAATCAGCTGATCCAAACTCATCCTTGGTTCTGTGAATCCTTCTTCAGACTCCAGGTGTGTTATACAACCTTTCCTGAAGACACGTGAACAAGTGTTAGTGCGACTGAGATAGTGGGGCACCGATGACAGGCTTAAGAAGTATTCCCACAGAAGTGCAGTTTGGCGAGCCAGTGAGTTTACTAGGCTTACTTACAAAAATGTGGGTGAAAGGCTTGCTTAGGGAATCATCCAAGGCAGCTGCATAACAAAAGCCCACCCCACTGTGAACAGAACTTGCTAACAGTACATTCCCAGAACTCTGCCCAGCCTGCAAGTGCCTCACAGAAGAACTTGCCTTCCTGCTATGATCTGCTGCTTATACAATGTTATGGAGAGGCTTGGGAGAACTGTAATATCTGAATTCCAGAATCTTATAAGTTTTCACGCTTCCTTAGCTTTGTAAGTTTCATTATCATCCTGAGTCTTGTACTCTTCCCAACTCCATCCATGAGTAAATATTTCAGTGCAATGGAAGCAGAAAATACATACACACACACACACACACACACACACACACACACACACACACACACACACAC
>OU015751.1:36886002-36953246 GCA_907169655.1 Acomys percivali
AGAGAGAGAGAGAGAGAGAGAGAGAGAGAGAGAGAGAGAGAGAGAGAAAGGAGGAATTGAGATTGTGTTTAGTCTAAAAACATTTGAACTATCTCTTGCATATTGATAATATTGATATTTAGAAAAGGGCACTCCCCAAGTGACACCCAAAGATGAGATCTTGAATCTTAGAACAGAAGGCAAATCAATAAGCATAGACAGTGGTCAACTACATAGAAATAATGCATGAAGTGGTGCATGTGTTTTCAGTGATCAAGACAGCAGTGTGATATACAAAGAAGGGAAAGTGAAGCAGCACCTGCTCTGAAAGTATTCAGAGCATTAATTCTTGGGAGTAATCATGTCAGGTGTGAAAGGATGAATGGTTAGAATTAGTCTATACAAGAATTCCCTGAAATAAGGAAAAAGTGTTAGTGTCAAATAATTAACAGGAGAAGATTTTGAAATAATATGTATACTAATATCTACTGTTAATAAAGGTTAGAGTTTCTTTAAAGATGTAATTGTTGATAGCAGAACATGACCATTCTAAGGAAGTCTACAGACACAGTGAGCAGCACTTAAAGTTCCTTGCCCTGGTTGGCTTCTGTGGTCATATGCTTGATTCAGTTGTCTACAGGGCTGTGCTTGGCACAGATGCATGCACCTACTCCTACATACTGCTGTCTCACAACTGTTCTTAGGAATTATTCGATGCTGACAATATCAGAGAAGCAGAGAATTGTTTTTAGGCTGATAATATCTTTAAATACAGAATGTTAGGATCTTCAACTGTAAAGAATTTCAAGTGTGAGTCCTGAAATACAAGACTCTTGAAAAATGTAGCCCCATTTCTTCCCCAGTGCACCAGTAAAGCAGGTGTCTCAGATACACTAAAGTGAACAGATTTTTCTTTGTCAAGTTAAATATCCCATTTAATCTCGATTTAGTAATATAGACTAGTGTCCTTTTCAGAGTCAACATTCGTACTCGATATTTTCTGAAATTTAATCTGAATAAAGATATACAATATCAACATCTTTTCCCCCCTCCACAATGCATTTTCATCAAAAAAAAAATTTTGTCATTTTAAACTTTTACTGTGGAATCTGATGACTAACTTGGTATAATACCCTGTCTTCAACTGAGGACAACAGCATTTCAGTCTTACGCTGTAGCTGTGATGAAGGCCTGCCTTCTCCTTCTGAGCTTATGTTCCCCCTCTCACGGCTTAGCTTTCGGCTTCACACATCTCCATCACTTACTTAGCTTTCTTTAAAAAAAAACAAGAAACATGTTGACACCAAGCCCCCAAAATAGAGAAATTTGCATCTATTTTGTTATTTTGTATTACTGACGTCAGTTGAGTTAGCTAGACTAGGGAGTAAACTTGTAAGGTTCTCCCCCACCTTCCAGCCCTCTACCAGTCTTGCTAGACACAGGGAATAAGTGAGTAATTTTCCTTAAGTCAGAAAGAAAAACACATAAATGGGTAGTTTATTTATATAGTATTACCATACAGCTTCACTCAAGAAAACAGTCCAAAAGTCTTTTGAAACTAAGACTTAGAATTATATGCAATATTGAGTTCTTAGATTGCTTCTTATTTCTTAATAGGAATTTTCACACAGTTTTGACTGACCCACTTATTTCAAATGTTTGGGTGTGGGAAGTGTGGGAAGGTCAATGCCAATAAAACACTTCATTTTTTCTGGGTACAAGCAATAGAAAAAACTAAGGGCCTAGAGATGGGCTTTAGTGTACCAACCTAAGAGCCCAATTTTACTTGTTCCCCAGGGCCAGTACAGTAGTTTGGTAATGATTCACATATTTGATTCACCTTATTCTGTCTCAGTTTCTCATTACGTACACATCATGTCCTGTTCTCAGTTCTAAGGCTTTGTCAGTCAATGAATCTGACAAAACTCTTGCTCTTGTGGAATTGTGAAATTCATGTTTCACATTAGTGAGACACATGTCAAGCAAATGCCATCCACAATACTCAATGGTTATAATTGCTGTAAAGAGTAGTCTACCAGGTTTGGAAATACAGAGTGAAGACAGGTCATGAAGAAAGGTCAATAAAGATCACCTCTGACCAGTGATATTTGAAATGGCAGAAGGGCTGTGAGACTCTGAGCTGCTGTGGCACATATAGTCAGACGACTTCCGACAGAATAAAAGCAGTAGGTAAAGACCAAGGTTTACTCTAGTGCTTAATACAGCGGAGGAGTGGGAGAACTCCAAGAATGTCAAAGTGGCTGTGTGTGACCATGAAAAAAAAAAAAAAGGCTATCAAACAGGTGACATGAAGGGAGATTTGGTAGCATAAGACTGGATATTTAAAAATAAATTTAAAAAAATAAGACTGCAGATATGAGCAGAAAAATACATAAATTGATCTTTTTATTTTTTAGTGGATAATTATGACTACAAAGTGGAAAATGATAGGCTATGTGGCATGTGAGCGGAAGTAGCTGGGAACAGGAAGAAGATACAGGACCTTAGGGTAGGGTGACACTGGAAATGGTAAGAAGTCTTGACAGTTGGTATGGCAGATTTTTACTAACACTTTGGGTAGAGTATGAGCAAAAGAAGAAGTTCCTAGTTTGGCACAGTGATGTATCCAAGTGATTTTGGCCATGGTGTATGCTGATACAGGAAGATCTCGAGAGCTTGGGAATTCAATATTGTCTCAGGGAAAAACAAGAGATACAAATAAAGGGTCAAGGACATTTCTCTACAGCTGTTCTAGGTCAGCTTACATTAAAAAATCTCTTATGTGATTATTCAAGTGTCTCTGAAGTTTTGAGTCCAAAGTTTGTGTGTATGTGTGTTTTGGTAATCATTTACTAAAAGCAGATTGGTTGAAACCAACCACAAAAATATAAATAGCCCATAAATATTGGAAGCAGCATGTGGAGTGTTGAGTACTTTTCTGGGTCAGTTGGGTTGGCAATGTCATTTCTTTCCTTGTAAAATTCTGTTAAAATTTTCTGTGAAGAATGTTTTGTTCCTTTCTTATACTGTGTTTTCTTTACTGTTCAATAAATACAGAGCAAAGCCCTTTGTTATGGACAGGTACAACAAACAGGCATCAAAGGCAGGCGGATCAGACACACACAACTGACAGGCAATACATATAGACCATGGACCACAAGCACAGACAAATGGAAGACATCTTTCTTCACTTATACATAAGTCATTACTCCCAATGTCTATGCTATTTCACTTGTATTCTCAGGGAGAGTGATACATTTTATCCATGGAAGGCATTACCATACTCCCACTATTGCATTATCTGAATCCTGAGGCAAGAAACAGAGTGAAAATATCATGAAAATTATTTGGTAAAACTGTGCCTCAAATTAAGCTGCCAATTAAACAATAGGAAAAGCCATGCTTTCTCTATGACTTGGGATGAAATAAGCCATATTTTGTTTGAAATGTTGCTGTATTTCTCTATCGGTTGGGATGCAATAAGCCATATTTTGTCTGAGATGTTGCTGTATCTTCTTATATTTATGTCATGGATACTCAATAACAGAAGAACTCTTAAAATCAAACATGTCCAACCAAGAGCTAGTCAATTGTGTTACACTTTGTCCTTTTCTGTTTGTTTGTTTATTTGTTTGTTTTATTTTTATACTTTTTTATACTTTGTAAAAACATTTTCTATTTAAGTAAAAGTTTTAAAAGATTAAAAATATATGAAAATTTGTTATGTAATTAAAATACATGTCTGAACATATTATATCCCTATAGCTTAAAAAATTATCCATAGCAGTACTATTGCTACAGTTAGAACTCTAGACCTTGATATAGAAATATTAATCCAGTTATCATGTTGCAGTAGGCAAATTGGGTTGAAAAGTAGTTATATAACCATTCATGTTTATCTATTCTGTTTTATGTACTTATGCTTAAGGACACAATTATTCATCCACTTATTATTCAATAATCTTTTTGTTCCTGAAAATCTTTAAAGCATTTGAATAAGCATCCAGTCTTGATTTAAATAACCCAAATGTCCTCAGTGTTTCTATGCTATCCTGATACTATTCCAACTTCTAATCTGGAAAGCTTCTCTGCTGTGACTGTCTTATATAGTTGTTCCTAAATCTCTACTTAATAAAACTTCTACTCCTTCTTCCTCATTTGGCTTGCCGCCAACAAATAATGGAAAATTTCAGAATGACTTTTTTGCGGTACTGCATGTTCACATCATCCTCGTGCACATTTTAAGGAAATTAACAAAGCATCAGATAGAGACTAGTATCCGAAAATCCTATTTTCAGAAGTCTCATTTGAATACAGTACATAGAAAAAGTTTCTGTTAGTTTTCCTCTTCATTCCATAGACTTTATCATTCCTTTGGGTCATACTCTAGAACAGTTCCCAAATTAATGGTGCCCAGGTCTTCATGATCCTCTTTATCTTGGCACCCTTGCCACGTGAGTGTGGCGGGAACTCGCGTGGTTTACCTTACATCGATAATTTACCATTAGAATTAATGGTTTTTCCCTGTGCATCTTGGTAATTAAAGTTAAATATTTGCTTCTTTATTTTGTTCAGCCAAACATCCTCTAGCCTACTTCTGTAATATTAAGAACATCAGGAAGGTTCTCTTTTTTAAAATATGACTCTTGGGAAACTGACACATAGGTTCTGTTTTTGCACATCATTGTTAAATTATTCCTGACATTTGTTTTCTTTTATGGTAACAGTAGTCATAAATACATATTTCATTAAAATGTTAAACTGTTTTTTCTCTCTAATTGTACATATTAAAGGATAAATGAATTAATCTTGTTAGAAATCTTTTATGTAAAAGAGTGTTTCACAATGCATCTTAGCCAAGGAATATTATGAACTTAATCCTCATTCAGTTTCCTCTTCTACAGTTACCGTTCAACAGAGAATGTGTTGCCCTAGGAACAACTTTCTGTCTCTACCACATAGTATTTATTTGGTATTTACTAATTCCTTTAACTTTTTATTTTATGAACTTTATTATTAAAACCTTTAAAATTAAACTACACATCGCACTAAAATTAACCAGATTCAAAATTAAAATATTAAAATTAACATATTAATGAAATTATTAGGAAAGTCACTTGGAAACTATGGAGCTTCACATTAGATTTTGTATCTTTGCCTTTGAACATACTGCTGTGCAGTTATGCATCCTGAGATGAACCTCTTGATCCCTAGAACGTCAGGACATACAAACATCCTTTACGACACTAGCTGTAGAGAATGCACAATAATTCTCAAGAGCTTTGAGACATTCAATGGGAAAAAAGGAATGTAGAAACCTCCATGTGTACCAAAGGCAAGCATGCCTAGGAGGAAAGGAGTTGTGCAGCCTGTAGGAAGAACTGGGTGCAGCAGAGATGAAGAAATTTATATTTAGTGTTCTGGGCAGTTATCTTTTAACAGAGAATCATCACCTCAATAGGAAAGGTTCTGATGAGCCATAGGAGAACTCTTGACTTTCTTATACATTGACACATACACCTAACCATAAAAGTTTTCAACTCAACTGTCTTTAGTATCTTCAGTGAAGCTGTTGGTGAGCTCTAAGCACTTGAGAGATACAAAGAGGGACTTTGCAAGCATGAGTGGCTTTGATTCCCAGTCCAGGAGATCTTCCAGGGCCTGCAGCCAGAGAAATGCTTTCTGACATGGGAGCAAGTAGAAGGGCCATCTGGCACATGAGATGGGTTTTTGTTTCCATGAAGAACTTCTATCTAAAAGTTATCAGGATCATAGCTCTTTCCGTGGTGAGTTCTTCCTTTTCGTTTAAGATAAATTCATTCAAAGTCTGGTAGATTCACACTTGTGATTATAAATGGAAAGATAAATTCTAAATCCTATGAAAGTAAGGCTTGAAATTTTAAACTATTCTGATCTCTACTGGTCTATATGATATTGTAACCATTTAGAATTAGTAAAAGTGACATATTGTGCCTGTCTTTGCAATTTTGCTCTTCAAGTCAAAGGACGTTACTATCTGTTTCACTATGAAAACTAATCCTGGTTTAGCTGTTTCTATGGCAATAATTGCCTGTCTCTATGACAATAGTGGTCTGACTATAGTAACTGTATCAAGAACAAAGACATTTTAACAATTTATTTTCATTTTTTTTTCTATTTTCATGGTCCTTACTTTCAAAATCTTGCTTTATTTTCCTATGTGAAGATATCTGTGTTGACTTCGCCCACTTCACCAAAATACCCTTTACTCAGTATGAGGCTTTGTTCTAAATTTGCAAACTGAAAAACAGATTCAGATTAGAAAGCAACACTCTTGCAGGTGGGGAGACGAGCTGGGGATGCTATTCTGTATTTTTCCAAAAATACTGGCCAGGTATGAGAGCACACTCCTGTAATCTCAGAACTCCAGATTCTGAGCCAAGATGATTGGGAATTCAACACCAGCTTGGGCTACATAGCAAGAACTATCTGATTAAAAAAAATAAAAGTAATAAATTGTGCTGGCTTTAGACTGGACACATGGCTAACAACATTCAATGATAAACAGGCCTTCTATAACAAGCCTAAAAGAACTCTGATGCTCCTTCCAAAGTAAAATAACTGGCATGATTATATGTTACATGTATTTGATAGCTGTCAAGTCATAGGAAGGACTTTTATTTTGTAATACTCAAGCAGGGACAATTATGGGTTCTCCCACGGACTGGCTATGTAACTATGGTGACATTATGTCAGTCCCTTGACCATCATCTTTTCCCCTAAAAACTTAACGATTGAGACTAAAATTTGCCACCCTGTAAATTTTTTTTTAATCTAAATATTATGCTTGGTGCACACTTCGCAATGAGGAGAACGATGTTATACTTCTAGGCAGATATTGTAACTAATCAAAACAATGTGCTGTGTGTTTTAGTTGGAGCATATGGCACAATTGCCTTCTGGAGTATAATGACAATAAACACACATAAGGATTTCAATGGCAATTGGTGTCTGAAGGAGGGACTCTTCCATGCATTTATTTGTCATGAGTCAAATTGCAGCTCCCTTGAGTTATTTTAGAAGATAGTTTTATGATATCTAAACATTTGTCTGCCAAATTTTATTATTTTTTTATATATGTGTCAAATGGCCCTATAATCTGCAGAGTTTATAAATGCTTTAGTGTCAATGATTCTTTTTTTTTTTCCTGAGACAGAGTTTCTCTGGATTCACTGTGTAGACCATGCTGGCTTTGAACTCACAGTGATCCATCTGCCTCTGCTTCCCTGATTACTGGCATTAAAGGCATTCACCACCACATCTGGTTGTGTCCCTGATTCCTAAGGTCTCTTCTATAATTGACAGTATTTCGGAGTTTTTGTGCCCTGCAGAAATCTTCTCTCATCCATGTACTAACCAGGCCCTTCCCTGCTTAGGTTGAGAGACAGGATGAGATCAGGGGCATTCTAGGTAGCATGGCCATAGACAACAATTGAAATGTCCTGTCTTAAACCTTTTAACTTTAGATTGTAACTAATTTCCCACAATGCTCATGAGATTTCTCTGTATCTCCCATGCTAGTCTTACAAGGGCAGTAACTGCACTGTTACTCACAGCTGCATCCCCAGTACCAGTAACTGTCTCTTGTATAGAATTGGTCCTCAGTTAGTGCTGCTGAATGAAGATCTCTCTGTGTCATTAGATTCCCAACATTGTCCATGCTGGAAGACGTTTCCCTCTCTATATATATCAACCTCTCATTCTAACATGAGATGGCATCCATGGATGGCATCCAATTTATATGTCTATATTCTAAATATAATCAGTTTCCAGACCAGATCTTGTAACTTACAAGATCATGTTCAGCCTTGTACCCTACATGAATACTCTGCCCTCTAAATGTGGTGTCGCTCTTACTATTAATGTAATAGCAATTCTATTAATACTAATACCCTTGTTACCCTGGGATATAAAAGCGTTCTTATCTCACACCCATTTCTTCTATTCAGAACGTCTCCTTTCTTTTCTTCTCTTGGGTATTGTTCTGGTGCCCTTGGAATGTTATTGGCCTTTGCTAGGCCCTGGGCTCTCCTAGACAGTTCTTTCCCCCTTAACTGAGACCTAACTGTTAGACCCACCACAGAGAGCCCTGTTCAGAGTGGCTTTTCTTGGTCTGCTTCCTGCTGTCCACCTCATCAGCCATTTCCTTTAGCATGGCAGTTCTCACAATGTAGGAGACTGTGAATCGCCCTTTCCCCTTATGGATTGGGTTTGTTCCTTCAACTAGGTTTTAGCTCTCGAGACTTCATGTTTCCTGTTCAGTCACTACATTTCAGTGGTAGGTTTAATGGGGGTCTGTCGGATGGGTATGTTCACAAGTGGTTGTTTAAGTCTGTAGTGATCTCTTTGTTCCTATCAAGATATAGTACTACTTCTGGTTATGTGAATCTTCAGGGAATATGTGAATCACTATCCAGGGAGACCTGGTATTGCTGATCTCTGGATCCTCAGAGGTTCTGGGCTTGTTTTCTGATGAGGTTTAGGCAACCTTTAGCTTCAAATTAATAAAAGAGAGCAAAAAAATGTTAATGCTGCACTTCCAAGCCACTTATTGTTTTACACTTGGTTAATTCTAATTGAATGTTCTTTCTATAGAAAATATTTTCAGAATTTTACTCATTGGACAAAGAATGGGACTTTAATCTGAAGTATGTTCTAAATTAATTTGTTTCTACAACTTAAGCATACATGGACAATTTTGTATTCCTCATAGGATTAAAATTCTAAACTATCTCCATAGACAAAATGAATATTTGTGAGTATGTTTTCTAAAAGGACATAGACACACCCTTTTAAATGGAAATGAAATGGTATAATCAGTGGGCATCTTCTTAGCTGCATTATATGTAGTATGGGAAGAACACAGAAGTCAGAAAGGATTTGCAATAGACAGCAGTAAGTGGTGACACTAAAGTTGCTTTCTTCTACTTGCTAAGGAAAACAGACATCCTAAAGCATAGTGTCCTCAAAATATGTCTAGTATAGTGTGGCTAAGCTGTTTCATGTAAACACCTAGGTTTTAATATTTTTGGTTCACCATCTCTGTTGCAACTACTCTACTCTGCCATTGTGCCCTGAAAGGAATGAATGTCCATAAGGAAATCCTAGGAGTTGCTGAGTTCTAATCAAACTTAATTTACAGCCATTAAAAGTTTAATTTTATATAATTTTAAATTTATATGATTTTCACATTCCAGGAATATTTATTCTTGACTGTTCTCATTGTTCAAAAAATGTGAAAAAAAATTTTTTTAGTTTGTATATGATACAAAAATAACAAAAGGGACACATTTGTTGCAGGCTATAATTTATCTGTTTCCGGTAATGACATTTCTACTTCTACAAGACTCACGTGAATGGCCTTGTCTCTACCCTCATGCATTAGCATGCTTAGTGCTGAAGAAATGAGAGCAATATGCAAAGACATTGAAGGAGTTCCCCAAAAAGCACCTATGCCTAGAAAGCAAAAAACAAAAACAAAAGACAAAAGAGAAAAACATTCTACTGTCAGCTCCCCAAGCCTTGAAATGGGTAATGGAAATGAAAAATAGAACAAGAAGCTACTAATATAGAAATAATTTAGAAAAGTTTCTATTTTGCAACAAAAATGAACATGAAAATAGTTACTTATTTAGATTGAGTACAGCATATAATATTTAAGACTTACAGGCTGAAAAGAAATTATTAAAAGCCCTACATTGTTACTTTTAATGTCCCATCTAGTTGGTCTACATTTAACTGACACGGGACCCTTACCCCCTTTATTTAAAGCAAAATTGAGAACTTGGGCAAGGAGATTTCTCACCTAACTTTGTGCATAGTGTCAGTAGGACTTGGGCATCTTAAACTTTGTAATGCTGGCTGTGGCAACAGAAATGATGGAACTCACTGGTCCTAAGCCTGCCCTGCCCACTACTGCTGTTTCCAGAGAGCATCACACCCCAACCATCTGTTCCTTTCTCTATGGCCATCAGTAGTCTAATCCTCACCTTTTGAGAAAGAAGCTCCTGGTGGTGGGGAATCAAAGTGGAGTGCTGGTGGAGTGAACAATTGAAATTCTATCTGTGGAAATACCTGAACAGTTCCTCCAGACCACAGTCGCAGAATCTTAAGATAGGATTTCTCATAGAAAAGCTAGACCATCAAGCCTGTACATCCAAAGGAAACTACATGTGGTATTTTAAAAGCCATTGTTCTTCAGTGACAGCTAGCTTTGATTTGATGGACATATAAGTGTTTCATTGCCTCAGACCAAATTACTGACTTGTCTTTGTTCTTAGTGAAAAACAATACAATGAAGCAGAGTACATTCGTTGTTAATTTGCTAGATAAAATCGAACTACACCAGGCAGCACAAATCTGAGTAGACAAACTGGGATCTGAATCCCCATGATACTACTTATAACCTTGTTGAAGTAGCTTAAACAGAATGTGATTCCTCTTTTGTAAATATGAATGCTCTGATAATAGCAGTAAAAATACTGACAATAATCATGCCTCCTGGGATGATGTGAATGTTAAATGAGATATCATGTCTAGGCTTTCTGGCTCAATGTCATGTTAGAAACAATGTCTTGCGCAGAAGAGACGTTTGACAAAATACTTGTTGGATGAATTAAGGGATGAAGAGAAAGTGCCAGACTCCTAACAATTGTCCAATAAGTGCTAGAAAAAGAGCCATTCTTTTGTTCCTAGATACTCTCGCTGATTTACTAAGGATTCAACATTGCTATATAAATCCAAACCACAAGCTTTTTAGCTGCTAAGTCCTCACAATGGGCTCAGATGTGCTACTCAGTAGTCTGTTTCATATGAATATACTAACAAAATCAATAGGTATATGCCAGCATGCCCAAACAAAGCATCATTTTCCTCTGCCCTGGACTCTTCTGAGAGAAACCACCTACCAGTCTTGACTGATATTTTCCAGTAGTAATTCCATTTTGATCACTGGACAACTTTCTGACATTGAGGCGTGAAGGCCCAGCTTGTCTGTTGCTTCTTCCGAAGGAGCATGAAAAATGATGTTAACTTCCAGTATGTTTGAACTGTCAACAAAAAGAAACAAGGGAAAGGGCAGCTTTTAAGAGAACCTTGAAACAATGTCTGTGTTCCTTTGCACATTTCTTTGTGGCTTTCAATCTCCCTTGCCTGCCTGGTTCCTCTGATAATTCACACTGAGTGGTCAGAATGGGACTCACTGCATTGAGCACTTAGTGTGATGCTTCTGAAGGGCTCCTTGCTGTCCGTGGTCCTTGCTGCAATGGGAAAACTGAATGGGTCATTCATGATGCTCTTATTCTCTCTACTGAAGCAGTATGTTTTACCCTTCATTATCTTCTACATCTCCTAAAATCAAATTTGGAAAGTTCACTCTTTCTGGCAGAGTCAGCCAGAAAAGAGAAGAAGAGTGAGAAAGAATGGAAGAAAAGGAAAATGGAGAAAGAAAAGTTAAGGGTAAAATAAACAAGATAGAGTTGCACAGCACTCCTGTTTGGCTCTCTGGATGCTACATTTCAGCGCTCCAATTTGAGCTCTGCTTATTTTCAGTGCAGTTTCTGCCTTTGGGTGTATGAAACCACTTAACATAAAACACTCAAGAAATAATCTCTTACCTAGGGTCACTCAAAGAAAAGCAAAAATAATGTTGTAGGAAAAGTTAGGATACTTTACTATGATGCATAACCTACCATGTAGTAGCTTTCTGAGACGTAATTACATGAAGATTAGCTCCAAGAGTAATAGCTTGTGCTCTGGGTGTAGTTCCGCATCAACTGCCTCAGCTTTCGATGGGCACTTGGGTAGTTCTCTCACAGCTCAGTATGTTACAGAAGATATTAAGGGACTGATATTAAGGCAGCCAGTTTACTCAGCCACACACTTTGTAGAATGAATGTGAATTTGTCTTTATTTATATTTTTATTGCTTGTTGTTGTTATTGTTGTTGTTGCTGCTGTTGTTTTTCTTGAGATTGGGGTCATATGTTGCCCAGGTTAGTGTCTAACTTGCTATGTAGTTCAGACTGTCATTGAAGTTCTGATCTTACGGATCCCACCTACCTAATTCTGGAATACAAGCAGGTGCCACTCCACCCAAATTCAGTCTTGCTAGGCATTAGATCCAGGCTTTGTACTTGCTATGCAAACAACGACATCCCCAGACACTGAAAATTATTTTCAGACTGAGACTTTTGAGACAGATAGGGAATTCTACACACACACTGTAAACACGTCTATGAAACTAAGCAATGGGGCTCAAAGGTAAAAACAAGATGTTCTTTACTAGGCTTGGTTTGCTCTACTTTGCCATTGCCATCCGTATACCTTTGCTCTCAAGTCTTTTCTTTCCTCATGCCTATAATTCAGATGACATATCAAATTTACTGACTACGGTTTGTTCATGGAACAGAGTCATTACAATGGTGTGTAACGTAGAGTCTTCGTACTCTTTGCCTTCCACACTGACAAAGGATAAAACCTCATGATCGACCTGAGGATGGAGCAAAAGGATCATGAAGGGGAAACAATCTCTCATACACTTTGGACTCACCAAGAAAAATTCGCTTGAGTTGCTGATGATCAACAACCTTAGACTGAAGGATAATGAGAAATAAGACATGAGGTTTCCAGGGAGATGTGTTGGGGGCTACTGGGAAGAATTAGAGGAAGGGGGTGGAGGTGGATATGATGAAGATACATTGTAAACATATACAAAATCTGGAAAAAGTAAATGTAATACTGTAAAGAAAAGCTAGAAATGGAGGAAAACATACACACGGAATCAGAATCTTTTTAGAATTTGATGAATAAGAGGTGTGATGTTCAACCCAGTCTGATGGCGTTATTCCAAAGTTTACCATAATGAGTCACCTGTTTTGTTTTTGTTTTTGTTTTTGTTTTTTTCCACAAGGAATCTAATCTAGTTTTATAGTGAAACACAGTACTCTGGATTTAGGGCAATTCTTGGAGCTTTGAAGATCTTTCTATTTATCAGATACACTATATTCTGTCTCATTTCATTTAAGCACCATAATCTGTAAAAGAATGTTTTTTAAGGAACATTTTCTTATCTTCTACATGCTTATAATAGCTGGATTTAATTAGCAGTTACTATAGAAACACAGAATATAATATGCATCTGTTTTTGTCTTTATCAGCAAAACTCACATATTTACTAAGTTGAAGTTTAAGAAATTAATTTTTGGGTCTTACCTCCTTAGTAACTCATCCCATTTCCTTATTCCAAATTTATATAAGAGGTTTGATCAGTTAAACTCAGTGAAGAAGGGAAGGCGTTGGGAACTGGGTTGATCCAAATGTCATACACAAGAACTTAAAAAAGGAAAAAAGGCACCCTTGAATTATTTTTGCCATGTTCTAGAATGTTTTCTTGTTAATCATTCAAGGCTCATGAAGAACCAAAATGTCAGCCTTAAATATCCACCTTGGTAGATTTGGTGTAAATAGGTATTTAAAACACTTGGTGTTTTTAAAAAATGTAACTTTAAAGATTAATAATTCTGAGGCTAAACATTGAATGACATAATCCTGTTGAAATATCATTTTATATAATGGATGTATTGAAATTTTCATCATATTAAAAGAAATACATTGCTTTTAGAAATAGTTATTACTAATTCTAGTTATGGACATAAAAATTAGTTCAGCTTTTATATACATCCATTATCAGCACAGGATGGAATTTCATTTGGCCTGCAATTTGACATATTAAGCTTAAAAATATATATAATGTATCCATATATATATATATATATATAATATATATATATATACACATGAGGTACCATTTAGACAAAAAAAGCTCAATTTTAAATGTATACAAACATATACACATGTGTGTAAATTACATTCCTAATACATAATGAGTCATTTTTTGGTTTAGATACTCTTTATACAGGAGATTATAAAATTCTGACTTTTGCACAAATTAGTCACTTTAGCCTCTTTTTATATCTCTTTGTTCTATATTGTGTTAAGTACAATCTATCCTATATAGTCTTAGTTTAACCACTAGCAATCTATTTTATATAGTAATAACTTAACCATTAAAGTATCTCTAATGAAAGACTAAGTTTTGAAGGGCAAAATGAATGCCTGTTTCACCAAATGAACTTACATATTCATAAATAACAGTGTTAAGCTTACATTTACCCAGCATAACATGATCTCTAGCAGATACAAATATCCTCCATTAAAAACTGTTTTGTGTTTGTTTTTGGTTTCCTGTCAGTGTTTAAATAATTATATAAATGGTTAGACTTCAGGGCCCAGATATTTAATTCATGTTTAATTTCTATGATAGTAGAAAATAGTATGGAAAAGACAGCATTCCTGTCTTCTCATCAGCTTTTAGAGCAGACTATCAGAATACACTGTCTCTAAATCAAGGCAACTGAAGTTTGGGTCAAAAACATTGAATGTAATTTTACACATTATAATTCCAGAATAAAGGATGTATATTTACCAACTGTTTTTCTGCATACAGTTTTGTGTCATTGAGCACATTGAATGTGGTTATTTATAGAAAGAAAAAGCATCTTGGTTTTAAAAATTAAAAAGAAACTAAAATAATTACAGTTGTTATTCAGAAAAAAAGGCATTTAACATCCATAACCAATTTATGTTCTACCCGGTGCTTCTTTCTCCTTCAACATTTAGTTAGCAAATCCTTTTTAAGCTTAATATGTCAAATTGCAGGCCAAATGAAATTCCATCCTGTGCTGATAATGGATGTGTATAATAGCCACAAAGAGCTTTCATAAAGTATAATTTCACTGGTGCATTGCTATAATACATAACCAATTTAATTTGAAACTAAGCCAGAGGTGCAGTAATATATTTATACAACTAATATTGTTAAAATCTTAATTTCGTCCTCTCTGGTTTTAAATTACAAGTTCCTTTAGAAGAAAACCCACTTATGAAGAGCATAATGGTTTTTACTTTCGCTATCCTATTGTGATAGCTTTTATAGTTTTCCCATCATCTTACCACTTACATTTCCATGAGACACTTAAAGCATTACTGTAGAACATGCATGAGCCTAGGTAAAATTTTACAAATTATATTTCTTAATAGTAAAATGTGTATAATCTATAAGTGCTTAAGGAGTTATCATATTAACCCTTATTGTGAGTATTATTATAAGTATGGGTACATGTAATATAAAGTTAGATAGTACCATTTCATAGACCTCCCAAACTGTATCATTTACATTTCTTTCAATAGCTAATAAAATGTGTATTTATAGGGGCTGTAGATACCTTAGCAGTCAAGACTACTGGCTGTTGCTGCTCTGCCAAAAGACATGGGTTCAATTACTAACTCTCAAATGGTGGCTGACAGTTTTAACTTTAGGGAAAAAGTATTAGGGTTACAAAGTTACTGATATTTCTGTATATGAGGTTGCATTGTGGTTATGGTATCATTATTGCTATCATGGTGCACTACTTGGATTCTGGTGGTTGCTTTATTGTTCATCACTTCACGGGTCCCATCTAAACCATAGCAACGTTATTCTAATAATTATGTAAGGAAATTAGATTCTGAAGACAAAATATGAATTTAAATATTTCACCCTACCAGATAAGTATGCTAAACTATTTAATAGAAAATGCAGTATGGGCTTCTAACAGTTGCACTGGAGAGCTTGCATGACCACGAAGTGTGGCTATTCCCATTGGTCCCTTCAGGATACTGACATCACTGTTGACTATTCCTAATTAAAGCTGAAGAAACCTAATGGTAAATAAAAAATCCCCCGCCTTAAAGAACAATGCTAAGTAATATATATATTATATGCTAAATAATGCTAATATACTATATGCTAAATAATGCTAAATAATATATATATATATGCTTTACTAAATGTAAACTTACCTTAAAATTTAGTTTTGAGTCTACGCAGTTATTTGATGTATTTTACATCAGTGACATTTTGAGCAAGAATTTCTGACAGTATTCTTTCTTTTTCAAATAGTGGCTAGCATTCAGAAGCTTCCTGCCGCCTCTGTTCTAACAGACATCAACTTCCCAATGAAAGGTCGGAAAGGAATGGTAGATTGGGCAAGGAATTCAGAAGATCGAGTCGTCATTCCAAAAAGTATTTTTACTCCTGTGTCATCAAAAGGTAATAATGAGAAATAATATGAGCTGTGAACAAACATTTCTGACAGGGTCACTTATTAAAGCATAAAGTATAATCCTTCATATATCACTTAAGGTTGAAATCCTTTACAAACATGTTTGTAAAGTAATTTTGTAAAAGTAGACAACTTGTCCTTGGTCTGTAAGTTACTTAAGAAGAAGATGTATTAAAGTGGGGGAAAGTAACCACAAACTAGTGACCTCAGCGTGGTGTGGTCATGTTTCGCTACTGCTACTAACAATTTTCTCCCAGAATAAAGCACATGGCATAATCCTTTACTTTAGATGTTGAAATGTGATGGCTTTTTCAAGTCAAAGTAATTTTGTTGTTATTGTTGTTTTTATTTCACCTTTTGTTGCTTTTGTTGTTGTTGTTGTTTAAATCTCTCCTTAAAATGAATTTCTGTTTCTAGATATTATGTTGGAGTAAATATCACATGTAAGAAAAAAATTATTTGTGCTAATATCAGGTAACTTCTTATATTAGCTTCAGGAGAGGCATTGTGATCTTAATTTTCAGACTGGTGATCCAGAACTTAATTGAAATCCTTTAAATGATGAGAGGAAGGACCCAATCTCAGCCTTTTCAGTGAAAAGATTGATGCTTATGTAAAACCATCACAAACACTATTGTCTAAACCTACCCGGGCAAGACAAGGCGGTGGGGCTGACTTACCTAGGCATGGCTGAGAATGTTTCAATTTCTTCTATCTGGCTTTATCTTTGCGCGTGGGCAAGGTTTGAAATAACCTTGTGATTAATGGATTAACGTTTTGTATTGTTATACTTTTGTGTGGTTTTACTAACAGCTTTTTACTTTATTATTCCCAGAATTGGATGACTCATCTGTATTTGTTCTTGGAGCAGTCCTATACAAAAACTTGGACCTAATTTTGCCCACTTTGAGGTAAGCTACAAAGGAATAAGCTGTTGTAATCTTTGTAAATTATTTAAATGTGATTATGGCTCATTCTACGAAGTGCTCAAACTACCTTTAGTAGTACAAAGGGCTTTTTAAATGAAACAGAAAAGAGCAATTTAATGAATAGGTTATTATCATATTATGTATCTCAAAACAACTACCCAAGACAATTTTGGTGTCTGATTAAAGCTCCACTACTCTTTTGTTACTAATCAGGACTTACCTGAAGATTAGAAAGAAAAGAAAAGAAAAGAAAAAAAAAAACCCTCACTACTCTCTAATAGAATGGGTCATTGTAAAATTCATCTGACTTCTCCTTTTCTTTCTATTTAATGCTACTCTTCACTGACATCATAGGAAAATAAAGTAGGACAGTAGCTGGGAAATCATGGTTTTCTACTTCATTTGCATAAAAACTCAGTTTGCTCCAAAATAAAATTTCAATTACAGCTACAGTAAGAAAAAAAATACTCTTCAATTAAAGGAGACTATTTGGGGAGGAAATCCATCTATTTCTTTGCTCTCAGATATTAAAAATAAACTTCGATTAAGAATTCCACCAATATTCATTCCTGTGTTCTATTGTCTCACCCACTTTATTAAGTCTCACAGGGAATATCATTTGCATCTATTTGCATAGTGATCTTATTACTCAGAATGACTTACTTCCTGACAGCACTTCATTTGGAGGATTAAGACAACGTTTTATTTTGTTTAACAGAACCATACTTGCTGTGAGCTCTTTCTGCATGCTCTCATAAATAAAGCCTTCCAATCAGTAGGGAGTAGAGCATGGAAATATTGTGCACAGTTTTATCAGAGGCATAACAAATGGTCTAATAAATAAACCCAATTAGAGTTGAACCCAGAAGAAAAAAGGCCTCCTAACAAGATAGAAGAAATTAGTCGGGATTCTTCAATGACATCCTCTCTGCTTATTATTAATGTAGGTGGTAGGTCACCCTGGTCTCTCCCAACCACAAGGACCCTTCTGTGGATTGAACTTAGATTTGCTCAATTTGTATGGATTAGAGTTGGACAATGCTCTGCTGGGAACGTAATTTGAGACTAGTATGTTTATTCTAAACCTCTCCAGTGGTTTCATATGCACACCAACAGATAAAATATATGCATGCCTCTAAATGGCAAAAGAAGAGAGGCTTCTCAAGATTCAAAACTGCCCAGATAAAGTTAGATCCTTATTTCCAACGGGAGGTCACTTAGAGACATTTATAATTGAAGAATTCTTGTCTAGACATTATCAGGTGACTTGTTTTAATTTTGCTTGAACATCTTAAAAGCTTCCAAAATTTCTCTAATCACTCAGTAATTTATTTAAACTGCCTTGAGCTCAACTTAAATAGAACCCTTTCTTGGATGTTTGTACTCTTTGTTATTGAAGTCAACAGGGAGGACAAGGTAAATATTAACGTAAGATCATAGAACACTTTACCTGATTATTTCTTTTCTAGAGAGGCCAACAGAGTTGCATGGTTAACTCTGTTGTGGATAATATAATTAATTAAGTATTCTCACATGTACAGTGGGAGACACATTGTTCCAAGTTTGAGAAATCAATGTAGCAAAAAAAAAATTGGAAATTTGTCAAGTATATACCATTTTCAAAGGAAAGAATGAAGAAAGAAAACTATTAGTGTTTCAAATTTTTTTAATTTTAAAATTGTGTTCCTGATGATATATAACTGAAATAATGTGTCCATGAAAAGTTATTAAACGAATGGAACAGAAAATCATGTGGAAGACTGTATCTCATAACCTTCTGTGTTGTAAATGGATTAGGTAGAGCCTGGGACAGTGTTGTACTATGTAAAATATGGCAATTGATCTTAAAGGTTCTTTTCTGCTTCAAATATTCTACTTTATTGTAAAAAGTAAATGTATCTTCTGTACACCAAAGCTTTTAGTAACCTTTGTGTAAGAATAAGAAGTGTATGACAGTACAAATCACAGAGAGATATAGAAATAGTTACTGTGTTTTACTGCATAATTGGTTGACTATAGGTAACAATAAACGATGAATATTTAAAATAGCTATAAGAAAGGATTTCAAATGTTCTTTTCATAAGGTATTGATTTTCACAAAGTATTGATTGTGAAAGTGATCAGTATGCCAATTATTCTGTTTGAATATTACACATGGAAACAGTATGGGCACAGATTCTCCTATTTCTCATAAATATTAACAATGAGGTCAAGGGAAGTTGTTTAGAGCATTATTTATAGTTATTTAGTAAATGGCTGTAGGAGATACTATGTGTGGATCATTATCTAGAAATAAAATTACTAGAAAGCTCAGCATAAGATGTCTGCTAATAGAATCTTTGAATGCAAAAATATTAGTGTTTATGATTTTTTGGGTAGTTTTTTTGTTTTATTTTTTTTGTTATTGTTTTTGCTTATTTAATATCTGAAATGTATCACCTAAGCACACACGGTGTTTTTCCACTTTTGAAAAATTCTTCCAGAAATGTAAGACCAGCATTAAGATCTCTGAATTTTGTACTTTGGTATAATTATTTTCAAATATAACTAGCAACTATGAAAGACGATCAAATATAGTGTTTCAAATCAACATCATTAATAAAGTTTTCCTCATATAAGAACAGTTAAAATTTGTATGTTACGTTTTCTTTTTACTTTGTTCATTTTTAATTCTCTTGAGCCAATGTGTATCCACCATCCTTCCGTCTATAATTTTTATTTTTCTATGTCTTAGCTATGTCTTTCCCCTTTAAAATTGAGAAAGTCTTTGATCTTAGCCATTCTGATGGGTGTAAGATGGAATCTCAGAGTTGTTTTGATTTTCATTTCCCTGATGACTAAGGAGGTTGAGCATTTCTTTAAGTGTTTCTCAGCCATTTGATATTCTTCTGTTGAGAATTCTCTGTTTAGTTCCAAGCCCCATTTCTCAATTGGGTTATTTGGTTTGATGGTGTTAAATTTCTAGAGTTCTTTATATATTTTGGATATTAGACCTTTGTCAGGTTGGTGTAGGGTTGGTGAAGATCTTTTCCCAATCTGTAGGCTGTCGCTTTGTTCTCTTGACAGTGTCTCCAGCCTTACAGAAGCTTCTCAGCCTCATGAGGTCCCATTTATTAATTGTTGACATTAAGGCCTGGGCTGTTGGTGTTCTGTTCAGGAAGTTGTCTCCTGTGCCAATATGTTCCAGGCTCTTCCCCACTTTTTCTTCTAAGTGACTTAGTGTCTCTGGTTTTATGTTGAGGTCTTTAATCCACTTGGATTTGATCAAAAACTCAAGCGACACCACATGCTGGCGAGGATGTGGGGAGAGAGGAACACTCTTTCATTGCTGGTGGGAATGCAAACTAGTACAACCACTTTGGAAATCTATCTGGTGCTATCTCAGAAAACTGGGAATAGGGCTTCCTCAAGACCCAGCTATTCCACTCCTTGGAATACACCCAGAAGATGCACCAGCACACAACAAGAAAATTTGCTCAACCATGTTCATAGCAGCCTTATTCAAAATAGCCAGATCATGGAAACAGCCTAAATGTCCCTCAGTAGAAGAATGGATAAAGAAACTGTGGTACATATACACTATGGAATACTACTCAGCTATTAAAAACAAGGAATTCCCGAAATTTGTGGATAAATGGATTGAGCTAGAAATGATCATAATGAGTGAGTTAACCCAGAAGCAGAAAGACTCAAACGGTATATACTCACTTATATCTGTATACTAGCCCAATGGGCATGTCCCACAAAAGCCTTCCCTTACCAGGAAACTGGGACAGAGAGGAAGACATCCTATTGGGACTCTAGATGAGAGAACCATGGGAGAATAGCAATGTAGAAGGATCCAGTGGGTCCTAGAAACCTACAAGTAGAATATTATGATAGGCAGATTTGGGCTAAGGGGTCCCGCTCAAACTAAGGCACTAGCCAAGACAATATAGGCGGTGAAATTTAAACCCCTACCCAGATCTAGCCAATGGACAGGACAGTCTCCACACTTGAGTGGAGAGAGGGATGACTTTCTCACGTACTCTGGTGCCTCACATTTGACTATGTCCCCTGGAGGGGGAGACCTGGTGGCACTCAGAGGAAGGACAGCAGGTCACCAAGAAGAGACTTGATACCCTATGAGCATATACAGGGGGAGGTAATCCCTCTCAGGAACAGTCATAGGGGAGGAGAAGAAGGGGAAAATGGGAGGGAGGGGAGAATGGGAGGATACAAGGGATGGGATAACCATAGAGATGTAACAAGAATAAATTAATTTTAAAAAGTTATTAAAAAAATAAAAAATAAAATGAGAAAGTCCACTGCCAGTGAGATAGCTCAACCTCCCAGCAATCCTGATGACCTTAGTTCAAACTCCAGGACTACCATGGTAGTAGGAAAGACCTGATGCTGCAAGTTTTTTTTTGACCTCTCCATGGATGCTGCTATATGTACAAACCCACACACACCACACACACATATACTCAAACACATATACATAATGAATAAATACATTTTTTCCAAAACAGAAGATAAAATTAAGAAAATTAGAATTGTTCCCTCAAGGAAAGGAAGTATGTTCTACTTGAGTCTAAATCACATGGGTGCTCTTCTCTGCACACCACTTTCATTGTTTTTGAAAAAAACTTATCACAGCTAAAAGTTAGGCACCCTAATTAGGTATAGTGGTACACTATTGTAATTCTACCATTTAAGAAACAAAGGCAGGAGTATTGAGAGTTTGAGGCCACTTTGAGCTCTGAATGAAAGAAAAAAAAAAAAAAAAAAAAAAAAAGCATACATCTCATTCTTGTGTCCTAGAAGGAGAGGATTATACATTAGCAATTTGTGTTTCCATGCTGGTGACAATCTGGCCTCATGTAAGCAAGGTGAAGATTTTTTTTTCATTTTTGCCTTTTTCTGGGATAGACTAGAAAGGTAACTCATCTAGCCTAGACAACAGGGTCAATGAGGAAGGTGATAGAGCTATACATAAACTCTACTCCATATCCAGAAATTCTGAAGTCTCCAGGCTGGCTATCTCAGACACTGCTGTGAAAAGCTTATATCTTGCCATTACATTTTTAAAGGCCAATTTGGCAATGTCAAGAAACTGAGAAATGTATTTCCTTGATAGAGCAATTCTACTTCTAAAAATTATCTTATGAAAATTATGTCTAAGAAAAGAGACTAGTATATCGAAGCATACATCAAGCCACAGATTCTACAAATACTTGTAAACAATCTTTTAATTGATCATATTCCTGGTTTTGTAAGGAACCCACATTACTTCTGAGTGTTTAAGACATAGACAAATGAAATCATGTTTTAGTGCATTTAATTTTGAGATAACAAAAGGTGCCTAACTGAACTTTAATTAAATTCCATTTTATTAAATTGTATTAATATTATCTTATTAACTTTTATTAAATTCCATTGCAATACTAAAATTATAGGAAAGGGCTGGGGAGATGGCTCAGCAGTTAGAGCACATATTACTCATCAAGGATGGGTGTTTCATTCCCAGCACTGGATTCAAAATTGGCTAAAACTCAAGCAGCTAGTTGCCTTCTTTTGGGCTCTCTCACATGCACAAACCCACATGCAGATACACATGAACACAAATATTTTTTAAAATGATAATAAAATCAAACATTAAAAATTGCTACATGAAATAAATAGAATGCCAAAGATAGAAGAAGAAGAAGGAGGAGGAGCAGGAGGAGAATGAGGAGGAGGAAAAGGAGGAGAAGGAGGAGAAGGAGGAGAAGAAGGAGAAGAAGGAGAAGAAGGAGATGAAGAAAGAGGAAGAAACAACCACAGCATTTTAACTAGTCATAGACAATTATCTTTGAGAAAAGGAATTAAACACAAATGAGAAAAGAAATTTATCTAACTATTAGTAATATAAAGGAAAACCAAGACCATCGGTTATACCCCCAGGCATTCAGGAAAGACCATGAACACTCAGCTTCCTCAGGGATGACTGTCCCATAGTGTCAAGTCCTATACTATGGACTGAGGATCCGACTTCATTCTCAGTGTGCAAAGGTCGTTTTCATTTTGTGAGGTTCCCAGTCTTTCTTTGTTCCATCATAGAGACATTTGACATTTAAATTGTCCTTGGTATCAAATTGACATGACTAGGTATACAAAATAATATAGTATTACATAATGCATAGAAAATCTAGGCTTTATTTAGTCAAGCCTTTTAAAACAGAATTTACATCCCAGGTCATTAGCATTTTCTATTTCTGTCTCTGTTAGACAACCAAGCCTGAAATCAAGTCTTTCTCCTCACTCACACCACCAAGTCTGGAACTTCCAAACGTTGAATTTCTGATTTGTAATTGCTAAGCAAGCCACCTGTCTTCTGACTTAATTTATATCTAAAGATTAACTTATTTTGTTCTATTGTGTGTGCATGAGTGTTTTGCCTGCGTGTAGGACTGTGTACCATGTGTGTGCATGGTACTTGTGGAAGGCAGAAGAGGGCACTTTATCCACTAGGACTGAAGTTACAGGTTACTGAGCCACCCTGTGTGTGCTTGAATTGAACCTGGCTCTTCTGGTAGACCTTCCAGTGATCATAACTGCTGAGCCACCTCTTTAGTCCCTGATTTTATTTTTAAGAGTAAATGTATTTATCTTATCCTGATAAAGTGCTTTGATACCATATTACATCAAATCTATTATGTTTCCAGTGCATCTAAATTGAGGACCTTATTTTAAGCAATAAGTAAAAATTTTTATTGTAAAATAGAAAATGACTATGAGACTTTTGATAACTGTCAATAATCAGTTGATGTATTTTTTTCATATCATGCTGGGCTACACTTTACATGTATTATCTATTTTACTGCCCCTCCATCAGTATTTCTATAACAGAATAGCAAATTTTGTTGTTAAAAATAACATAACAAAATTTTCCATCACAAATATTTCAGGTGTCTGTAGTTAAACATGTCCACCTATGGTATAATGGGTCTCTAGGGTTTTTTTTTTATTGGAAAATCGAGGCACCGCACTTTCCATCTACTTAGTTTCATGGAAGAGTTTAAGAATTGGTGTTAGGGTGGTTTTTTTGTTTGCTTGTCTTTGTTTTAGTGTTCCAATAATTCTCCAGTGCAGCTATCTGCACTGAGATTTCACGATTGTATTTAAAAACTATTTTATCTAATTAAATCTTATTAGTTTCATATTTGTATATATGTATACATATACATATATATAGTTCATAGTAGTGATATAGACCCATAACATTAGGTCTTCCCAGATGTTGATTTATTTCATGATGGAGTCTTAGAGGACTACACATATCTAAGTATTCACCTATTTTGTACAGGATATACCATCTGTTGGCACAGAATTAATTTCTTATAGAAAATGTGGCCATCATTTCTTTTTTAATATATTTTATTTATTTATTCATATTACATCTCAATTGTTATCCCATCCCTTGTATCCTCCGATTCCTCCCTCCATCCCATTTTCCCCTTACTCCCCTCCCCTATGACTGTGACTGAGGGGGACTTCCTCCACCTGTATATGCTCATAGGGTATCAAGTCTCTTCTTGGTAGCCTGCTATCCTTCCTCTGAGTGCCACCAGGCCTTCCCCTCCAGGGGACATGGTCAAATATGGGGAACCAGAGTTCCTGTGAAAGTCAGACCCCACTCTCCACTCAACTGTGAAGAATGTCCTGTGCATTGGCTAGATCTGGGTAGGGGTTTGAGGTTTACTGCACGTATTGTTCTTGGCTGGTGCCATAGTTTGAGCGGGACCCCTGGGCCCAAATCCGCCCATCATAATGTCCTTCTTGTACGTTTCTAGGACCCTCTGGATCCTTCTATTTCCCCATTCTTCCATGCTTCTCTCACCTAGTCCCAATAGAATGTCCTCCCCTCTGTCCCACTTTCCTGGTAAGTGAAGGCTTTCATGGGACATGCCCCTTGGGCTAGTATGCAGATATAAGTGAGTACATACCATTTGAGTCTTTCTGCTTCTGGATTAACTCACTCATTATGATCATTTCTAGTTCAATCCATTTGTCCACAAATTTCAGGATTCCTTGTTTTTAATAGCTGAGTAGTATTCCATAATGTAAATGTACCACAGTTTCTTTATCCATTCTTCTAATGATGGACATTTAGGCTGTTTCCATGTTCTGGCTATTATGAATAAGGCTGCTATGAACATGGTTGAGCAAATGTTCTTGTTATATGCTTGAACATCTTCTGGGTATATTCCAAGGAGTGGAATAGCTGGGTCTTGAGGAAGCCTTATTCCCAATTTTCTGAGATAATGCCAGATAGATTTCCAAAGTGGCTGTACAAGTTTGTATTCCCACCAGCAATGAAGAGTGTTCCTCTCTCCCCACATCCTCACCAGCATGTGGTATTGCTTGAATTTTTGATCTTAGCCATTCTGATGGGTGTAAGATGGAATCTCAGAGTTGTTTTGATTTTCATTTCCCTAATGACTAAGGAAGTTGAACATTTCTTTAAGTGTTTCTCAGCCATTTGATATTCTTCTGTTGAGAATTCTCTGTTTAGTTCTGAGCTCCATTTCTCATCTGGGTTATTTGGTTTGGTGGTGTTTAATTTCTTGAGTTCTTTATCTATTTTGGATATTAGAGCTTTGTTAGGTATAGGGTTGGTGAAGAACTTTTCCCATTCTGTAGGTTGTCACTTTGTTCTGTTGCCAATGTCTCCTGCCTTACAGAAGCTTCTCAGCCTCATGAGGTCCCATTTATTAATTGTTGACCTTAAGGCTTGGGCTGTTGATGTTCTGTTCAGGAAGTTGTCTCCTGTGCCAATGTGTTCCAGGCTGTTTCTCACTTTTTCTTCTAACTGATTTAGTGTCTCTGGTTTTATGTTGAGGTCTTTGATCCACTTGGACTTAAGTTTTGTGCATGGTGACAAAAATGTGTCCAGTTGCATTTTTTTACATGTAGACATTCAGTTAGACCAGCAGCATTTGTTGAAGATGCTATCCTTTTCCATTGATTATATTTGGCTTCTTTGTCAAAAATCAAGTGACCATATATATGTGTGTGATTCATATCTGGGTCTTCGAATCAAATCCACTGATCAACCAGCCTATTGCTGAGCCAGTACCATGCTGTTTTAATTACTGTTGCTTTATAGACAGCTTGAGATCAGGTATGGAGAGTCTTCCAGAGAATCTTTTATTGTATAAGATTGTTTTAGCTATTCTGGGTTTTTTGTTTTTCCATATGAAGTTGAGAATTGAACCTTCAATGTCTTTAAAAAATTGTGTAGGTATTTTGATAGGGATTGCATTGAATCTGTAGATTGCTTTTGGTAAGATGGCCATTTTTACTATGTTAATTCTCCCTATCCATGTCATCTTCAATCGTTTTCTTCAGAGTTTTGAATTTTTTTTTTCAAAGAAGTCCTTCACTTGCTTGGTTAGAGTAACTCCTAAACATTTTTTATTGCTCCTGGCTAACTTTGAAGGGTGTAGTTTTCCTAATTTCTTCCTCTGCATGATTGTCATTTGTATATAGGAAGGCTACTCACTTTTTTGAGTAGCCGATTTGCTGAAGGTGTTTATCAGCTATAGGAGTTCTCTGTTGGAATTTTGGGGGCCACTTATGTACACTATCATGTCTTCTGCAAATAGGGATAATTTGACTTCTTCCTTTCCCATTTGGATCCCCTTGATCTCCCTTCGGATCTTGAACTGCTTTATTGTTTTCTTTCAGCTGATTGTTTTATATTCCTGAGTTTCTCCCATTGCCTCTTTATAGGCCTTCAGAACTCGAACAGTTTTATTTATTTTCTTCATATGGCTGTTTCTATTTTCCTGAATTTTCCCAGTGCCTCTCTATAGGCTTCTTTTATGTCTTCCACCTGTTTGGCTGTGTCTTCCTGCATTAATTAAGAATTTTATTTGTTTCCTCCATTATCATCCTCATTACTAAGGATTTGAGGTCATTTTCTTGTATTTCTGTTGTGTTTGAGTTCTCTGGGTTGTTTTCTCTGGGATAGGTAGGATCTGGAGATGCCATATTGTTTTGGGGTTTTTGTTTTTGTTTTTGTTTTTTTGTTTTGCCTATGATCTTCACTGTCCTTTAGTCATCTTGCCATCTCTGTTTTTGGCAGGTAGCTTCCGGAGTTGGGTGGAGGGAGTCTAAGGATAGATTCACGCATTTTCTCACGATTTTCCTAGGCCAGAGGCTCTGATGCTTCACTGGTCGGGATGGCAAGAGGCTATCCCTGTAGTTTGAGTCTCTCACAGCCATTGATCCCCAGCTCCCCTGTACTTGTCATGGGTCTCAGAATGTGTGCTGGGTCAGGCCAAAGTATCCCCAGCCTTCTGGGTCCCCTTGTGGCATAGGAGCTCTCCAGGGACTGAAGCAGGTCAGGCAGAGGGGGGTCTGATAGCCACTCTACTCCCTGCCTCTCTGAGATTTCCTTGGTCGCAGAGCTCTGATGCTCCGCTGGTCTGTGGTTCCCGGTAGTGTTTCAGGTTAGTGTCACAGGGCCCAAACCACACACACAATGAATCCAGTTCGTGTCTCAGAACCCAAATGGGTCTCAGGGCCTAATCCATGCACTTAGTCCAGTTAATGCTGAGTCCAACCAGGGTCATGGGTTCAAATTGCACACTGAGCTCATCGAATTCAACTAGAGACTCAGGGCCCAGACTGCTAGCTGAGTCTCAGGGCCAGGACCACATGGCAAGCTCAGCTAGAGTCTCTGGGCCCAAATTGCGTAACAAGTTCAGCCAGGGAATCTGGGCCCAAACTCCCCACTGAGTTCAGCTAGGTTCTCTGGGCGCCAACTGCCTGCTAAGTTCAGCTAGGTTCTCTGGGCCCAAAGTGCCCCCCAAGTTCAGCCAGGGACTCTGGGTCCAAACCATGCACCAAGCTCAGCTAGAGTCTGAGGGGCTGAACCATGCACTGAGTCCAGTTTGGGTCTCAGGGCACGAGCCACACGCCGAGTTGAACTTGGGTCACGGGGCCCAAACCGTGCAGCAAGTTCAGGTAGGGTCACGGGGACCAAATCTTGCACTGAGTCCTCCCACAGCAATTCCCTCTTAGTCAACACGCCAATCTCTGCTGGAGGGTTTCCAGCTGCAAACCTCAGCCACTGCTGCTTCAGCTCTGGTCCAAGAACATCCTTGCTTCTCCCATGTGCAGGGTTATGTAGGTTTTCTGTATTTTGGTCCCTTTGAACTATGGAGTACTCCCGCTGTAGTGGGGTGAAGTGCTTGGTGTTCCTGGTTAAGAATTATGTGCAATTCCCTGAATCAGTTACTGGAACTTCTAAACACAGTCCATGCTGCTCGCCTCCATCTTGGATCTCCGGCCATCATTTCTTTTGTAGCCAAAATGAAATATTTTCCCCTTGGACTATAATTTTTTACTCTTAAGAATCTTTCCTTTAAAAAATATATCTTAGAGTTTGAAAGTGTTGCTGATATTATATAATACTTTTCTAGTTTTGTTGATTTTTGTGCTTTCAGTTTATTTTCCTCATATCTTATATAAGCATTATATTATATCCTAATATATATATATATATATATATATATATTTCTATTTTGACATTTATTTTAGTTCCTTGATTATAAAGTTATAGAGGTTTTTTTATTTGAGATCTTTCATCTTTTATGTTATCATTATAATTTACTTCTTAATACTGTTCTCAATGCATCTCATAAGTTTAATTTGTTTTATTTTATTAGCTTTAAATAATTTTCTAGTATCCCTTGTGATTTCTTCTTTCACTTGTAGTTATTTGACTGTATATTAATTTTTTACATATTTTTAAAGTGTCTTGTTTTAAAATTGATTTTCAGTTTTACTTGTTGATATGATTTCAATCTCTCTCTCTCTCTCTCTCTCTCTCTCTTTTTTTTTTTCATTTTACTAAGACCTGTTATGTAGCTTCATGGGTGATTTATCATGAATAATGCTCAATGAGCATTTAGAAAAGTCCGTGATCTACTAAAAATGCATTGGATGTTATTTCTGTGCCTGCTAGGAGCAGGTTGTCTACAGTGTTACTCATATATTCTTGCTCCCTTTCGGATTTTATCTAGATATTATTCAGGTGATTATTGTATAACAGTCTACTTCTCCATACAATTCTGTCAGTATTTACATTGTTTATTTGTGTGCTCTACTCATAGGAACATGTGAATTTATACTTGCCATATATCACTGGTAAATTGACTCTTTTGTCTCTATTTAATGTTCTCCTTATTCTTTTTCAACCTTATTTATGCTTGATCTGGCATTAGTTTAACCAAGACTGCTTTCTTTTGGTTACTATTTGGAATTTTTTCATCCTCTTATTTACAGCATATTCATATCATATTGAAAGTGTCTTTTATGTACATTTTCAGTGTGTTTAAACCACACTTTTACTAAACTTAAGAATAAGTTGCCTCTGTTTTGAGTGAATACCAGTGCAAACCTCAAGGACAGAGAACTTTATTGCTTTAGTCATGAAATCCATCTGGCTGTAAGATGTGCTTTCTTAGCAATGTATACCACTGTGCAGCCAGCCAGGAAGCATTAGATCTCAAGCCTGACGTGGCACATCAGGAGCCAGCTATTCACTTATGCAAATTATAGTAAATTGATGGAATAAATTAAAGCCAACTTTGTACAATATATACATCTTGTAAAAAAAGTAGCCATTGCATAATGTAAATCAGCCTATGTTCCCTTAATTAGGCATTTTACTAGGACACTGGCATTACAGTTTAAATCAACTTTTAAAATTTTTACTGTGCTGTTCAACAAACTAATTTAAACATGTTTTGATCATGGAAAAGGGCAAAATGTAATGAACGTGAAAGCATACAGATAGTGACAGTCATTCTTGTCCCCGAGTTTAGAATCCTGTGGAAGGAAGCATGGAAGTCTGCTGGCTGATATAGTAAACCTCAGTGCATGCTCCTGGTGTGATGCATAAATCAGGGGAATAGTCACATAAATGAGACAGGTATACCGATAAACATAACTTGACACACACATTTTATCAAATAAATTCCAAGTATGCTATAATATCCACACTACCTCAAAGCTGTAACACAAGTGCCCTCATCTTGGGGAAGGGGTACCTTTCAGCTGACTAAGGAGCCTGATTCAGCTAAGCTCCCTACAGAGAGTTAATCTTTACTTTATTTGCCACTGATCTGCATCCACATTTCCAAATGCAGGAGAAATCACAAACATCTTCCCAAAAATCTCAAACTCATACATAGAACATCCATTTTCAGTACTTTGCTGATCTACACAGATTGAAAGTGATGCAAACGCATCTCTATTACAAAAACTACCTAATGATCATGCCTGTGTTTTATTAATAATGGGAACAGTCACTCTAAGCAGAATGATAGTAAAGGAATTTGGTGAATCTAGCAGTAGTCTATTTCCAAGGAACCAGATAAGAACTCATAAACATTCAGGCTAAGCTGAGAAAGAACTCACATCTGCATGCTCAGGCCAGAGCAATTTCTCTGTGGGAATCTTGCACTCTATTTTCTGGACCTGAAAGACGTGTTCCTCCAAAATCCATACTAACGTGATCACTCACTCACCTGACATTTCTCCAGATTTGTTTTTCCATTAATTCTCACCAGAGCCCATGGTAACTTTGACCCACAAAGAACAAAATAATTGGGACAGGTAGCTTCTTTTTAAATTTATCATAATTTATTAATGTTACATCCCGATTGTTATCCCCTGGCTTGTGTTCTCCCATTCCCACCCTCCCTTCCTCTTCAGCCCTATTCCCCTTCACTAGACCTCTGACGTGGGTGGGGTCTCCCACGTTCTGACCACAGACTGTAAGATCTCCTCTACATAGCACATATCCCTTTGCTCTGTGTGTCTTTGAGCCTCCCCACCTAGGGGAAGTGATCAAATAACAGGCTCCCCCCTCAACCGGGGGGAATGAGCTGTCCCTTGGCTATATCTAAACAGGGGGTCTAGGTTCTCTGCATACACTGTCCTTGGTTGGTGCATCTTTTTGTGCATGCCCCTGCATCCAGATCCATAAGCATTGTTGGTCTCCCTGTGGGGCTCCTGAATCCTCCAGGTCCTTCCATTACCTGATTCTCCTGACTTCTTATCATTTAGTTGTAAATCCTTTCCAATGCAGCTTGCCTATTATTGATATGTTAATTAAATAAGGAATAATAAACCAGCTCTCTCTGTAATCACTTTCCCCATCAGGAAAGTAAAATATACTAATGCTATGTTTTTGTTTTTGTTTTCTGCCTGCACTGTTTTCTACACACTGGATGCCTTCTTGAGCTTTAAAAATATTTTAAAATTCATTATTTGAAAGTTCTAAATGTACGAGAAATGGGTTAAAATACTATCCCATACACAGAATACTTCTTGTCCTTCTGCTACCAAACAGTCTAGCATTTGTTTGTGGTAACATGGTACACCAAATAGTATCACAGAAAGAACAGTTTCCACAAATAGTGAAAAATACGATAATTTTAGAACACCAACAGCCATTTCAGAAAATAATGACTCATAAATTTATAATATGCCCTTACCATATGAGCAAGCAGTTCCCAGGTGTTTACCCAAGACATTAAAAAAATCTGTGTGTACCCATCAGAATGGCTAAGATCAAAAACTCAAGTGACACTACGTGCTAGCGAGGATGTGGAGAGAGAGGAACATTCCTTCATTGCTGGTGGGAATGCAAACTTGTACAGTCACTTTGGAAATCTATCTGGCGCTATATCAGAAAACTGGGAATAAGGCTTCCTCAAGACGCAGCTATTCCACTCCTTGGAATATACCCAGAAGATGCTCCAGCACACAACAAGAACATTTGCTCAACCATGTTCATAGTAGCCTTATTCAAAATAGCCAGAATATAGAAGCAGCCTAAGTGTCCCTCAGTAGAAGAATGGATAAAGAAACTGTGGTACATTTACACTATGGAATACTACTCAGTTATTAAAAACAAGGAATTCTCAAAATTTGTGGACAAATGGATTGAACAAAAATGATCATAGTGAATGAGTTAACCCAGAAAGAGTCAAATGGTTTATACTCACTTATAACTGGACACTAGCCCAAGGGGCCTGTCCCATGAAAGTCTTCACTTACCAGGAAAGTGGAACAGAGAGGAAGACTTCCTATTGGGACTCTAGGTGAGAGAAGCAAGGGAAAATGGGGAAAAAGAAGGACCCAGAGGGTCCTAGAAACCTGTAAGTAGAACACTGTGACAGGCGGATTCGGGCCCAGGGGTTCTGCTCAAACTGTGGCACCAGCCAAGGACAATATGTGCAGTAGACTTTGAACCCCTAACCAGATGGACAGGACATTTTTCACAGTTGACTGGAGAGTAAGGTCTGACTTTCACACGAACTCTGGTGCCCCATATTTGACCATATCCCCTGGATGCGGAGGCCTGGTGGTACTCAGAGGAAGGATATCAGGGTACCAAGAAGAGACTTGATACAATTTGACCATATACAGGGGGAGGAGGTCCCCCCCCCAAGTCACATTCATAAGGGAGTGGAGTAAGGGGAAAATGGGAGGAAAGGAGGAATGAGGGGATACAAGGGATGGGAGAACAATTGAGATGTAATATGAATAAATTAATAAAATATATTTTTTAAAATGTGTTTGTAGAAAGTACATATCACAGTTACTCCTAATAGCCACCCATGAATGTCTATAAATGCCAAAGTACCAGAAATGGTTCAAAGTGAGCTTATTTAATTGGTGATTAGATAACTTATAGTATGGCTAACCTGTGACATTACTCAATTGTAAATTAATTATATGTATGAATTTCAAAAATATGATGTGAATTAAGTCAAACACAAAAGTAGGTATGCTGTATGCTGGCAAAGTAAAATTTATAGTAATCATACATCTAAGCCTGTTTAATGCCATGGGAATGGTAGGATCATCTGCAAAGGAATTCAAGGATACTGCTTAGGGCCAGGGAGAAATCTGTTTTGCTGAATGTCACGTACTACTTGCATGGTGATATGCAGAAGCATTAAAGTATGTAATTAGGTTTGGTGGGTTTTAAATAATATCCAGAAAAACAAACAAGAGTTTTCCTTAAATAGCTTATGTTTGATACTTATATAAATACAAATTCTCCAAAATAGGTTCTGCTTATTAAAGGAACAAATGATTTATTTCAAACCATCCATGAGGCAAGAATATACTTATTTCTCAAAAACGCGAAAAACTACAGTCAATATTTTAAATCTATAAAGAGTAGATGATGTATAACATTTGTCTATTTTAGATGAAAATTTTATACTCTATTCATTTAGTTATATATGATTACATGTATTGATAATATTCTAAATATGTATATTACAGAATGTCTGAGTGTCTCCTAGCAGGACGTTTCAGGAGAGAGGTGTTTCACAGATTGAGAACCTTGTGTTGGAATTCTGCATGCTTTCATCTTCTATCGCATTCCAGTTTTCCATCATGCATTTTGGGGAATCAAATATGCTATGACATCACTTGGCAAAGAGAATATTTTGTCTCCTGGAGAATAGGGCTGTGATGTCTTCCTTGAGATGAATGAGTCAAAGATTAGCTGGTGCTTTCAATTCATGGTTTATTCTTTCTTGGAGAGCGAATTGGACTTAAGGACTTGGGAGGTTGCCAGTACTGTGTATATTTTTCTCTTTCATACATATAAAATGTTATAATGCCTATAGTTTTTCCCAGAACTTCTACTGCCTGAGATGCTTGTTGATAAGAGTAAAGTGACATTTCCTTTCAGGGACTAAGGTACCCCTATGTTTTTACTGACGGTGAACTAGCTAATATCATCCCAACAGGTATGGAGCAGCCTAAAGCAAAGTTTTCAGCCATCATTTCCCTTTTTTAATCATTATTATTCTGTTTCAGAAATTATACGGTCGTTAATTCCAAAATCATCGTGGTCACAATCAGGCCCGAACCCAAAACAACTGACTCGTTCTTGGAGATAGAGCTAGCTCACTTGGCGAATGTAAGTATCCTGCTCTTGCCACCGGACTGTTTACAGAATTGCCATTGCGTGAGGTTAATAATCATTATTTATTCAATGTAAACAGAACTCATTTTGTGTCTTTTTATAATCACTGATGAATTTATTTGTTGTGAACATGTATAGAAGCAGATAGCCACATAATTCTATGCTTTCATTCATGATAAAACTGTCTTTAGTTTATCCAAGATGATAATTAGTAAATTATTCATTTATCTGTGCATTCATGTTTACTGAATTTTTGTTACATCCTGGGAATCGAAATGAAAGAAGAATTTATCTTACTATGTACTGGGATAAAGTAGTACGGATTTAAAATACATTTGCCTTCAAATCTATAAAATAAAAAAAAAAACAATTCCAGCCATAGGAATTGACTGCAAAGAATATGATGTTGCTTTAATACAGAACATAGTAGGACTAGAGAGCAGTTTTGGTTTAAAGTAGTGGCTGCTCTCCTGAAAGATTGTTAAAATCACCCAAATGTTGGAGAAGTCTGAGCTGTGACTGTCCATACTAGAATGACAACCTTTCCCTAAATCAATCCAGCTGCAGCTGAGTCTCACATCTGGGTCTCATTCAATCTGGTAAAAGTCTAAAATTTCTTCCTATAATTTCTAAATTTAATTAGATAATTAAATAGTTAATGAATCAGGGCACAAAATATAGTTCCTATTAAGACCCTCCTTTTAATCCTATTTCCCCTCTGTATTTAAAAAAAAGGCCTTTACACTGTTGCATGTATTTAATTTTTTTCACTACCCATTGAAATGCTTCTACGAAGTCATGTTTTTGTATTAAAAAACAGTAATTGAATTGTTTTTTTTTCAAGTCTGTATAGTTAGTGAATAAGAGAATTTTCATCCACTTTCCTTGGGCTACAAAACTCACTAGTTTTTGCTATTGTATAATTTCTGGTTCCCCCAGATATCATCCTTAATTTTATAGAAGGAGATAATCATCTTCTCAGGGAACTGAATTATTATAAGATGCTGCAGGCTTTGAGACTCTGTAATGAAACTACAAATCTTTCTGCAATGACTTGTCAACATTGTAATTAATATTTAAACTATTAAATCTCTCCTACTTTTGGCAACATGTAAGCAAGATGATGCTTTATTCTCGGGGTCTACTTCCTTGTTGTCTTACTCTACTGAAAACAGGGAGAGACAAATCTGTTTTTAAATAAGAAAAAGGACTTATTCATGTGTTCAAAGTTCCCTGAGGTTTATTTTGTGTGGTGTTGTTGTTGCTATAGTTTCTTGTGGACATGTCTGTGTAGTTACAGAAAGTAGTGTAAAGCAGATATGTGAAGAGATGTTATAAATAAATATATTAATTTTACTCTATTCTAAATATATTTAGATATTATATATTATAAATAGATGTTATTTACAGCATAATTTAAGGACTGACAAATAAGTTAGTACCAAATTAGAATATATACCTTGCTTCTTATGCAGAAGTACTTAGAGTGATGTCTTCTGATAATTTGGAAAAGAATAACTGTAAGATATAATTTTAGTGGAACTATATTATTTACTTTTCTCATCCCTATGGATAAATACCTTACAAAATCACTTCAGTGAGGAATGATCTATTTTACTTCCTGGTTTTAGCGGATCTCGGCCACATTCATGTGGCCCCATGAGCTTGGGTAGAATACTTAGACACTTGAGAGTGGTGAGAGTGGGAGGCATGCTTCCCTCCTTGGTAGGCAGAGGGTAAGCGAGAAGTTAGGTGACAGTAATAGTCTCCAAAGGCATACCATCCCTTGGTCTACTTCTTCTGACTAGGTCTCACCTCTCGAAGGTTCCACAACCTCCTGTTGGCTGACCTAAGTATTGATACCTGAGCTTGTAGGGCTGTTTCATATTCAAACCATAGCATTGTCTTGTAACTTTACCAAATCTATTTAAAATGATCAAGCCAATTATTTAAGCCAACCTCTCATGAAAATATATATTTGTTGGTTCATTTAAAAAAAATAAGATAAACCATATATAAAAAAAAACATTGTATATGTAGGGGAATCAGTAAAGTGTAGATAATTTTTATGTGTCAGCTAGACTCTGTAAGTTATATGAAATTAGTAAAGAAGTATGTTATGACAATGATCCTAAGTCACTTAGAACTAGCTCAATGTTTGTAATATTTTAATTAAATGGATCAGGCTCTACACCCACATTTTCTCCACTGCAAATATCCATATTGATGGATATGTAAACAAGCATATTGAACAAACGAGATGAAGAGAGAACTGCAGTCTATAAAGCTTATACAACAAAACAGGGGAGGGCATGATTTCGAGTCCTGCCGACCTACATTTTTGAGGAGTTCCTCTTTTCAAAACATGTTCTAACTGGTGTCTATGGATAGGTGCCTCTCTGGAAAATTCTACACTTCATGCACCTTAAATGTGCATTGCATTATTTATACAGTATATATAGCCCTTTGGGCTTGCTGTATTGGATTACTAATGCTTATTGCTTTTATATTTTTATTATCATCAAATTTGATTTTGTTAAACATTTTATTCTTCACTGAAGGAGAGAGTACGTAACTGATTTACTGAATATCTTGATATTTATTACAGTCATACACTGGAATTTCATATACTGATAAAAGTTTGTTTCCATTAAGGAGATAATAAAATAACCTATGCTGAAATAGTGAATTCTCAGCTAGAATGTACAAAATGGGTTTTAATATGAACAATGAAACAAAATAAGCTAAAGCTTCCTATTTATAAATACATCTGCATATACATTGATTTAATCTTTGCAGTTGAACTACTTTGGATATAATAAAGGAGCAATGGCAAGTCTTTCTATACTTACCTATTTTCTTATAGCAAAAGTATCTCCTATACTGTTCTGAGCTCAGCAAAGAATAACAACTTGCAAATGGACTGTGCTTCATACGTCATGTGAATAAGACAAAGATGGGAATTAAAAATTATAGTGAGTCCAGGGAAAAGCCTATTAACATTTTGTAAATGAAATCTGTCTTTTTAAAAAGCCTTTTCACAAATAGCATTTATAGTATGCTAAACGTAATAAGGCCCATGGGAACCCGCAGGAATAAGAAATAGAATATGGAGCCCTGCCATTCCAAATGCTGTTTAGCAAAGTCAATTGCGGTTCTAATTAGTGTAGTGATTAATGAGCAGTGCACTGTTCTTGGTTCACTTTCTCAGTGTTTGAGCTTCACCCTTCTGAGCTATGTAGTAAAAGTTTCTGATGCTTAACATTTAGATACAGCAACCACTTGCTTTCTAGTTTTATCAATATTACTTTCCGAGAAAAAGAATTTGCATGATGTATGACTGTTGTCATTCAGAATTTAATTTTTACATGCAAAATTTTTGTATTCTATGAGATATATGTAAAGTTAATAAATATGTTGAGAATATTAATAAGGAAAGTAGCATACATGTATGTATACACATGAGTACATGTACATATCTTCACTCTGAGTGTCTTTCCAAGATAGATGGCCCCCTTGTATTTAGATGAGTTAGAAGATTAGAAAAGACGTGAATTATAGCTATGTCGTGTGTATCAACTTTGTAAGTTGAAAATTTACTGTTTATTTAAATAAAATACAGTTTTGTATATTTTTCTGTAAAGGTGGAACTATTGTCTGAATCTTGCTGCTTTGCAATCCAGTCTAGTCTAAACAAAACCATACTTTGGGGCAGGATGCTACTGCTTTTTTCATGCGTGGGTTGCATCTACAGAGTGATTTGTAGTTCCTGAAGCAGACGCATGTGAAAATTATCATGGGAATTTGGGCCTGTGTTTACTTCCTTTGCCATATTCTTACATGAGAACACATCAAGCTAACCAATGATAAAATCTGATATATGTGTATGAATGAAAATTGATGACCAGTCATGTCATTTGTACATCATAGTAGGAAACATGGTAGAAATGTTCAGTGCTTTTTGCCATTGATAAGCATGAGAAACAATAACGTTTAATCCCAGCATGCACCAGTATTTTCATAATTATCAAAGACAATAAAATATTCAAAATCATTTCCCAAAGCTGTAGAAACTGGAGTCTTTGAATCCATGTTTTTCACAAGCTTTATTTTTTTCAATTGTTTTTCTCTCCTAACTTTTGTCTATTTGGAAGCAATTTCTGATATTTTGTCTGCTTAAAGCTCCTGATGATTGTTTTGTTGGGGAATCTTGAAATGCTAACTAGACAAGGAGACAGATGCTCTGCCAACAGCTAAAAGCGAAATGAAGATTGTTCTCTGCTTGCTTCTTTGGGTTATATTCCCAATTGCTCAATATGAGCAAGGATCCTTCTCAATTTCTCAGCTAGCTTATTTTTATCTACAACGTCTATTTGACATATTCCAGAAGTATTTTAGAATAATTGTGGTATTGTTGAAACAAAGATCAGCAAAAATTTTTTCAGTGAAGAGGTAGATAGTAAATATTTCATACATGGAAGCCTAATTATTTTTGTCATATGTACTCAATTATGCTATTATTTTGAAATAAGCCACAGAAAATATATAGATATTTTATAGACATATATAAATAGAATTTATAAATAGATATGCCTGTTGGACAGATTTAGCTTCCATGTGGTAAGCACAATAAAGGACCATTTAAAAAGTCTAGCTCTTACTCTGCTAGAGCTTATGATTATTTTATATTATCTGTCAATGGGATATTTTTATATTTGGCAAATATGTGTAAATGTGTGTTAAATATGCGTGTGTGGTATGTTCTAAGTAAATGTTTTAATGTAAATGCATGTGTGTTGTGTATGTGTATTATATGTGTATTGTATGTATTTGTTGTGTATGTGTTCTGTAAGTGTGTTGTGGGGGGGTGTCTTCTTTTCTTGTTTGTTTGTTTGTTTCTTTCTTTCTGTCTGTCTTTCTTTCTGTTGTTTTGCACTGAAGATTGAGCATAGATTCTTACACGTTAAGTGTATTCTCTAATAGGATATTTTTATTTAAGGCTTTATTTTAAATTTATAAAATGAAAGAGAGCTAGGACAGTGTACGTTGAATAGTTTGTCATGCACACCAAAGAAGTTAATGTCTATGGCACCAAACAATGTGACAGATATAATTGTTATGGACATCTGAGCCGGAACACTGGGAATGTTAAGGTAGTTAAGATGAAGTCACTGGCCTTATGTCTTTAGCTATTTGTGTCTTCATGTATTTACTTGCATTGTTTCCAAAGGCAAAGGCTGTTTTGATTCAAGGGAATATGAAAGATGCAAAAGTTGAGCCATTTCTGATAGGCAATTTCCTGTGGTGTATGTGATTTATGCCTATGAATCTTTGGAAGTCTGAATGAAAACAGATGTCACTAGGGAACACAGCCCCCTATTTGTTGGTTCTTAATCTCATAGAAATGATGATTATTATTTAAATATTCAAAAAATTTCTCATTAAATGCTATTAGAATTTGGGAGAAAACCAGTGCAAGAAAGGTAAATGTTAGACCCTGCCTGAAGAAGGGAAATGAAATAAGAGAGAAAGTCAACCATTTTGCATTCTAGAAAACTCTGCCATCTCTTGCATGGGATTGGGGAATTTAGTGAGAGAAGGAGTCTCTTGAGCATCAGGACATTTGAGCTCTGGGTTTGGCTAGTATCCAAACAAGGGAGCTATAAAAAAGGAAAGAAGCAACACTTTTGCAGTTAGAAATCAGAAACCAAGCAACCACAGCCATGAAGATCTGCAGGCCACTGTAATGAGGAAGGACTTTTCCATGTGGGAAGTTCCACACATTATAAGGGGAGAGTTAATCCTCCTTGAAGGATAATCCCAGAGCCGTTTTCTGTAATGTTTTAATCTTGTGGGCCGTTTAAAATTTCATGTCTCCACCAGGGCCAGAGAAATGAATTAGATTGCATGCTTTTGACCAAAACTTTCACAACATAGATTATTTTAGATTTATTTTGTTTTGTTATTCAAGACAGGGTTTCTATGTCCTGGAACTCACTCTGTAGAACATGCTGGCCTCAAACTCAGAGATCTGCCTCCCAAGTTTTGTGAATAAAGATGTGCATCATCATTGCTGCTCAGGTAGATAGATTTTTAAAATTAAAGAAAATTTAAATTTGTATAATAGCCATGCTTTACCAGGACAAAATATAGCTTTTCAAGGAGACCTTTGTTGGACTCAACAAAGGCCTGCTTCTCCCAGTTTTTGGAATGGTATTTCAAATATTTAGGTAGGCATCTTTGATCACTTTTTGCCTTGCCTGTGGCATTATGAATTCTAAGATGAGCAATTATAATAACTCATAAGTTGGTGTGTTATCAGGGAAAGAGAGAAGGTGTCCAAAATGTGAGTTCAGTTCATCCTTAGTGGCCAGCAAGCCTGCTAATTGACTAGCTACCTACCAATACTTATTTATCTTTTTGTATTTTTCTTTTTACTTTTTATTTTAGGGAATATTTTAATAGAATATAATTATATTTCCCACAGTAAAATAAGCCTGGACTTTCAGACAGCATTCTTTTTGCTATTCTAATGTTAACTTCACTAGCTCACTATTTTTAGAAGTAGTAATAGTAATTATGATAAGATTTGCATCAGTTCTGTAGATAACCTTTCCCTGTTAAAGAGAGACAGCCATATAGAAAGGAAATACCTAGAAGAAAAAGAGACATCTAATCTAGTTGACTTTGACATTCCAGAAGATGAGCTCTATCCTAAAATGTTCTGGTGTATCCTTACTTCCTCCTCATACTACATGTGAATGGCATGTTTTTCTAGCTATGAGCCATATAGTTTATTTTTGATTGACAAGTAATAATGATGTATATTTATGGACTGCAAAGTGGTGTATGATGCATGTGTACTACTAAAATGATTAAATCATGCTAATTAACACATCTATAACCCCCCAAAGTTTCATTTAGACAAAAAAAAATGAATTTCAGTCATCTGTTGCACATAATTATGATTATAGTAAATAATAATAAACTGCACATCTCCAAATTGCTGGACAAATGGATTACAAATGTAAACCTTCATCATTTTATTTCTTTAAAAAAATTTTTTTTATTTGTTTATTCTTGTTACATCTCAATAGTTATCCCATCCCTTGTATCCTCCCATTCTTCCCTCCCTCCCATTTTCCCCTTATTCCCCTCCCCTATGACTGTTCCTGAGGGGGATTACCTCCCCCTGTATATGCTCATAGGGTATCAAGTCTCTTCTAGGTGACCTGCTGTCCTTCCTCTGAGTGCCACCAGGTCTCCCCCTCCAGGGGACATAGTCAAATGTGAGGCATCAGCCGTTCAAACTAAGGCACCAGCCAAGGACAAGACAGGTGGTAAACTTTAAACCCCTACCCAGATCTAGCCAATGGTCAGAACAGTCTCCACACTTGAGTGGAGAGTCGGATATGACTTTCTTTTAAAAATATTTAAAAGCCGGGCGTGTTGGCGCAGGCCTTTAATCCCAGCACTTGGGAGGCAGAGGCAGGTGGATCGATGTGAGTTCAAGGCCAGCCTGGTCTACAAAGTGAGTCCAGGACAGCCAAGGCAACACAGAGAGATCCTGTCTCAAAAAACCAAAAAAAAGAAAAATTAAAAATATTTAACAATATATTATGTACTATATGTACTGTATTATATATACAGTACATATATAACTATATATGTACTGTATTAACATATAGTATGTTAAATATTATATATATTATATATTAAATATTATATATAAATATTATATATTTAACAATATATATTATGTGCCATTGCACATGTAGGGAGATCAGAAAACAAATTTTGCAAACAACTCTTTCTATCTTTACTTGGATTCTTGAATAATGGCTGTAAAAAGCATGAGCATTTTATGTCACACGGTATATGTTTTTCATGCCAGTTGCATGGTGTGATTTTTTTCAGATATTTCACATGAAGTTCTACATACAACTTCATGATCACATGACTTATAGGGTATGTAAACACTACACCCAGCCCCCCATGTACAACAAGTCACATTAAGTTTTAGACACACCGGTATGCCTCTGCATCTGAGCCAGTGGCTCCAACTGGTACCAGCCAGCCTTGGTGCTGGCCAGGAGGGGGGTAAATTAGGTTCCACCTATTCTTTTTGCTAACAGATTTCTTTCCTCACAACCTAATTTTGTATGTGTTGCTGTATTGCTTTTCTGACCTCATCTCTATCTTCAATAGTCAGATGTGTTTAAAATATTACATTGAGGCAAAGATTCCAATTATGAATACCAGTGTGGAAGCAATTAGCAATACAAGAGGATATCATATCCTCTCTACACCGTAAAGAAAAGAGAGAATAACTCAAACAAAACACATTGACCATGTTGGCCATATGCTCCATGGTTAAATAAATACACATGTTGGTTCATGTTGATAGGGAGGAATCTTCTAAACAAAACTGGTGAAGGCACTTTAGGGAGAGTGTAGAATATATGTAATAGTTGTCAGAGGAGCATAAAGACATCATCGCTCCACCCCATCACCTCCGTCTGAAGTATACCCTTAATCTTTTCAGACCTTCATACTGGTGTAATAGGATCAGTGTCATAGTTTCAGAAAAGATGTTTTTGGCTGGTGAAAGAGACAGCTGAGGTTTAATTAAAATAGAAAGAAAGTGATGTAGAAAACATGAAACGCACATGTGTGTGTGCTTCTCAAAGAAGAGACTCAGTTTATTAAAAGACATTTCAAAGACTTACTTTCTCGCTGTGTCTGTGTGTGTGTGTGTGTGTGTACTGAGTTTGTACAAGTGCCTACAGTGGCTGGAAGGGAAATTTCAGTACTCTGTAATTAAGGTAGTTTTGAGCTGCCTGATGTGGGTTCTGGGAGCCAAACCCCTGTCCTACAAAAGCAGTAATTTCTCTATCAGCTGAACCTTCCATCCAGGCTGCCAAACTCATTTTTGATGTATATTTAGGCAAAGGTGTTAGGGGAAAGACACTCAGATAAGGAATAAGATTCATGTGTGAGTACTGGATTCTCGGGGGAGAAAAACAATTCAAATGTACTAGTGATGAACTTACAATTTTGGAAAACTGTTGGATTTTGTGGTGTAATGGGCTTCTACAAGTCACTTCATTCCTACAGCAGAAGTCACTGGGGTTGCTGAAGGGGTTTAGGACTTTCTGGTGAGATTTCTAGTACATCCCATTTTTATGGCTGGGAAAAAGAGAAAGGCCACAAGCAAATGTTAATTGTGCTGGAGTTTTTGACTCTCAAGGGCCTAGAGGCTTGAATCAGACTCCAAAGTGAGAAACTAATTTCCATTCCCAGCAGAACTGTAATTTCCCCCATTTTTCCATTTTGTCTTGTAATTAGGAAATTTGAGCCACATGCTTTTTAAAAAAAACAAAGTTTAAAAGTGTGTAGCTAAGAGTTTTTAAAATTATTTGAATTGTACCATTTTTATTTATTTGTTTTGATAAAAAGAGAGCTTGACAATAACAGTATTTATTTTGTAAACTTTTTCAGATGTATGCAGTTTCAGTGCACTTAAGTGCCAATTTTATAGACAGTTTGGTAAATTAGTCTCTAGCCCGTCTGTCCCATGTCCCTGACAACTTTCTTAATGAATTTGAAGCCAGCTTGTGTAGGTTCCTTCCCAGCTTGCATACATCTGCTTGTTTCTGTCAGTGTATTGCCTTGCTGCTTTCAGTACATCTTACCATTCCATTATTGATTTCTGCAAGTACCTCAGAACAGATCTTGTAGCAGTGTCCCTTGGACAGAAGTATCTAAAAATTATAACAAATCATTTACAAGTATGTTCTTGGCAGAACCAGTCATCCAGTTTTCATGGCTGCTTTGTGGTTTTTCCAGAGTTCTTTCATTGTTGCTCTTGCTTCATACTGTCCTTCTTACATCTTATGTAACTGGGTCTACCTGAGTATTAGGATAACTTCAACTGATTAATTAATGGTCACAGGGCCTAAGTCTGCACAGTTGCAACTAGACTATGTGACCCACCCAGAGAGGCTTTTGCATACGCGGTGCATGCCTGGTAGCATGACACATTTCAGGGCAATACTAATTCTCATTGTGTGGTATTAAAATTTTAATAAGGACAGAAAGTGAAGGGACATGAAATAGCATCTAAGAGGTAACAGGGTGGAAAAGACAGAGGATGAAACCGAATATAGACAAGGATGCGGAAGATGACTACAGGAAGCAATCCCATCTTTACAGTTTTATCTGAAGCTTGCTTTAAGATTAGATTGCATTTGTTCCCTAGTATTATTTTCTCTTGCTTTGACCTGCAACAATTTTAAATAATCTAAAAATACCAAGGCTAGAGAGATGGGTTAGCAAGTACAAACATTGGGTGCTTTCCCAAAGGACTCAGGTTCTAGTCCCACAACCCAAACGATGGCTCTCCATTGTTGGTAACTCCAGTTCCAGGGGATCCAAAGTCTGGCTCTGGGCTTTGCAGGTCCCAGACACACATGTGGTGCACAAACATACATTCAGACAAACCATTCATATACATAAAATTTTAAAATAATCCAGCAGTCATGAAATGTACTCTTCTAAGTTCTTAACACTGTTGTGGTAAGCCAACAATAATGAGCCCCTTTGAGTAAAATATTAGACAAATACAATATAACCATATCACATATCATTTTAGCAACTTAGATTTTATCAGAAAATAGTAGATTTATGAATCTAAGAACAACCAGACAAGATTTGATAAGAGAGGAAAAGATCGATGTGGTACACCATTTCAACACCCTCTCATGAATATGCAGTTGTGCTCCTTCCTTAAAATGTAAGGAGGATCTATGCCTTCCATAAAGCCTGCTTTGGTTAGCACAGACTATGTGGTTCATCATCAGGAATATCTGACCTGTGATGACATATGCATCTTTCCACTTGTTACAGAAGTGTTTCATAGGCATGTTTCTTATGTACCTTCTATAGGACTGTGGCCAATTTTTCAGCAAAGGAAGTTTATTTATGATGCATGAGGTGGAGCCTCAAAGCATTGTGTCTAGGTTTGATAGTTTGATGAGGAGCAAGATCTATTGAATATGTGATTTTTTTAATAAAATTGTAATGTTGTAAATATTGGAGTTAATCAAAGATAGCTATTAAAATAGATAATATATAAATGAGGTTAAGTGGATTTCATAACAGTGACACTGATTTTTATTTTTAGTAAAATTATAAAGTCGATCTAACAATTATCACTCATCCCACAATGCCTCTTTCCTAACATTCTCTCATCTCTGTAATTGTAAACTTCAAGGCCTAAAGATTAGATTATCCTTGCTTGCTTCTTAGGGAACAAATTACTTGAAAAAGGAGCCCAGTAGCCGTATTGGCATTGTACTTTTTAAAAAAGATTTATTTAGTGTATATTAGTGTATGCACACTTGCATGCCAGAAGAGGACATCAGATCCCATCACAGATGGTTGTGGGTTACTGGGAATTGAACTCATGAGCTGTGGAAGAGCAGACAATGCTCTTAACCACTGAACCATCTCTTCAGCCCAGCACTGTACTTTTTAAACTGTGTTGGCCAGTTCACTATTCTTACCAATGACTTAATTGTAAATTAGTCCTGCCATGATACAGAGCTTAGAAACAACCATGAACGTGTGGGATGCCAAAATCAAAATGTATATGATCCCAGTAGACTTCTCAGTGTAAGAATTAATATGAGTAATACCACTCCAGTTCAGGAAGGGATTACCAACTCGACGATATAATCTTTACTTTGCATTATTACAAATGTTTTCTATTATACATGTTTGGAAAGAAAATAATGCCACTTTGCTCTGCACAATTGGACTCAAGTGGATGCTTTCCATAAATGGACTTTTAAAATGTGTTTCAGGAAGTGTGTGTCGTGAAGAATCAGAGAACATGAAACCACAGAATGTGTTTAGTAGATAAGTTACTCTTTGAGAGCATCACAGAATGTTTAGATTTATGTAAATATTTTAAAGAAAAAATTGAGTTAGTTTTGAGGTTAAAAAAAAAAAAAAGCCCAATATGAACAAATAAAAGAAGAAGAAAGAAAGCATTTTTCAACATCAGAACTCTTCAAAACAAATTACTTGGATAGACTCAGTGTAGAAAACCCAGCTTTAAACCTAATGGTTATGGCGGGTGCTTAGTATATCAAATGCATAAAATGTAGCAACTCCTTTTCTTAGAGTTTCATTACATGTAACCTCACTGAAATATGGCCTGTTGATTAAAGTTCTGTTTGTTACTGGACACTGAAAATGGATAGCTAGCACAATCCACTGTTTTCTAGGAAAAGTCAACTAGGAGATGACACGGTTGAGTGTTCGCAAGTGCAGAGCAGGGCATGTCACTCTGGTATAAATGTCATAAATATTTGGTCTTCATAAAGAATGTAACTGAGCAATTATAATCAGAGAAATACATGTGACATAGAAGTCACCGCAGCACTAGGCATTTGGTTTTCCTTTTCAACAATCTAAATACCACTTAGTGTTGGAGTGAAGATATTGCTTTGCTAAAATTTCACAAAATTTGTCACCAAGTCTATGGGAAAGAAAATGTAAATTTCTTACAGAAAAAAAAAAAAAAAAAAAAAAAAACCAACCTTTGCCTTTGTCGTATCTCTTCAATATGTCTTTTACTACTGTAGTGATAGTTATAAAACCATCTTTACTTCTGTATTTCACATCATTTGTCAATTTTTATAAGTGTACTCATGGCATATTTTATTCTCTTTATTTTTAGGGCACTTTGAATCCCTATTGTGTGTTATGGGATGACTCAAAATCGTAAGTGGCAGATGTTTTGTAATATTATATTGTGATAAATATTCAAAGTGAATTAAACTATTTTAGCTATCTGCTGGTCAACTGGACTATAATTGAGTGGGATGTGAGGTTTACTCTGAAGACATTCTCCTCCTCAGCCTGTGGGGCAGCGTGTTCAATGTGTTTGTATGATGACAATACCAGCAGTTACTTCTCCATATAGGAGTATATAATGTGTAAGGCACATTAGGATGCAACTTCCATGGGGCTTTTCTTAAGCTCTGATATTTCAGGGTTATATAATCTCAAATGTTGTTTTTGTATTTTGCCTTAGTAATTCAGGTTAGCATCATATCAGAAAACAGCAAACTCTGGTCATTTAACAAAAGCCATGCATGAATCGGGTATGTTATCAGAGTACTAAAAATATATATGGACATTCCAAAGTGTGCTGTTATTAAATTTGATGAGTTTTAATATTCACATGTTTTATGATTTCATGCAGACAAACAAAAGTAATCACACTAAGTGCACATTAGGGATTCTTCCATGTTTTTTATTGTTACTCTTAAAATTTATTGTAGTGTCTGGTTAAGCTCATCATCAGTTCAGGGATATCTCTGAGGATTTGGTGTGGGGTGGCAAAAAATGCATGGTTAATTTTTAGACTCAGGTGTATTCCAGACTTTTTTTTTTTCTTTTTTGTTTTGTTTTGTTAAATGAATGCCCAATAAATGCCAAATGAATCCCACAGATAATATTGCCGGATGTGTGTTCTTGGAGCATTTTCTCAGTGTCATTAATTCTAAATATGATCTATCTCTAAGATATTTATGATGTTACAATCTCTCCTTAGAGAGTCTGAAGTGTAATGTTCTTAGAATTCAAGTAATTATAATTATGCTCAGCACTAGAGTACTTGGTGAAACTTTTAAAATGTTTTTCAAATGAGGACAAAGTCAACATTTAAATTATTTTGGTCATAATTGCTGGTATTTTAGCTGTTGTCTTCTTGGAGCCCTAGGGCTATGAGAAGAAACCAAGCTAGGTCGCTCTGGTGATAGCATGGGCAGACTATTCTGATACATAGCATTGGTGCCTTCATTTTTTAAACTTGTTGAGAAATTTATCATAGTAAGATTTTCCAAAACTTTGCTGTCTCAAACAAATGCTAGAGAAAATGTTGGTTGGGTATTCGAAGAGACTGCTTGGTATGTTTTGTGTCCAGAGGAAAGATAAAAGTTGGTAAAAATCTAAATGAATGTTTTCTGCTAAAGAAAAAAAAAAGAATGCATGATCTTTTATATTCTCTACTGAAACTATTTGTGTATGTCTATGAGTAATAAGCAACTTTGATGTTTTTAAACTTTTGTTTACTGATTAGAATATACTTCTGTATTGATGCCAAAAGGCTGTTAATTAAAAATAAAATAACAACAAACCCCATTAGGACGACTAATGGGACGCTCAACATGACAGGAAGCGTCCCCGGCTTGCTATCTTCTTTTAGTTTCATTTCGGAAAGCAGGTGTTAGTTTCAATTTATAAAGCTGTTGGTGACTGAGGTCTTGGTAAACCTCAGAAGTCAATCACATTCCATTTTCTAAGCGTCTTCTTGTGAATTAACTCTTAACCCATCTCAAAGAACATGCGGGAAAAAATCGAGTCAGGGTTCACCTGAAAGACGGAGTGGGGATTGAAAGTAGGATACAGAGATGCGAGAAATAACGAATCAAGTCAGGACATTTCTGATCAAGATTCACTTTATTGCTGACTAGCAGGAACATATATAGGGCAAGGTCAATAGGATCTATTCTTATCTCACTCACCCTAACCCCCGGGCAAGAATGCAATAGCCTAAATTGCTCCCTGTAGAACTTCCTGGTTCTCTGAGTAGTTCCTTGTTAAGAACTTCCTAGATCCTCTGGGTGGTTCCAAGTTGAGACTTCTCTACTTTCAAATGTAAATAGTCCAAGGATAGCCTAGAACACAAGACCTCGTGGTGAGGTAAAGGTCAGCAACTCGAAGGTCACAGCATACAGCCTAAGCACAAGATTTCTGACATGGCCGAATTTGGCACGGATCCCCACAAGTAACTTGACCAAATCAGGCTTGCCCATGGGCCTTAAGGAAACTGTTAAGGGGACGTACACTTCCTTGCATCACAAAACAGATCATCTTAGGAGATCAGTATTTTTCTTACTTCCTCGATAAATCTGTTAAAGGATCAAAAGTTTTCCGAAGTGACAGAATTTATCTCGTCACATTTTTTTAAGAGTGTTTTTTTTTTTGCTAAAATATTTTTTAATTTTCACATTTAGTAAGTTATAAACAGTGAAGGGCAAGGTAACTCTATAGCTTTTTTTTCTCTTCAATTTAATTATATTTCAATTTAAGATGTACAATAATTTTAGCGATGAAATTATTAAATTTGAAGGTAAATTTTCTAAGGAAAGTTAATAGTGGATAGAAAATTATATTTCTTTCTATATGGGAAAGGAATGTCATAAACAACACATTAGTTTGTGTATGTATACGTGTGTGTGTGCACTCGCGTGTGTGCTTGTGCGTGTGTTTGAGACTGGATCTCAGTATATAGACCTGGATATTCTGGGACTAGTGTAACCAGTCTTTTCTCAAACTCCTACCCTGCCTCCCAAAGGCAGAAATTGATGCACCATGCTCAGAATTAAGTAATAATTTTAAGATTCTATTCATGAAGTTGAGATTATAAGATGTGTTTTGATTTTTGTTTTTCAAATCTCCACCTTTTAAAATTGTAAGCAAAACCAATGCATAATTGTATCCTACTTGCACAACTTTAAAGCATGTTGATAAAGTATAAAGTCCCATTGATCTCACTTTTAATCACCATATTTACTCATCACCAAGGTCACTCCTGTAGTGCAATTATATACATGCATGAATATGCAGTCATAGATATCAACACTTGTTTTATAGAAATGTTACACTGTGTGTAATAATTGAAAGCTTTATTTTTAAATGAAACTGTCTTGGAAATGTTTCTATTTTACTATTTCCCCGAATCCTTCTTACTGGCTACATAGTATAGACATCTCCTAATTTAAATAAAATTCTCTATATTGGGCCATGTTCCTCATTGCTATGGATGCAGGACTGTAACGTCATCTATTTTAGGAAGCTTAGGCAAAAGAATTACAAGTTTAAGATGTCTGGGCTTCAGAGTTTTGAAGACCAGTATGGGCAATAATATAGTGAGACTCTGTCTTATAATAAAAGGTAAAACAAAGTTTGGATGTGAAGCTCAGTAGTAGAAAATTAAATCACAGTACCACAGAATGAATGTATTGAGAACTAGTGAAGTGGGGTACTTTGCTTGTGTTTGGTTGTTGATTTTCTGTTTGCTTTGGGTTTTGTTGTTGTTTACCTGTAAACTATGCTTTTAAATTCTTCCTTGTATTTCCTCCTTTGGATGTCTCTGACCACTTGTTCCATGTCTCTTGTTCTATTTATGTCATTCTATTTTACATTCTTCTTGGCTATTCTTTTTAATTGAAAATAGATTCTTCTCTCATATAATACATACCAAACACAATTTCCACTCCTTGTAGCTCTCCACTACCTCCCCTCTCCCCCAGATCCACTCCCCATTCATTTTCAATAAGAAAAGAGCAGGCCTTCAAAAGGGAACAGCAAAGCAGGACAAAATAAGATACAACGAGACAAGGCAAAAGCCCTCATCTCAAGGCTGGACATGGCAATCCAATCGGAGGGGAAGAGTCTCAAGAGCAGGCAAAGGAGTCAGAGAAATACTTCCCCCTGTTAGGAATACCACAAAAGCACATAGCTAAGAGCATTACATTTATACAGGAACTCTGGCACAGACCTATGCAGGCTGTGTGCTTGCCTTTTCCATCTCTGTGAGCCCATGTGAGCTCTACTTAGTTGATTCATTTCTCCTGGTGTCTTCTCCCTCCTGTGACTCTTAGGCTATTTCCTTTCTTCTTCTATGGGAGGAACCCAGTGAAGACTTCCCCTTTAGACTTTTTCTCTCTCTTTCTACATAATGTCTGGCTGTGTGTCTCTGTACCCACTCCCATCTGCTACTAGAGGAAGCCTCACTGATGACAACTGGATATGTCACCAACCTATGAGTATAGCAGAATGTCATTCAGAATCATTTCATTGATTTTTATTCCCAGGCTTGTTTGGGTCTACCTTATTCTCTGAGCTATCTCATCTTCAGTTTTTGGCCATCCAGGCAGTGTAGGACATGGACTTACTCTCATGTCATGGACTTCAAATTAAACCAAATATTGGTTGGCTACTCACAGATTCTGTGCCTCCATCTCTCCCACCTCTCCACATCTTGCAGGTCAGACAGATTTTAGGTGGAGGGTTATATGGCTGGTTTGGTGTCCAGGTTTCTCATTCTGTAGCCTGGGGGGTGCCTTCTCTTAGGTACAAATGAAACTAGGACTAAGGGGTGAAGGCATCAAGCCTGCATCAGCTGAACTTCTCTAAATGTAATGAGTTTTGTGGAAATTGTCCTTGGCAATGGGACTCCACTGACAGTTTTAAGAGAATGACCTTATGTCCTAGCATTATCCTGGGTTGTTTAGGGCCTCAATGGGACCTTCTCGGCCAATAACTGAATCAGGTCCCAACACTGGAAGCCTTGCCAGGCTACAAATGGCCAGTTCAGACTCCATATTTTCCATGTAGAGTCTTAAAAGGTGACCTTCATAGATTTCAGGAAGTTTCACTGCACTAGGTTTCTATACCACCTGGTAAGTTCCCCCCAATTCCAGCTGTCTTTCTGTACTCTCTTTCCTCCAGCTGCTGTCCCCACCCCCTCCACACAACCTGATCCCTCCCACTCTCAATCACACTGGCTCACACTCCACACTCAAAACCTATCTTATTTCCCTTTCTTAGGGAAATCCACACTTCTGCCCTGTAACACCTCTCCCCCTTACCCAACCTTTATGGGTCTGTGGATTGTAGCGTGATTAACATTTACCTAACAGCAATGGAGGAGTGTTCCCCTTTCTCCACATCATTGCCAGCAAGAGCTGTCACTTGTGTTAGTGATCTTAGCCATTCTGATGGAATCTCAAAATTATCTTGCTTTGCATTTTCCCGATAATCAAGGGTGTTAAACATTTCTTTAAGTATTTCTAAGCTATTTGAGACTCCTCTATTAAGAGTCCTCTGTTTAGATTTGTGCCCCATTTTTAATTGTATTATTTGGCTTTTTAATATCTGGTTTTTGAGTTCTTTATGTATTTTAGATATTAGACATCTATCACATGTGTAGTTGGTAAAACTCTTTTCCCATTACATAGACTGCCTCTTTGTCCAGTTGACAATGTCCTTTGCCTTACAGAAGCTTTTCAGTTTCATGAGATCTCATTTATTAATTGTTGATCTTAGTACCTGACCTGTTGGTGTTCTGTTCAGAAACTGTTTCCTGCGCCAAATCATTAGAGACTGTTCCTCAATTTCTCTACTGTCAGGCTGTGTGTCTGGTTTTATGTAGATGTCTCTGATTCAGTTAGACTTGAGTTTTGTGCAGGGTGATACTTATGGCTATATTTGCACTATTCTACATCTGGTTTGATCAGGACCATTTGTTGAAGATGCCTCTCTCCCCTGTGTGTATTTATGTTTGTTTGGTTTTTGTTTTGTTTGTTTGTATCTTTAGCAGAAATCAGGTGTGCATAAGTGTGAATTCATGTTTGCCTCTTCAATTTGATTCCATTATCCATCACATGTGTTTTTATTTACTTTATCTCTGTATCACAACTTGAAATCAGGAATGATGATACCTCCAGTGGCTAGTATCAGATCTCTCCATTTTTTTTTTAATGTGGTCATTTAGCATTGTGACTTTCATCTTCACACTGCTTTCATCATGTCCCATAAGTTTGGATATGTTGTATATTCATTTTCATTGAATTCTAGAAAGCATTTTCTTAATTTATTTCTGTCTTGGTCCATTTTTCATTCAGTAGAGTTGTTGTTTCCATGAGTTTATAAGCTTTCTATTGTTTCTGTTTTTGTGGGTATCCAGGTTTAATTCATGGTGGTCTGATAGGGCACAGGGGTTACCTCAATTTTCTTGTATCTGTTGAGATTTGCTTTGTGGTTGAGTATGTGGTAAATTTTGGAGATATACTCTTTTGTGTGGAGTGTTCTGTAAATATCTCTTAGGTTCATTTAGTTTATAACAAAAGTTAGCTCCACAATTTATGTTTAGTTTTTGTCTGGATGATCTATCTATCTGTGAGTATATGCTATTAATGACTTGCATTATTGATGGGTGAGGGTCAGTATATGATTTAAACTTTAGTAGTGTTTTTCTTAAAAGTTGGGTGCTCTTGTGTTTGGGTTGTAAGTGTTAAGAATTAAAACTCCATCTTCTTGGATATTTCCTTTCATGAGTATGTGGTGTCCTTCCCATCTGTTTTGGTTAATATTTATTTGAAGTCTATTTTGCTACAGCAACTTGCTTCTTGTTAGGTTTAAGGTTAGGGTTAGGGTTAAGGTTAGGGTTAGGCTTAGGGTTAGGCTTAGGGTTAGAGTTAGGGTTAGGGGTTAGGGTTAGGGTTAGGGTTACTTGGTATACTTTTTTTGGTATAACTTTTTGCCCTGAGGTAAATCTATCCTAGATGTTGACATGTTTTTCTTGTATGTATCAGGATAGGTCCTGTTATTTATCTATCCTGTTATTGTATGTCTTTTTATTGGCAATTTGAGGCTATTCACATGGAGACATATCTATGAACAATGACTGTTAATTCCTGCTATCTTGTTAGTAGTGATGGAGGTAGTGTCTGCGAGTGTGTGTGTGTGTGTGTGTGTGTGTGTGTGTGTGTGTGTGTGTGTGTCCCTTCTTTTGGCTTTGCTGATGTGAGATTATTTATTTCCTATGTTTTTGTATGTGTAGTTAACCCCCTTGGTTTGGATTTTTCTTTCTAGCACCTCTGTAGGCTTGGATTTGTAGATAGATATTGTTTAAATTTGACGTTATCCTGGAATATTCTATTTTCTCAGTTTCTTATTATTTAAAGCTTTGCTGGGTATAATAATCTTCGATGGTATCTGTTGTCTCTTAGAGTCTGCAGCCCATCTAAGCCCTTCTACTTTTAAAAGTCTCCAATAAGAAGGCAAATGTATTTCTAATAGGTCTGCCTTTATATGCTATTTGGTATTTTTCCTTTGAGGCTTTTAATATTCTTTCTTTGGTTTGTACGTTTCATGTTTTTATTATTATGTGGTAAGGGGACTTCCTTTTATGTATCATTCTAGATGGTGTGCTGTAAGGTTCTTGTACCTTTATAGGCATCTTCTTCATTGAAATTATTATCTGGGACTTTGAGCTGGTATTTTTCTCCTTCCTCTATTCCAATTATTCTTAGGTTTGGTCTTTTCATAGTGTTCCAGATTCCATCATAGATGCTATGTGTCAAGAGTGTTTTAGATTTCACATTTTCTTTTATTGATATATCCATTTCTTTTATTGTACCTTCAATGCCTGAGAGTCTATCTTCCATCTATTATATTTTGTTGGTGAAGCTGCTTCTGTATCTCCTGTTTACATTCCTAAATTTTTCATCTCCAGGATTCACTCAGTTTGTACTTTCTTTATAGCTTCAATTTTTATTTTTATGTATTAAACTGTTTTATTTGTTTCTTTTAACTTTTTTTCTTTCTCTGAGGGATTTATTAATTTCCTCCAATTGTTTGTTTGTGTTTTCCTGGTTTTCTTTGAGGGATTTATTCATTTCTCCTTTAAGGAATTTTATCATCTTCATATAGTTCAGTTTAAGGTCTTTATCTTTTGCTTCAACTATGTTGGGACTTTCAGGACCTGCTGTGGTAGGATAGCTGGACTCTTGTGAAGACATCTTGTCCTTGATATTATTGCTTGTCTTCTTATGTTGGCCTCTAGGCATCTGTGTTTGGGTGCTTACTTCTTGTTTTTCTTGGTTAGGCAGGAGCTTTTTTTTCTTGGTATATCTGTCTCCTCTATGGATTTTCAGAGAGTGTGTTGGCTGAGTGTTGCCTATTTTACTAACCTACTTGCCTGATATGTTCATGGAGGAATGCTTGTTGGTGTTAAATACTAAAAAAAAAAAAAAAAAAAAAAAAAAAAAAAAAGGAAACCAGAGGGAGAGGATCTGAGAGATCCACAGGATGCCCTGAAGGGAGGAGGGGAAGCTGACCCTGGTGTTCTGTTGTGCTATGGGTAACTTTGAGAGTTGGGTCGGGGGTAATAAAGAGAGGGAGGAAGGTCGGAGGTCAACCTACCTGGTCTTCTGGCAGTCATGCCGTTTTTCCTACTTTCCTACTTAGCTAACTATCTGGTTTTTTTTTTTTTTTTTTTTCTTTCTCTAGCACTCTAAGAAACAAGCTTTTTATTTCCTAAGCATTATAGTTTCAATTCATGCTGGGTATGCTTGTGGCATTATATACCCAACAAATATCGCCTTTCTAGGTTTGTGTAAAGATGAGGGCTCTCCTGCATCATAGTTATACTCTCTAGTTAAGGATTCCTCCTATCTCCATTTTGCCTTAACTGTCTAGAAATGTTTCTAACAATTACTAGAAAAGAGAACAAGTCATACAACAGCCTCTTACATCTTGTTTCAATCTTATTTATAAAATAATCTATTTCCGGAGTGACGCTAAGTAGAAGCTTTTTGGTTTCCTCATTATTAGAAACTGCATACCTAGACCATTTGAAGCCGATTTTGTTCTTTTGTTGACTCACTAATTATTATAGAATTTAGATGCTTTTTTTTAAAAAGTTAAATGGGGGCTGGAGGGTTGGCTCAGCAGGTGAGGGCACTTGTTTTTGTAGAGGACCAGAATTCAGTTCCCAGAACCCACACGATGGCTCACAGCTGCTTGTATGGTCTTCATAGCAAGCTCCAGGCCAGATCCTGTCTCAGTAAAGGAGGCAGGCAATATAAAATACTAATTTCTTTTCAAAATTATAAGATTGAAGCTCCTTTGGAAGAAAACCAAATAAAATAAGCTTAACAAAAAGTCATTACTTTTGTTTTATTAATCTTACTATGCATTCTTTTCTGATGAGGAACCATAACTACATGTTTCATTCAAAATGACCTTGTTTCAGCTTTCTTTGGGAAACTTTCTCTTTTTATCCTTAAAATGTAAAAACAAAAAACAAAAAACAAAAAACAAACAAACAAAAAAAAAAGAGTTTTACATTGAAACATAGAGCTCTATATTATTAACCCTTAAGTATCTAACACCCTGAAGAAGTTTTCTTAAATTTGTTAGTACATAAATGAAACCTTTTTAGCTGCCAAAGGTTATAAAAGTGCCTGTAATAGTAACAGCCCATTGTGGTCATTAGCATAGTTCTTTCATCTCATCCTACGAGGAGTGAAACGCTGGCATGGTTTTTTTTTCCCTTGCTTTGACCATCTACCACACAGGTGAGGAAAATCCAGCTTGTGGCACGACTCCGTTCTCTTTGTGCTTTTGTGAATGAAGTTTTGTGAGGCTGGCCATGCCGCCATGTTTTTTTTGAGGTTGTGCTAAACACAGCCATAGAGCCGAGTCAGAGCAGAAGCCACAGTGCCCATAAGTACTAAAGTACGTAGCTATATATGTTAAAGAAACTGTCCACCCCTACCTAAAACACTGCTGTCAAGTATGTTTCCTCTTTCGGCATACTTAAAGTATTGATTATAGTTCACATTAGGATAATTAGTGAAAATGCTTGCAAGCTTGCGGTACTCCAGGGTAGAGGGGATTGATGCTTCATCCGCTCTGGAGTCCATCATCTTTTCAAACACAGCTGCTCCTGAAATCCGTCTCATTTCCATCTCGAATCTCAATGTTTCTCTTACCTCCTTGTCTCATAACCTCTTTTTGATGTTTCTGCTTCACATTATTATTATTTTGTTTTTGTTCATTTACAGTGATTTGGGTACAGTTTTTGCTCATATGTTGAAGTAAGATTGTTATCATATGGTAGCAAGACAGTGGAAACTGTATTATGGGGCTCGGGGGGGGGGGCGGGTGTATGATGACGTCATCCCAGTGAGCTTCCATGTTTGCAGGCTAGTGGCTTCATAAAGAGAGCCTGCTGCATGACGCCTCTTGCCTAAGATACCTGTGCCATCTCAGGGCTGCCAGACCATCATAAGATACAGGCTGCTAACCTTATTCTACCAGAATAAATTTCTATTGTTTATTAAGTTATCCAGCCACAGATATATTGTTATAGTGAAGCAAAAGGGCACTCAAATAGTCTATAATTTATCCATTTTAATGGGACGTCCAGTCCACCAATTCTCTTTTCAGTTTTGACCAAACTGTTGAACATCCACAAAGCTTATATATGAATAATAATTTTATCATGTCTAGAAACTTTATCTGATGTTTTTTATGTATGTAGTTATATTTTATGTTTTTATTTGATGGTTTTTAATCTGCTCCATTACTTTCCAGAAGTCCCTCTTTTTCTGCGGGTGCATAATATTTTAATTAATTTATTTTATATGCATGGGTATTTTTCTTGCATGTATGTCTATGCACCATGTGCATGCATGGTTCCTTTGGAGGGCAAACAGGGTATTAGATCTCCTAAGACTGGATTTACTGATGGTGTTGAGACACCAGTTGTGGTTCTGGGAATTGAACCTGAGTCCTCTGGGAAAGCAGCCAGGACTTTTAACCATTTAGCCATATCTTCAGTCAAAATCTATTAATGTTTGTATCTTTTTTTAACTCAGTAAGTACAGTAGATTGCATATGCTGACTAAAAATTTGTACTTGAACTATTTGTATATCCATTTATTCTCTCCCTTTTCTTCAAATTCTCACTCATTTATAATACTTATTTTTTTTTTTAGTGTACTAGGTTATGAGATTTTAATTGTCCTTTCCAAATTATGACTGATAACTTTTTAAGACAGTAGATTAAAGTCATATTTCCCAAAGACTGATTGATATAGTTCTGGGGTTGGTGATACTACTTGCACTCAGGATGCCTCAAACTGAATTGAGACCAGTGTTCTTGGACGACTTTTATGTTGCACATACAAGTTGCATGCCCACTGGAGGGTAGGATCATGTTTTTTACTTGTAGTACAGAATTTTTAGCAGAATTCAAATGCCAAATTTTCTCTTGAAAGGTCTTATTTCTGAAAATAGGAAATTGAAACTAATGTCTCTTCACTCCTCAGCTAAATAGCACATTGGTATCACATAGTATTTCACTCAGGAAATACTACGTCAAAGTGTCTTGGGGATGTATGTTTCAAAACCATTATATTTTCTCCTTAGTATTACAGCAGTCTGAAATTCCTATTTGTATTTAAGTATTTGAAGATGATAAGTATGCTATATTAATATTTGTAAATTCTTGCTTACATACTTTGACTTTTCCAAAAGTGTTCTATATATTCACTAATTCATTTGACACATATTTCATGAGAACTCTTATATGCTCCACTGTTGAAAACTTTGACATCCTCACACACCTGCCATGTAGGCTTTAAATAGGGGCAGGTTTGTGGGAAGGACATACAAATAAAACCATCATGGGTAAACTATACTGTTGTGTAAGATCAGAAGAATAAAGAATATTGCTTAGTGGAATTATTGTAGTCACATTACCTTGGACATATTCTATGGTGCTATTGTGTTGATTTGACAAGTTCCCTGCAAAACCCTTTTGCTGACTTCCTGAGCCATTTAAGCAGCTCCACATTTGACTATGGAGTTCTCCCAATCCACTCACTTTACTGCTGCTTTCCTCTGTCTACTCGCCAAATGTCTTCCTCCCAGGCTCTATAGTGATCATTATCCTAACTCTTAAATTAAATTGAGTAATGTCGGGAAAATGGCAAAGATAAATAATGGAATGAAAACTAAACATTGCCTGATCCCAAAACAGGTAAGAGCTTTGGCCAAAATAATATCTATCTATCTATCTATCTATCTATCTATCTATCTATCTATCATCTGTCTATTCACTTATTCATTTTTTGAAAAGAATAATTTTTTGTTTTTTGTTTAATCAGTAAGCTTAATGTGTTAAAATTTTTAAATTATCAAGGGGTAGATTGTTTAATATTAATGTATGGAACTAAAATTCATAGCTGAGGGACTGTAGAGATAGCTCGCTGTTAAGAGCACTTCTTGCTCTTACAGAAGAGTCAGGTTCAGCTCCTGGTACCCACATGATAGAGCAAAACTTTCCTACACTCTGATTCCAAGAGATTTGATGCTCTCTTTTAACCTCTTTGTGCCCTAATCTCATTTGTGGAGTGCATACACACATACAAACAAAACTCATATTGAATCTTTTTAAAAAGTAAAATGAAATGCATAGGTAGAAACAGGTTAGACTTATCCATATGCATTGCCATATCTACTACACACAGCACAGTTATGCAGATAATAGTTTTCTCTAGTCTGTTGCCTGCCAGGTTAATAATGATCTAGAGAGGCCACAATGTTTGACATGTGTAATACTGTTCAATGCCATTTTCATTATTAGTAAAAACCTGATGGGAAACAAGGCTGCTTATCTACTTAACGGTATGTAAGTGAAAAATGGCTAACCATTTCCTTATTAGAGTCATGCATAGAACAAGTGAATATCTCCAAATGCGTTATTTCTTTTTGTTCCTCATTAGTCTATAAATCAAAATAGTCATTAAACTGTCCATTTCACAGAGTGGTAATAATGGTCTCAAGAAGTGCTCCATGGCTAAAACAGCACAGGAGTTTTAATTAGAATTTGATACACGTCTACTTTGTCCAATTCATTAGCTTCTCAGTTGCAAGGCAGGGTCAGTCAGCTGATTTCTGCTGCCACAGGGTCTCTGCTCAGAGTCCATATCCAAAGGAACAAGGGAAGAAGCACCCTCTGCCTTCCTAGTCTTCGTTCGCCTTCAGAAAGTCATTGAAGTCTGTTTTCAAAGTATTTGCATAAACTAGATGTTACCTGAAATCAATGATCACAAAATTTAAAATTTAATCTCATATTTAATAGCAATTTACATTATTCTTAGGGTCTTTAAGGTATCACTCAACAGACTTTTTGACAGAATGTAAAATGTATGCTATTAATATGTTAATAGGCATACTATTAATAAGAATAACCTGGAGCTTGATAGAAAGATAGGCCCCTTGTAAACAACAACTTCTCCTCCTCCTCTTCCTCCTCCTCCTCTTCCTCCTACTCTTCTTCTTCCTCTTCCTCTTCCTCCTTCTTCTCTCTTCTTCTCTTTGGTTTTTCTTTTTTTTTAAATTTTTTTATTAATTTATTCATATTATATCTCAATGGTTATCCGATCCCTTGTATCCTCCCATTCCTTCCTCCCTCCCATTTTCCCCTTATTCCCCTCCCCTATGACTGTGACTGAGGGGGACCTCCTCCCCTTTATATGCTCATAGGGTATCAAGTCTCTTCTTGGTAGCCTGCTATCCTTCCTCTGAGTGCCATCAGGTCTCCCCATCAAGGGGACATGGTCAAATATGAGGCACCAGAGTACATGATTTTTCAAGACAGGTTTCGCTGTGTGCTTTGCCTGTTCTGGACTCTCTTTGCAGACTAGGCTAACCTCAAATTAATAGAGATCCACCTGTCTCTATATCCCCAAGTACTAGGATTACTGGCATGCTGGCATGCTCCTGGTAAGCTTCTTTTTTTTTTTTTTATTAATTTTTTAATGTTTTTTTATTGAAAAATAAAATCATTCATATTACATTTCAATCACTATCCCATCCTGTGCATCCTCCCATTCCTCCCTCTCTCCCACTTTCACCCCATTCCCCATCCCTATAACTGTGACTTATGGGGATCTCCTCCCCTTGAATATGATGATAGGGTATCAAGTTTGTCTTGGTAGTCTGCTATCCTTCCTCCGAGTGCCATCGGGCCTTGATGGGGAGCATCAAGGGGACATGGCCAAATAAGGGGCACCAGAGTTCGTGTGAAAGTCAGTCCCCAGTCTCCACTTAACTGTGGAGAATATTCTGTCCCTTGGCTAGGTCTGCGTAGGGGTTTGATGATGACTGCACATATTGTCGTTGTTTGATGCCATAGATTGAGCAGAACCCTTGTGCCCAGATCTGCCCATCATAGTGTTCTTCTTGTAGGTTTCTAGGACCCTCTGGATCCATCTATTTCCCTATCTCCTATATTTCTCCCACCTTAGGGTGTCCTCACCACTATCCCATTTTCCTGGTAAGTGAAGACTTTCATGAGACATACCCCTTGGCCTAGTGTCCATATATAAGTGAGTATATACTATGTGAGTCTCTCTGATTCTGGGTTAGCTCACTCATTATGATCATTTCTAGTTCAATCCATTTGTGCACAAATTTCGGGAATTCCCTGTTTTTAATAGCTGAGTAGTATTCCATAGTGTAAATGTACCACAGTTTATTTATCCATTCTTCTAATGAGGGACTCTTAGGCTGTTTCCATGTTCTGGCTATTATGAATAAGGCTGCTATGAACATGGTTGAGCATATGTCCCTGTTGTATGCTGGAGCATATTCTGGGTATATTCCAAGGAGTGGAATAGCTGGGTCTTGAGGAAGCCCGATTCCCAGTTTCCTGAGATAGCGCCAGATAGCTTTCCAAAGTGGCTGCACTAGACTGCATTCCCACCAGCAATGAAGGAGTGTTTCTCTTTCTCCACATCCTCATCAGCATGTGATGTCGCTTGAGTTTTTGATCTTGGCCATTCTGATGGGAGTAATATGGAATCTCAGAGTTGTTTTGGTTTGCATTTCTCTGATGACTAAAGACGTTGAGCATTTCTTTAAGTATTTTTCAGCCATTTGATATTCCTCTGTTGAGAATTCTCTGTTTAATTCTGAGCCCCATTTCTCAATTGGATTATTTGGTTTTGTGGTGTTTAATTTCATGAGTTCTTTATCTATTTTGGATATTAGACCTTTGCCAGATGTAGGGTTGGTGAAGATCTTTTCCCAGTCTGTAGGCTGTTGCTTTGTTCTCTTGATAGTGTCTCTTGCCTTCCAGAAGCTTCTCAGCCTCATGAGGTCCAATTTATTAATTGTTGACGTTAGATCCTGAGCTGTTGGAGTTCTGTTCAGGAAGTTGTCTCCTGTGCCAATGTGTTCCAGGCTCTTTCCCGCTTTTTCTTCTAACTGATTTATTGTCTCTGGCTTTATGTTGAGGTCTTTAATCCACTTGGACTTGAGGTTGTACATGGTGACAAACATGGGTCCAATTGCATTTTTTACATGTAGACATGCTCCTGGTAAGCTTCTTAAGTTAATAATATCTGCAGTTTAATTTTTAAACCATGAAAGATAAGTTTCTTACAATTTAGATTAAATAATTTTAGAGCTATTTGGGGGTTTTGTTGTTGTTTTTCTTGTCTTGCCATACGAATGACTTGAGCTAAAATGTTCTTTACTTATCAAGCAGGTAACCTATATGGCTAATCCCAACCTATAGGACTAGCTCTGAGATTGGCTGAAACGTGAATGTCTAGGCATAGACAATGATTCTTGTTGACTGAATAACCCCTATGAATTACTATTAGATGTCATTCTTCACTTGGTATGAATGAAGATTTATAGATGTCTTCTATTCCTGCTCATCCAAAGACAGAAAGCCAGCCTTAATTGTTCCATGCATCATGCCCATCTTTTATACATTTATAATTTTAGGACCATATAATGCTTGTCAGAATTTATATGCTTTCAGAACAAAACAACCAGACGCTGACATTGGATCAGACCTGACTTACGTATTTTATAAACACAGACAGGATATCTTCCTTAATATTTAACCTGCCATTTGCTTCCTGTATTTTAAGCCTCAGGATTGCCTACTTGGACTATGGAGAAGAACTACAAGTTTGTGTCATAAATTCTCAATAATCAAATTTAGCTAATCATTATTTTAGATACTATTGAATAGTATCTAATTACTTTAAAAAATACTTGAGGCTGAGAAGATTATATAGCTTACAGTTCTGATGTCTGAATGCCTAAACAAAATAGAATTGGCACTGGGAAAGACTTCATGACAGATGACTTGACAGTAGCAGAATAGAAGGGTGATTCCACAATGAGCTAATGACCCATCCCTTAATACCCCGTCTTACATGAGAGAAAGCTTCCATGTGAATCTTGAGCATATATTCAAACAATATCCAAACCACAGTAGCAGGTAATCACACACACAGACACACACACACACACACACACACACACACACACAGACACACACACATATATACCTGTGTGTCTGTGTTTATATGTATCTCTTAGAATTTTGACTAATATTCTTTGTTTTTAAAGTAAATTGTAGATTGGATGAACAGTCATTAATATGAGATCAGTAAAATTATTTTTACATTTGCTTAAAAATATCATGAGTTACATATCCAAGTTAGAGGGCTTCTGGGCAAGATTAGTAGTGTAAGATTACATGTAGTGGTATTAATTTGGGTAGAAACTAAATCATTCTGTTTAATCCTTTTCATTTGTTGTCATAATAGACATCAAGTAATTACACTTGAGGGTTATAAATCAAGTCACAATATTTTGCAAATTATACTTGGAGTCAAGCTGAGTTGTTATCACAAATGGTAATTTGAAAAGATTTTGAAACTTCCAAAAACATTTAAAGATATATGGAGACACAGTCTATGACTAGAAAATAATTTGTAAATCTCTACTTTAAAATATGTTACTATCTGCAACATGTAGCACATATAAGGCTGTGTGTCCACTCTTCTTTGTACAGCTTTTTTTTTTTCATGTGAACTTGCATTTTACAATATCTTTTTAAAATGCTATCACTAGAACTTTGTTATGTTCTCTATGTCAAGGGGGGAAAAGTCAGGGTTTTGTTGCTCATTTAGGAGGGTGGCAGCACATCTTGTTACTCAAAGATTACAGTTATGGTCAAAAGAGGAAGTTGTGTTTACTAGGTTTTCCGAAATATTATTTGTAAAAACAGACAAGGACTTAAAACCTGGCCTTAGAATTTCTGTTTGTCAGGTCGTTGGTGGATTGGCTGGCTGGCTGATTGGTTGGTTGGTGGGTTGGTGGATTGGTGTGTTGATTACATGAAGAACAGGAAGTTAAAAACAGAAGTTGGATTAAAGAAATGCTACATGCACATGGATCCTTTCAACCATGTCAAGGGGCGTAGTAGTACCCACACAGGAGCTGCTGCATGTGGACACACATAGAATTTTATAAACCCCCAAAAGTCCATAAAATAAATGGACTCCATTATGAGAATGCTTCATTTCATACAGTGTAAGTCATTCTATTGGACATATAGTCATAATAATGTACTATATACCTTCTTATTTATTTCAGCAAAATATTGTTTACCAAATTCTACACATAGTCTGCTTCCTTCTGGGGCTAGACCTTGACTGGATCCGCTGTGGTTTATAAATTGAATATATAGATGTCGCATGGAACATAGGAAAGACACCTGGACCACTTTAATATTTGTTAGCTATAAGAAGAATCTCTCTTGTTATGTTTCACTTTTATTTTCTTGAAGACTCAGAACATTTGATCTTAGCCAATTCCTTCTCAAGTCTTCAATGGTGTTGAAGACCAGATAGTTTAGTTGTTTAAGGGTTAAGATATTTTTTGGTCTAGATAGATATTTTAAGTTGATAAAGATGAGATATGGTAGATATTGACTTATATTCAGAATTTTAGATGCACCTAGATAGGAAAGATGTTTTCTTCGAGGTTGCCAAATACAAAGAGCCAAAACACTATGAATGTAACATTTATATAATTCCTGATAGTTTTGTGATTCTTCTTGCTGTATACAGTTTATTGTATATATGTGAAATAATATAAATGCATATGTAAAAAAGAAAAATAATTTAAAAAGTATTCTATAATAGAAAAAGTACTCCGAACAAGATAGCCAAGAATTAGAAGGTATTGACTGTACTTTTTAATCAGCATCGACTGAACACACAGAAATATATTTCAAATAGATTATTTGGTTGTCCTATGACTGTTGTACCGAATGGATATTGGTGCTATGGTTGGGACATTTGCCTCTCCCAAATTTTCTATGTTGAAATAGTCTGCACACACTCGTATAGGAACAATATATCATACCTTCTAAGAGTCCCAAGAAAACTTTTGGTTCTTTTTGGATGTGTGATGGTCAGTCTTCATTGTCAAAGTGACTGTGGCATGGAAACAAGTCTCTGGGTGTGCCTTTAGGTTTTTACAGAAACGCTTAAAGGAGGAAGGATGACCCACTCTGAATGTTGGTGGCACTCTTCTATGTGCTGGGGTTTCCATTTAAATTAAGAGGAGGTGAGCTGAGCACTACCGTTCATCTCTCGACTTGCTATGGAATGAATGAGAGCCACCTTGCCTTCCTACCTTAAGGGATTTGTCTACCTTTTAAAAACCACAATCCAAATTATAATTTTCTTTTTTTGAGTTGCTTTTTTCCAGATACTTTGCTGTAGCACCAACAGCAGTAACTAGTACACTGGAGAAGGCATGGTATGTGAGAAACACGCCACTATCAGACAGTGAATAACTGGCACTTTGACCTTGAATTTCTCAGCCACTAGACCAATAAGCAATAAATTTCTGTTGCTTAGAAATTACCCAGACTATTAGAGGTGTTTAAAAGGACAAATGTAATGGGAAAGTAAAGGAACTTCTGCACACAAAATGAAATTAAGAAAATACATGTGGAAAATCCAGGAAAATTATCTATAAATGAATAGACCATGTTGCTAATAAAAGAAATGCAAGCTATTACTTAGAAAGATGCCAGAGTAATCATCTGCCTGTGTCGTAGAAGAGCAGCTATCCTTTATTATAAGTATCGTTCCTATGTTTATAAAGTGTTCAGCTTAACCTAAAAGTTTTTGAAATATTTGCTCTGTTTCAAATACTAAACACCAAAAAAAAAAAAAAAAAGAAAATCTGTTTTTGAGAAATACATGCACATAAAATTTGCCTTGACAACTGTAGGCATAAGGGTGTTGTATAATTCAAATTCTCATTTCTGCAGCCCCAATATCGGATTCCAAGCCTTGTTCTGAGAATATCCTATCTCAATGTTGTATAAACTCTGCTCCCAATTGCCATTTTGTATGCCAAGAAACCAGCTTACAGCTTACAGTTGCTGAGCAGGTGAGAGATAGGGCTAGACTTTCTGCCAGCCAAGGAAGGAGGAGTTAGAAGAAGAAATAGGGGATCCAGTCACAGGCAGAGGTGCAGGAGAGATAAAGAAGATTTAGCTGGAGCAAAAGAAGAACTAAAAAGGAATGTACTTGGGAATTTTGGCAAAGGTGGAGTCAGGATAGCAAAGAGTGTTAAGAATAGACTTAAACTGCTCATGATTGTGTTGTAAAGCCTCATAAACAAATATAAGAGAATCTCAATTATTTGTTTGAAAGCTAGGTTAAGAAATAAACTAAGAGAAACAAACACAGCTTTATAAATATAACTTTTACAGCTATCACTAGCGCTCCTGGGGAGGGCTGTCTTCATCCATGGATTGCTTTGGATCCTTGCTTTGTGAACTCATTTCAGTTTTTTTGAATACATGCCACAGTGCCTGGACCAAAGTATTTAATAAATATCTACTGAATTGAAATGGAATGGATTGTCTAATATTATATCACATTTATATAGCCTTATCCTTTCTCTATATTGATAGAAATGTTAAACAAAATAAGTGAACTGATAAAGAAAATAGAAGATATGATTTCAAATGCATAGTTGCATAGGACAGTGTATTCACTGTACACATTGCTATATGTTATTGAAAATTAAAATGTTCGTTTTACAGTCTTTTAAGAGAGAACTAAGTAGTTTTCTTCACAGAAAATACAAAATGATTCAGTGTTCACAAATTCATAATTCAGGTCTTATTTTCACACTGCCTTTCAACAACACCTACGCCACCCAGAATAATGATCTGCTAAAATGAAGCCCTGCAAACTATTTCAATATAAGAAGGAAATTATTTTCATAATTACTGATAAGTTCTTAATTTGCTATGCTAAACGGTAAATCAACCACAGTTGGGGAAAGAAATGACTCTTGTGCATTGATATTAATGGCTTAGAAAAGGAGGCTTACGTTTATCTTGAAGCACTAGAGGATAATTTAATTTTAAGGAAACAAATGATTAATTAGTGAATGCTATTTGATGCTCTAAAGAGCACTGTCATATTACATTTTATTTTAAAATGTATATTAAAGTCAGATTTCTACAAATATTATATTCAGACAAAAATATATTTTAGGGACAGTGGAGACTCAAACCTAGACTTTTGTATATGTTAAATCCATGCGTTACTTCTGAGTGGCAGTTCCCATATCC
>OU015751.1:36961223-36966223 GCA_907169655.1 Acomys percivali
AGAGAGAGAGAGAGAGAGAGAGAGAGAGAGAGAGAGAGAGAGAGAGAATGTGTGTGTGCAAAATAAGAATGAAGATAATGTGAATTTACCATTTTTGATTCTATCATAACTGAAATAAACCACAAACTACTAGTCACATGTTATTATGTTAAGAATCTATGATGACATTAAGTAACTTAAGAATAAAATCATATTATGTATATAAACTAATACTTGCTATATGTAAGTATGAATATGTACTTATTTTCCTAATACAATCTAAAATAATATGGTATGTTATAAATGAAAGGGTATGTTTAACATGAAATTACTTTTAAAATTCCACAAAAATTGTTTCGTTTAGCTTTGAAAAGTAATAATTTTTTCTTTATCTTTTTAGTTTTACTGTATTTTTAAAAATGGTGGAGACAGGTTCTTACTATGTAGCTGTCCTGAAGCTCACTCTGTAGACCAGGATGCCTTCAGACTCACAGAGATCCTCCTTTCTGCTTCCCAATGCTTGGATTAAAAGTGTGTGTAACCACACTGAACCTCAAATAAATTTTATCAGTACAACCTACTTCTCTGAGAAATTCTAGATGACAATACTGTGCTTAATTTAAATACCTACAACTGTATATATATAATGTGTGCAATTTAGATACCAACGTCAAATATTTTTAAGTGAGTCACAGATATTTTTTGACATCTGTCAATGTCTGTAAGCACTTCAGTTTGTCTTAATAGAGTAGGTGTGCTCTGGCATATAGTGTACAGTCTAGCCATGCATTGTCACAAATTACAATAGGACAGTCCTGAAACAAAAAGTATATGGTTCAAAATACCTTTTATAACAATTTGTTTAATGTATTTACTTTACATCCTGATTGTAGCCTCCTCCCTCATCTCCTCCCAGTCCCATCCTCCCTCCCTCCTCTCCCCAACCTCCCTCCCCTAGTCCTCAGAAAGGAGCCCACTTCTCCTACCATCTGACCCCAGGCTATCAACTCTCATCAGGACTTCCTGCCTCCTCTTCCTCTGTGGCCTGGCAAGACCACACCCACCAGGGGGAAATGATCAATGAGGGAGCAAGTGACAGAGTTTATGTCAGAGACAGCCTGCTCCTCATATTAAGAGTACTGACATGAAACTGACCTGCCTATTGACTACATCTGATCAGGGGCTCTAGCTCTCTTCAAGCATGGTCCTTCGTTGGTGCATGATTCTCTGCAAGTTTCCCTGAGCCCAGATTTGTTGGCTTTGTTGTCTCCTTGTGGAGCTCATGTCCCATCTGGGTCTTTCTATCCCCCAACTCTCCAGCAAGACTCCCTGTGCTCTGCCCAAAGGTTGGCTGTGAGTCTCAGCATTTGCTTCGATCCCCTACTGGGTGGAGGTTTTCCAGGAACATCTGTGATAGCCTCTGGTCCTGTTCCCTCTCTTCACCTGCTTCAAGTGTCTATTCTATTTGCCCTTCTGAATGAGAATTAAGCATTCCTTCTAGAGTCTTCTTGTTATTTAGCTTCTTTAGGGCTGTGATCACCATACGTGTCTATCTGGGTCTAGGTTACCTAACTCAGGGGGATCCTTTCTAGTTCCATTCATTTACCTGCAAATTTCATGGTTTCCTTGATTGTAATAGCTGAGTAGTATTCCACTGTGTAAATGTACCACAATTTCTTTAGCCATTCATCAGTTAAGGGACATCTACATAGTTTCCAGATTCTGGCTATTAAGAATAAAGCTACTAGGAACATAGTTGAGAAAGATGCTCCACCATACAACAAAAATATCCTTATTGGCAAGGTGTTGTAAGGCACTGATAAGAGCCAATATGCAAATTGGGTGTTTCTTTCTGATTGATGCTAAGTTTCTCTGCTTTCTCTTTGTTCAGATTCTAGTAAAACTTCCCTTCATCCTACATTCATCTCTCACTAATTTAACTATGTTTCAAATTTTTCTGCTGTGTTACTGTGGGCATAAAGACCTTCCCTTTTGCATATGCATTAGTGCTGAGTTCTTTGCAATAAAAATTTTGTACACTGCCCTAGGGAGGTTGTGTTCATTCCCAACATATTTACAAAAATAATAGTGTTGCTTGCTCCTTACTATGCTTTACTTGTTACTACTAAGTATTCATTAAGGAATTAGTCCAAAATATCAGCCCTGAATACATTTGAATTGTTCAAATGGGGGTATAAAATGGACATAGATTTCCATTATTCCCACAGAGCAAAATTGCAATCTTCATGTAAGAAACATAATATGGTATTCTACTTTCAGGGACGATTCTGTATAACCAACCCTTACCAAGATCATGTGGCAAGGTTTGCTGACACCATATATATATATGTATGTATTTGCATGAGAAACATGGATTTTGAATGTTTGCTTCTGTATAAGAATATTTTTGGCCCTTTCATAACTACTCTAAATGAAAAGGTGAGATAATTACACATACTGAAAGTAACTTTAAAGACTATGTTATTATTCATATAAAAATGTATATTTACTTAAATTAAGTAAAAATATTCCCTGTTGGAAAGCAGTCCTATTAGAGTTATTTTTCTCCTTTATTATTTAATTTAATTATTCACTTTATATCCCAATCATAGTCCCAGCCCTCCTTTCCTTCCCACCCTCGCTCCCTCCCCTATTCCTCACAGGAGGGCAGACCCCTCAACCCAGGTCACATCAGGACAGAGCTCATCCTCTTCCCCTGTGGCTTGGTAAGGCAGCCTCACCAGGAGTAAGTGATCAAAAATCAATCAACAGCACCCGGGTCAGAGACAGCCTTTGCTCCTTTTAATAGGGGACCCACACAAAAAAATCTGAGCTGCCCATCTATTCTAGTTCCCCTTCTGAGTGAGATTTAAACATCCTTTCTTGATCCTTCCTTGTTACTTAGCCTCTTTTTGACTGTGAATTGTAGTATATTTATCCTGTACTAGGTGGCTAAAATCCACGTATGAATGAGTACATACCATGTGTGTTTTTCTGGGACTGGGTTACCTCACCCAGGATGACCTTTTCTAGTACCATCCATTTGCCTGCAAATTTCATGATTTCCTTGTTTTTAGTAGCTGAGTGATATTTCATTGTATAAATGTTTCATTATCCATTTTTTTGGTTGTTTCCAGACTCTGGCTATTATGAATAAGCTGCTATGAACATAGGTGAGCAACTGTCATTGTTATATAATAGAACATCTTTTGGGTACATACCCAGGAGTAGTACAGCTGGGTCTTCAGATAGGAGTGTTCACAATTTTCTGAGAAAGCATCATATTGATTTCCAAAGTGGTTGTATAAGTTTGCACTCCCAGCAACGATGGACGAGTGTTCCCTTTTCTCAACATCCTCACCAGCATGTGCTGTCACTTTAGTTTTTTATCTTAGCCATTCTGATGGGTGTAATATGGAATATCAGAGTCATTTTGGTTTGCATTTCACTGATGACTAAAGACATTGAACATTTCTTTTTTTTAATTTTTATTTTAATTTTATTTTTATTTTTATTTTTTATTTTATTTTATTTAATTTTAATTTTTTTAATTTTTAATTAATTTATTCTTGTTACATCTCTATGGTTATCCCATCCCTTGTATCCTCCCATTCTTCCCTCCCTCCCATTTTCCCCTTATTCCCCTCCCCTATGACTGTTCCTCAGAGGGATTACCTCCCTCTGTATATGCTCAGAGGGTATCAAGTCTCTTCTCAGTGACCTGCTGTCCTTCCTCTGAGTGCCACTAGGTCTCCCCCACCAGGGGACATAGTCAAATGTGAGGCACCAGAATACTTGAGAAAGTCAAATCCCTCTCTCCACTCAAGTGTGGAGACTGTTCTGTCCATGGGCTAGATCAGGGTAGGGGTTTAAATTTTACCGCCTGTATTGTCCTTGGCTAGGGCCTTAGTTTGAGCGGGACCCCTTGGCCCAAATCTGCCTATCATAATGTTCTACTTGTAGGTTTCTAGGACCCACTGGATCCTTCTACATTGCTATTCTCCCATTGTTCTCTCATCTAGAGTCCCAATAGGATGTCCTCCCCTCGGTCCCAGTTTCCTGGTAAGGGAAGGCTTTCATGAGACATGCCCATTGGGCTAGTATGCAGATATAAGTGAGTATATACCATTTGAGTCTTTCTGCTTCTGGGTTAACTCACTCATTATGATCATCTCTAGCTCAATCCATTTGTCCACAAATTTCGGGAATTCCTTGTTTTTAATAGCTGAGTAGTATTCCATAGTGTATATGTACCACAGTTTCTTTATCCATTCTTCTACTGAGGGACATTTAGGCTGTTTCCATGATCTGGCTATTATGAATAAGGCTGCTATGAAAATGGTTGAGCAAATTTTCTTGCTGTGTGCTGGTGCATCTTCTGGGTATATTCCAAGGAGTGGAATAGCTGGGTCTTGAGGAAGCCCTATTCCCAGTTTTCTGAGATAGCACCAGATAGATTTCCAAAGTGGTTGTACTAGTTTGCATTCCCACCAGCAATGAAGAGTGTTCCTCTCTCCCCACATCCTCAGCAGCATGTGGTGTCGCTTGAGTTTTTGATCTTAGCCATTCTGATGGGTGTAAGATGGAATCTCAGAGTTGTTTTGATTTGCATTTCCCTGATGACTAAGGAGGTTGAGCATTTCTTTAAGTGTTTCTCAGCCATTTGATATTCTTCTGTTGAGAATTCTCTGTTTAGTTCCAAGCCCCATTTCTCAATTGGGTTATTTGGTTTAGTGGTGTTTAATTTCTTGAGTTCTTTATATATTTTGGATATTAGACCTTTGTCAGATGTAGGGTTGGTGAAGATCTTTTCCCAGTCTGTAGGCTGTCGCTTTGTACTCTTGACCGTGTCTCTAGCCTTACAGAAGCTTCTCAGCCTCATGAGGTCCCATTTATTAATTGTTGACATTAAGGCCTGGGCTGTTGGTGTTCTGTTCAGGAAGTTGTCTCCTGTGCCAATATGTTCCAGGCTCTTCCCCACTTTTTCTTCTAAGTGACTTAGTGTTTTAAAGACATTGAAC
>OU015751.1:36971223-36984834 GCA_907169655.1 Acomys percivali
CTCCCTATATCATGTGGTTTTCAGACTTTGAATTCAGGAAATGTTTAGTTTGTTTTCTATTGTTGTGAAAAAGACCAAGACCAAAGAGACTTTGAGAGTAAAAGGTTGATTTGGCTTACATATGTCCAATGACAGAGTTGGTGGCAAGCATCTTTGCCCACTTAATCAGTTTGTTGGCGTGGTGGTTACCTTTTTTTTTTTTTACAAATGGTAGTGTCTATAATTTTCCATGCTGTGTAGAGAACTTTTGTATGATATTATCTGTCTGAAAGTCACTATTCTGAATGTTTCTCTGAAACAAAAATGAAGCACAGAGTTATAAAATTTACCCAAAATCCTTAAGCTAGAGAGAGGAGGATGGAAGGGGAACAGAATTCACTCCAGCATGCATATTGGAGTGTTTCTGATGCCTTAGATGCCATTTAACTGAGACTGCGCACAGTCAGACTCTTGGGAGCCTTCACATTGGGATCTTTCTCATTTCTCAAAGTGACCCCAGGAAGCTGACTTTTCCTGACTTTGTATAAGTAAAGCTAAGCAAATCGCTGTGACGAGTCCTCAGGATACCAAGCTTTCCAATATTTTGCAGACATCTTTGTATATTATCAACACTTCTAACTTACATCTAAAGCTGTCTTCAAAAACTAAGTCTAAAATGTGTTTTAGTTTTTAAGAAGCAGCTGTTGTTAAAATCTATGCGTTAAGGGCTCAGGGGCATGTAATTGAGGCCACATGCGCTGGACCAGCCAGGAGCTAGAGCATTCATGTCACAGGCACATACAGTAATGTTAAGGTATGGATCAGTGAGCAGCAGGGCTACAAAGTGGACCTGGTAGAACTCACATGGAAAATAGAGCTGCAGTAATGTTCTACTGATTACTTGGTAGAAAAGACTGTCTGTCTGGTGCCACATCTGATTTATGGAACAGATTGGAGTTATAATGAAAGTCCAGGTATAGCTGACCTCATTCAAAGGAAGTCACAACCCTTTCCGATAGGCTTCACGTATGGAGTCATGAATAAATTAACATGATGGAGCTTTCTGTTTTATTCGGGAGCTCGTTTTTGTTGGATTGATAACAGTTCTCTGTAAGAATAGACAACCATAGAGTCAATGGTGTAATTCATTTCACTCTTTTATTTCCTCTTCCCTACTGTATTTTTTTTTTTTTTGGCTTCACAATAAAGTTCTGTGTTATATCATATATTTATTCTGTTGATAACAATTCTGAGAAAAATAAATATGCTTGAAATGCCTCTACTTCATGGTATTCTCATGATGAGAATCTTAAAATGCTCAGAATCTGAGGCCAACACAGGGAGAAGCACAAACCTCGTTGCAGAATGAACACAGGGATTTCAGATATACTCAGCCACAGAGAGCCGAGAAGGTTCTGGCGTGTTGAATTTCATATTGTTCAGTTGAAAAAACTATGATATACGACTACACAATGGTTACAGTATTGGTGCTAATGGAATTTAGACCAGACAAACAGTTAAGGAAACACTAATTTTTGTTAAGCAAAGTAATATTGAAAAGTGTTTTATTAATTTAGCATGTTGCCTAGGTGACTACAATAATCAGTTTATTTTTATAGAGTTCATTATGCATCTCATAAGTAAATCATGGCAACGTTCTTTCCAAATAATCATATTTACAAATATATTTGTTTTAAAAAAGCAAGTTTCCTTTGGAAAAATAACTTTTGGATATATTTATTATAATAAATTCATGGCTTTAATCTGATTTTCTTTCTTGTCACAAAATGGTTGGAGCACATTAGACAGCCGTTGTTGAGGCTTTCATCCTAATCACCATTTTGTAAGGAAGGTGAAAGTACTGAGCATGAGTCATTGGATAGCTCTGCCTTCATCTGGTCTCACAAATGTTCTCTTGGGTGTGAAGACATGGATCAGTTCTTAAAAGCACATACTACTCTTGCCAAAGACCTGAGATCTGTTCTGAGGACCCACATGAAATAGCTTCCAATCACCAACAGACCTAGTTCCAAGGAATTGAATACCTTCCTCTAGCCTCTGAGGACACACACACATACACACATACACACACAGAGACAGACAGACAGACAGACAGACAGAGACAGAGACAGAGAGAGATGCATGCACATAATGTAAAAATAAGATAAAATCATTTTTTTTTTTTTTTGAGCCAAGCACAGTCACACACACCTGTAAACCCAGCACTTGTGGAGGCAAAGGCAGGCTGATCTCTGTGAGTTCCAGGCCAGCCTGGTCTACAAAGTGAGTCCAAGACAGTCAAGGATACACAGAGAACCCCTGTCTTGAAAAAAAAATGTTTTTTGACAGCTCCTCAGTCCATCTATATATCAACATATTTAGAAAATAAAAGACATAAATATCAACTCCTTGACTTTAAGAATTGTCAGACAGCAACATTGGAGACCTTGTAGGCAAACTCATTAGAGTCACACTCTCTCTGTCTCTCAATGCTTTCCTAACTGATAGTTACACTTTAAATTAATATGCACGATCCTAGAAAGTAATGCATGAAGCTGAGATTTTTGTTATTGTTTGAGGCAAGATCCTGCTATGTCGTTCAGACTGGCTTTAAACTTGGAAATCCAGTGCTGGATTTGCATGCATGTACTACCACCAGCCTGCTGTTTATTTTGTGCCCTAGGTTGTCTGAAGCATTAAGTTTTACTTTACTAGTGATCTAAGATGGTGCTTAAAGTCGGCTTGTTGAATAGACATTGGAGAATTTTTGCTTATTACACCTTTGTATATTTATTGTGAAATAGCATATGCAAATCAATGACATTTATTTCAGCAGAATCTTGGCCTCTTCCCTAATAATTTAATATACCATTCTGTGTCTTTTAATTTCCTGGAAATTCTTTTCTATAAATGCTAAGATAAAATTCATATTTGATGTTAGTGACATTTGTCTGGCAGTTTGTTTCTGGTCAAGAACAGGGGGACCTCGGGACCAAAAGTCCCATTTCTCTCTCAGGGGCATCAGAGAGCACTCAGGATGAGGCCTGTGCAGTAGGCGAGTCTCTCTGTCTCACCAGGAGAGGTGGAAATGAGTTTTCCACTGGGTGTTACAATTAACTCTTTTAAATTAAGATTGCTGCCATCAGATGGCAGTGGAAACTTGGGAGGTCCAAAAGCCCGTGATGATACCAAAAGTATTAAAGCTCTTAGTTAAGGTGCTGGGCTAAGCATGGAAGAGGATGCAAATGGATGCCCAAACTGGAAGAAGTCAGGTCCGGTGAGACACAGGTCCAGTGGACCTGAAGACAGGTCAGATGAGACACACGCCGGACAGGTGCTTCTCTGGTGCTCAGCATTGAGTTCAAAGTGATGGAGTGGGCTACAGCGGCTGCCAAGGCAGTTCTACTATGGCTGCCTGACCACTAGTCAAGCCCTGCTCATCCAGAATAAATAATGACACTCAGATGGTCATGGTGGAGGAGTGGAGTGAGAGAGCAAGGCAGGCAAACTTTTATTCTTGAATCAGGAATTTATAAACCTTGGACAGTGAAAAGGTTTGAGGGTGAATGTGTCTGACTTGCTTGGGCTAGAGATGTCAGGGATACTTCATCTAGATGTAAGAAAACAGCCCTGTCATAAGAAGGAAGCACAGCACTTGATTATCTTATGGGTAGGGGAGAATCTCCAGGTACAATTAAAAGGCCATTGGTTGAAAGCCAAGACATCTTATTATCTGCAGGATTCCCCAGGTGCTTGCTGAATGGGTTTCTTAACTTCCCTCAGGGCCATGAGACCCTCCTTAGAAAATCTAGGGCTTCTCAGATCAGGCAAAAAGGGGACCCCACTGAGGAAGGGAATCCAATGTTTTCTTTTTTTGGTTTGGTTTTGGTTTGGTTTGGTTTGATTTTTTGTTTTTTGTTTTTTGTCTTTTTTTTGCCAAGCTTAGAGACTCTCAGGAAACTCCAGACTTCGATCTTCCAGAAGGGTCCACAGATGTTATTATTACAATATATTAAATATTACAAATTAATGGCATGCACTGTGATATTTTCATGTTTATAAATATCAATTATTAGTGTGTTCATTCATCTTATTTCTTCTTTACCCTGCACATAAGTCCAATCTAGCCCAATCAACCTTCTTGTGGGTAATGTGCTTACATTCTTCTTTAGTGCTAAGCAATATTGGATTTTGTATGTATGATGTATTTTCTTCATTCACCTGTTGACAGGTATCTAGGCTAATTCTGTGTCTTAGCTATTGTGTTTAGTGTTTAATAAGAATGGGAATGCAAGTGTCTGAGTTTATAGTCTCTCTTCATATCCTTTTAATATATCTGTAGAAGTAAGCCACTTCCATGAGTTGGCACTTCTTTTTCTAGTGTCATTCGAAACCTCCATAATTGTTTTCACAGTAGTGGTTTTACATCCCCAAAGTGTATGAGTTGCTTTATTTCCACATTCTAGGCAGCATTTATTTATGCTTGATAAGATTCATTGTCACTGGAGTAAGATGAAATCTCATTATAGTTTGATTTATGTTTCCACAAAAGCTAATGATACTATGAATATCTTCACATTTTAATGTCTAATTGCATTTATTTTTAACACTTTTCTGTTCATGTCACTTATCTATTTTGAATTTATTTAATTATTTATTTTCCTTTGTTACATTTTCTGAGTCTTTTATATGTCATCAATGTTAGTTCCATGACTCATGAATATTTTCTTCCGTGCCATAGTCTCTATCTCCAATGTAATTTTCTCTGCTATACTGTAACATTTAGTTTTAAATTTAAAAATATTTTTTTTGTCACTTGTGCTTTCAGAGTCCCATCCAGAAAAGCATTTTATTTACCCCCAGGCTTTTCCTTTCAAAACTTCTGGTCTTTATTAGATTCATTCCACCAAGTACTTTTTGTGGCTCTATTTAATTCATCACATGACTTTTGCCCTTCATTCCATTGTGTAATATATTTACTGATGTATATATGGTGACCCATTCCTTTATCCCTGGTATGAACCAACTTGATCATAGGTTTTAATTTTTCTGGGAGTGCCACTGAAATTTATTAACTTGTATTTTCATGAGATATTTATATCTATGTTCATTATAAATACTAACCTAAGTTTGTTTTGGTAAGATATTATCCAGTTTTGTAATAGGTAACTTCAGGCCTAACGGAATGGGTTTAGAATAGGATTATTTTCTCTTCAACTCTTTGTGGAGTACTTTGAGGAGTGCTGGTGATAATTACTTAAATGTTTAGTAAAAATCATCAGAAAGTAAGTTCAGGGCAGTGTTTTTATTTGTTGAAAAATGTTTTGGTACTCATTTATGCCTCATTATTTATTATTCTGCATATAACTTTTCTGAATATTTATCAATATTCTGAATGTCTGTGGTATCAATTGTAAGATCTCTCTTTTTATCTCTGATTGTAATCCTTTAGTGCTTTCTTTCCTTTTTGTTTATTCAATCTGAAGAATATTTTCCATACATTCTATCTTCCATTTTCACTGAAACTTTGCATAATTATTTCTGCTTTGGTCTTTGCATTTTTCCCTCTGCAAATTTGGATTATGAGTTGTTCTTTGTTCTCTGAAGTTTAAGGTACATCATCAGATTGTTTTTTATTTTTTAAATATGTTTAAAGTAGTCACCCATTGCCTGTAAAACCTCCTTAGTGCTGTTTTTCGCTATATCTAAGAGGTGTGGATGTATATATTTCCATTTTCATTTGTTTCAAGAATTGTTTAAGCTTTTCTGCTGACTTTCATAGTGATGAGCTCTTGGCACAAAGAAGCGGAAATATATATAACATGTATAGTTTCTCCAAGTTTTTTATTTCTAATTTCTATCCACTATAATCAGAAAATATACAAGATAAAATTTCAATGAGCTTAATTTGATAAGAATTGGTTTTCGACTATTATGTGCTCTACTTTAGAAAAAGTTCCATACATTGATCAAATGACTGTTTCTATCACTGGTGGATGGAATATTTTTCACATATCCCCTATGTCCATGTGATGTGGGTGTCTGATTTTTTTATCCATTGGTGAAAGTGAAATGTTAAAATCCCCCACTGCTTATGACTCAGAGACCACATCCCAGGCCCAGTAACTTTTGTTTCACAAAACTAGGTGCTCTGTTGCTGAGTGCATATACATTTATAACCATTTTTTTCTTCATACATTATGACAAGAATTTTGTAGTAGCTTTGTTTATCCCATCTTTCTTATTTTTTCCTGAAGTCTATTTTATCATATTATACCTGTCCATGATGGCAAATTTTCCACTTTGGTTTTGACTCCTTTACTGCAGAATCGCTTTTCTTGCTGGCAGGATGATATTAGTTTGTAAATCTGCACTTTTTAACTAGTGTTGAGATTACTTACATTTGAAGCTATTAATAAAATCTCGGTTTATGTCAGTTGTTTTACTGATTTTCTACTAGTCATTTAGTATATTATTTGCTTATTTTTAACTCCTGTACTTTTATGGCTTGGAAGTTTATGCTAGATTAATGTTTGTTTTCTCTCTCTCTCTCTCTCTCTCTCTTGCATTCTTGTAAAAGTTATATTTAATATTTTATCATGGTTCACATTTTTTTAATCTAAGAATATCTTCTCCAATTCTTCAGGATAGCATTACTAAATAAAGTAATGTTGGTTTTGAATTACTTGTTGGGGTTGAGACAGGGTTTCTCTGTATAACTGGCCCATCTTTCCTGGAACTAGCTTTGTAGACCAGGCTGGCCTCCAACTCACAGAAATCTGGCTGCCTCTGCCTCTGGAGTGCTGGAATTAAAGCCACATGCCACCACACCCGCTTAAGTTACTTAAAATTTGAAATGTGTAAAGTCTATATAACAAGCTGCATATATTTAAAAGATACATAGGTCCTCTGAGAGCTGTAAAATGGCTGACTAGAAGTATCCATCACTTACCGGATATTTCACAAAGAAGAGCCAAAGCAAAAAGACTATAGCTTCATATTAACATGAGTGACCCCAGGAAAATATTGGAATCAACAGTAGAATGCCAGAATCATATGCAGAGATCTCTGACAGTAGGACACTAAGGAAAACAATACTGTAGGACTTGATGCCCAGACTCCACAGCTGGAAAGGATCTCCCTGAGACAGAGGTAAGGTTCAAACAGAGAGTCCCCACAAATAGTAGTTGCAGAGAGTGGTAATACTTGCAAAGGGACCATTTTACAACCATTCCCAGTTTTTATCCTAAAATCAAGAAATCCAAAATCTCTACAACCATCAGGTTTCAGGAAAAGAATTTGCTTTGAATACTTCCCAGAGGCTATAGCTAGGGGTGGCCATGAAGAAGAACTAATTTTTTTTTTATTTAAACTGCTTTGAGAGACTACAACCCTGGGAAAGAATCAATCTCAAATGTCAGAGATGAAAAGCTCTGTATGCCTAGTACAGATTTTGGTTTGGCAGCCTCCACAGTGAACTAGAAGGCACGGAACAAAGAAACGTCAGAGAGTGAATATTTTACCTCAATAAATCATATAGGTCATCATCATTTACCCATGTTAATTGCTTTAAAGTAATGGTAAAATTAAAAGAGCTTAGCTACACCAAGAGCCATAGCCACTATAAGCACCGTGGGTCATAGTGCATTTAACTAGTTCTAAAGTGCCTTGGCCTCCTATCTGGGGATCTTCCAGAACCGTTTCCTGGTTTCTAAGGTCTCACTGCTGTCCTTGCCACCTGTAGATCATAGAGCTCCTCTAGCGTGACTGGGCTACAACTATAATCACTTGAGTGTCCAGGGGCCATGAAAACTGAGCTGAGCTCAGTAATACAAAGACAAACAAACAATTAACTTGCAATCTGCCAAAATCAAAATTGGCGAATATATGTATGTTTTGTTACTTTTTAACTTTCTGTCCATTTTTAATCAAAAGAATCTTTTTATTGTTGGGAAATATATGATTTCACAACCAATATGTGATCTTTTGAGACGTTGGTTACATTTAGAGAGTAAACATGCTTCTAATGTAGATAATTTGAGATGACTCAAATAAGTGAAGTAGATATTCAGTCCTTTCAAATAAAGCAACAAGTGATCAAGGAATATGTATACCATGGTTATTACATTCAGTCAATGAACTATTTTGTATATTTGCAAATGCAGCAAATGCTCAAGAGCAAGTGTAATCTGACTGCAGACCCTAATCCACTATATGTTCATTCTAGCCTACAAAAGGCACAGGAAATCAGTGGGGCACTTGGGAATTTCCACTGATACCCACTTCACTAACTACCACGAACATGCTGTCCCCTCTGTTTCTCCCTTTACTCTTGTTGGAAAGGAAATGCTTACTGTGTGATTCAGGCACCCTAGATACCTCCTAGCATTCCCCTGTCCTGCGTTCTTCTGCTCATGATAAAGGGGGTTATTCCTCATGATAAAGGGGGTTATTCCTCAGTCTCCCATGGTTCTCTGTCTCATCCTTGCATTTCAGGAACTCCACCCTCAGACTGAAGCATCTAATTCATCTCTTCACTTATTCCTTTTCCCCTTCTCCCCCAGCCCAAGCCTCATTTGTCTATTCTAGCAATTTCCCTCAATGAATTTAAGTTTAATAAAAGAAACATTATCTAATACTAAAAAAAAATCCCATGATAGGGTTATATGTTTTGTCCCCTTTTATGGATGACCACCTAAGGGTGGGACCAGCTGACTATTATACCCAAGATTGCATGGTTACTCAGTGGCAGTTTTGAAGAGTGCAGCACTTGAATGTTCTAGTTACATAGTTAAAAACAGAGAAATCAAATGCTACGAGAACAGGAAACTTAGAAGAAGAAAACCCTCCCATTATTTTGCATTTATTGCTAGCATATGCAACATACTGTCGAGCTGTGCATTTGCAGGAATAAGGGTAACATTTAACTAACAGTTGGTACAAGTAGTCGGACAGACCTTGCGTGCAGTTGGGCTCTGCTACCTAGCACTTTTATGCGTCTTAGTTCTGCTATCTCTACCCAAACTGAAAACACAGTAAGATGCATTTGTATGTCTTCTACCAACCTGCAAAAGAAAGTAAATCACTCTTCGAAGTAAGTGAAATGGATTGCTCTTCAGCCAATTCGTTTCGTTTGTCATCTCCGGTCAGAGCCATTTGTTCACCAGGAGAATCCAGTGGGTTCAGCAGTTTTCTAGAGCCTCTCATCATGTCCTGTGATTACAAAGGCAGGCAAGGCCCTTTTCTCAAGGGATGTCAATAGTGAAGGATTGTGCGGCTGGGACAATGTTCCTCTTTGCCTGATTTCTAATGTAGAGATGAACACTGTGCTGTTGCTGTGTGAGACATGAGAAGAATGTGTAAGTAGCTGAAGGTAGTTGACACCCGATTTAAATCCACTCAGAGGCTGTTGGTAGGGCGGCACAGCAGGGGTAGTATTTTCCTACCATTAAAAATCAAAATAGGAGAAATTTGTCCCAGTCTCACTAGTAGGTTTAAGCAATAACTGGCTAAAATTTTCAGTCCTTTAAACCTCGTATTACTTCATCAGAGATTTGCATGCTATTATTACATATAAATCTGTGCAATAATTATCTCCCCCAAAGAATTTCTAAATAAATCTATGATGGTAATTCTAACTAAGAAAACAATGGAGAATGACTACTCTTTGTTAAGCTTCTGTAAGAAAATTACATGGTGCATGTAAGTGCATTTTCATCACAATTACTCTTTTTTTAAGAGAAAAACTTAAGTATATTCCTGTATAGGTATAAAAACAAGGGATTTTAAAAGCCAGTTTTCCTAAAACTGAAGATTTTTTACACTTCACTCAGTGTTTATGTAAAGATTACTTTCAAATGCATGCCATTTTAATATGTGATATTAAATTCACCTTAAGATTTTAAAAAAAATCACAGTTTAGGAAATATTGTTTATTATCTTATTTGGAAATATTGTTCAGCATGAAAGGATTAGTTACTTTTCTCTTATCTCTTCTCTTGTGGTAGGTTTCTTTTAAGAGGTGTCACCCAGAGTGGATGGATGCCCAGGAACCACAGAGGATAGTGCTAATTCTTTACACAGTGGGAAAGTGTTTACCTGAACTCTTACATAGACAACAGATCCATGAAATGGAAGGGATTTCTAATGTCAGTTCCATCTGTAACTAGAAAGTCTATGTTTCCCAGAATGCGTTTTTCTGACTCGTGGAAAAGGAAGCTGATACTGGATTTGGAAGGGACAGGACTCAAATGTCATAGTTAAACTTGTCACTTCATCCAATTCATTGTGTGCATGTGTGTGTTTGCACACACATGATTCTATGTGATGGCGGATGGCGATAAGGACTAATCAATGAGGACCAAGGTGCTAGTACGAAGCAGGATGCGATAGAGTTCACATTCTAGTTAGGGACATCCACTAAGTTATGTTTTCTAAGAAATGAAATCAGGCTGAGTCTTCCATGACAGCTATGAGGCCTGGGGCAGGAAGCAGAATGGAGGTTGCAGGGAGATTGGTGGAAAAGGGGCGGGATATGGGTCTTTTTCAGAGGGTGTGTTCTTAACTTATGTTCTAACGAGAACACATGAAATGTGAATATTAATTTTAAATATATAATTTTTTTGTTTGTTTGTTTGTTTTTGAGACAGAGTTTCTCTGTGTAGCCTTGGCTGTCCTGGACTCACTTTGTAGACCAGGCTGGTCTCGAACTCACAGCGATCCGCCTGCCTCTGCCTCCCGAGTGCTGGGATTAAAAAGGCTTGCGCCACCACGCCCAGCTTAAATATTTAAATTTTTAAATGAAGGAGGTTGTGTAGAGAGGCGCAACGATAGTTATGTAAGAAAAGCAGCATAACCTGGAATTCTCACCTACCTGCACCAACATGCTAAGTAACCATCAGAGAGCTCAGTCCTTTGCATTTCCTGATGCAGTGGGAGTCCTCTAAAGGACTTTCAACCATAGGATATAATCTGAGTTATATCCTAGTGAAAAATACCCTCTCTACTAGCCCTAGAAGATTCTGGTTTGATACTATCTTTCTTAGTTTAACCAAATTAAAGACAGTTGTTATTTTGGTCAATATTTTCCAAAGTGATAGTTCCATTAATGAAATAAGTAGAAGAATGGCAGGAACACCTGATTTGTACTTCAAAGACAGGTGTAAAGTGTCCTCAGATGCACCTTTTCAAGTGCTCTTAGATTCAGGTGCAGGGCTAGGAGCAATACATCATCAGCATTATCAACTAGTCCTCTTTCTCCCAGATCCCCCTTTCTTTGTCCAATTTCACCTCAATATGTGGCCCTACTAATCTTTAAAGGACCCAAAAGAAGAAAGAAATTTTAATTAGCCATATTTTATAGGTTGGATATAAAATTTAGCCCAAAAGACACATGTGTTTCAATTTCATTCCCAAACTGGCGGCAGTATTAAGAAAGCAAATGTATGGATCCAAACTATATTGCTTGTTTGGTGAGTGGGATATAGATGGAAAAAAATAAGTCATTTGGATGACATATTTTTGATGGGGCTGATACCTCAGACCCTTCCTATCTTTCTCTGTTGGCTTCCTGGGTACCAAAAGATGATCTGAATGCTCAGTCTCCTCCCACTGTCAGGATGTTTTATCTGAAATAAAAGCCCTGGTCCCAGCCTGTTGGGTTTGAAACCGCTAAAACCATGAACCAAAAGAAATCCTTCCTCTTTTAAACTGATTGGGTGTTTTAAAATGTATTTTGTCACAACAATGAAAAGTCATTGAATACACCATGCAGAGTATAAACCAGAATACAAAAAATAAATAACAGTTATTAATTCTTATTTAAATAAGAAACAGGGTAGATTTTATTAAGCTTATTTTATACAGAAAAATATTAGTCTTTGTGGCATGTAGGTGACTTGTCTAATCATGTAACTAGTAAGTAAATTACTGAAGTGTGTCCTCAGGATTCTAATGAAATGGCACCTGTTTCTACTCTTCACTCTTGAGACAGCAAGTCAGTGGCTACTCTGAGTGGTTATAATGAATCGTAAGAGTAGAAAGGCTCACAAGTTTATTTTTAACTCACTGGTATAGAATTTTGTATAATATGCAAAATAAGTTTAATTTTAGATACAGTGGTATAGAATTTAAATGTAAGATTATTCTTCACACATGTTATATATACATTTCTACTCTAATATGAGGTATTATACCCATTAACTCAATTATAATTCAAGGTTTACTTCCAATACTTTGAAAGTACTATTGCAAACTGTTTAGGATAAATAAGTTATACAAGTTAATTGTTAGTTGATAAAATTATGGTCATGTCTATTACTAGTCTATTTTTATCACAAGAATATACATCTTAGGTGCCACAGATAGATATGATTCTATAAAATGATAAGGTAAAGTAGATAAGGTCTTCAAAAACGTCAGAGAAATACAGAATATGGCATTAAAAAAAATTTTTTTTATTATTATTTAAGAGATTCGCTGACAATGAGACAGGTTAACTCCTAGTAACACCCAGCCTACCTCAAGGAGAATGATGAGCATCAAGGAACCTCCTTATGGAGATGACTTCAAATGAGGCAAAGAAGGCACTGGGAAAAATGTCCTGGTTTCTATCACAGACAGAATTCTGTCTAAAAAAGGGCAAGCTTAGATACATAAAGGTAGAGTTGATAGCCAAACTCTGAAAGTCCTCAATAGTTCCTGCCTCACAAATATGTCTGTCAGATATATTGATCCAGAAGGCTGAAAATGATGCTTTAACATCATAGAGCATTTTCTGTGACTATTCAGGAACCAATCTGTCTCTGTCATCTTCTCATTTGGAAAGCTACTAACCTGCACTCCTGGCATGCTCAGGTAATCAAGTTTATTCCTTCTCACATCTCTGATAGCGTTGAAGACCAGGTAGCTTAGTCTTACAGTAAAGCTTAGTTGTTTAAGTGTTAAGATGTTTTTAGGTCTACACAGATGTTTTAACTTGATAATAACAAGATGTGATGGAGACTGATTTACATTAAGAATTTTAGACACACCAAGATAGGGAAGATGTTCTCTTCAAGGCTGTCAAATACAAATAGCCAAAACACAAAGAATGTAACATTTATATAATTCGTGATTGTTCGTCATGGTTCTTCTTGCTATAGGTAGTTTATTGTGTATATGTGTAATAATATAAATGTATATGTAAAAATATTTAATTAAAAAAAAAGAGTAGAAAGGAAATAGGTAAATGCTTCTGGTGACTCTAATCACAGCAAGTCTAGTCTGTCCCATTTCTCCCTTCTGCTGTTTCTACTGCAGTGAACTCATAGCTAACATTTGTCAAATTATAATTTTTTTCTTTTTTTAGATACATCCTAATTTTTGGATAATTGAATTCATTTCTATTAGTACATATTTAGTATACACAAGGGTTTCGTTGAGACATTTGCATACCTGTATTCATGTTATTTTCACGACAATAATCTTTTTACCCTCTCATCCTCCTCCAAATCCAACAGGTCTGCGTTTTCTTCCCAACCAGTCCCCACCACCACCACCTCATTTTCCTTTCTTACCTTTGTTTGTCTTTCTTTGTTTGCTTGACTTGATTTGATTTGATTTGATTTGATTTGATTTGATTTGATTTGATTT
>OU015751.1:36984844-37005226 GCA_907169655.1 Acomys percivali
GATTTGATTTGATTTGATTTGATTTGATTTGATTTGATTTGATTTGACTACTCACTGAATTTCAAAGGTGGATGAGTGGGAGAGCTGTTGACAGAGTCAGGGACATCTTACTTATAGCTAACCCACTGAAGAAAAAGTTTCTCCTCTTAGCCAGTGAATCTTAGCTGTGAATTAATTTTACAATATGTACTCAAGCTTTAAATAATTTTCCTGTTAAATATTCTCTTCTTATCTTCTTTTCTTTGGTTCTAACATTGCAGAAGATAAGTTATTTGTAAAAATAATATAGTTTTAATACTACCATCTTATTTCATTTTGTGATTGCATAACGGAATACCACAGAGGGATACTTTATAGTGACCAGAAATTTGTTTAAAATCCACAGATTGTAGGGGCACTACATCTGTCAAAGGCCTTTAGCTGTGTCACCTTATAATGGAAAGCAAATGCAGAGAGAATGGGCAAGGACTAAGTTTGCTTTGCTTTTATGCTTGTGATACCAAAATCCTTCTCTCATCACAGTTACATAAGTGATGATGTTTGCTGAAAATATCTAGGCATGGCCACTTACACCTGTAGTCTTGGCATTCAAGTGGCTGAAGCCAGAAGGTGTTCTAGATCAACCTCGGTAGCATAGTAAGTTCCATAACAGCTTCTCTCAACAAACAAGCAAATACAACAACAGCAAATCATTTTATATGAATTTGAAGTATCTATCTAAATACTAACAGCCATCTATTATATATAATGGAAATCTATCAAACCATATATATATATATATATATATATATATATATATATATATTAGATTGTTTTAGTAGATTATTTTTGATTGTTGATAAATTCAGGAGTTTGTAAAGAAAACAAGACAAAAAATAACAGCCTTCATTTGTTTATTATAATCATCTTCATTTTACATTTGAAATCTTGTTCTTCCCCTTCATAACGTGCATGCTCACAATTTCCTGTTGTAGAAATATTTAACTTCACAAAAATAAGAGGCATTATACAAAAATCTTTCTAAATAAACTGTTTATTTACTCAATCAATTCGTCAATTTCATTGTGTTTGTTCACTGTACAGGGCACTGCATTGCATGAGGATATTTTAAAGCATGTAAATATTGTACATGGAGCACACTCCTCATGGTGTCTTCACCATCCCCTGTCCCAACCCTGCTCACCTCTGTTAGTCATTTTTGTTCCTCTACATAGTGTGGCTTCCACCTTCACTTTATATATACATGCATGCTTGTATGCATGTATATATAATGTGAGAAGCAACATGGTACCTAGTTTTGTGAGACTGACTTAATTTTCTTATGTGATTAACTTCAGTTGCATCTATCTGTTTGGTAAATAGTATAACTGCTTAAAAATATTCCATTGTGTATAAATACCATATTTTATTTTACATCCTTCTATGTTTGCACAGTACTACTTAGCTATTGTGAAAAGTTCTGTAAAACATTAATGTTGATTCTTTTGGGTACGTAAAAGGAGTGGTATCGCTGGGTCACTTGGCAGACATATTTTCTTTGCTTTTTCTTTTTTCTATTTGTTGTTATTGTTGTTATTCTTTTAGCTCCATACAGATTTCAATAAAGGCTAGACTAGTTTACAATCCTGCCAGTATATATAAGCATTCTTTCCTCCAGCATTTGTTGTTGCTTTTTATACTATTACTTAGATTTTTAAAATTATTTTATTTATGTGTTTGTATGTGAGTCTGTATATGTGACTGCAGATTCTGTTTGAGGTCCCCAGATTTCATAAAATTAGATGTACAGGAGATTGTGAGATGCCTCACATAAGTCCAGAAAGTCTAACTCTGCTCCCCTGTAAGAGTAATATGGGCTCTTAACCATCCCTGAAGCCCACCTGTTACTTTGCTAATGATTGAAACTCTGACTGGGTGAAATGGAACTTCACTGTGATTTTAATTTGCATTTCTTTGATGACTAATGGAGTTGATTTTCATATATTTCATATACTTATTGGTTATTTATATATAATATTTTGAAAACAGATATTATTCTTTCATATTTTTCATTTTTTACTCATTTTTTATTTGTATATTCTAGATATTAATTTTCTGTTTGATGTATAACTAGCAAATATTTTCTTCCATTGCAAAAAAAAATGTCTTTACCAAACTCACCAACTTCTTTGCAGTGTAGATGATTTTAATTTTATGAGTTCTCATTTGTCAATTCTTGACATTTTTTTCCTGAATGATGAGAGTCTCATTCAAAAAATTCTTTGCCTATGCCTATAGATTCTGTTGTCTTATTACTATTTTTCTGCTAATAGTGTCAGTGTTTCAGGTCTTACGTTCAGATCTTTTATCTGTTTAGAGTTGATTTATGTACATGGTGAGGAGGGATGATGTAGTTTTATACTTTTACATACAGATAGCTATTTTCCTGATATCATTTGCTGAAGAAGCTATCTTTCCTGAAATGTATATTTTTCTAATCTTTATAAAAATCTGATAGATGTAGCTTGATGTGATTTTACTTGAATATTCTTTTATTCCATTGATTTTCTTATCTGTGATTGTGCTAGTGCTATGTTATTTTTGTTACATTGGCTCAGTAGCATAACTTAAAATCAAGGATGGAGACACTTCCAGACTCATTTATTTCTGTTTAGAATTAATTTGGATATCTAAGTTATTTTGTATTTCCACATGAATTCTAATTTTTTCAATTAATTTGTGAAAACTGGTTTCAGAATGTTTATGGACATTTCATTGGCTAGATTAATTGCTTTGAGTAACTTAGCAGTTTTTCACAGTTCCATCCCATGGAAAAAAAAAGGTGCTCTATTGTTTGATATCTTTCATTTAGTTATAGTAAAAGGTTTTAGTGATGCATGTGTATGTGTGTGAAATAAACCCTTTTGGATATGTTGTTTGATTAAAGTAATAGAAATACCAACTAATATAATGTTAATTGTCCAATTGAAAGAATCTAATAACACCTAGGAAAGAAACCTTCAGGCACAACTGTGGGTGATTTTGTGCAGTAGGACAGCCTCAGCACATGCCTGTGGGGAGTTATTATTTTAGGTCCTCTGTAGGTGTTACCAGTCCCTTGATATGTAGTCTTTAGATATTAATTGGCTTAATTAAAACAATCCTCTCTACAGGCATGTAGGCCAGCCACAGGTAGACAATAAAGTACTGAGACCCACTGTAACAAGTAAACAATTGACGCTAACCATCAACTTAATATACAAACATAGCACTTTTAAACCAGAAACTTCTATTCTTTCCCCCAAACTCATAATGTAAGCTACAGACCAGCTCTCTTAAAAAAAAAAAAAAAAAGGTTAATATATAAACATATGATGGCTCAGGCTAACATTCTTATTATATAAGTGGGGGAAAAAACAGGTCATTACAAAGAACAATCAGATAAAAATCAGACCCAAATCAGAGCAATGATCAAATCCTGTAACTTCATGTGCAGCATCTGGGTCTCACCTTTGAGGCTCAGAAAGCTTGTGTAGCCCCACCCATCAAACTGTGCCACCTGAAGCACACATGGCTCCTCTCAGAGGCTGGCTCCATTCCACACCTGCAACCCTCCTTGGCCGAGCTTCCTTGGTTGTAGCAGCTACAATATCCCACGGCTCCATTGCAATTGAGGCTTCCCCTTCACAGCTTCACATAACTGTCCCTCAGGGTTTCAGGAAAGAGACTCCAACTTTGCCACACACTGTTAAGCTTCGGGTTCTGTATAGGACCACCTCATTCATGAATAGTTAATACCTTTAGAACCAGTACATGTAGACAATGCTTACATTGCTAAGTTCTTCTGGTAGTCAAGATGTAGCCCAGTCTCCTTGGACCACTGACATGTTAGCTTCAGTGTGCTGACCCCGAGGAAACTCTTCCCTATTGTGCCAGTGAATGAGAGGAAGTTTCCCTTTAGTGCTGCTGCTGTCTTTCACAATTGCTGCCGCTGCTTCTTCAGCCCCAGGCTGATCACCACACAGATTCTTAGCCAAAAGTATCACATGAATAGCACCTTCCCTGTGTCTAATGAAAGATCTCTGTTCCTCTCCAAAACTTCAAAAGTGAGACCTTCACTGTCCACACTTCTCTTTGTGTTCATGTTTCCCAAGCTTCCCCTAAAACTGTGCTTTGAGCCCAGCTTCCAGCATTCTGTGACTTTTCTGACCCAAAGCTCCAAACTCTTCTCCAGCCAGTAACAGTTCATATAGCATGAAAAACAGATTCAATTTTATCTCACTGACAGCTCTACTTCCTTGGTGTCAATGTCTTAGTTTCATTTATGTTGTTGTGATAAAATACCCTAAAAGAAACCACAGAGGAAGGACCGTTTCAGCTCACAATTCCAATGTCATTGTGAGGACATTGAGGCCGGAATTCCCAACAGTTTTTCATATCACATCCAGGCATGAGAAGAAAAAAAAAATGAACTCATATATGTTCACTTGCTTTCTTAGCCTTCTTCACTCTTACCACGGCACCTCCTATAGTGGACTGCATCTCCAGACATCAGTGAACAAAACAATCACCCACAGGCCAACCTCATCTAGAAAATCCCACGTTGAGACTTTGCCCAAGAGATTCGAAGTATTTGTTTGTTGTGTCAAGTTGACAATTCAACCTAACCTCAAGGGCTTCATAGAATACAGTTCCACAAGCTCAGATAGCAGCCAAATCTAAGCAGTGTGTGTCAGGCCAAAATTTCTGCAAGGGGGCAATGAAAGACAATTGGGTGAAGCTGTGAGTTTGAAATCTTGAATTGCAATGGAGACTACAGAATATTGGAGAATTGGCGCTGCCAGGCCAAGTACATATGCTGATAAAACCTGCAGGCATGGAGTAGAGTTTGCCTAAGGGAGAGCTTACGTATAGTGAAGTTGTTAGATCCCTGGATACAGATACTAGCTGTAAGATTTGGTGTTTGCTCTGCTGCATTTTGGTCAAGTCATTCCTTGCTATTCCTGGTTCTTCTACTTTGAAGTGAGAATGTTTGCTCAGTGTCATTAAAATGTTAGGAGAGTAGAGTTTGTTCCCTGGGTTTAGGGTGCTGATGAGATTCTTAAGGACTATGGGGGAATTTTGAGGTTGGATTATATTTTATATTATAAGACACAAGTGAAACTGGAGATAAGGGATAGGAGACTATGGTTTGAAGTACTGTGTTTGAGTTAGAAAGCAGATAAGGGGTAGGTTTATACTTCTTGGTATTGTCAGTTTGATGTGACCTAGAAGCACTTAAGAGAGAAGCCTACAGGCATACCTGTGAGGGACTTTGTAGACTAAGTACGCCTCAGCATATGCCCGTGATGGATTGCCTTGATTAGATTTATTGGGATAGAAAGCCTACCTAGTGTGGGTAGCATTATTGCCTGGGATGGGATTCTGATTGTATGAAAAAGGAAAGGTGATATGAGCACAATAATTTGTTGGCCACTTTGATTTCCCTGCTAGGGTGGACAGACAGTACCATGAACTACGAGCCAAAATATATGCTTTCTTGTTCAGGCTATTGTTGTCATGATATCTTATCATAGCAAAAAGGAAAGTACATAATGCCCTTGATGTAAATGACAGCTTCTAAATTCTTTATAAGAATTTTGTATCTTTCTATCTTTGTGGAAAGAGGCCATCAATTCTTCCAGCCAAAAGTCTTTAGTGGAATCTTTATGGTCTCCTATGTACAATAACACCTCATTTCTTCCTTTACTATTTATATACCTTGCATTTCCTTTTTTGCCTTACTGATACAAAAAAGACGTGAAGAACTATGTTGAATGGGAATGGAGAATGTGAATACTTAGCTTGTTCACAATTATAGTGAAAATGCTTCTAATTTTTACCTATTTAATGTGACTTTGTCTATAGACTTACTTAAAGCTTATATTGTGTTGAGATGTGTCCCTTGTATTCCAAGTCTCATCAGACTTTCAACAAGAAGGCATAGTGGAATTTGTCAAATGTCTTTATTGCATCCATTAAGATTACACTATGAGTTCTCTTTCTTTACAATATTACATGTATTGATTTGCATGCATTAAGCTATATCTGGATCTCTAGAATGAGCACAACTTGATTACAATGAGGGATCTTCGTGATGAATTCTCAAAATCAGTTTCTAAGTATTTTACTGTTTTATTCGTGTGTATCAAGGAGATTGATTTTTAGCTTTCTATTTTGTTATGTTTCTATTGCAAGTTTTACATAGGGTTAATACTGGCATCATATAAAGAGTTTGGTAGCATTCCTTTCTTTTCTACTTCATGGAATAGTTTGACAAGCTTTTGTGTTCATTCTTCCTTAGAAGTGTAGTAGAGAGCCTCAGTGAACCCATTAGCACCTAGGCTCTTTTTTACTTGGAAAACCTTTTTTTAGAGTTACCATTCAAAATTGTTGCTCAATATAGATATGTTTAAATTGCTTATGTCATTATGGTTTAATTCTAGTGGGTTATATGCATCTAGAAATTCCTCTTACTTATTCTGATTTTATGTTAATGGGTTATACATTTGTGTCCTGATTTTATGAATGTCATTGGTATCATACATAATCCCTCCAATTTCATACTTTACTTCATTGATTTAGGTCTTCTCTCTATATTTATTAGTTAGGATAAAAATTTTGTTGATTTTCTTTATCTTTTCAAAGAACCAGTTATTTCATTAACTGTATTAACTTTTCATTTGCATTTCATTAATTTCTCTTAATTATTTATGTTGTTAATTTGGTAAGTGGTTCATGTTTTTTAAGGCCCTACATACACTATTAAATTATTTGGGATTTCCTTGCCTTTTTTCTTTTTCTTTTTTTAAATTTAGCTTATTAATTTATTCAGATTACATCTCAATTGTTATCCCCTCACTTTTATCTTCCCATTCCTCCCTCCCTCCCTCTTTCACCCTTTTCCCCTCCCCTAGGTCTGTGACAGAAGGAGCCCTTGTTCCCCACCATAAGGTCACATCCTATCAAGTCTCATCCTGGTAGCCTGCTTATCCTTTCTCTGAGTGCCACCAGGCCTCCACACCAAGGGGAAATGGTCAAATATGGGGTGCCAGAGTTCATATCAGAGTCACTTACTGCTTTCCTGCAACTGTGGAGAATATCCTTTCCATTGGCTAGATCTGGCTAGAGATTCAATGTTTACTGAATGTATTATGCTTGGTTGGTGCAGTAGGTTGAGCAGAACCCCCTGGGTTCAGTCTGCCTGTCATGATGTTTTTTCTGGTGGCTTTCTAAGACCCTCTGGATCCTTCAATTTCCCTATTCACCCATATTTCCTTCACCTAGAGTCCCAAAAAGAAGTCCTCGCATCTATCCTGATCTCCTGGTAAGTGAATACTTTCATTGGGCATTCATTTTGGGCTAGTGTCCAATTATAAGTGAGTATAGACCATGTGAGCCTTTCTGGGTTGGGGTTAACTCACTCAGGATGATCATTTCTAGTTCTATCCATCTCCCTGTAAATTTCAGGATATCCTTATTTTTAATAGCTGAGTAGTATTCCATAGTGTAAATATACCACAGTTTCTTTATCCATTCTTTAACTGAGGGACATTTAGGTTGTTTTATATGTTCTAGCTATTACAAACAAGGCTGCTATGAACATGGTTGAGCATATGACCTTATTGTGTTAGAGCGTCTTCTGGGTATACTCCAAGGAGTGAAATAGCTGGGTCTTGAGGTAGTCCTATTCCCAGTTTTCTGAGAAAGTGCCAGATTGATTTCCAAAGTGGTTGTACAAGTTTGCACCCCCACCAACAATGAAGGAGTGTTCTCCTTTCTCCACATCCTCACCAGCATGTACTGTCACTAGAGTTTTTGATCTTAGCCATTCTGATGGGTGTAACATGGAATCTCGGTGTTGTTTTGATTAGCTTTTCTCTGGTGACTAAGGACGTTGAGCATTTCTTTAAGTGTTACTCAGCCATTCAATATTCTTCTGTTGAGAATTCTGTTTAGCTCTGAGCCCCATTTCTCAATTGGGTTATTTGGTTTGGTTGTGTTTAATTTCTTAAGCTTTTTATATATTTTGGATATTCGAACTTTGTCAGATGTAGGGTTGGTAAAGATCCTTTCCCAGTCTGTAGGCTAACTTTGTTCTATTGGCAGTGTCTTCTGCCTTACAGAAGCTTCTCAGCCTCATGAGGTTCCATTTATTAATTGTTGACATTAAGCCCTGGGCTGTTGGTGTTCTGTTCAGTAAGTTGTCTCCTGTGCCAATGCATTCCAGGCTCTTCTCTATTTTCTTCTAACCGATTTAGTATCTTTGGTTTTTTGTTGAGGTCGTTAATGCACTTGAACTTGAGTTTTGTGCATGGTGATAAATATGGGTCTACTTGCATTTTTCTACATGTAGACATCCAGTTAGACCAGCATCATTTGTTGAAGATGCTATTGTTTTTCCATTGAATAGATTTGGCTTCTTTGTCACAGATCAAGTGTCCAAATGTGTATGGATTTTTTTCTGGGTCTTTAATTCGATTCCATTGGTCAAACAGCTTGTTGCTGTGCCAGTACCATGCTATTTTAATTACTGTTACTCTGGTACAGGTTGAGATCAGGAATCGAGATTCCTCTGGAGGATCTTTTATTGTACAGGATTGCTTTAGCTATTCTGGGTTTTTTGTTTTTCCATATGAAATTGAGAATTGATCTTTCAAAGTCTTTAAAAATTATGTAGGTATTTTGATAGGGATTGCATTGAATCTGTAAATTGCCTTTGGTAAGATGGCCATTTTTACTGTTAATTTCCTGATCCATGAACAAAGGAAATCTTTCCATTCTGATATCTTCTCCAATCTCTTTCTTCAGAGATTTGAAGTTTTTTCAGACAAGTCTTTCACTTTCTCAGTTACAGTTATTCCTAGATACCTTAAATTTATTGTGGGTATCATGAAGGGTGTAGTTTCCCTAATTTCTTTCTCAGCATGTGTTTCATTTGTATACAGGAAGGCTATTGATTTTTTAAAATTAATTTTTTATCCATCCATTTTACTGAAGGTGTTTATCAGCTATAGGAGTTCTCTGGTGGAATTTTGGGGCTCACTTATGTACACTATCATATCTTCGGCAAATAGGGATAATTTCACTTCCTACTTTCTCATTTGGATCCCCTTGATCTCCTTTTGTTGTCTTAGAACTTCAAGAACTATATTGAACTTCAAGAACTATATTGAAGAGATATGGAGAGCCTTGGCTGGTCCCTGATTTTAGAGGAATTTCCTTGAGTTTCTCTCCATTTCATTTGATGTTGTTGGCTATTGGCTTGCTGTATATAACCTTTATTATCTTTAAGTATGTTCCTTGTATCCCTGATCTCTCCAAAATTTTAAATATGAATGGGTTTTGGATTTTGATGAATATTTTTTCAGTATATAAAGAGATGATCATGTGGTTTTACTTTCAGTTTATTTATATGGTGTATTACATTGATGGATTTCCTTATATTGAACCATCCTTGCATGCCTGGGATGAAGCCTACTTGGTCATGCTGAATGATAAGTTTCATGTGTTCATGGATTCATATGGAGTATTTTCACATCACTGTTCATAAGAGAAATTCATCTGAAATTCTCTTTCTTTTTGGTCTTCGTGAGGTTTAGGTATCAAGGTGCTCCATCCATTTCTATTTTGCGTAGTAGCTTGAGAGTATTGTTATTAGTTCTTCTTTGAAGGATTGATAGAATTATGCACTAAAACCATCTGGCCCTGGGCTTTTTTTTTTTTTTTTTTTTTTTGGTTGAGAGACTGTTAATAACTACCTCTATTTCTGTAGTAGAAATAGGACTGTTTAAATTTTTTTTTATCTAATCTTGATTCAACTTTGGCAAGTGGAAATGATCAAGAAAGCTTTCCATTTCCCTTAGATTTTCAAATTTTGTGCCATACAAACCTTTGAAATAGGACCTTATGATTCTTTGTATTACTTCAGTGTCTGTTGTTATATCTCCCTTTTCATTTCTGATTTTGTTGATTTGGATAGTGACTCGCTGCCTTTTTGTTAGTTTGGCTAATGGTTTATCTATCTTGTTGATTTTCTCAAAGAACCTGCTCCTGGTTTTGTTGATTCTTTAAATGGTTCTCTTTGTTTCTACTTTACTGATTTCAGTCCTGAGTTTGGTTACTTCCAGCCATCTACTCCTTTTGGGTATTTCTGCTTCTTTTTTCTAGGGCTTCCAGAATATCATTAAGTTGCCTACATGAGATGTTTCCAGTTTCTTTATGAAGGCACTTAGTGCTATGAATTTCCTTCTTAGCACTGTTTTCAATGTGTTCCATAAATTTGTGTATGTTGTTTCTTCATTTTCATTGAATTTTAGGAAGTGCTTAATTTCTTTCTTATTTCTTCCATGACCCAGTTGTCATTAAGTAGAGAGTTGTTTAGCTTCCATGTATGTGTAGGATTTTTGTTGTTTCTGTTGTTGAAGTCCAGCTTCTGGTCTGGTAGGATACAAAATATTATTTCCATCTTCTTGCATCTATTGAGGCTCATTCTATGACCTATTATATGATCAATTTTGGAGAATGTTCCATGATGTGCTGAGAAGAAGCAATAATCTTTCATATTTGGGGGAAAAGTTCTGTAAATATCTGTTAGATCCATTTCATTCATGACATTGGTTAATGTCATTGTTTCTCGATTTAGATTCTGTTTCATTGACCTATCCTTCAGTGAAAGTAGGATGTTTAAGTCTCCAACTATCAATGTGTAGGGGTCAATGTGCGGAGTAAGCTTTGTTAATATTTCTTTTATAAATGTGGGTGCTCTTGTATTAGGAACATAGATGTTCAGAATTGTGATGTCACCTTGGTTGACTTAATCTTTGATGAGTATGAAGGATCCTTCCTCATCTCTTTTGATTAATTTTGGTTTAAAGACTATTTTATTAGATATTAAAATGACTATGACAGCTTGCTTCCTGTGTCCATTTGCTTGGAATACTGTTTTCCTGTCTTTTACTCATGGTAATGTCTATCCTTGTGGCTGAGATGTGTTTCTTGGATGCAGAAGAATGTTGTGTCTTGTTTATGCATCCACTCAGTTAGTCTGTGTCTTTTTATTGGAGACTTCAGACCACTGATGTTGAGAAATATCAATGACCAGTGACTATTAAGTCCCTTGATTTTGATATTCGTTACAGTAGAGTATTTGTGTGGTTGTGTTTTTGCGACGGTGTAGTTATCTATTTCTCATGTAATTTTGGTTGTAGTTTGTCACTTTGGGTTGGAGTTTTCCCTCTAGTAACTTCTGTAAGGCCAGATTTGTGGTTAGGTACTGTTTGAATTAGTTTTTATTATGGAATATTTTGTTTTCTCCATCTATTGTTATTGAAATATTTGCTGGATAGAGTAGTCTTTACTGGCATCTGTGGTCTCTTGAGGTTTGCAGGACCTCCATCCAGGCCCTTCTGGCTTTTATAGTCTCTGCTGAGAAATTGGGTATAATTCTGATAGGTTTGCCATTATATGTTATTTTGCCTCTTGCTGCTTTTAATAATTATTTCTTTATTCTGTGTATTTTGTATTTTTATTATTAGGTGGCGGGAGGATTTTCTTTTCTGGTCTATTCTGTTTGGTGTTCTGTAGGCCTCTTCTATGTTTATATGCATCTCCTTCTTTAACTTAGGGAAATTTTCTTCTATGATTTTGTTGAATATATTTTCTTGGCCTTTGAGCCCAGCATCTTCTCTTTCCTCAATTCCTATTATCCTCAGATTTGTCTTTTCATAGTGTCTTTGATATCTTGAATGTTTTGTGTCAGGAATTTCTCATATTTTAGTATTTTCTTTGATGGTTATTTCTAGTTCTAACATAGTAAATTCTACTGCTGAGATTCACTCCTTCATCTCTTGAATTCTGTTAGAGATGCTTAGGTCTGCATTACTGTCTTCCTTCTCTGAGTTCTCTTGTTCCTGGCTTTCTTCTGTCTGTGCTTTTATGATTGTTTCCATGTTCATCTTCAGATCCTGAACTGTTTTATTAATTTCCTTCATATGATTGTTTGTATTTTCCTGAATTTCTTCCAGTGTCTTTCTACGGGCCTTCAGATACTGAACTGTCTTATTGATTTCCTTCATCTGTTTCTCTGTCTTTTTCTAAATTTCTTCCAGTGCCTCTCTATAGACCTCTTTAATGTCTTCAATTTGTTTGGTTGCATCTTCCAGCATTTGTTTATGGATTTTATTTGTTTCTTCCATTATCATCTTCATTACTATGAATTTGAGGTCATTTTCTTGTGTTTCAGTTGTGTTTGAGTTCTCAGAGTTGATTTCTTTGGGATAGCTGGAACCTGGAAATGCCATATTGTTTTGATTTTTGCCATTTATGATTTTATGCTGAGCTCTAGTCATCTTGCTGCCTCTGACATTGAGAGGTAGTTTCTGGTGTCCTTCCCCGAATCAGACAGGTGACCTGGTTTCATCTCCAGGGGACTCTACACTCTGGGCTCACCACTGGGTCAGCAAAGGATGGGGCTGGTTCTCTGCAGCCCAGGGATCACTTCCAGGTAGTATAGATAAAGCTAATTATACCCCCCCCCCATTGGCTGGGCTCGGAAACCTTTCCCTAGGCCACTGGGGCTTTGGGAGCCTAGGCTCAGTTAGCCTTAGAGTGTTGGAACCCCTCCTGGCTTGTGGGGATTGGCTAGGATTCTGTCTGCTCCTTCCAGGTTGTGTGGCCTAGGATAAGTCTCACTTGAGAGAGCAGATACTGCCCTGTGGCTTCTGGGAGTTGGCTGGGCTTCTGCCTGATCCCTTCGGGCAGTTCAGTCCCCTCTGGGCTTGTGCTTGTGCTCTTTCTGCTTGGCAGGAACTGGTCAAGCTCTGCCAGAGCTTGCTGGAATGGCTCCCTGCTTTGAAGCTGGTGAATAGTTTTCTGCCTGATCCCTCTCAGGCCAGTTCAGACCCTCTTTAGAGTGTGGGAGCCCCAGCTCAGTTATGCCAGCTGGCTAGGCATCTGCTTGGTCCTTCTAGGTGTGCTGGAACAGACCGCTAGGATGGGGGTTTCTGCCCAATCTGATCAGACAGAGCAGCCTCAGCTCAGTCAGCCTGAGTGTGTGGCTTTGGAGCTGTGGTTGGAGAGTTTGTCTACAGCTGCCTGAGCCCCCGTTGGGGGCCCTGAATCCGTCCGCGGACTGGTGGTCCCAGCTCCACACTTTCTTGTCCCTCTGGGCCAGCCATCCCACAGATCAGCCAGAGAGGGATACAGAGAGCAGCAAGTAACCTCGGCTGCCCTGGGCTTTGGATTTGTGCCTGTGTGGTCACCAACCTCTGGGGCTTTCTCAGAACTCATGGGATGGTTTGAGGTCAGAATCCCTCCCCGACGTTATCCTACATTTTTCCCAGGCCCACAGCTCCGGGTTGGAGTTACATCGTCACAGTTCAGTCTCAGATATGGAGTCCCTGGGTACGCAGTTACATTGTACCTAGGGGCATGCAACAGCTCCCTGGCGGGTATGGGTCAGGTTTCTGGGGACTGTACTCGTTCTCCTTGGGCCATTGGGTGGCACAAGGCCAGTGCCACCTGTGCTCTGTACTTTAAAGACCCTACTTAGGGCTTTTCAGGTCTTGTGGTCTGTAGCTCCCATAGTCTTGCAGCTCAGGTAACCTGTGTGTTCAGAGGTGCTATCTTGGATCGTCTGACTTTTTTTTGTTATTTACTTTACATCCCAATTGTAGTCTCTTCCCTTCCTACCTCTACCCTCCCCCTTCTCTAGCCCTCAGAAAGGGGGAGCCCTCCTCCCCTATCATCTGACTTCAGTCTATCATGTCTCATCTAGACTGCCTGCCTCCTGTTCCTCTGTGGCCTGACAAGGCTGTCCAACCTGGGGGAAGTGATCAACATGTGGGGTCCAGAGTCCCTGTCACAGGTAGCCTTGACTCCTCATATTATGGGATCCACAAGGAGACTGTGCTGCCTATTGACTACATCCAAGTTGAGGGTCTAGGTTCTCACCTGAATGGTCTTTGGTTGGAGCATGAGTCTGTGAAGGCCCCCCTGATGCCCCTGTCCCAGGCCCATATTTGTTGGCTCCATTAGCCTCCTTGTAGAGTGCCTGTCCCCTCCAGGTCTTTCTTTCCCTCAGCTCTTCCATTAGTCTTGTACTTTACCCCAAAGTTTGATTGTGAGTCTCGGCATCTGCTTCAATCATCTGCTGGGGCAAGTCTTTCAGTAGACCTTTAGTGGAGGAGCTTGCCTATTATGCTTTGCTTTTAGGATTGCTTCATTACATCCTATAATATTTGTTATGTTTTGTTTTCATTTTTATTTGACTCTAGTTTTTTTTATTTCAATCTTGATTTCTTTGATGACAAATTTGTCATTTAATAGCTACTATGTTGATGAAGGTTTTGTAATGGGCTTATTAAATTTTTAATTTTCAATATTTCAGTTTGCCTTTCTAAAAGTATTTCTACCTCCTCATTGAATTACACCTTCATATCTTATATATACTTCCTTATTTCTTCATCTGTGTTTGCCTTCTCTTGGAATTCATTCAGACACTTGCATCCTCTTTGCTTTATTTTTATATATTTATTTATCATTCTTTAAACTTTTGCACCTGAGATTTTGTTTACTTCATTCTCATTGGAAGAAGCTAATGTGTATTTATAGTCAGAGCATTTATTTTTAATCACTCTTGTTCTTTCAATGTGTGTATTTGCAATGTCCACATGGGACTGTGTTCTGGGTTGTAATAGAGTGGAAGTATCTTTTTCCTTGGCTAGACTGATGTTTGGGGAAGAGGACCAAAAATATCTTAGAGTAGATTATTGTTTGCAAATACCATCACTGTCAGAAAGGAGGCCTATTATGAAACTACAGGAATAATCTAATTAGAACAAACCACCTCTTCAATACAAGTTATTTTATCAAATAAGGAAATATGGATACATATTGTATGCACCAAGGCATTTGTTTCTTTGGATACAAGTAGAGAAAAAAAAAGAACACAATAAGAAAGTGATTAGAATTGAGTTAACAGAGAAAGAGTAGAGGAGAGAAAAAAATACAAGGAGGAAGTAGAGGTGAGTTGGCAGAAAATTAAGCCACTTGGGCTAAAGCCTGAATGAAAAGAGAAGGGTAAAGAAACGGAATCAGGCATCTCTGGGTGCTAAGTTACCACCACCCCATATCCACCACCCTATATACTGCAGTGATCTATATGCTGTGAGAAAGCCTGTCCAAGGGGAAATGTCAAAGAAAAGAGGAAAAGAAGAAGAAAAAGGTAAGAGAGGAGATATTCAGACCACAGGACCGTGTTGACATGTTATTGAGTTTTACCTGGAAAATTATGAGCAAATATCTTTTTGACCCAGATAAGATACCAACTACAAAAAAGAAGAAAGTTTTCCATCAGGCCTAGATTAGTGAGCAAATTAGTTTCTTGATGTTACTTAGAGCAGGATAGAAGAAGAGTTACAACAGCATAAATGACTCAAAGGCAGCTGCTTCACCAACAAAGGCTGGATCCCTGGACCTTGCTGATTGACTTGCAGGAAGACTGGACCCTCCTCTTTCCAGGAATTGTTAGCGTCTATACCTTGGGTTGCTCTTTGTGAGTTTGCAGACTATGAAGTTTGTTTACTTTCTGAACATTGTGTCTTTTGTTGCTTCCTAGGCCTTAAGAGTTTCTACTGCCAGCATAAAACACCCTGACCAAGAGCAACTTGGGAAGGAAGGGGTCCCTTATAGTTTACAACTCTCAGGTCACACTCTGTCACTAAGAGGAGCTAGGGCTGGAACCCAAGGTAGAAAACTGGAAGTAGGAGAATCCTGAGAGGATAGCTGCTTATGGACTTGCTCCCCATGAGTCTCTCGGCTGGCTTTATCATATACCTCCAGAACACCCTGCCAACACAGGCAATGATCCACTGTCATTAAGAAAACAGAAGACAGATTTGCCTACCAGCAATCTGTTAAAGGCATTGTCTCAACTGAGGTTCCTCTTCCAGGATAACTCTAGCTTGGTCAGGCTGTCACATAAAACAGTGAGGTATAGAGGCTGAGTTCACTATGACCTGATGTTTTGTTCCAGACTTAATTTAGCATTCCTTGCTGGTCTGCAAGATGAGTATCTCATGTCTAGATGGTAGATGGTCCCATGTGAGATCCAGGTCATAGACGCTGTTCCCATCAATGGGTGGTTTTCCACAAGTAAAGTTACAGAGCTGGTCACACCTCTCAGCTGTTCCGGGAATGGACGGGTTATAGATACTGTTCTTTCACAGGTTAGCTCATAGATGACACCAGTCCTAACACAGTCACTCATTGTGTCTACTGTGGCATCCTGCTTAGGTTGGAAGCCTACTCTCTTAAGACTCCTGCGCTGAGCAGGTTTCTTCCTTGCTCATGTGGTTCTCATTCAGCTTATTCCCCATATTCTGGAAGAATTTTATTGACCAGGTTTCGGTAAATGCCAGAGTCTTGTGACATTTGCCCTAGGTTTTCTACAAATGTGGTTCACAGAGATACAGGGTTATCAAACTACAATACAGCGCAGGTCTTTTGAAGTCATTTCTGATTACTGTTCTTGCTTGTGTGCTGGGACAGAGGCTATCCCTGCATCTGTGGCTCTGTGGCTGCACCAAATAGTTGTGGTCTGCCTTCATCATTTTGCTGTTGTTGTTCTGCTTAAAATTCTCTGCTACTGAGAGTTTGGTGGTGGATTTTCTCTATGTTTTTATCTTAAGTATGGCTCTACTCACTTTCATCCCTGGGAGGGGAGAGTTCCCCAGACCTGTCAATCACACTGGGGCAGACTCTGGATTTCTTCCTTGTATTGCTTCTTGTTTCATTTTGCCATTAAACTGGGTAGTTGGTTTTTAGCCATCACTACTTCTTCTGAGAGCTGTTATTTGATTTCCTCCAGTTTATTTCCTGAAATTCTAGCAGACCATAACTGTATGTCAACTGGAATGTTCCCTAATCTAGTATGTATTTTTACGTCATTTACTGTGCCATTATTCATGATATCAAATGGAGTCAGATTCACTTTTTTATTTAGCTTTAATGAAGTATTTTGATAAAAAGGTTTTGTTTAATTAAAATGGGATATCGTCATGCAGAAACATTAGAATCATATTCCAATTACGCACATTGAAAATCACTTAGAGAATTTCAAAATCAATAGGAGTTGAATTATATTAAGTAGTATTTCAATATATAGAGTAAATACTGTTTTCTTTGGGAATAAAAGTACAACTCTCAGTAAAAGTACTTACCCCTCTACACAGTTATTTGCTTTTATGGATTTGGTCTTGTCTCTAATAAAAGCAATGTATCTGTTTACTTACTAATGACTTAATTTGCTTAGGAGTAGGCACATGGCTTAAGTCTGCTCATTCAAACCACAGTTCATGACTTTTTCTAGAACAACAAATCTCCTTTTGTGATGTCATGTATAACACAGTGATTAGTCCTAATGATAGCTTCCAGGTCCTGTGTAACCTTGAGAAGCCAGCATTAGGATAAAGCTCGATAGTGTTGAAGCCACGAGAGGAAGCAGAACAAAACACATCCCTTGCCGACTGAAAAATATCAGACTCCAGTCCACCTGAAGTTAGCTTCAGTAGTGTCATAGTTACAGTTTCTACATCTGGAGTTAAATACCATTCCCAAAAGCAACTTGGAAAGGAAAGAGTTTGTTACACTTACAACTCTCCATTTATACTGCATCCATCACTCAAGGAAGTCAGGTGAGGGGCTCAAGGCAGGAACCCGGAGGCAGGAACCTAAGCAGAAGCCATGGAGGAGTGCTGCTTACTTGTTTGATTGCTTTCTTATAGCCTGCTCAGATTAGTTTCTTATACCATGACCACCTACTTAGGGTTAGCAGCTCCCAAATTAGGTTGGGCCCTCCTATATCAATTATAAATCAGGACAGTGCCCCCACAGATTAGTCTATAGGCCAATCTGGTGAGACCATTTTCTCAAAAGATGTATCCGCTTCTCAAATAACCAGCTTGTGTCAAGTTTACAAAAAAACTAACCAGGACACTAGTTCTTCAGCTGAATTATGTAATGTCTGGTTTAGTCACTTTGAGTTCAGTCGTCTGGGACATGATTCCAAAGTCCTTGTAATTGATGCCATGAACTATATTTGGTGAAAATTCTGTTCCACCTCAGTTGTGGAAAGAGCATGAGGAATGGAGCAATAGAGCATGCATGAGCCAATAGCTGAGGGGAAAAAACTTCTCCAGGATAATCTGGTTAGCAAAAAAAAAAAAAAAATAAAAAAAAAAAAAAAAAATTGTTTACAAGTTTGATGGCATATTTAGCTGTGTTAGGATATGGATCATTTTCAATGGATTTGAAACAATCATTTAGAGTTACACTAATTTGGAATCTTCTCATGGACCAAATTATTTGCAGGCAGACAGCTCCTGATGGCAAGTGGCCTCTGTGATTTTTAGGGAATAGATACAAATGCTGCTGCAAACAGAGGTTAAAAATTCAGGATCTCAAAAAAGAATTTTTGAGTTCCCTTCTTAACCATCCATGCTCAGACCAGAAGTCCAGCAACAACAGTTAGCTCTAGTCCTGGGGTGGGAGGAACATTTGAATGCCCTCTCCTCCTATGTCTGGCAGGCCTGTTTTGTCGTCTTTTATTTGGCTTTCAATTCTTCTCTATCCTTTTTGAGCCCACAGAAGAAAAGAAAAAAGTAAAAAAAACCTTAACTTTACAAAATATGATTTGGCATTTGTTTGTGTCCACTAAAGTCCCAATTGCCACACTTGGGCAGATATCTGTGGCTTGACTAGATGCATTCAGTGTTAAGGAAGGTGACTTCTAAAGAATGTTCTCTGTTGGTGTCTTGGTATATGGGTACAACATGGAGAAACGCCGGGTGAGTAGCAGAAGGATATTTCTCCAGTTCCTTAAAACTGAGAAAATACTCTTATAAAACAGCTGTATCTGTATATCATCTCTCTGTCTATCATTTATTAATCTATAATCATCAATCTATATGTGTGTACATACACATCCCTCCCTGGTTATTTCATAAAGGAATTATAATTCTCAAATAATATAACAAAGTAATGACAACTCAATTTCTAAAATATGAAACTAAATAAGATTATAGCCAGTAAAAGTTTCAGTTTATTTAGAATTCTCAGTAAGTTAAGAAGGAAAGAATGATTTTCATTTCAAAGGATTGTATTCATTCAAAATGACTAAATAAATATGCTAACATATTTTTGAAAAAAATTTATTTTATGTGTATGGATGTTTTGCTTGACTAGAGAGACATATGTGCCATATATGTGCATGGAGGCCAAAGATATTAGAAGAGGCTATGATATTCTCGGGAACTAGAATTATGCATGGTTGGGAACCATCATGTGGGAGCTGGGAACCAAACCAAGGTTTTCAGCAAGTGTAGCAAGTATTCTAAACTGAGGAACAAGCAACCCCAGCACTAGTCTCAGCTTATTTCTTAGTTTCAGAAACTTTTGGATTCGGGGATTTTGTTATTGTTGTTGTTGTTTTCATTTTATGGCATGAATATAGGATAAACAAATTTATATGAGTGGGGCTATTTGTCTATTATTTTGCTTCTGGGAAAATATTTATTCAAACTTTTTTATTAGGAGCAGGGGAATAATTTTTAATCTCTGCCTTTTCCTAACAATGTTTTGTAGTATCAAATGATTGAATGACTATTACTTTCAGTGTGACTTAAATACACATTACTGACATCATGGAAGTCAGATGAGTTGACTGAGTTCAGAAAGCAAAGGATCCTTCTTTTAAGAATATGAGGACAGAGGTTGCTTTACCTACCCTACTAGGTCCCAGAGTCTACGTCTTATAATTTTTTGCATATGAAAGGCAGCAAAGGTTACAAGTAACATCAGTCTGGGAGAAAAAGAAGAAACATCCCAGTACTACTGTGCTGGGTTGCGTAACTTTTAGTTTTCGATCACGGCTCCTTTAATACCTGGCTTGTCACAAGAAGTGATCTATGTTCTCCACTTCTGACAGCTCTATGGTTAAATCCGCTGCCGGTGACTTGCAGATAGGAAAGCTGGGACCTTGCTAAATGATTAAAATTGTTCAGAATAAAAGAAAACAAGGCTTTCTTCTTCTTTTCTCAGACTTGAATCCATGATAATTATACCACATTTGAGAGAAAAAGAGGCAGAAAGACAGAGAAATACTAAAGATGGGGAGGCTGGTGGGATGGCTCATTGGTGAAGAAAGAAGATTTGTCTTGCAGATGAACCCTGTCAGCATCTATGTTTCATGTGTCACAGCCACCTGGAACTATAACCCCATGGGAGATGATACCCTTTTCGGGACTGTGTTGGGAGCTGCACTGGCTGGAGCATACCCACACAGAATCAATCAATCTTTCACAT
>OU015751.1:37014520-37028429 GCA_907169655.1 Acomys percivali
ATTGTGATTATGAGCCACCAATGTATCATATTTATTATCATTCATTTAAATATCCAAAAATTGGCTATTGGCCATGACCTATGAATTCACTTCATATTGGATGTGTTTACATCAACACTATTTTCACGAGGATATCCTTGAAACAAATCATTTCTTTTTTCTTTTGGAGACAGGGTAGCTCTGGCTGGACTGGACCTCCTTGTATAATCCAGGCTGGCCTGGAACTCACAGAAATACTTTTGCCTCCTTAATGCTGGGACTAAAGCTGTGTATCACCATGCCCCTCGATAACACATAAATTTCTTTGTATGCATGTGTTATTAAAGGTGGTCATCTTAGTTACTTTTCTATTAGTGTGAAGAGACACCATGACTAAGGCAGCTTATAAAGGAAAGGATTTAATTGGATTGGGTTTATAGTTTCAATAGTCCGTGATCACCTTGGTAGGAAGCATGACAACAACCAAGCCTAGTGCTGGATCCATAGCTGAAAGCTTACATTTTTATCTACAAGTTGGAAGTAGAGAGAGTGAAAATGGTCCTGGTGTGGGCTCTTGAAACCTTAAAGCCTACTCCAGTGGCACGCCTCTTCTAACAAGGCTTTCCGAAAAGTTACCAAGCGCTCAAATACACGAGACTACAGGGGCAGTTCTTACTCAGTTCTCTACAATGGTGTTCTTTTTTATCTTAATATTTACTATTTTAAGTTATATCTCTGTATGAGTACAGAGTTTCATAGATGAGAGGAAGTTGGGTCCCTCTGGAGCTAGAGCTACTTATGGTTGATCTGGTCCTCTGAAAGAGTGGTATGTTCCTTGAACATGGAATCTTCTCCCCTCCTCCCCCCCCCCCGAAATAACAATCACAAGCCTGAATTTTTAGTCATCTGTAATGTGAAAAATGAAGTGCCCGGTACTCTATGCAAATACCCTTTGGGTTCAAAGTTACCCATTTGTCTCTGTCATTGCAGTGTCTGAAGTGTGTTCAGGCTTTTTATGTCTGTTTTTGATCTCTGACTCCTATTAAATTTGATCATATGCAGGTCAACCTGACCCATATACTATACAAATTGTTTTGTAGATATGAGCCTTAATATCAGATAATTTCTAAATTCAACCTCCCAAAAAAAACTGCTTTGTGTCTTCTGATCCACAGACTGTAATTACCTCTTTTATAATTATGTCAGGTCTCGATGACTATATTGCTTTAAAAATATTACAAGAGGGAAAAATACCTTTTTTTATTTTAGCTGCATGATGTTTTCATTTTAAATATTAAATACTGATACCAACTTTTAACAAAACACTTTTAACAAAAGTTTTGTTTACTTCATCTAAAGAAAATAACTGTGGTTGCACTCTTGTCATTGACTTATGTATCAAAGTTTTGCACTACTGAATACAAAGTAGAATCTGTCATTCTGGCAAATTTCCCACACTGCCTGACAACAATTCAATTAGTTAATCCAACTCTTTATTTATCTAACAAATGGAGATTTGATAGTGTGGTTGAAAACTGCAAATTCAGCTTCTTGTATGGTTTCTATTATTCAATAGCTAAGAGACTAGAGCGATGCTATTTGGCCTTTCTGTGGCTCTGTTATAAAATGAATGCGTTCTATTATCCACCCAGTGTACATAGAAGTAAATGAGCAAAAAAGGAAAAGTACTAGTGCATCATGGTTAGTTTTATCGACATGTATCCTTTTCCTCCTTTGTTTCTGCTAAAGAAATGAACTATTATTCTAAAAGAGGCAAAACTTTCATTACTTACACCCCCACGTGTGTGTGTGTGCGTGTGTGTGTCTGTGTGTGCGTGTGTGTCTGTATGTGTACATGTGGAGGACAGAGGTTAATGGTAGGTGTTTCCCTCTCTTACTTTCACATTAAATTTTGAGACAGGGCTGGTAAGCTGGCTCTGTGGGTAAGGTACCTGCAGCCCTGATGATCTGACTACAATCCCTGAAGCCCACATAAAGTAGAGAGGACAGAACAAATTCTATGAGATGGGCTTCTGATTTCCACACTATGTGTTGTAGCACATGTGCGTCCATACAGGTAAAGCAAAAACACAGACAACTAAGAATAAAAATGTTTAAAGGGGACATAAGGTCTCTCACCTGACCTGAAGCTCACAGTTTCATCTAGATTAGACCATAAGTCCCCTGGAACCTCCTGCATCTGCCACCACACCAAGGCTTTACTTTGTATTGGAGATCCAGGCTGGGGTCTTGCTGCTTGCTGAGCTGTCATCTTCTTTTTTTTTTTTTTTTTTTTTTTTTTTTTTCCAGAAGATCCTTAATGTTAGAACATCATGATATCAAGACAAGAACCAGGTTTTTATATTGTAAATGTTAAAACTTTTGTTACCTGAGTCCTGTGGTGGCCTGAGAGTTAGTATAAAGTAAAGGCTACAGATTAGATCTCCTGGTGTAGTGTTTGGACACAAATGTGTTGTTCAAAGTCCTCCTTTAGCCCAACCCCAGAGATACTCTAGGGCAATAAGGAAAGAGCACAAATTGTAAGAGTCAGCATCAGATTCCATACAAGCAATTAATCTGCTCTCCAAACAACCCCAGTTATACTCTTTCCAGTAAGCAACTGTAGTCAGGTTGTGTGTACTCTGTGCAAGGTTAGCTGAGTAAACTCTTTACTTCCTGAAGACTGTATTTACTTTTCTGAGATGGGCTCTCAACAGACAATTCAGAAAGCCTACAGTTTGCTAGTAAATAGCCCAAGTTGGGCTTGACTTGTGATATTCCCCTTCAATTTAGCAAATGTTAGGACTACTCTCCCAAACGCTGGATTTATAAGAGCACCCCTCACCATGCAGGACAGGACACACTCTTAAAGTTTGTTGTCATTTGAATGTCAATCTATCTGCTCAGCAGGAAAACGATCTAAGAGCCATCACTTTATTTGAAAGTCAAATGTATTTCTGGATTTTCACTACATCAATTTTACTTTAAATATCTAATACCCAAAACCAATATGACAAAATATATGGCTTAAGTCATCTATTAATATTTAAGGCTGAAGTTTAAGAGAAAGAGGAAGTTATCAAACTCGGTGGTCCATGATTTAAAGATGATTACTGCTTAAGAATAATGCAAATAATTTAAAGTGTTCCACTTCTGACTTTGATGTATGGTGATTATAAGTGCAGTTTATTCCTAATTCTTTTCTGCACTTTGGTAGATCACATAAATGTATACCAACTTTCCCTGCAAAGGGAAAAAAAAAACCTTGAGAAATCATTGATCCCAGGCTTGAAGCCAAGCAATCTATTTTTAGTACTTTCTCAGTAAAGTATACAATAAAAATGTAAATGGAATGGTGCTACTTTGGCCTAAGATCATATTTTAAAGTATAAATTTGGCATTGTTTAAATTCATTTTCAGACCATCTTTAAGGAATTTGGATACTTAAGGTGTCTTCATATCCTAGTTTCACAGTACTTCTAAAACCCACATCTCTTGAAGTTTTACAGTACCCAGCCTTGATTAATATCTAAGGATCAGCTTGATCGATGCCAGACCGCTGAGTTGGCACTCTGTTAGTTGGGTCTGAGTTGGTACTGAGTTATTTGGGTCTCTCTAAGGCTTCTTGCAACTGATAATCCAGTTCTTTTTGAGTTGGCAATCTTGTGTCTGTTGTTCTCATTTTATCCAGGCCCTTCTTAGAGTAGGCAGCTCAACTTTCTGGAATGCCACTAGATTATAAATTCCTTGTTCATCGGGAACTGTGTTGTATTCCTCTGCATTCACCTTTACAACTTCATTAGGTAGGCATGCTATGGTGTCAACTTCAGAAGTGTGCTAGGCTGACGTGCAAAATAAAAGTGAGAGTGAAGGTACATTATAATAAAAATTTTGAACCAGGGAAGCTCTTAAAATGCATCTTCTGCTGTCTACTTACTAGAAGGTGGCAAGGATTCAGAGCATGTTTCATGAATCAAACACGTTTCCATGGAAACTAATGGAACTCCTTGAAGCTGTAGATAATGCACATGAGATTAAAACAGAGAAGAGAAGAAAGAGGTTAATAAAGAAGTTGGAAAGTGTCATCAAAGAAAGATAAAGTATTAACAAATGACATAGGAAAAAAATAGCCAAGATGACAGAATTGCTAGGCAATTAAGAGTTAAAAAGAACTTGAAAAGGGAACAACAGATGCAAAACAGGGGATAAACAGAAAAAAAAATTGAGAAGCATTATCTATGCTACTCTATTTCACTGTGCCTAGTCTGTAAGCCATGCCTTCCCACAGCGTATCTGTGTGCCTATGCACTTGACATAACTCTTCTTCCAGGAAGGGAGAGGTCATTCTTCTGAACTAAGAAGACACCCCCCACAAACACTACTCTACCAGGGATGTTTCTTCCTTTTAGTTACTTGTTTCCTTTCCTTTTGCTTTGCTTTGCTCTGGTGCTGGGGCTCGCACTTAGAGGCGTTTGTCAGCACACTAGGCAAGCACTCCAGTACTGAATTACACCTCAGCCCTATTTAAATGTATGGGTTCAAAAATTAATGCAAATCTTATCTTAGATGCTCTGTGCACTGGGTGTTTTGGGTTTGCTTTTTTTTTTTTTTTTTTTTACCATAATTAACCCATTTATTATTTTCAGTTGTAAACTTGATTTAATGAAGTCAACTGTGGACCAGTTTCCCCACACTTTTCTCTGCACATCCATTAACTGTTTTCAAGACCTCTTTATTTGTCCACTATTATTTTCCTTATTTTTCTATCTACTTTTTGTAATGCTACTCTAATTTATTAGACAGTATTTTTGTTTTTAAATGTTACATTTATGAACAGATTATTAACATACTCACTCGCTCATCATTTCTTCATAGTTTACTCATGCCTATGAATCCATTTTATTTTGCTTGAGATACATCCTTTAGTTATTCCCTTATCTTAAGAAAAACTACAAGAAGCTTCTCTTGGTCTTTGTCCAAATATATTTTTATTCAATGTTCACTATTGAATGTTGTAAGACATAGGACTTTGGGCTAATTTTCTTCAATTTTTATGGCATGTTAATGAAAATAAAATATCCAGAAGAAAATTAAGAACCATTAAAACAGAATGATGTCTGAAAAGAAGCCATGAATCTCAAGTATTGGAAGAAAGCCGTTAATTATTTTGAAATTAAAATCTAATATAAATTCACTTGAAATTAGAAAAAAAGGAGTATTTAACTCAACGCTTTTTCAGTATAAGATATTTAATTAGAAATCATGGAGCTATTATAGAGGTCAAGAAGAGTACTGAAAGCTAATATTGAAAATAATATCTAATTAAAATAAGAAGATGAGATGACAATGAATATTCTCATTATTTATAGAACCAAAGAGAAGAAAAAATTTAAAAATTTGGACACAAGTCTGTCATAGTCTTCTTTTATTATTATTATTTCTATAATGGAATGTATGGAGTTACTTGAGAAGCTCACACTTTTGGATTATGAAAGTCTAAGATTAAAACTGCTTCTGGGCATTTCCACTAAAGTCCAGTAATTGTTCTTAATTGGGCATCCTCTTCCCAGTTAATTTCTGTAAGGGTCTCATTGTGGGTAGCACGATGGTGGTAAGAATTTGTAGAAGAGATCCTCAGCAACTCAAGAAGCCAGAGGTGTTCAGAGGTATTGAGACACCAACACACTCTCTTTCTACAGCAGCTCACCAAAGAAACTAACTGAAGTCTTCAGAACTAAATCAACCTCTTCAGAGGGCCACAACCCCAGTTTATTAGCCACTTTCCTCCGGACTACACCTCTTACAGGGACTACTGCTGTAGCAGCCACACTGGGGACTAACCTTCTAGCACATGATACTTTGATGGACAGAAACACTTTGTAAACCATAGCCAAGTCCCTGGAACAAGTCTCAAGTGGTCCAGTTTCTGCACATGTGATCAGAGTGTCGGAACAAGGACTCAGACAATTTGAAAACTGTCACTCTTGAATATTCATTCGGCATTCTCCGTGAAACAGTCTACTCTGTTCTTATCTTGTGTTTTCCCCATGTTTGCTTTCTACCACTAACTCAACTCTTTCCTTTCCCTGGGGACTCTCTTGTTCACTTTCTCCAAGCACCTCTTCTTTATCAGTTTACCTTCCTGTGGCGTTTAGAACCCCAACTGTTTATGCTGGACATTACATATTTATTGTTGTGTCATCTACTGTTATTTGCAATATTCTGCAGTTTGTACCGTGAGGACACACCTGTATTTTTATTTCTTTGTTATCACAAAGATCTTCATGTGTCATCTCACACAAATGACTCTGAATGTGTTTCAAAAGGTAAGCAGTTTGGAAAGTGGGACAGGGAAAGGACAGTCTTTGTTGTGGTGGTGGTGGTGGTTGTTGCTGCTGCTAAATCTGCCCGTAACCTAATAAGATTAGATCTTTCTTTGAGGGGAGACACTCAAAGATAATTGGAGATTAATTTTAAAATCATGGGTTAAGTGTATAGATAGTAGAAAAATACAAGCTATGCTTTGAGAGAATTTGAAGAGCAACATCTCTATAAACTACAGTACACAGAGGAGGTTGACGAGGTTTTAGTGAATTCTTTTTTTCTAAGGTTAAGTGTTGTTTTGCAAAACATCCCTGTGTAGTGTCATTTTCTTCTTCTCTGGAGATTCGTGTATATTCACATAGATGTTAAAATAATAGAAAGCTTTCAAATTTCCAAATAGATAAAATCTCTGTGTTAAGAAATTACTTTTGAAAAATAAAGGAAAAGGAAAAAAATGAAATGACTTTTATTGACCATTTAAATTTTTTTATTTTCCATTTTCTTCTGGAAGTAATCTAATATATGTAAATACTATTTACCAAAGATTACAATTATACTTTATTTGCTAAGAAGTTTGATGCATCCTCATTTTAGATTTTCAACTGGTAACATTGATTCCAATAAGGTTCATGAAAAGATTGTCTATAAGCCATTTATTACAAAAAACCCCTGTAGTTATCCTTTTTAAAAAAATCTAGTTTAACAAAACAAATGTATCATTATATCAATCAAAAGAAAAAGCTATGAATGAATTAATTTCTATACATTAACTTGTAAATACAGACAAAATGGCATTATATTCTTATATCACTATGTATATATATTCAAATTTTTCTTGTCTTGCCTCAAGGAACTTGGCATATTAAAGCATATTGATTAGGAATTTGAAGTTTCTTGTTCCTAAATGATGACAGAACAGCAATGTGATGCCTTTCATAAGAACAGCCCCAATAGGCCCATATATTTGAATGCTTAGTCGTAAGGCAGTGGTACTATCTAAGGAGGAGTAGGTGTTGTTGGAAAAAGTGTGTCACTGGTGGGTTGACTTTGAGGTTTCAAACGCCCATCCAAGGCCCAGTTTCTGTCTTCCCGTTGCCTTCAGATCAAGACACAGAACTCTAAGTTACTACTCCAGGTGTGTGGGCTTGGTCATGCTCTTTACTATGAGGATAATGTGCTAACCATCTGAAACTATGAGCAAGCCCCCAGTTCAATGCCTTCCTTTTCAAGAGCTGCCTTCATTATGGTGCCACTTCCTATCATAACAACTGAGATGTAAGATGAATAAATTAATAAAATAATAAAAAACCACAAAACAAAACAAAACAAAAAAACAGTTAACAACAACTCTGTCTGAGGATAAAATGTCCAGAATGTACAAGATAAGAAACTATAGGGGCAATTAGAGGACTGAGGGGTAGGAAGTACCAAGTGTTAGATCTGTAAAAGCCATAACGGGTTAGAGTGCAGCAATAAGCAGAAAATAAAACAACGTTTTGCTCTACAAGATATCTTCTGTGTAGCTGATTTGAAGTGCAAGGAAACAACATACCAAGAACCAACTTTGATTTTTTTCATCAATAAAGAAGGAATACAATGACAGGGACTGAAAATCAATAATGTATGATGTCACTTTCCTAGTATGCAATCTTACCAGTAAGAGTTTTAGAAATATACTCACTATGAATAAATACATACAATTATGAATATTAGAAATGCACATATATAAGTGTGTCTGCATATATAGGGTGTGGTTATGGCTGCCACCTCACTGAGCTCAAAGACATATCTCAATTATCTGTTATTTTTCCTCTTTCATAAAATAACAAAGGTTTCCAATAAAAAATATTTTTCTCCTCACCATCTAACTGATATAACCATGTTTCTGGTTTTTTTCTTTTCTTTTCTATTATTTCTTACAGTAAGTTCTCCTTATGCCTCAAATGTGAAATTAAAATCAATGGACACACAGTCACTTCAAACTGCATTCTGAGCTTGATGCACTATCTTAGTCATTTTCTCATTTCTTTACACAGACTTACTTTGCTTTCAAAGTGTGTTTTTACTCTTTTCCTAAAGTTGTATTTAAATATATTTTCAGCAGTTTTTAGTTTTGTTACAGTGAACCTTCCAACAATGTACTTCCTGTGGTTGGTTTGATGTTGAGGTTGACTGCCTTATTTGCTGATAAGTTAAAAATAAACACACATATACATCAATCATAGTACCTCAGTGTCATTTCTGAAACTATGGTATTGAGTATATTAATAACACTATGGCAATGTCTATTAAAATAACCCCTCAATATGAATCTCTCTGCCTCCAAAAATAGAGCAGGTAGGTGAGAGGCTGATAGGGTGCTGTATCTCCAAATTGGCATCGAACATCCTGACTGATGATGGAAACATTGACAATATTACAGTCACCGCCAAAGTTTGCTTTCTGCTCAGATGCATTTAAGAAGCAGAGAGTGACTCGTCAGAGCAAATATGGGAAGTTGAATTGGCATGGACACAAATGAGGCACCCATTACTTCCACGTGCTTACTATTGGTTCTAACTGTCATGTGACCATATGGAACTTCAAGGGAGAATCTGAAAACCTTGGTGAACTTTAGAAGAAGAGAGAAGTCGGGATACCTTGTAGTCTACCACATCTCCTTTCAACAGTGATGGCTCAGAGTGGGAAAAGGAGAGGAAGAAACCATTGGCTCTATTACAGTTTACGGTTACCCATGTCAAGGTTTCCAGTATGCCTCAGTATACCCACTTGCCAATTTCTGAGGTTCTTGGGGGGCCAGTGTTTCTTTGTCACTGTTCTGGCAGGTTACCACCTTTGTTCTTCTCAGACGGCTGGCAAACTTATTCAGTGGCAGCCAATATTTAAACATTCACCCAAAGTTAGAGTGAGATTTAAAACAAACTTTAATAAGCCCTCTGCAGTGGCAAGTTACTCAAGTTTTTCATGATTTCTTTCCTTGGAGGCGGAAGTTGGCTCACTGTCAGGTTTCTGGTGGTTAAAATGAGTTATCAGATACAATGAGTGCTTTTTTTATTGGAGGTGCTAATTTTTTTCTTCCCTGCATTTTAAATTAATGAGATTTATATATGAAGTTTATAAAATGCTAAGTTTAAAGAATTATAATGAGAAATAAGAATGTTCCATTGTAAAGCTGCCATTAATATTGAAAGGGAGATCTGTATGAAGATACTCACATCGTAATTCAAATTCAAAGGAAAGCAGAGGTTATAAGAGGAAATATATTAATGTGAGGAAAAATGCTTTATACCCATCAAAAGACACTAGAGGAAACTATTACTTGGCTCTAAAATTAACTAGTGTGTTGCTGGAGTTAGAGGCAGCAAGTCTTAGTTTCCCCAAGAATTTCTATTTGAACTTCTCAACACAAATAGAGTGTAAGGATATAAAACAGACCTCTTTACCAGTCTTGCAACTCTAAAATACTCTGACATTTTTTTAATTGAATGTAAAACTACTTTTTTCATGCAATATATTGTAATCATACTTTTACCATCCCCCAACTCCTCCCAGATCCTTCTCACTTCTCTGCCCACTCAACTCCACACCCTTCTTTCCCTCTGGCTTTAAAACACAAACAAACACACAAAGCAAACTATTAGCAGTTGATGGGTAAGAACACAGAGACCCACAACTAGACAATATTCAGGAAGGGGGAGATTTTGGAGCATTCAATCCTAAATGGATTGCCTTCATCAAACCTTCTCCTCAGGGCTCGAGGACCTATGCTGAAGATGATGCAGAAAGACAGTAAGAGCCAGAGGGCAGCACAACTCCAAAGCAAACAGCGCCCTCCTGACATAGGAGGACTAATGCCAAAATGAACTCAGAGTCTTTGTCCCCAGGCTTAAGCCAGAAAGGGTCCCAGCACTGAGAAGAGGCAAGTGGAGGCTCTCTGTAGTTGAATGCCCCTTGGAAAGGAAAAGTTAGTCTCTATCATTGGAGTCTCACTGAATATATTATCCACACTGCAGGTAATGCTCATCCCCTGGCACAAATAGCCAACACAAAAGAACTCAGTGGTATTTTGCAGACATTTTCTCACATTGCTTTGCTTGGGCATTTCTACGTCTTATTTGGTCTTTTGTTTGTATATTTTGATTTCCAGTTTTGTGGTATATGTTTGAGAGAGGGAGCAGGAGGGTTATTTTCTGCAATGCCTGGTATTTTTTAGGTTGGGCAGAATTTCTCATGAGTCCCTGCCTCTGCCTCTCATTATCTGGGACATTTGATTGCACATGGTGGTGTGGGGAGTCTCTAAGGCAGGGCTTTCTCCAACCTTTGGTTAGCCTCCTCCTGTGCCTGCTGACCTCTATTAACTCATCACTCCCCACCAGCAACACTCATATACCCTGGGGCTTCTCCCTCAGGGAAGGTGTCTACAGATACTCACATGGCAGCATGCATATGGAACCAGCTGATAGGAGGAATGCTCCTTTGGCACTGTCTGTAGAAAAGAATAACTGCCAATGCAGGTGTTTCAAGCATATGTCACTGAGAAACTGTTTTATTACATGCATATCCTCATTGTTAAGACCATATATCTTCTTGATATGTCTTTCTTTTATGTGAAGAATTGGTTGTACTATTAAATCACTAAAGAAATAATTTATATATTATAGTATGTAGAAATGAGAAAAACAGATACTAATAGGTTCCTATTTGACTCATAAGTGACATTCACCTTTATAAGTATTTTATGTTACTAACTTAACCATCTTAGAAAAATACTAAGTTTTTTTAGCTTATGTTCTACAAATCAAGAGCTAGGATTTTTAAGTTACATGAACTGCAGAATTTTACCCAGTGCTGAGTGGGAGTTTATAACTCAGTTTTGAGATCATCTTATATACCTCTTTTATTTGTTGTATTATTAGCTATATAGAAATGAGGTGTCTCTACTTCAAGGTCATCTAATTGCTTAGCAGTGTGGCACAGAGCCGAAGAGTCCGTTTTCTTGCTTGCATCACAAGCTGCCCCTGTAAAGGAAACTCAGTGATTCATCACAGCTGCCACTTTACAACATGCTCTCTTTCCAAACTTGTCCATTCAGCATCTCAGATGCAAGCATAGCAGCCTGCAAAATTGGGAAAGAACAGAAACTAAGTAACAACATACTAATTGGCATACAATAAGTTTATATGCTTACTGCAAGACCCCGACACATAAATAAATCAGTTTATGATAATTGTGGCTGTATTCAGCATTCATAAAGAACGTTGGAGAAAACAAACAGAAAATGCCATCTTACTTGATTATGTTATGGATTAGGATAGATGCACACTTGCACAAAGGTGCCTACTAAGAATTCAGCTTTCTACAGTCCTGGGAGACACATCAAAATAATTGCTGCTCACTTGACTTGGTTGTCATGAGCCAAGGGATTGCCCTGCCCTACTCACTTGAAGACCATTCAGGATGTCACTTGGGAATGTTAGGTTGATACCGCTGAATCACCATCGCTGTGAAATATCCTGCACACAATCAGCAATTTCCTTGTGGGGATCTATCCTTGTTTTGACCAACAGCATGCATTTTGGGGGGCAGTTGGTAAGACCTTGGGATATCTTCTACAGCTGTATTAGGGCCAAGGGCCAAGCCCCCTTAGGGAAGAACTCATGCTGTCACTTAATTAGCTTCAAGCTTTAACCCAGTAAACTAATTTACCATAGATGTCTTTTGCATGAGGCTTTGCCTATGGAAAGCAGATACAACAGTAGAGAAAAGACAGATGCCCTTGCCTTATGTAAATCACAGAGGGCTATCATAGGCCACAGCCAATTTTTGAGGCCATTCTAAATTAACCTACAAAGAAAAAAAAAATATATATATATATATAAGGGCAGATCAATTTAACCACTTGAAATCTTCCTAGTGGAACATGTTCTGATTAATGACTTTCAATAAATGGAATTCCTGCCGAAATCAAGATTGAAGGATAATGTTCAAAAATTTAATTTCTTCTAACAGTTTGTTAATGATTGGTCATCTTAGAGTCACTGATGCTGAACCCATCAATACTGATCTCATGTCTCCTTGAAGCTAAGACATCCCTGCCTGGGGTGAGTTTATGAGCCCTTAAGTCAGTGTGTAAAATTCAGTTAAGATTAAGCTGCTAGTCCAACCTTCTTCTTGCTAGCAGCTCATGTACAAATCCAAAGGTGATTTCCTTGACTCTAGATTGAGTACGTGCATGTGCCCATTACGAAGACATCCTAATTTCTTCATTTCTCACTTTAAAACTTTGTGAATGTTTCTCTTCTTTTTCCTGTCATCAGCATATACAGTCCTTTACAGGTAACTCAAAGCAAAAACTACATCCTTATTCATGTTCGCTTGAGCTGCCCCAGCTTTGTTCTCTCTCTGCTTGGCTTCCTGCTGCTCAGCTTCTCAGGTCATTTCTACTTCCTAACATGTCCTCATGTACCAGGCACTCTGGGTGCCTCTGCTCCTACTAGAAAGCTGAGCAGAGCTACCTGTGGCTTCATTCTCATTCTGTTACCTGATTACTCAGGCATTTTCTGTGCATCCTTAGGAAATAATACCTCCCAACACACACACACACACACACACACACACACACACACTCATCCTTGCATCTCAAACTATTTTTCTTAGCATTTACTGCCCCAAAACTGTATATATTTCTTGTTCAGTCTATTTATTAATTTCTTCCTGCTACTTTGAGAGGTGTGTGTGAGTGTGGGTCTGTGTGTATGTTTCTGTGTTTATACAAATATTTTCCCAGCCTACACACACACACACACACACACACACACACACACACACATCAAAGCTACATTCTTAAATATGAACCTTAGGGTTCTTTATGCTCTGCCACACCTCATTCTCCTCTTCACTGTTTTGTCTAAAACACTGCCTGTCACAAAGTCAGTACTCATCAGATGTTTCTTTAGATACATGAAACTCATGTTTCTTAACCCTTCTTTCTAGAACTCTTAACAGCAACTTACTAGGAAATCTTAGTTATTTCAAGCTCAAAATCTGATATATTTATGAAATTCATGAATTATTCTATAATGATTCCCTCAAAATAGATTGCTCTTGTGGAGCCATTGCTTCTTATAGCACTATAGCATCCAGAGAGAAATCTTGAAACGATAGTGTTTAAATTCATGTCCCAAATGTAACTCTCCTTAATGCAAATCAAGTATGAATTTATTAGAAACCATTAGTGGGATAAATGTTCTCCTATTATGTAAATCTGTGCCTTTAATCTGAAATGTGGAAAGTGAGTTGCTTTGTAGAATATCTAATCTGCAATTCTGTAATTAGGGAAGCAGGTGGTTAATCACAGGTGCTGCCACTGACTTGCCCCTCATTGCTGAACACAAGTAGCTAATTCCATGCATTCCAAGTCAGCTACAGGGCAGTTGTGTTGGGTACACAGTTCTTAAATCCACCAGCATGTTTAGTGCCTGAAACATCATAGAAGTGTGGTTTTCTAAATATCAAATTGATGTTTTGCTGCAATATGTATTATAGTCTCTCTCTGTCTCTCTCTCTCTCTCTCTCTCTCTCTCTCTCTCTCTCTCTCTCTCTCTCT
>OU015751.1:37028439-37044410 GCA_907169655.1 Acomys percivali
TCTCTCTCTCTCTCTCTCTCTCTCTCTCTCTCTCTCTCTCTCTCTCTGTGTGTGTGTGTGTGTGTGTGTGTGTGTGAGTGTGTGTGTGTAGGGAGAGAGAGATATGATGTATATAGAATTTGCATGGATTTTTTTTCTTGACGGGGAAGAGGTCTTTTGATACAGTGTCTTGCTCTGTAGGGCAGGCTGACCTGGAACTCACTGTATCACCAAGCCAGTCTTGGAGTGGAGGCAGCCCTCCCACTACAGATGTCTTTGTACTAGGATTACAGGCTTGAGGCACACTGGGCTTTAATCTTATTATGATGTTACCAGCAGTATTAGGCTGAATATCTAAAATACTGTGTAATAGGAAAAAGAATTGTGATCTTTTACATCTTTCACTGTTATATTATAAAGGTATTACAAGAGGTATGAATGACCTATGTTATAGCAAAGTATTAGAATTTGATAATAAATTGAAAAATAGTATTACATACAGACACAATGACCTATCTTAACTGATCTAAAAAAATTCTTTGTATCTCTGTGGTATCCCTGGAACTGTAAGGGGATGCTTGATTTAGTATCTTACCTGTTTTCTATTAAACATATCATAGTGCTAGGGAAAGATTACTAAACATGTTCAAGAGTTGAGCTTGGAGTCCTAGTCAATAACATGGAACAATGTAAGTGAATTCTGCATGAAGGGTCTTCCAACGTACTAGGTATTCGATTTAAGATACAGAAAACTCTGAAGTGGTTCCCAGCACCCATGTAGTGAGGCTTACAACCACCAGTAACTACAGCTTCAGAGAATAAGACACCTTCTTGTGGCTCCCAAAGGCACAGATCCTACATCCACAACACACACACACACACACACCACATCTGAAAAACAGAGAGACTGTATAAAGAAAGATTTTCAATTCTCAAATCTGTTTCGAAGGCAGGATATATTTAAGAAAGACAGAAAACTGTGGGAGTTTAGAAGCTAACGAATGGTGAAAAATAAGCAGCAGTTTTCTTTGAGGACTCCTGCTTCTAAATATATGCTTTGCCCATCCAGAGAATTATACTTAAGTCATTTCTCAGGCTAGTAACTCTCATGGATAGGCAAACAGATGCACTAACACAAGACAAGTTAGGTAGGAAATATCAGAAGCATAGATTGAGTTTAAAGTAAGTGGATAATAGCAAGTGGCTGATATCTTACCCTAAAAGTATTGTTGTTGTTCCAGTGGGTCCTAGAAACCTACAAGTAGAACATTATGATAGGCAGATTTGGGTCAAGGGGTCCCGCTCAAACTAAGGCACTAGCCAAGGACAATACAGGCGGTAAAATTTAAACCCCTACCCAGATCTAGCCAATGGACAGGACAGTCTCCACACTTGAGTGGAGAGTGGGATATGACTTTCTCACATACTCTGATGCCTCACATTTGACCATGTCCCCTGGAGGGGGAGACCTAGTGGCACTCAGAGGAAGGACAGCAGGTCACTGAGAAGAGACTTGATACCCTATGAGCATATACAGGGGGAGGTAATCCCTCTCAGGAACAGTCATAGGGGAGGGGAATAAGGGGGAAATGGGAGGGAGGGGAGAATGGGAGGATACAAGGGATGGGATAACCATAGAGATGTAAGAAGAATAAATTAATAAAAAAATAAATAAATAAAAATTAAAAAAAGAAAATGGAAGTTGTTTCCTCAAGATATAAAACACAGGTTTATCCTAAAGAAGAATTAATTGAATTTAATTTATTGGGTATATACGAACATGAGAAATTTTGAATAGGATGTATAAGATAAATGTCATCTGATTTCTGCCAGAACTGCCCTCTTATCCACAGCCCTCCCCCGGAAAAGAAAGGTCAATAGGTCAATATTGCAATTAAGAGAATAACAAACTACTTTACAGTCATAATAATAAAAATGGCTTTTGCATAGTTGAGTTGACTAAAATGAACTATGACGAAGTAATAATGAAGCTGATCACTGGAGCCAAACATCAAAACTCTCTCCCAACCCTGACTCAGATTGTAGTCACATTTAATATATACACCTCTTTGGATCAGAGTCTGTACTTGCCCACTGTCTGTGTTATAGCTCAGTGTCAAGGCTTAAGGGTGGCTTAAACTTTTTATGATGATGAGAAACTTGCACTGAGAATCGAAGGAGGCAACATAATTTGACCCCTGGTATTTGGCTTTCACGTAGATCTTCTATTTTTCTACCAACAGATTTTATCTTTCAATAGTTCATTACAAATTCATAGATTAAGTACAAGTGGGTTTTTTTTTCAGCATGATTTATGAGACCCTCCAGGATCAACCTCATGTCTCTTCTCCAACTCTTCCCTTTTCACATCTCTGTCTTGTCATTACAGTAGCTGGCCACTTGTGGTTCTCCTAACATAATGCTGAATCACTACTTTATCAAGTTCCCAATGCCAAAAAGAACTTTTTCCATACACATCAACGTTTCTCTTTGTCCAATTCTGGTCACAATTCCACTTCTTAACCTATAGCTCCAAAACACATAGTAAAAGAAATTGTGTAATTGGCAGTTCTTTGTAGAACATAGGACTAAAATTCAAATGTGTGCCCAATTGATTCCCTGTGACAAGCACCAAGCCTAAGTCACAGTAGATTCTCATCATATATTGAACTAAACTACACATATACCTCAATCTCTACAATGTCTCATTCATCTGCCCAAGCAGGTATTGGTTTTCACATTGTTTACCACAGTCCATGCTATTTTTTAAGATGTCAGAGTCTTATAAGTAGAGGATGATTGGCTTAAAGACTTTTAAATTGCAGTAGTTTTGACAGTTTAAAGTGCTAAACTAAACATAGAATATTGAAAATGTATTTTTTCCATCTCTGGTTATTTAAGTAGCAAGGAAATGTTTGGTAGGCTTTACATGTATTCAGAAATTCCAAACCTGACTTATTAAGTTAGATATGAGAGGTAATTTTCACACTAATAATAGCCTAATATGAAAAATTACCTCCTGTGGAAGGAGATGTCCAATATATATAATAAGAGAGGAAGGAATAAACTGAGTGCCTGGTACCTTGATGATGCTGGCTTGGTAGACATATCTACCTACATTAACAATAAGACAAGACAAACATCTACATGCTGCTATAGGCTACTGGGCTGGTTTCATTTGTTTACATTTTCCAAATTGGAAATAATAACCCACAATATTCTGTTTGCTTCCAAGAAAAACAAAGAAAGAGAATTCAGAGAAATATGCCTTCAGATGCCTCAGCAAATACCTTTTGTTCTTTATAAAGATAGATTACAGTTTGTAAATACTGGCAAATTAAAGCCAACAGTAGTAGTTTCAAGGGATTATTAGAGTCAGGGATCCACTGAATCATTCTCAGAGCAGTGAACCCTTTTCCCTCCATCAATTTCAATCAGTTATCCCACACACTCTTCCAACACTGGAGCTAACAAAGATGCCTCATAAGGAATGCTCATTCATAGGCCAATCTGCATCTCCAAACACATCCATTTCAACTGCATTTAGAAGAAGAGGGTAACAGTCCCATGCAATGAAGAAATATGGCTGTGGTTTTTGTCATTGTTGTTGTTCTGTTTTTGTTTTGTTTTCTTCTTCCACATTTTGAAATGTAAGAGAAATGTCATAGTAATTATTTTAATAGTATTATTTCAATAGCATCTAAAGAAAATTGCTCCTTGTTCCTGAAGCAGTTTCTATATATTTCTATATATGCTCGGCTGTTTCTTGTAGGAGTTTAATGAAAGTCATAAAATAAACATGAAGCATAATTATAACAGTAGCTTTGTTTTATATATGCTTATTCATTTAATTTAAAAATAGTTGGTTGATGGGCCGTGGATGTAGCTCAGTGATAGTATACTTGCCTGGTGCTTTAAATCCTGAGTACAACCATAACAAAAACAATCATACTCTATTTTTAATTTCTCTCCGACATATTATAATTGTCTTTCATAGTAATGAGATGATCTGCTTCAATATAGATTGCTACCCTAGGCATAGACATTGTTCTTTACCTCAAGTTAACAAGATAAATTCAGGGAATAAAAGCAAAGTAGGAATGTGTGCTGAGGATGGTTTTGTCATCATAGCAGCTAAGCAGAGAAGGCTGGATGCTAGGCAGCCTGGTCAGGGAAGGCCACTGTGAGCGACATTCAATGTGAAGTCTGAGTGATGAGATGAAGTGATGTAAAGAAATGAAGTGCCCAGAAGTGCCCTGCACACACAGCAGGACAGTAGCTCCAGGCTGGGACTGCCTTCACTCATCTAAGAATGCAAAAAAGCTCTGAGGCTGGGACAGTTTAAGTAAGAAAAGAGTTAGTCAGGCTTTGGACGGTGCAGAATTTTCAGGCCAAAGTAGGACATTTGGATAATTTTCAAATACAGTGAGAAGGGACATGGGGCTTTTTTGCTAATGGATCTGGGTGGCTTATTGGTTAAATTTTTTAAGCGGTCTCACCAATTGCCCTGTGATGACTGATTTGTGATGTCATCCAAATGAGTAGAAAGGGGCCTGGGGATCTAGTTCAGTTGGTAGGGTGCTTGCCTAGCATGTTCCACAAGTCCTGGGTTCTATTTCCAGCAGCGCACAAATTAGGTGTAGTGGTACACACCTGCAGTTCTATCACTTGGGAGGTGGAGGCAAAAGGCTCAAAAGTCCAAAGTCACTAAACTAACCTAAAGCTCAGGGAAGCTGGGGCGGGGAGAAAGGCTATATCAAGCTGTGCCATTAGGAATCTATTACTCTTCTAGAGGACCAGATTTCCAGAAGGCTTTCAATTCAGGCAAGACACCAGACTTCCTTCTGCCACAGAAAGGAGACGCAGCAGGGGAGGGATAGGCATCCCCTCTACATGGGAATGAGCTGTGTTCAGACCCTCCTCACTTCCCCAGCTGTGGGACTGCTCTCAAGTTACTTGTCCTTGTTAAATCTCAGTCTCTCATCTGTAAGACATCTTGATAATAAAGTAACTTGTAGCTGGGTTGGAATGAAGTTTCCATGAGCAAATAAATATTCACAGCACTCCTCTTTAACATATGAAAATTATTAAAAGAGTGAGATGCTAGTACTTAGTTGTAGCAAATATATCTGTCATGCTTATCATGTTCTGAAGGCTTGGAGAAAATAGATGGACAGGGAGTTTTTGTGCTAGGACACTTGAGAAGGCATTTAAAGTATCAGGAAGTGGGAGCTACACACAGCATTCCAAGAAATACCTTGATATTCCTGGAAGCACCGTTGCTACCTCCCTACCCCAAACCATTTCCTTTCCTTTTGAAGAATATAGAGCACATGTCTCACAACCAAAGCCCCAAGGAGCATAGGGGAACATGTCCGTGTGGCACAAGAAAAAGATGTACTTGGATACATGCCTTCTCTGATCTGAAAGGAGAGGTTGTACTCATGCTAATCCCTTGCCCCTTCCCGAGTAGGTGATTTGCTTATGAGGAACTGATGGCTGGGTAGGTGGTAACTAGCTGATCATGAAGAAAAGTCTTTGTGTGCTTTAGACTCCTACACTGTAGGAATTGTTAAATTGCCCACCCATAGCGTATAATCTCCATAATCGGAAATACTTCTGAATGTGAGTTTTAAAGAAAATATGCTACCTAAGTGTCTATGGACTGATGTTTTGTCCTCTTCAGGAGAATAAGTCTGACTGATATAATCTCCCCAGTCATCCAAACTCTTAATTAGATCTACCTAGTGCAGAACTCCTGCTTCAAAGAGACATAAATCCTTGTAGTATTTGTATTGGTGTTCTTATTCAGTGTTTGCTCTTGTGACTCCCCCCTGCCATCTCATATATAGGCTGGAATTGGGATTATTTTTTTTCTTAATTTATTTATTTCTTTCTTCACACCTGTGCGTCAAATAAACTTGATTAATGCCTATTGAGTTGTATATCCAATAGCTTTGGATAATTACATCTTCCTTCCCTCATCTCTTTTAGCTATGACTCCATAGAACCTACCATGATTAAACTGAGATTGAGACAACACATATTACATTAAGCATTAATTTTCTCACTCCACACTAATGTTCACTTAAAAAAAGGCAATTCAAAATGAGACTTGAGCAGTCTTACAATCAATGTGAATAGATGGATTGCTCTAATTGAAAGGCATTCTGCTAAGAATTATGCTTCACTGGAGTTAAATACGGCCTCATAAAAACAGAAAAAGAAAAGGAAAAGTTATTTTGAATTTACATTATTGATACACATTCTTTATTACTGCTACTCATGGAAATCTTTGAGGGGAGGGTGTTCGTACATCATAAGTCCTTCAGTACTGCGGAAACTTTCTCCACGAGGTTCTTTCATTTGCTTCCACCCATCTTTTTCTCATACACTTCAAAGTGAACCTAAGAGCACTTTCCAGAGTAAGCTTGTCTTCTTGCAGCTCCAAAGTGACAAATACAGTAATGCATACTATAATATCATTTGATTATAACAATTTTTCAGTCTTTTTGAAGATCTGAATAAGACAGAATTGAACCCCTAATTCCATAGTTTTCTTATTGCATTATTCGTCTTCTTTTATTTCTCCAGGGTTTCAGTTCCCTACTCTCCCTACTCTCTCAGGGGATTGAACACTGAGAAAGCATGACTCTTATCTAATGTGAGTTCTTTGTATTCCTAGCTAGAATACAGTGTGACACTCACAAGTAACTGGGTCTCAGCTAACTCTAATGCATTCCCTCTCAATGTCCCTCAAATTCTTTGCAGACATTTCCTGGCTTATTTTCAGTTTACATTTCCAAAGAAGTTTTGCATGCTTAACTAAGATTCAGGAATTGCAAAGGAAAATGTGTGACTTTCCTCTACATCCCATCCCTATTGAAACAGTGGTTATCTTGCTCAAGGAGGGTCTGTAATTGACTTGCATATCTTATTTTCTTACCCAAGTGTTAGTTATAATGGTTTATCTGAACAATATGGCCCAGAACTCTGTTGTATGTATGCAGGGTGCGTAAAACATTAAATCACTTATAAACACACTCTACTTCCCATTTCTGGTTGCAAAGAGAAGTGACCACACAGACAATCCAGAACTGGTTGTTTGCCAGACATTCAGTAGATATTTATTAAGTGTTTAAAAGGGGGGAAGGGGAATCGAGCAAAAAAGGGCTTTTGTTCATGGATCCTCAGTATAATACACACAATAATAATCCCCTTAAAGATTTCACAGTCTCACCATCTTAAGTATTATGAGTAAGCCATGCTTGCTACATTTTTTTATCCCTTGCATCACTTGTTCCTCAGAATGTTTGTGCATCTGGTTTTCCACTTGGAAAACCTTAAAAGCTGAGCGTTTTCGGTACTCAAATAGCTGACCTCCTCCAGCCACAAGAAAAGCCTATGATTTACACATTCTTCTACACAGGCCTAAGACAACGGCTTATTTTTCTATTATATCCCAAATGATGTCTTTCTGTCACTACTACCAGCTCTGCCCACAATGTATCCATAATTTTGTCATCTGTTTTCACTTCTGTCCCATCACTGTAGCCCAAGCTTTCATGGCATGGCAGTTTAGAGACTGAAATAGGTTTGTGAGTATTCTAATTGATCTTATTGATTCCACCATTTCCATACATGGAAGTTCCAAGATATGAATAAAAATAAACTATCAAGCTTGAAATTGAATCTTGTTCTAGCTCCTTTTCTGGAACCTTCCATAATTCCATTTCATGCACAGGAAGTTCCCATCCCTCCTAATACTTTAGAAGAACTTTGAAATCCTCTTTTGCCACATAGGCCCTCTTGATGTTCTTTGAAAATTTTAAGTACTCACTTAACCAGGAATTTCCACTATATCTACTCATGGCATTCTACCCATGTCAGAAGCTGCTTTTATGAAAATCTTGTCTTTTACTGTTTAATATTAGAACAACCATTTATCAGTATTAGTTTCTCTCTAATCTTCCACTATTTGTAATCCTCTTTTCTTGTCTTTTAGAATAATCATTAGCTATTATATTACTTTGTGCTACTGTAACGAAATTCCTGAGCTTGGATAATTATAAAGAGTGGGTATTTGTTTCTTCGATTTCATGTTAAGGAACCCACTTCTAAAATAATGACATTAATCTACCCATGGATGAGAGCTCTCATGACCTAATCCCTTTGAAAGATTTACTTCTCAAGATTACCACACCCAGGACTAAATTACAACAGGGCAACACTGGCAACAGATCAAGTTATGTGAGATTGTTTTTCTGACCCCTAGAATATAAACTACAATGCAGTGGGGTTTTTTTGGTCTCTTCTTTCTTCATTCTACTAATGCTAAATTTGCACCATCTGGAAAATGTCCAGGGATATATAATGAATATTTTTAAATGAATAATGAATGTATATGTGCTGCGACATAACGGCATCATGTTTGAACCTAGATTTGTGGAAGAGGTCTTCACACTTGAAAGGCCAGAGGTAACTTAAGGAATTATGTTCTGGGAGACCTTGTAATTCCTTAGTTCAAAATGCCAAGTTCAAGGTGAGGCTCATGCCAAGTCTGGCCTCACCAGGTACGCATCATATGCTTTCAGACAAATTGCTTTATTTCTCAGAAGCTTGTAGTTCTATGCCTGATGGTCAGTCTGCGTCCACATCCTGCTGCGGGTCGATCCAAGTACGGCTTGCCTCTGGATGAGAACGTTTCTCCCTCTGGAGCAGCTAGTGCACTTTCTGGGTGAGGCTGTGGCTTGGGCACAAAGCCAGGTTCCCAGCCTTTCTGGGGTAGGTGGGAAAAGAGTTTCCACACCAGGTGTTACAGTTAGAGTTCTCAATAGGCAGTGGAGACTCGGGAGTCCCACAAGATCTAAAAGTGCTATAGCTCTTTGTGCTGAGGTCAGAGTACAGAAAGTGGACAAATGCTCAAAACTAGCTAAGCGGCCATGAAATTGTTGGTATCAGAGGGCAATGGAAACTTGGGATTCCAAAGGCCTGAGATAGTACCACAGTATTACAGCTCTCGGGCAGGCAGGGGAAGAAGGCAGACTCCTGAAGGCAAGTTGAGTACCAGTCTTGCCACTTGTAGTGAGCAATTCCACATGCCAGCAAATGGTGGGAAGTCCTGGAAGCTCGGCGTGTCCCTCAGGAGCCCTTCTTTTCCAGGAATGACAAGTCTGGGTCAGTGGTGGTGGAGTAAGAAAACAAGGCAAACATTATTTGTGAATCCAGGCATTGATAAACCCGGGGTGATGGGAGTAAGGGGAGGAGTTGTGAGAGTGTCTGATTCCCTAGGTCTAAGGTTGCCAGAATACTTCATCTATATACAGTGCCTTATTTACAGTCAATAGCCCGGGGTCCTATCACAAGAAGGAGAAAACAGTACTTGGTTATGCTAGTGAGGGGACCCCTTCTAGGACTATGTGACAAAATCTGGGTCTACCAGATCAGGTAAAGTGAGGGCCCTGCTAAGAAAGGGAGTCCACCTACATAGACTGAGCACAAAACAACAATTGGTCAATCTTCAACCTATCCAGCAGAGTCCCACAGAGATAATTATAGCACCAATCTCATAGGTTTTGGTTAGGAAATTATTATATTAAATAGAAAGTGCTTATAATAAAACTTGATATGTAGTGTGCAGCACATCTCATTACTTTCATTAATAAATGAAATATTCACACTAATAAGGTACTCAGTGGCTATTAGAATATCTTCAACTATAGACAAAGCTTGATAAACTGATTATGATATAAAATTCTTAGGATGATTAGCACAGGATTAAGCAAAGGTTTTTCTTTGGTTTCGTTTAGTTTGGTTTGGAGGAACTAATATTGCATTTGTGTTTATTTCTGATTTTCTTTTTTTTTTTTTTCTTTTTTTTTTTTTTTTTGGTCCAAATGTGGCATTTCACTTTAATTATATATAATAGCATATTCTCAGACCACATTCAGTCCTCACACTGTCTCATTCCTCTCCCTTCCATCTACCACTCATGCTACTGTCCTGCCTTTCCCTAGTCTCAAGACACTTTCATTTCTCTTACCTGTTGCTGTTGTGCTGTTGTTGAGATTGTCCTGGGAAGGCCCTTGTAAGCTGAACTACAGATTTTAGAGTCCATACTGTAAACAAATAGCTCTGAAACTTAGGTACACCACAATTGTCCATGAGACTGATTAAAACCCTAATTACCTACCCCAACTCCCAGAGGTTCTGTTTTGGAAAATAGGAAATAGATCATCATAATTTATACAACTAACACATTTCAGATATATGGATTATTTGTAGCTGTTTAACAAATTATCTCAAAATTTTATGACTTAAGAAAACAAATTTTTTATGATCTCACAGGTTTTTTTTTTTTTTTTTTTTTTTGAATCAAGAGTCCTAGAGCATATTGCAGTCGTGATGGCAGTGTGGGCTTTGATCTTCTCTGAAGCTTGGGAGGAGGGACACCTACTCCAAGGTCACTCGTGAGATTACTGACAGGAGTGGATTTTTCTGTAACTGTTACCCTTAGTTCATTGATGGTTGGGGACTAAAGATAAGCTTAAGGCTGTTACTAGATACTTCCATAGAGCAACCCACAATACAGCAGCTGGCTTCCTTCAGAGGAAGCAAGCAAGCAGAAGAATATGTGGCCTCAAGGTAAAAGCCACAAACATTGTGTAGCTGATTTTGAGGGTAACATGCTATTGTATGTGCTTGATTCTGTTTAAAAGAAGTGAGCCATGAGCTTTAACTTACATTCAGTGGCGTGGAGGGGATTGGATAAGACTGGCCAGGATACTGCTTTGAGGCTAAGGAGGCTAATCTGTAATCTGTAAACTGTTGCTTTGTATTTTTCTAAGCACCTGGGTGAGAGAGATGGATTTAACACATAAAATTGATAATGCAGCTGATGCCACTGAGGGAGGAAGCTATTGCTGATAGCTGAATGATAACTTTTATATCTACATAATTAATATTAGTTTATGTTTATAAAATCAGTACACTTTTCATAACTATTTTACCCATTTAACCTCCAAGTGTTCAGTTAAGCCTCATCTAAGAATAAGATTACATTTTTCTTTATTGTTTAATTGATTTACTTGCGTGCATAAGGTGGGTTGTGTGGTGTGAGTGTGAAGGGACGTAGACCTTTACCTTGTGACGCCAGGAATGAAATACTGAAACTAATATTTAAGCTATATCAAGACTATGTGGAGCTAAATTCCATTAAAGAGTTCGTTCTCCTCTTGCATCTTTATCATTAAGCTCATGTTTAAATGAAAACACCCTGCAGCCTGGAATACTAGGAGAGATATGTTGGGCTTGCAAGTAACTTTTTACAAGTTGTCAGCAACTGGTGGCTATAAACATATAAGACCAGACATTCGTTTCACCCACTCCTCTCTCGTCCTCCTTTCTCTCACCCTCTCCACCCTTATTTTTTTCTTTCTCTTTATCTGAAAGCATAGGATACCCAGTAAATTAATAAGATCAAGGCCCCAAGAACTATTAAAATTGCCAGGGAGCATTAACATAAAAAACAGAATATATTTCATAAAAAACCACTTGTAAATCATTTTAGTACAAAACTAGAAACCACCTGTGAGATTGACACCTGCAATCCCAACACTAGTAAGGTTGGAACAAGAGGTATGCCATGAGTACATGACCAGCTTGGCTTCCATACTAAGTTGTGGGCCAGCCTGAGGTGTGTAATGAGAACTTATCTCAAAAATCCAAAAAATTAAACAGGACAAGTAGAAGTGATTTATTTTAAAAACATAGGAAACTGAAAATGAGGTTGATTCAGTCTCAGCTTTAAAGAGCTGTGTTCGGCAGGGTTAAAGAGCTGTGTTCGGCAGGGGCTATGTGGTACGCTGTGTCTTTCAAAAGCTTGTCAGTTTGGTTGAGACTGCAACATGAAGATCTCTTCTTCGCCAAGAAGGGCACAGAGTCCGCTTGACCCCAGCACCCTTCCCACCTTTTCTCTGGTACTTGGTGACATCTCGTTCCAACAGCAGGTTTAATCATTCATTGCTGCACCAGGAAGCAGCTTAGCTTTTCCAAGTGGGGATTCTGTTCCTTTGGCCTGAGTATTTGTCTGAAGTCAATTCACTGGCCTCAACTTGTTTTTACCTCCCGAGTATCGATTTTTGGCTGACATATAGTACACCATGTTATCAATGTTCTTAATCATTTCAAAGAGAGAGAAAGGGGCAGAGATGCCCTAACTATTACCCATCACATCAGTCCATGACAGCTCCAGGTCATCTGTTCCCCAGACAGCAGCTCTAGTGAAAATTACTGTTTTCTTTACCATGACTTCAGCTCCAGCTACGACAATGAAAAAGCTAGCTCATACACTCAAAAGCCTATCAAATGCCCGACTCCCACTTTAGTCAAGCTTTTCTTATACTGGCATGGAATAAATGACGGAGGCTTAGGAAAGTACAAGTAGATATAATTTTGAAAAGGCTAAATACTATTTACCAGCAAGCGATGCCATGCAAACCATTATGGGGAAAAATGTTAGGTCACACTAAAGCAACGTTTTCAGCCGAGTTTTACAAATGCTAATCAGTTCAGCCAGAGAGCTGCAGGTATAGCAAACTGCTTTGAGAAGAACCTAAGCTCAGGTGAAATGGAGCAGGCATCTGGGACCAGTCAACAAGAAGGCCTCAGGCTACACTAAGAGGCTGGTTGAAATGTAACCATTACCATGCCTCTTACTTTAACATGAGCAAACAAAAACCCTCCAAGTTTTGCACTGCTAAATTTAAAATGATTAGGCAGCCAATATTTCGTCTTGTAATGGTTCTGTGGAGAAAGTTCCCTGGATATCTGCAAAGTGGATTCTGCTTTGAAATTCTCTACAGTTGCATTCAACACGATCTCCTTCAGGAGTTGCCTTAATAGAACCCTTTCTAGTTTTAACCCCAGCTTTCTCTGACATTGCAAGTCATTATTTCCCAGTCTCTAATGAGCCATCTCTCAGGTTCTGCCTCAGGATCCTGTAGTGTTCTCCACGAGGTAAAGAGAAACTGCAAAACCATCCCTCCTGAGACGTTGTGGAGACAGGATTTGTCCAATGCTGCTTTGTGTCCTCAGCATGTTTCCCCACTGTAGAAAGGAATCCCTCCTCACCTCTGCTTTCAATCACCTTTGATGGTAATTTCCTTGGCATCTGTGTGTTTACCAATTGCAATTAAGGCAAGGGATGCTCATGGGAAGGAACAATGGCTCCTTTCTCTTCTCACTCCTGAACCAGTCAGAGTGCCTGGCACCTGAAAAAGCAGAGCACACCTGCTGAATGAAATAGGAGGGAAAGCCAAGGCAGAGCAGGACAGGTCATCTTAGCATGCACGCTTTTTCTTATCAAAGAAAATAAAAGCATCGTTAAAGGGCTGAGCAAAAGTGTGAAGTGTCAGAGACCAGCAGGTGCCAGGCATTGGAGTGATTACCCGCAGAACCTGAAGAAATGCAGCTATTCCTTTCTGACTTGTACATGTTATTCTTTTTTAAATGTAGATGGGCATCGTACCAGTCAAGGCATGTTTCTTATTAAGAAAGATAAGTATTCAGACATCAAAAGACTTGCTTTAGTTACCTTTATGTTGCCATGACGAAACACTTTGGCTAAAGCAACTTGAAAGAAATAAGAGCATTCAGTTTGGGGCTCCTGGTTCCATAGCATTAGAGTCCATTACCACCATGGTGGCAGGCAGGTGGCCATGACCCTATACCAGGAGTTGGGAGCATACACCTTAATATATACTCATGAGGCAGAGAGAGCTAACTGAGGATGGTGTGAGCTTTTATACTTCAAAGCTCACCTTCAAAGACACACCTCCTCCATCAAGGCCATACCTCCTAATCCTTTTCAAAGAGTTCCACCAACTGGAGCCCAAATATTCAAATGAGCCTCTGGGGCCTTTCTCTTTCATACTACCATGAATAATAAAGGGCATGCCACCAGATAGACATGAACTGAACACTTTCTGGGAGGACAACTAAGAAGAAAGAAAGGCAAGACACAGTCTGAATTCTGGAAGCATTGATCTATGGAAAAGGTGCGCATTTAAATAATTAGAATTAAATTAGTAATCTCTCATTTGAGTTTCCTCTGTTAGTCTCACAGCTCTGTTGGGTACTGCTATTCCTAGCAGCCATCACTATGGCTAACAGAGGCTAAACATCCCGTGGGTCCTTGGAAAATGAATGAGTCATTCTACCACTGGAATATAGTCTCCAATCTCCACATACTTTGCCTCCTCCCTCAGGCTTTTATTTTGTCTGAACCGATTACCAAGTCTTCTTCCTTCTCATTCCAAATCTGTCCTTGTCGGTTTCATCATACTTTCACTTTAGAGATACTGTAAAGCCAAGTATGATCCCTTCTAAACTCCCCAAATGTCTGCAGGTAGGTGTTCACTTTGAGACATGGAACCTTTTTAAAATCCAATGAAAACTGAAGCCCTTTACCACTTACAATCTCTCTACGCTATGTAAGTTTGAACTTTCATTTCTAGGTATTGCTGAGTAGGGCATGGCCAGTTCCAAACCCAATAATGGTCTAGGAGCCTAACCCGAAGAGCCCCAGGGGCAAGAACATCGAAACTTTTAACTTGAAGTTACCCATCCCTTCTCTAGTATCTTCTGGGCCTCTCTTCTGCAGCAGACACTCGTCAGCTTTCTATTTATGCAAAAGTCAGATACTCTTAGCTTACTTTTCCAAAAATACCATGTATCTTCCTCCTGTTCATTGTCTCTTCTGGCCACCCCAAGAACTTGGTGGATCTTAATCACCCTTCAATATCAAGTCCACATTCTGCCATTTGCTATAAGCACTAATAACATCCATCCTTACCTCTTCTGGCTACTTCTGAAATTTACAAATAACTTTCAAGTTGCTTTTTCTTTTCTTCATCTTTTTTTTATATTTAGTTGCTTATTCTAAAAGATAGGTATTATTATACTTATTTTGTAGATAACAAAGCGAAAGCACAGGACTTTCACTACCATAAGCTAAGAGCTTTATCTAAACACAGGTTTTTTTAGTTTCTTGTTGTTCTTTAGTGAATTGAATTACACAGCTATACATATGAGAACATTAATAAAGCAATGCTTATTATAGAAACTAATTCAGAGCATTAAAATCTCCTAATGTGTATTTGGATGTGCTCTCTACATCATCATTTGAATTCACTACATTTCAAGAAGAAAGGCATTATATTATAATGTTTTATTATGTTAAGAGGGGAGGAATGAGACCATCTAATCAGTTCCCTAACATAAAGAAATCTGGACATGCAAATGTATAGAAGAGAGACTAAGATCACTTCTTACACTGGCTTATTTGGGAGATGATGATAACAAGAGCTCAGCCGATGTGCACCTTGATTAATGTTTGTACTGTGATATAAGCATGCTATCTGAGGAAGACCTGACTATATGATACTCTGAAATGCATATGTATATATACATATATATGTATACACACACACACACACACACACACACATTCACTACTCACAGTGAGTACACCTTGTTATCATGCAGTCTCACTCTGTATTTATAGATTTGAATATTGGTGTGTTTAGGGATCATCAACAGAGAATCAGTGATATAAAAATGAAAATTTTATTTTCCAATTAATGGTGAATATTCTGTGTGCAATTCACTTCCATAGGCACCAAGACACAAAATGATGAATAGGAAAAAAAAAACAATGATGATACCATCAATAGACATTAAACACTAAACTTTCATCATTTCTGCCGATATCCATATTTCTCCATCTTCTATATGAAAACAACTTCCTCATTATACTAACAATGACTATAGGATACCACCTTTAGGGAGAACAGTAGATTCCTAGTCACTGGTTGATCCTTGCATTTCTCCACAGTTGATTTTTCACTCTGCTTTTTATTTAATAATTTTACTTTGTTTAGTGATATGTGTTCTAACAACTGAATTGGTTTCATCAGAGAGAGAGAGAGAGA
>OU015751.1:37054054-37071591 GCA_907169655.1 Acomys percivali
TGTGTGTGTGTGTGTGTGTGTGTGTGTGTGTGTGTGTGTGTGTGTGTGTGTGTGTGCGCGCGTGTGTTAGAGACAGGAACAGGGATGCCTTTTACAGTCAGGGCAAGTTCCACAAGAAACAGACACTTAGGCTTTGGTCTTTAGGACAGCCAGAAGCATTTGAGCTGGAGATCTGGCCCAGTCACCTCAGGCTCTGAGAACTGATAAAGCGAAGGCCGGGGGACTGCCAGTGTTTCTGGGACATAGTGAAAACAGAAGACAGGAAATAAAGAAGCAAGAATTATAAACATGTCCATGATCAGACAGAACTCTCCGGAATGGGAGATGCATTTGAATTAATTTTTGCAGAAGCATTGAAGCCAGTGGATAATTATTTTAATCAGAAAAAAAAAAGCCCTGCCTCGTTTATTTATTTTTTAAAATTTTGTAACAGATTTGCCTTTCCAGATCACACGTAATGAGTAAGATAGTCATAAGATAACTATTTTCAGTCTTCTAAGTACACAGGAATGCTAGCCTAAACTTGATAGAGCAACGTAAATGAAGATAGGCACATTTATATCTAAAAATGTAAAACACTGGACAAGTGGGAGGGATATTACAATAATTAACCTTGTGAAATTGATTTTTTTTTTATCTGATTGTAAGTCATTACCATTTTTGTCTGCTCTCTGCAGAGAGTATGACCCACAGGGAGCAGGAAGAAGAATAGGCTAAATCATGACAGACGGGTCCAAAAGATTCAGGGACTGGGACAGTGTTTGAGAATTATCAGGATTCCTAAGCAGCAGCCTGGAGACAAGAAGCAAAGGAAACCGTGATGAGAGCTTACAGGGAGGACTTCATGATAAGGTTGAAAGGCCAAAGTGAAAATTGAGGGAGGAAATAGACAAACAAGAGATTTCCAAGAGTCCAGAATGCTAACCATTACACATTCATATAATTCCTGATTGTCTCATGGTTCTTCTTGCTGTAAGTAGTTTATTGTATATATGTGTAATAATATAAATGTATATGTAAAAAATAAGAAAATTAATATAAAAAATAAAAAATAGATTGCTCATGTACAATATTCACCCAAACATTTCTTACAGAATTCTCGGAGAGGTGAAGAAATTGGTCTTCTGCCAGTTACTAGCAAACAATATAACTCATTACTTTTTTTCATTTTACTTCGATTGAATGTCTATGATTTACACATATAGCTCATTAGTTTAAATGAAATCATTTATCTACTTTTATTATTGGCATTTTATCCATCACATATACTTTTGATTCCAGAATTTCTATTGTTTTTAAATTAACATTTTTCAGTTATACAGATTAACTAATAACTCATATTTTAAATCTCTCTTTGGAGACTAAAATACTATGTATGGACTATGACAATATCAAAGACAATAAAATTCATCAAGTTTAGAAGAACCGTAATTCTATTATCCAATGTTTGAATTTTCTTTGAAGATTCTTGCTGAGTGTGGTGGCCCAAGACTTTAATCCCAGCACTCAGGAGGATACAGTTGGATCACTGTGAGTTCCAGGACAGCCGTGTAAGAAGTATCTTAAACTGCCACCATACTGACTCTTACAAGGATGCCTCTAATGCCCCTTCTCTACTCACACTTCTCAGCTAAGTGCGGACACCTCATCCTAGCAATCACACACCAAGCTGTCCGTAGTAGTTTTTCCTAGAATTTCCATGTGTCTCCTGCAGCCCCGCAAAAAAAAAGGGTCTGGGCCTGCTATGCTTCACTTGTGTCATGGCTTCTGAAGTATCTGAGATTCTTCCTTACTTGCATGCAGACTATTACATTAGCCTGTTGTTCCACGGACACTGAAACTGCACTGAAAGAGGCTGGATCTGAGCCAATGGGAGACATACAACTTGCCACAGACACAAGAGCTAGAGTCACAGCAATGTTTTAGCCAGCTCTTCTAACTGCCATTCAAGGTGGTGACATGAAAAGTGCCAGATGATGCTTGTCTTCAAAGTGGGCTGTGTTAGCAGAAAGAGTGCTGAGCTTAGGCAGTGAGGACTTTTATAATGCATTGGGAAGATTCATATTCCTTCATCCCGAAGACAGATGTTATCTGTCTTGAAAACACATTCTGGGAAGCATGATGATCAGTGCTCTGCTCCTAGCCTGTACCAAAGCATAACATGATCACTGAGAATTTTTCTTCCAACAACATCCAAATTCTTTTTGTCAGAATGGCATCTTGCTTTGTTTCTACCAATAGCTATCTGTCCATGAAATCCATATAAAATAAGTTGGCTGGAAGTTGACTTTCTGTAGCCAGAAATACATCCTCCCTCCTATGAATGCCCATACACCATGTTTACTTGTCTCCGTTTCCTGTATTCAACCTGTTTCATTTTTGCAAGATTGATAGATTGAAGCCAACTAGAATGATAATTTCTAGTATAAGTATAATTTTATTTAATGCTGTTCCTAGTAATTAATATAGAAAATACAGAATGAACAAATAAAATGTATAAAATTCAGTTTTTCTTAATAAGACTTACATGGTGGTATATGTTGCATAGGAAAATTGACTTAGCTGACTTCCCAACCTCAGTAAGTTTGACTTCAATGATGTGGAAAGAAATTATTTGTCAATAAAGACTGAAAATGGAGAAATGCACACACAGTGATGCACACAGACAGGAAGGGGTCCTAAGGAGACACACATAAAATAGATTTGTGGGTCAAAAACCACAAGAGGCACTGCATATGACAAAGGTGATAGTTAAAAACTAAGAGAGTGGAGAAGCAAGTTATAACATGAAAGGTTGATACATAAGTAGAAGTCCAGGGAAGGTAGCACTGGCTAGCATTTTGAAAAATCATGGAATGGTGACATATACCTTTAATCTCAGTGTTTAGGAGACAGAGGTAACCAGACCTCTGTGAGTTCAAGGCCAGCCTGGTCTACATAATGAATTTTATGTGAGCCAGAGTTACATTGTGAGTCCCCGTCTCAAAAGAAAAAAAATCACAAAACCACAACCACAGACCCTGGAGTCACCTTCCTCTCTGAGTTACTGAAATGTTATAATTTTGTTTATCATTTCCTCATAAAGATCTTTCAGAGAATCTCCTAGTTCTCTGCATGTTTTTTTTCTGCTCTTCTGTTTGACCCAGATCCCTTTCTTCATCTGTAAATAATTTTCCCTTATTATTCTCATCAACAAAACTATTCTCACTTTACTAGAAGCAACCTAAGTGAGCTTCTCCTCCACTCACTACAACCAAAAGATCCTGTTACAAAGACTAGTATATTTAACAATTGACTTTCTAAGGAAAAGGCCCTAATTTGTAGGATTTCTAAGTGTCCTGATGTAAACACCCAAACTATGGCTAATTTGAAACTACAACCTTAAGGCTTCAGAATGAAACAGTAGCAGAAGAGGTGTCCAATTGACTCACAATCTTGTATGAATTTATTCCAACATATCATGGACTCTCTGGGCTACTGTATTAAAGGTTCATATTATTGTCATGTGAATGTTACCTTCTATCCAGAGACTACTGTTTCATACCAAGTAAACAACTTCTAGGACAACTTAGATTCCTCTTATAATTTTGAGGAGTCATATTACTTTATGATTTTATGCATTACTCTGACTATATTCCTTTCATCTTGCCATAGTTTGATTAATTTTGAGATTACTTAGTGTGTTTTGAATTGCCGTATTATGAGAGCCCCTTGACTTGATTTCAAATAGAAAGAGTTCAGTTGAAACAGAAAAGCTACAAGCACTTTGTGCCTTTTGCCCTACACTACACATACTGATTTGGAATTACTGTGGCACTTTTTTTCCTTCTGTTATAAGTGCTTCTCTTTATTAGTAGTAATGACTGTGAACTTAAAAAGTAGAGTGCTTCAGGTCTTTAGGAAAGCTCCATTCTTTCGCATTCCACCCTGTAAAGGACTGCAATAACTTTTCATTGCTGAATGCTATAGACTCAGGGCTTCAGGACGGAATTTCTTAATGAAATACGCATAAAACACGAAAAGCTCTTCAAGAGGACATGCAGAGATTATTGATTCCACACTTTTATTATTCTGCAATTAGGAACAATAAGTATGAAGAATAAAAGAAGATCCATATTTTAATCTTCCATGTCAAATTACATTTAAAAAAATTTTTTTAATATATATGTGTGTGTCAGAGTTTTCTGAAACACGACAGACTTGGAAAGATATGAATGAAAATAAACTTGACAGGGATGAACAAACTCAATTTTAATGAAGAAAAGCTCTTAATAAAATGTCTTATGTTTCATAGATCTAATAATGTAAACAAACTGTGGCCTTGCTGTTCCCTGAATTGTATAATATTTTATACGAAAAAGGAAATGTTACAATAGTTTTATGGAAATTGAAATAAAAATAAGTTATCAAAAACTCATGCATAACAACTCAAAAATGTGTTACCATGCATAGGCAACAGAAGGGGATAAGCCTTTTTCAATCTTCATAACTCAAGTCCGAGTGGAGGCTGCTGACCTTCATATTTATCTCTCCAGCAAAGAAATAGATTGATCAGGTTTATGGTGCCACCATCTCTAGCTGTGGTATGTCATGACTGAAATCAGTGGTTCTCAGACGTTCCATCTATTACAAAGAAATAGGTCCCCATCTGCTGACTCTGAGCACCATTCCATCACTTGGCACACACTGCTGTGAGAGTCAGACAGATTGTGGTGACAGTTTGCCTATTTATTCTCATGTAACTTGAGGGAGAAAATATAAGTGTATTGTTTTTCTCACCCCCCGAAACCCACTCCCTTTATAGTTACCACAACAACCACCAACTCTTCCAAAAACGGACCAGAATAAGAATAATTTTAAGTCACATACTGAAAGGACTCATCTCGGGTTTGTTTGCGTGTGTTATTTGTACATGAGATTTCCTGTTAAACCAAAGTCAGCACGCTCAAATATTTATAACATGCTCAAGTAGTATTGTTTGCATCTTTACTGAAGCTGCAACCTGGCTTGATGCTGATCATTTAATTGAGACTTTTGACTTTATTTTGACTTTTAAAAGATTTTAGCCTGTGTGATTTCTTTATAAATGCAGAGACACACATGGTTCTTTGTAAAACATAAAAGATGCTTTCATATGAACTTAGATGAGAAATTTATACTGAGTGGGAAAATAGTGAAAATGAAAATACTTTGATAATTGTCCATATTACCTGAAATTCATAGTTTTGATTGGGGGCGTGTTTGTTGAATAGAAAGTAATGTTGTGAATGTTAGTTTAAAATTACTTACGAATTTGTTTGTTTCTTTTTCTTTCTTTCTTTTTTTAAAAATTTTTTATTAATTTATTCTTGTTACATCTCAATGGTTATCCCATCCCTTGTATCCTCCCCTTCTTCCCTCCCTCCCATTTTCCCCTTATTCCTCTCCCCTATAACTGTTCCTGAGGGGCATTTCCTCCCCTTGTATGTGCTCATAGGGTATCAAGTCTCTTCTTGCTAACCTGCTATCCTTCCTCTGGGTGCCACCATGTCTCCCCCTCCAGGAGACATGGTTATTTATTTATTTATTTATTTATCTATTTAGTCACTTTACAGCCTGACCCCAGGCCCCTACCTCCTCTCCCCCCAGTCCCACCCTCATACCCTTTTACCTCATTCCCCCATCTCCTTCTTCTCAAAGAAAGAGATGGTCCCAAGGGGTACTAATCCACACTGGCACCTCATATTTTAAATATCTGATCTAAGTTATTTTATTCAAAGTTAGCGGAGGAAAAGAAAGCTGTCTGTAAAGACCTTTTTAAACTTGCATAAAGGTCTGTGCATTATGTACACATAGAATAAGACTTGCCAAAGGGTTTACATACTTTAGAAAAATTATTTTAGTGTGTGTGTGTGTGTGTGTGTGTGTGTGTGTGTGTGTGTGTGTGTGTATCTATGTGCATGTGTGTGAAGGTACGCATGGAGGCTTAAAGAGAACATTGGATGTCCTGGAGCTGGAGTTACAGGTGGTTTTGAGCCACAATATGTGGGTGCCTCTGGGAACTGAACTATGATCCTCCGCCAGAGCAACAAGTTCTCTAACTATTGAGCCATTTATTCATCCTGATGACTCTTTTCATTTTTGTTTTTAATTCAACATTACATAAGTTTTTTCCCAGATTTTCTAAGATAGGATTAGTCTTCAAATTGCTTTTTTGAAAAGCAACTTGCATTTGGAAAAACAAGAGATATAAATATAGTTTCACATGTTTGGGGGAAAAACTGTAATGAAGATTCAGAATCTAATAGCTTTAGTGTATGAATAAATTACCTTCTGTAGCCCTATTCCTGAGGAAATATAGGTAACCTGGCTGGGACAGAGAACACTGAGGAATGAAAACTCATCTTGCAGATTTGCAGATGCTTATACATGGACATGTTGCTTTAAAATGTTGGCTATAGCTCTTCTTGCCCTCCACACCCTGTTTGAAAGGAAAACTACTGTGCTACTGCAGTGCTAATGTAGACCAGCTCCAGAAACAGTTTCACATGGAACAGAACACAGCAAACCTGTACAAGTAGGAGCCCACTTTTTCTTAGAACTGCCGCTTTCATTTTGTCTCTTGCCATCCACACTACATGTTCTCAGAACACTGAAATGCTTTCTGAACTCCTAATAGACTACATTCGTCCTTATCGCTTCTTTTACAAGGAATGTACATTGATCTTATTTCCGTGGCTGTATTTAGGTCTCAATTCCTGTAATTGAAGGAAACACAATGTGGATGCATCTTATCTCTCAAAGGCAGACTTTTCTTATCATTGACTTTTAAATTGTGAAGAATACAGGATGACTCCTGGACCTGCTGAGAGGCAATTAGCATATTGTGAATTCCCAAATGGTCCATGACAGCGTTATACAAGAATCTGATGTCAAATGGGTTTTGAATTTGTGTTTCCAATGAAGTAAGTATCTGTGGGTTAAGTCTATGCTTTAGTAAGGAATATAAAGTCAGCCTGGACAAAAAGAGCCAAAACGATTCAATGTAGCATAAGAAAGGCAAGATAGGAGGAACAAGGGGACTGATAACCAGATGCCTTGGTGAAGATGTCTGCCCGCAGAAGACCAGAACAAAGCTTGCGCAGAGGAGCAAAAGAAACTCAGTATCCTCCAGGAGCCGGCAAGTAATTCTTCAAGTATGTAAGCAAGTGAAAGGGCAAAATCTGTCCTGGTTTACCTTGCAACACTTTACAGGCCAACTACAATTTAACTTTTTATTTTTCTCATTGGCCACAATGTCACTAAAAGACACTGTTTTGGCTTTCAAAAGAATCAAAGTGAATTTCAATCTTCTGGAAAAGCCAAGAGTGTTCAGCATATCTTTGAATATGTTAGTGCAGATACTTGTATAAAATTAAATTCTGTCTACTGTTTGGATTTTAATCCCATATATGCAGCTGAATTGGTTCTTCACTGTTTAGATTAAGCTATCAGACAAAAACTATCATGCCAAAAGCTGTAGCTAATATGTAATTACTTCTTATCTGTTAGTTACTTACTTTGGTTTCTAAAATTTAAGGGATTTCAAATTAATTAATATTGTATAGATACATATGTGAAGAGTATAGATAAAGGAGTGGACTGAGAGAGAATATAATCAGTTTTGCTTTGAAAAGTCTGCTAAAGGAAATGGTGTATTTAGGTTGACAGACTATAATTATCCAGATGTTAGTGACACGGGCCTTTAATCCCTCCACTTGGGAGGCAGAGGCAGGCAGATCTCTGTGAGTTCCAGGCCAGCCTAGTTTACAAAGTGAGCTCCAGGGCAGGCATGGCTATGTAGAGAAATCTTGCTTGAACAAACAAAACAAAACAAAAAACAAAACAAAAACCCCAAAACCAAACCAAACCAAACAGCAACAAAAACAAAACAAAACAAAATAAAGAGAGAAAGCACAAAAAGTAACATTTTTAATTAAAATATTTACCTATAGTATGGAAGCTGAAGACTAAAAGGCAATGAGTAAGAATTTTGCCAGACACGAGGTTTTAATGAAGAACACTTTTTGTTTGCATGAAGTGTCCACTGAAGTACTAAAATTATAATGGGCCATTTGCATAATTATAATATCTGACACGTGTAATAGCCAATAGCCCATTTTAGTCTGGGTCTTTATGAAATGATAGTTTCATTGAAAATGAAATTATGTAAGTCAGGATATTCAAATCCAGACGTTGATGTGCGGTCCATGATAATGTCATTTACCACTATTCATGCTGTGTCCTATCATCCTCTTTGAAGAGATTACCCAGTAAATGTGTTTCCTGGAGCTCAGCCGACTGAAAAGCAGAATGAGAATCAGTGGCTTCTTTTTTGGCACAATTTGGAGGAACATGTTTTCTGTATAGACATTCACCATACAGGGTCTTGCAAGGCCTCACCTCTCTATGATGGTTCATGGCTTCTGAGGGAGAAGGCTCTTGAAATTGGAGAGAAAGTGACAAGAAAGGGAAGAAACAATTAGAGATGTCACTGGAGGTAGATAGCAGCTTGGGATCCAGTTCTGCTTCCCCAGCTAGTCCTGAAATCAACTATTATGATGCAAGACCCAGCGGGTCTTGAGGGCTGTTAACTTGTGCTCGTTCATAAACGAAATTATTATGTATGTTGTTCAGGCATCAGCATGTGTTTAGCTGATGAAAGATTTTGATTACTTGTGGAGATCATATGGAGATATGATTTTCTTAAAGAATAGTTTCTTGAACTTCTTTATGTGGCTGTTATATGATTATTTTTAATGTTGTTCTGGGTAGAATTTGAGAGTAAAGTCTAGAACCATGAAATAATTGTTCTAGTTAACTAAATATTTGTGTGCATATTTTGCCTTTACCCTAGGCAGATAGAAAATTGAATAGTCTTCCGTGAGGTATTTTTTTTCTTTAAAATTGTGATCTAAGAAATCTTCCAAGGTATTTTCACTGTATCTTCAACTTAGAGTTCCTCATTTCAGTTATGGCCCATGAATTTCTACTATAGACACATTTGTTCCAACTGCATATGCAAGGCCTTAAGAACAAGGACAATGGGCCATGAAACTAACTTCCAAATAAATATGTGCAGCCTTAAAATATAGTTTTTAGTTATTTGAATTATGACTGGTGAATTTGCTTAGAATATGCATATTTTGGAGAAACCATTCATTTTCAGTCTTTAGTGGGCTCCACAAATAAATTAAATGTAATTATAGATGCCCCTTCATATGTAGTAAATTTAAGATTTATAGCCTATGTGTAAGGATATAAAAGCATCATGAACTCTTCGGTATTTTATAGGAAAAGATAAAACTTAGACTTAATTAAAAAGAAGTATCCTTTGCTGATGTTCTTTCTCCACAGATACACTCTGTGACATTATATTCTTTGAGCTACTTTTTTTTTCCGGAACACTGTGTGTACTTCCAAAAGGCTTGAAAATGGAAGCAAAAGTACAGTTTCACAATTTGGAGATACTGCGTGAATGTCAGAAACTGCTAAGTTCAATAGCAACCGCTTTTCTATGATAGAATCAGAATAGGAATTGGGGAGCCGGTCAGTATATGCTGTGCTGCCGCGAGCTCGTTGCCTTGGGACTCTTCACTTACAGATTATCACTAGTTTGCTGATATGGGCATTTACACTGGCACTTCTCCTGTGTAGCACATCTTCCACTGTCTGTCCTCAGTGGTGCTGTTCTACAATAGTGGCTTTGCATCAGCAGCAAGAGATTTCAGGATTCGGTACCCACACAACTCAAGAGGATGAGTATATAGCTGTTGTTGCTGCTCCGTGAGATGTCCTGGGAAACATTAATGCCACTCTAATCAGGTCTGCATACAGTGATACTCACATTCATTCCTGATCAGAATTCTGTCTGATAAAAAAAAGTTTCCATCTAGCTCAATATGACTGTCCTTAGGGATTTTTTTCAGAATTCTAAACAGGAACATCTATTATCATTTAGGTCAATTTCTTCCTCAGTGAGTCAGCAGTTGATGTTAGATTGTTCATCAATAAAATTTGACTGTCTTTACTTTGTAAGATGCATACAGTATGTTGAATTTAATTTGCTATTTATAATGTAACTTTATTGTAGAAAAGAAAGATCCTTTGTAGACTCTAACCATAAAGTCTCATATTTATATGGTGGTGTTGGGTTACAATATATGTTCACGTACTTAATTCTGTCTGATCCATCAACAAGTATTCCTACTAGTTAAAAGCAAGATAGTAGTCTCCTACTAATGTACACTGAGTTAAGACTGCACAGCACAGTTGAACCCTAGGCTATAACTCATAGTGTCTCACTCTCGGTTTCATGTCCCATAATGCCTTGTGGCTTCTACTTAAAATCAACCACAATGATTCAAACTAAATAATTTGAGATCCTTTTTCACATATAAGAAATTTGTTTCAGGATGGGTGGTTAAGAACTCATAGACTTCATCTGAAACCCATACAAGTAATGGAAATTACAGCTCAATTGTTTGTTCCTTGATATATATTAATACAGGCATATTGGGTTGACTTTTCAAATTAGCATTAGTATTAAAAAAGAAAAACAATCATTTTTGGTGTAGTAAAATAAGGAAGTGACTCTAATGTGTTACTTCTTCATGATTCATAATAACAGCCATACGATTATGCAGTGTGGTTACATCACAGATGCTTTGGCATGTTTTTTTTAAATAATTACTTACTGCTTTGATTAGCTTGTTGTGCAATATAGACCTGGCCGAAGAAATCTGAAGTATTGTGAGCACACTGGAAATATGCTGTAACTTACTGGACGGCCAACTACATGCCAATTAGTTTGCTGTGTACTGTTGCTGTGACGGTGTGCTTGCTATGACAGAGATGCAAATTAAGTAGAGATAATGAGAGAAGAGGAGGGAAAACAAAACAAAACAAAACAAATGAAAAAAATGCTGAAGAGATCATTTCAATACACTAAATGTTATGATGAAATTAATCAGTATTAAAAGTTTGGAAAGGAGGAAATAAGCGCTGACCAGTAGCTATGAATTAATGTTTCTGTGTCTAAGTCAATGTAGAGAAGTAAAAACAGGATTAAAGAGAGTGTAGGAAGAATGATTTTTTTTCAGGCAATCTCCTGGTGACCTAAGAATCTGTAGCTATAATCCCTACCCTCATAGATTTTAACCTATGAGTTATCTTTCATTGATTTTATCAACCAGCAATATAAGCAAAATTTTGACTCTTTGGGGTGTTTGTTGTTTTTACTGCTATGTAGGCAAAGCTAGGCTATTAATTTCTTTGCGTGCATATACAAATCTCTTGTGAGATCTTGCTTCTATAATCTTTATATTGATTCAGTGCTAGTTATTGAAACACAGCCTAGACAGTCCTAGGCAACTACATCACCACTGTATCACTTGCAGTGATCCAAGCAGGCAGAACCATCCTGGCATACTTAGAGACCTTTGTCATGTTTATATATCATGAGTTTTCACACTGCAACATTTTGGTTTCACTTTAGTTAGTGTTTGGGAAAATAATATTATCCAGATTATGTCCCCAAACATATATAAACATCATAAGCATATACAAGGGGACATGAGCTTGATGGATGTTCATCATCTTACTTTTCAAGGTCAAGAGTCCCAAGCCATTGAGGTAAGTTATCCTAAACTTGATTTCTCTTTGCTTTTCAGAAAAGGCACAGACTTGCTCTCTAAAACCCAATGGTGGACCCTTGTCATGTTTTCTGCATAGCTCATGCCTGTGTTCTGTATTCCATCTTTCCCGTTCTATCATACAGCCGATTTCACCTGCCATGTTTATCCAGGTCTTTCTCAGACATGGTATTTCATCGCTGTCAGTCCTCTTCTTGATTGTGGCCATTAGGTGGATGTGACAACAAAGAATGGGATGGCTAGATGGCTGGTGTCTTCCATGAAGAAAAAACAAAGGCAACTGAGAATGCATATCACGAATTAAGAAACAATTATTTCAGGGCTCAAAGCATGAGAAACTCAGGCTGGTAGGAAGAAGAAAGCAGAATCAGGACAAAAGGAAGCAGCTCCCGCTAGCTTACTGCTTGGCTCTGGGTGTTCCTCCCCCATTGTCCAGGTGTACCCATCCAAATACTCATTTTTCTAAAGCTTTCTCCTTCCTGTTGTTCTCAGCCTGCTCACTTCTGTTTGTAAAACTTCAATCTATCAAATTCCATCTCGTATTTTCTTTCTTGTTTCTGTATTAATTCTTGGGGGTGACATATAATCCTAAAGCAAAAATGAAGATGGATTCACTTCTGTGTTTTAAATGTTTGATTTGTTAACTAGGTGAATACAGAGAGAGGTGAAGGTGAAATATGAGCATGAGAGTTCAGGTGCTTGGAGCTGAGATGTGGGTGGCACATCTCTTCGAGCTGCAGTTATCCGTAGCTGTGAGCCACCCGGTGTGGGTACTGTGAACTGTACTTAGGTCCTCTGCAAGTCCTTATGCACTCATAAATACTGAGTGTCTTCTCTGGCCTTCATTTTCATTACTTGAATGTTGTAAGTCAGTGCTTCTCAACCTGTGGCTCATGACACCCAGGGTGGTTGTATGTCAGATATATACATGACAATTCATAACAGCAGCAAAATTACAGTTATGAAGTATAATGAGATAATTTTATGGTTGGGGATCACTACAACTGTATTAAAGGGTCACAGCATTAGGAAGGTTGAGAATCACTGTTCTAAGTTGTATGGTGGAAATGAGAAAGAATCTTACCCTAAGTTAAAGAGCTTGGGGCATAACGTTGTCAAACAGAGTGTGCCTGAGGATATATAGGGTTATGTTTACGTGTTCCTGGTAAGAAAGTCGTGACCACTGTGCTCCCCATTGGGGATTTACATGTATTTCTGGTGATGCTGGCTAAGTTCCATGGTTTCTCAGGATGCGAGGAACACTACTGCTGGATAATCTGACTGGAGGATTGTTAGGTTTTCCAGAATTATGCCTTTTTAAAATGCTTTTCTATTTCCATCTTGATGGAGACATAATTTGGCAGCTTAAGACAAAGAAGTAAATACTTCAAGCTCCATTCTTGTTACTATAAGTTTCTTGAACCTGTGAGAATGAAGCTGGAAGTGAATCACATTGGCCTCTAGATATGGCCCTACCATGTATATTACAAATGTGGTGCTATCCAAATGTTTAACCTCTTAACTGCACTAAAAGGATTTTAGTGGTGAAATGATCTAAGATCAACCATAAGGTAGCTGGCTTGTGTGGCATTTAGTAGTTAGTATCTTTCGCTTCAGTAGTGCAAAGCATAACAGCATTACAAAGTTATGACATTTTAATGTGCTGCTACCTATGAAGTGCTCACCTATGAACATGCTCACATGTTAACTGCTACATTTATTTTGTTCACAAATGGCTAGAAAACGACGTGTGTTTGTAGAAACTCGGAGCCAGCAGAAACACAGACCACAGTATGTATGAGCAGCAATGAAGGTGGAAAGACAACCAGATATCCCAAGGACTGATGGGTAGGCCTCCTCACCTATTAGGAGATCACTGTAGAAAAAAAAAATAACACTGGAAGCATTTCTATGTTCCAAGGTTCACTGCTGTAAACACCTCAAAACTATAAAATGGCAGGGACTACTTTCCTTCCCACATTGAAGACACCGCATTTTTAGTGTATGAAACAATGTAACTGAATTAGCTTTACAATTAGTACTGCAGTCTCCTCCCCACCGCTTCTTCTGAGTCCTCTGAGGGAGATTATCAGTTTTACATTTTGGAGAAATTAATACAGAGAGGTTTATGTGTACAAGGCCAGACCAAACAGAATCCTAACACTATTCATAAGCCCAGGCTCTTTTTCTCTGATCTACACCACTTTTCTAGACATCATTTTAAATTTAGCTCCTGTTTTGTTTTGTTTCTCCCTTACAAAAGTAAAAATGTCATAGCAAGGTCTTATTTATCTTTTGAAGTCTGTGTTTCCAGAAACAAGTGCTGATTTAAAAGAAATGCTGAATATTCTGATAAAAGTTGTAGATTGCCTAGAGAATATCAAATTACTTCTGAACAGAGGTCTCCGTTTATCTTCTGATGTTCGTGATGTAATGCACAGGTGCATGAAACCACAAGCCTTTGCATAACAAGAGCCTCCCTTTCCAATCTCATGTAGATTCATCCTAATGAGAGATCCATGTAGTACCGCAACCACTGCATCAGTCTTCATAAGTACCAGGCTGGTCAGTCTTCCTTTGTGGCTCACTGTGAATTTTAGGGAAGCATGATTCAATCTGTATCACTTTTATGATATGGGAATGAAGCATTCTGGTCCATATGCTTTGTTTTTCTTTGATTAGGCACCTCTCTGGTTTATCAAAGGGTGATTTGTCATATGAAAGGAGATGAAATATAGTAAAAACGGCACAGGACTTGGGGTCAGACAGATCTGAGTCGAGTTGTTACTGCACGTGGGTTATTACACTTTGCAAGCTCTAATATTTCGTTGGCAACATGAAGATGATACTATGCCTCTGAGTCTTGTGAGAAATTAGAAATAATTATGTTCAGCACTGTCAGCAACATCTGTACGAGTTGTGTGGTTTTCTCCTATAGCACTGTTAATATTAACATTATATAGACTTGGTATCCCTCAAGTGCAAGACAGACAATGCATAATCAAAGTTTTCCTAGTATTTTCCAGTCTAAAGTGAAATTTTACTGATCAGTTTATTTGTCTCAGCATTTATATTTAATAGTGTCATTCAGCTATTTATTGGTTAACAATATATATGTATATATATTGGCCTACAAAGCCAATAACTGACACAGAATCTGAAACCTACTTCAAAGCTGGGCAGAATCTAAACTGATACAAATCTACTCATAAAGTAAACAAACTACTCTAAACCTCATAAGATACATACAGCCCAAGCACTTGCCACTATAATCCTTGGGCTGTTTCTCCCTGAGTCCTCATCAATTGTCTACAGTCTTCTTCCTCCTGCCTTCTACTTCCTGTCGGCCAGCCCAGCTGATTGGCTAAACAGCACTTTATTGACAGTTGTTACATCCACTCATGGCATTCCTCCACAATTCCTCTTTTTAGTCTAATAATTTAAAAGACTCTTTTACCTATACATTTATATTATTATGCCAATTACAATACACACACACACAAGAACCACAAAACAATCGTTATATTCATGTTACACTTATAATGTTTCACTGTCTTCAACCCCACCAGAGATGTGAGAAGGAATAAAATTAATTAGCTGAGATAGGAAGTGCAGATTAGCAGCTTCCAAAATGAAAAAAATGACAGAGACACTGCCTGAACAGTCACCCAAAACTTTCTAACACATTGGAGCATCATCTCCAGCCTTCTGGTCCAGTATATCTGACAGACATATTTGTGAAGCAGGGACAACTGAGGACTTCCTTACCCTGTCGTGGCAGAGTTTGGCTGTCAACTCCACCTGCATCCAAAATTGCCCACTTCAGGCAGAATTCTGTCTGTGGCAGAAAACAGGGACATTTTTGCCCAGTGGCTTGTTTGCCACATCTGAAGTCATCTCATAAGGAGGTTCCTCAATGCTTATTACCTTCTTTGAGGCAGGCTGGGTGTTGCCAGGAGTTAACCTGTCTCATTTTCAAAGAATCCTCAAAACAATAAAAATTTGTTTAAATGCCATATTCTGTAGGTCTCTGAGGTTTTTGAAGACCTTATCTAAATACTTTATCTTATCTAGCTATTGAACCTAGAAATATATTCTTGTGATAAAGTTGAATAGCACAATGAATTAAAAATAAACGTATTTTACATCAATATATAATATTCTCTACCAATGTTAAAGATAAGATAGCATTGTGAATAACAATTAAGGCCTTACATTGAAGAGTAGATTCAATAATCTTCCTTTGGTCCTATCATGCCTATATATTTTATATTCTCAGAGAAAAATCCCCAAGTCCAACCTTGTTTTTCTCTGAATAAAAATAATAATAACTTAGCCTATTCCCAATGAAAGTAAACATCCATAGTCCAAAACCATACCCCTTTAAGGGAAATGGCATGACATTCTCTTTTTAAGGCTTCTTCAGGATGATTTGGGATGAATAATACCTTTGTAGGAGCCCAAATAAAACCAGGAAAATGGTTAAACAAGCTAGAGATAGCATTTGTGGTCCATTCTCTAAATGATGAGAAATTGAGGCTTAATAAAAGTCCTGTGTGGGACAGTCTGAAATGCTGGACCAATTGGAATCAGGAGCTTACTTCGAAGCTGTCCTGGGAGATGTTCTGTTCTGATGATGAACAGCAACCAAAGCACTTGTGGATGGAACATGAGGAATGCAGGATGTCAGCATGTCAGCATGCTGGAGGATGAATCCTGTCAGGTCTGATCCAGCATGAGTGTCTGGTACTTTTGTTCTGAAAATATATAATTTCTCACAAGCTTTTACAGTTCTAAAACTATAAATGCATGAGGTGTGCAGGATGCACAGAGCAATTGAGGCTAGTTCTGAAGGTTGAATTCATGTAAGTATAAACTCACTTGAGTTAACAGTCTCCCTTTCATCCAGGTCTGTTTTATTTTGACTTCTTTCATAGAGGAAGTATATATTACAATTACCAAAGAACATACAATCATTATTTAATTGAAATCAAAACAAGTTTGTAGAGTTCAAAATGCCCTTCTCTAGGCTCTATGGCATCAGATGTATAGGCCAGGCTGCTACCTGTCTCCTGAGAAACTGTATCCCATTTTATAGACAAGCTGGTGGCCCTGAGCAAAAGAGGCATTAAGTTTTAAATAAACTTATGCATAGCCGAGGCATCTTGTACCTGGGTTTTTACATTTATTGAGGGTGTTTTTGTTTCACTCCTTCTCTCCATAGGGGGTGGACACTTCCGCCTTTTAAGCTAAATGTCCTTCTCTAGGCTCAATGGTGCCTGATGGATAGGCTACCTGTCTCCCAAGAAAATGTATCTCATTTTAGAGACAAGCCAATTGCCCTGAGCAAAAGAAAAGGCATTAAGGTTACCCTTTTAAGTATATGAAATTTAGCCTTTGAGTTCTGGGCACCTAACTAAGCTGACATGTACTTTGGCACCTTTAAGTCCTTGGTGTCTTCTTGCATCTGGTGTGACCGCCACCTGTCCCCTGTGAAAATAGCTCACGTTTAGAGGCATAAGCCAGCTGCTAGTGCAGTGACACCTCAATTCTGGTTACATAGGCTTTTTGACATCGGAGACATGTAGTTTGCGTGTCTGTTAAGGGAAATTTTGTCAGTTTAAATCCTAGGCTGTTTTTGCAAGTAACTTATCTGCAGGCGGGGGGGTCACAGAATATGGCAACCAGGCTGGTCTAGAACACAGAGATTCACCTGTCTTTTTCTCCACTGTGTTAAGATTAAGGGTGTGTGCCATCACCACCCTGAACAAATATTTCATTTAATTCTAGTTAAAAATCTACAAAAATCTAGGTAAGGCTCTCTCTCTCTCTCTCTCTCTCTCTCTCTCTCTCTCTCTCTCTCTC
>OU015751.1:37071601-37102501 GCA_907169655.1 Acomys percivali
CTCTCTCTGTCTCTCTCTGTCTCTCTCTCTCTTTCTCGCTCTCTCTCGCTCTCTCGCTCTCTCTCGCTCTGTGTGTGTGTGTGAAATTTGTACCACTTTATACCATTTTTTATAACCTAGTTATGCCATCTATCAAAACCCAAAAGAAATCTGACCATTTAACATGGATCAAACTGCTCCAAGCATGGGCTCATTGGGGCAAAGGATGGGAACCACAGAACATGTGACCGAACACAGCTCCATCCTTAGGTCCTGCCAAAGCAGGCAAAGGTGCTATTGGAGGTAACTTGCAGATATGCCTAAAGAAGGTGCTATTTGGAAGAGCTGGGTGTGTTAGTTGGTACCTGTTGACTTGAAAAACTCTAGCTGCTTCGTTTGTCCTTTATTTCCAGCTGGTGTCTGCGGACACTTTCTCCTATAGTACTATTTGGATGGAAGTGATTTCCTGGTAAACCAGCTCCATTCTGAGTATTCTTTTGTTTAGGTTATCTACACAGACTCCAGAGTTACGGCTACTTGGGCAGCAAGATGGGTGACCTTGCACAGTTAAATTACCATTGTCTAGTCCCCGTGTTCTCGAAGTAGATTTTGATAATGATTTTTATAACATTGCTGTGAGAATTTAATGAGACAATGCACTCACAGCACTTTCAGTTTCTGTTATAGATAATGGTTCAAGAAACATGAGGTTTTCCCCCATCATATCCAGGAAAAAAGAGAACATTTTCCTGGCACTGCATCTTAAAATGATCATTTCTACAGGCTTCTCTTTGTAGAAGAACACTCTATCTTATTCTCATATTAGAATCTCACACAGAACATGCTTCTGCTAGAAGATTGGAACATTCTCAGAAACAAGAGCGTGCTGCTTGGGATAAATGTGGGACTGCAAAAAGATCTTGGGAAGACATGGCTTGAGCTGTTTCTTAGCTCTCTGCTTTACTGATGAGTCATTGGGGATTACTTGAACTCTAATCTTCATGGCCTTAGCTACAAAATAAGAGTCATCATCATTGTCATTACCGCCATCATCACCTACAAGGGTTTATAAAAATTAAGTGATTATGTGTACAAATTTCCCAAGAACCCATATGTATATGTATACTAAAATGCACACTGATGGAAGAGGAGAGGAAGCATCATCTGGTTCTGTCACTTTCTTTCTGAAACAGAAATGAAGCATCTCTCTGTTAAGGTAGCTAGAACTTGATGCCGGTTGTCTAGTTTATGAACATTTTCACCAGAATTAATTTAATTTTCAAAAGGTCAGAAACGCATATTGGGTCTGGTACATTCTTGTGTGAAGTATTGACTTATACAGTGTTTTTTAGAACTGAAATGCAGGAACCAAATAGCTTGAGCAATTCCTTCACTCTACAAGAGCAGCTATTTTGGCTCTGGTAACTTGAAGAAAATCTCTAGATACCCTATGTCTGACATTAGTTTGGCAAGCGTATAGCACAGATGTGGCAGAGGGAACATTAAGGCTAATTTTATAACATCAATCTGTTGTCATCGGTATACAAATGAAATTAAGCCCACATTGACAGATGAAATTAGGAAAAGGGCATGTGTGGATTAGGAAGAAGCAGGGGCCTGTGACTAGAAACCCTGGTGACACCTTGTTTGTATGACATGTTTTGAGCCACACTCTGAACCACAACTGGACCTCTCCACGCCATTTTCCTTCCATTAAATGTTCTGACTGAAGCTATGTTTCTGTTCAAATGGAACCTAAACATCTGTACAAAAACAATGGGCCGTATAACCTTCTGGAGGCTATAATATCTCACACAAGGCCTCTCCACTGTGCTTCCTATGTGGCTTTCAGAGTTAGGAAGTTTAAAGCAAGAGCTATGGGAAAAATGGGAAGTGGCAACACCTCATTCTTCCAAGGAAAATAATAAAAGCACGGAGAGATAAAAAGAAGAAATAACAAGAAAGCTTTTCAAAGCCATTGCTACAGCCCCTTATGTTTGCAGTTTTAGGGGGACATTTTCGGTGTATGTTGATTTGTTATAGAAAATGGGAAAAAAGAAACAGATTTAATAAGAGGATATGGCTTTACAGCTCTAACATAAGGACTTGTATCTTCTTCAGTTCTCTCCCCACATGCAGCCATGCCTTATAAAACACCCATCCCAACTAGTCCCTACTCCCCATATTGTGGGACCCACAAGGAGACTGTGCTGCCTATCTGCTATGTCTGAGAAGGTCTAGGTTCACACATCATGCATGGTCCTTGGTTGCCATAACACTATGCATGTAACATTTATACAATTCCTGATTGTTTCATGGTTCTTCTTGCAGTAGGCAGTTTATTGTATATATGTATAATAAACTAAATATATTTGTAAAAGAAGAAAAATAATTCAATAAATAAAATAAACACCTGTCACTTTCTTTAGATTTTCAGACATTTCTACCTGGATTATTTCCCACTTAACAAACAACACAGCGACAAGACAGCACAATCCGCATGCCTCCCTTACTTTCTCTTGTTGCTGTTGCTGCAGCAACTGCATTTCTGTAAACCTCCATTGCAACGTCTTCATATGATTGCTAGCTTGCCACTTGCCGCTTCCTCAGACTCCTGCCCTCACTTTCTCCCTGGCTTCTTTTCTTCTTCTTTTTCAGGTAGTATAAATTTCCTATTTATCAGAAACTGTCTCTATTTTTCCTTAATCTTCTTTTCAAAGGTTTTTTTTACTCCCCCTTTTTTATTCCTCTCATTTACATATTACACACATACACACACACACACACACAGAGAGAGAGAGAGAGAGAGAGAGAGAGAGAGAGAGAGAGAGAGAGAGAGAGAGAGAGAAAGCGCCTTATCTATCTCACTCCCCTGTCTACTACTTTAGGTCTTGCTTAGTATCCCACGTTTCACTGAGGTTATTTGTTTGACCCTGAGTATAGAACTAACTGTTGGAGCCTCATGGCCTCACCAGTGATGACACAATTAGACACTAGCCTTCCTCTCTCTCAGAATCTGGTGGTTACCAATAGAACATTATGTGGTGCGGCCCAGAAAATCCTTTTTCCACCCATATCTGCCTGATAGGAGACTCAAGCTTCTAGGTATCCTGTGCCAGTATGCTGCTGCAGCCAGTACAGCTGCTATGAGTTCATAGTTGATATGGCTATTTGTTCCAGCATCTCATCTATCAAAAACCCTACTATTTAAAATTGCACAAATACTCTATCCAAAAGTATGTCGTTATTGTCATTAATCGAACACACTATTAAAGAAAACACTATCCTCTTTTTAGCATCCTTTTGTTAAGACTACATTAAAACTGTGCCCCTCAATAGTACACTATCTCTACTTCCTAAACCAGTCTGTTGGTGTGATTTTCAGTTACCCAGGAGTATTCTGAACCACTCAACCACTCAAAATTGAACTTAAGCTTGATAATAAAATGGTTCTGTTATTTTATTTCTTTCTTTTGTTTGTTTGTTTGTTTTGTTTTTGTTTTTTGTTTTTCAAGACAGGCTTTCTCTATGTGGCCTTGGCTGGTAAGGACTTGCTTTGTAGACCAGGTTGGTCTCAAACTCACAGTGATCCAGATGCCTCTGCCTCTCTGAGTGCTGGGGTTATAGGTGTGTACCGCCACAGCTGGCTTGTTTCTATTAAATTTTAATCCACTTGTAAAACCAGGATTTAGTTACAAATATGGAGACAGTGATAGGCAAACTGTCTTATGAAATTAATATTTTAGAGTTCTATTTTTATGTTAACAGTAATTCTTAGATTGAAACAAGTAGCTAATTGAGACATTATTAATGGTACCCATAAAAGATTTCTCTAGCCTCTAAACCTTTCTATGCTGAAATAGACTCTGCCTTTCTTTTTAATCTAGACACGTAACCAATTTCTTTATTACATTTACCTTAAATTCTAAATAATCCAATCTATATTTCCAACTCCATTTATAAAAGAAATGCATAGTAGATTTTTTTCTACCCTTGTCTCAAAGCCATCCACTAATTTATATCTAAAGTATTAAAAGACATTTGTATTAGTAGAACAGAAAATATTCTTCTATATCCATAAACTAAGCCAGCATACTATGAATTAAAGTACTCTTTGGAACTAGGTCTCCAACTGATATGTGATAGCTGAGTGTGTAGGTAACAGAATTTTTATAAACACCATATGTGTGTGTGTGTGCGTGTGTATGTTACAATTATATATATATACATATTATATAAACATATATACAATTATATATACATATATATATTACAATTGCTGAATTAAGAAACGCTATGTAAGGCAACACAGGGCACTTCACTGAGAGTAGTCAGAAATAAATACCTACTAACTTCAACATCAGTGGTTGAAAAGAGTGATATAAATTAGACAGAAGCCTGAAGAGTTGCCAGAGGACCATCTCTGGCAGAGCACGCAAGAGGTAATCAAATGCTTTCACAGGATATTAGAGCTACACAACTTTCAAAAGTAAGAGCCGAGTAATAAATTAGTCTTCCCAGCTGCTAGAGCATAATCATAACAGCAAATATTGTATGAAAATGAATGCCATGATGGATAGTTTTGTGGCAGTTGCATCGTGATGGTAATCACCAAAGGATAGAATACTGGGGTCCAAGAAGCGCATAGTGTAACAATGATAATCAAGGAAAAGGAGGCTATTGATTTGGAAAGAGGAATGAGGGAGGAACTGGAAGAAGTAAACGGAGGGGCAATATTAAAATTCCCTTTCAACTAAAAGCATATTTTAAAAGTGCAGGGGCTGAAGGAGGAGTACTTGTGAAATTCGTGGCAGGTGACATGCATAGGTTTTGAATGCTAGTTCCTATCTTCTGAAGCTCAGGCGCTGCTTCTCATCTGGTCATCATTGTCATGATTTTGTGTCCTTCACCATTAAATAGGTTCTTGACAGTGGCATCTTGTCATATAGTATCGGCCACACAGATTCTTTAGGGCAGTGGTTCTCAGCCTTCCTTATCCTGAGACCTTTTAATACAGTTCCTTGTGTTGTGGTGACCCCTGACCAAATTCTACCTTATGACTGTAATTTTCCTACTGTTATGAATTATAATGTAAATATTTTTTGGAGATGGAGGATTGCCAAAGTGGTTACGACCCACAGATTGAAAATGCTGCTCTAGAGAGTTGTCCATAGGGAAAGAAAGTAACTCTTATCTCCTCTTCTTTTTTCTGTTCCTTCCTTAAGAGGCCATTCCTAGCTCTTATTTACCTATTTCTAGCCACACTAAGACTATACACATATCTAGAATTATTGGAGACATGTCATCCTTTCTCAAAATCTCAAAGTATTATACAGCTTCTATAAGAAAAAATAAATATGTACGTTGGAAATGTAGCCACCTAAACACCTTCCCTATATATCTCCTGCCCATTTCTTCAGCCACAACACTTTGTACTTCTTGGCACACAAATTAATTCTCTGCAGCACCTATCCTTTTTGCTAACTCTTTCTCCTAACTTAACAGACATATTGATATTGTCATGTGTAACCCACACAAACTGGCACCATATGCCATTCCAACAACCTGGAAATCCTTCTTAATGAAATACATTGTTTGCAATTCCATGCTTTAATTTCCTCCTGCTCACCATGAAAATATTATCTATGAGTAAAATTCCAGTAGTCCTTCTGTTCTGCTGAATAGACATCCCATGGTCTGGCATGAGTTTCATATATGTTTGTATTTTATTTTAATGCAGTATTTTTTCATGTGACAGTGTTCTCTGTCATCTTTGATAAATAGTAGCTCTGATCAAAGAAAAAGACCTAGCCTTTATTTTTATTTTTTTTTGACATTCTTGGAGCTCCCCATATGAACACATCAGTTATTTTAAAGCAATGCTTGCCAGCTAACAGCCAAGCAGTGGTGCACTGAGAAGACACACTAGTCTTTATTCTAGACACACTAACTTCACCTTAGAACCCTCCCTGAGACTTGGCAGTGCCTCCAACATGCATATTCTGTGTGGACTATGAAAGTCCAGGACTATACAAATAATTGTCCTTCTTCAGTGCAGCAAAAGTGTCTCCACTTTACTTTGTACTCTTGGCTTATTATGTACACCACATTTTTCTTATGCCAGTTGTGAAAATGTTGAATACTTAATCTGAAGAATTTCAATATCTCAAAAAAGCCATCTATACAAAATTCATCCATATATGTACCAACCTGATAATTGGGTGTCTTGTGTTCATTCTGCTTCTGAATCTGTTATTTTTAAGGATAGTGAGAGTTGGGTTCATAAAATCCATCTGTTCACTTATTTTTTTTTCTAGTTGATATTTTTGCTTGCTACAAAGCAGTTCATCTGAAAATCAACCTGCTTCCTAGATGCCACCATCAGTTGATTTTCCTTTAGCAACTCTTTAACCTGTCAGTCCTCAGTTACCACAACTGTAAAGCTAGGGAATTGCATGGAGTTTTCACCATGTTTTTTAATGACTCTGGTTGCAATAGAAGGAGTTAAGTAATACCTACCAAGAAATACTCAGCCATATATACTTCGTGGCATTTTCAGTTAAAAAAAATCATGCTATGTCACTTCACACAGCACTAATGTGATATTCAGCAAAACCTAGTGTAATAATGTGACATTCATCCTAAGTTAAAATTTTTTCACATTTTTTTCATGTAAAACATCACTCAACTAAATACCAAATTATAAAATATTTTTAAACATCTCTAAAACCTAAGAATACATAGGCCTCATTAAAACACAATTGCCTTAAAGAGCACTTTTAAAAGTGTTGACATGTTGGCCAGAATAGTACCTAACATTCCTGTTGTCAAACCACTGGGTGAAGTAGTTAATAGCCAGACTCTATGAGAATGTAATATTTAATTCAGTTCATCTGGGGCTCCCACTGCTAGAGTATGCCTCTGCCCTCTACAAAGGTAATAGAAGTGAAGTGTACCAATCTTACTGTGGTCTAGACGGACTAACATTCCAGGCCTACAGCTAAACATGAGCTATGTTTGTCTCATATAGCAGAAGCTGAGCCTACCACCAATATCCTTTCTTTTTTCCCTATCGTAAAACTAAATAAGAGTTCAAGATTTTAGTTTAAATTCATAATTAAAAGTGACAATATTATCCAGCCTTTCTGAAAAAAATCAGAAGCGAGCTAGTCAATGATATAAGTAGCAATGATATTTGGCACTTTTGGAAAATATCTCAAGTGAAGGGAGAAAACCTTCTTCCCATTTATTGTTCCATGCTTACTGGAAGAAAGGACACTGGGCTACTGGGAACTGGACCCATCCTCCTGGGGTTTGAATCAGAGGTCATGCAGGAGAAAGCAATAAAAGAGAAGGGCCCTATGCTCCTGACACAGTGAAATACCATCCTGGCCCTTTCCTACCCTCCTTCCAGATTTATATGGGAAAGAATAGTTTTTGAGGACTTCTGCCAAACCTAAACCTGTAAATCTTTAATGTTTTTAAGTGCATACAAGTGCCAAGCCCTGCCTAAGCATTTTACCTGCATTATATTTTTTACTCTACTATCCCAGCTCCATGATGTAGCAGAATCGTAAAAGATGTAAAACCAGCCTTAAGGAGGCCAACTTGGCCAGTGAAAGCCCCAGGCCTTCTCTGTCACTACTAATTCATTTTCCCCTGTACTCAACTCAATGACTGTAGGTACTTATTGAACTACAGTGTCACATGCTTCTTTTGTGAGTATTTAGACAGCAACCTTTACTACCATGACACCTTAACTTACAATTGCCTGGCACAGTATCTGGTCAGTACTTGGTAGATGACTCCAACCTCACCCATCTTTTAACCACTAATTCATGTGACTATTCACTAATTTATCCTTTATTTTCAATGCTTCATATACTACGCTACATGAGTTTGACATGTCATAGCTTCCTTTTGTTGTGGTGTAAATGTTTAGGTATTATATAATCGAGCAAATATATCAAAAAAAAAGAAAAGAAAAATAAACTCAATAATTATTCTTCATGGTGGACTTCTTTTTGATTCCTAAATACAGAATAAGGTTAATATTTTCTAACCCCTATAAATCCTGATGTGAAAGACAATTACTTTCCAGGATGATTATAATGAATTTGCAGGAATGAAAGTTACAGTAACCTCACTTTGAATATTACAGAGTTTGAAAATGATCAACTCACCCTTATTGCTGATTTGCCCATAAAATGTGCTTTGTGAGGACCTTTCCCAGTACTGCCTTTTAATTAGTTTTGCTGAATTAGTGAAAAAATAAATCACAGGGAGCAACATTTTAAAAATTAAAGTGGAGGCACTGAAATGGGAGAAACACCAGACCTTGTGTTCAAGAGTTATTCAGTCTATTGAGTTCCTATTTTGCATAGAGCATTCGATGTTTTAAAAAATGACCAAACAAAAGAGCCAATTTACAGTATTTAAAAAACCATTTTAAGGTCAAAGATGGTTTTCTATTTTATTTTTCAATAAATTTTCACCTTAAAAACAGATTTTAAAAATTTGACTTTCCCCGTCCCCTCCATAGAAATTGCATATACTCCTTTCTTTCATCCCTTTACTGTAATGAACACTCATAAAATCATACTCCTTGAATGTCTAGGCCATTCCTTGATTTGGAAGGCAGAGCATTTGAAATATTTAATTGACCAGTTATTCCTATTTGAAATCCCATCACAGACAATGAAACTACTGATTTGGTAAGGAAACATAACGTGCTAGAAAAGAAGACTATGTAGACATTAATTGAGGGTCTTTGCATGCACATTTATCAACAATCAAAACAAGCTTCTCATTTTAGAACTTTTCCTTGACCTGTGGGCCTGAGATACTTCTCTGTCCTAGGCGAAGGGTAGCAGGAAGGAGGCAGCAGATATTATTTTAGTTTTAAATTTTAAAATGGACCAAAGGAGAAAGCTGTTATCTTGGGTAGTAAACCTAATCTATAGGTTGGCCCAAGTGTTCCTGGAATGAGAAGGGCTGACAATAGGTATCAATAGGATCAATAGTTAGTTGGTGGCTGCTGGCAAAGGGAGAAAAAAATTCTGCAGTTGTGCAGCCGCCATAAGGTGCCTATGTTTCTGTAAATAACCCTAATTAAACACGTTACATCATGAAAACAAAGACAGAATGCAAAAAGAAAGAGTCTTTGAGAACAGGAAGGAGATTAGTCACAATGAGTTGGCGATAACATAGGGTAATGGGTGACTGGGTGATGAATAGGGTTAATGTTCTTTATATATGAAAATAACAATGAATCCCTATCACATATATTCTGACAGAAACATAAAAATTGTTTTTTATTATGAGCAAATTTTTAGTTTAGCCCACTAATTTAATGAAGATAATGTGAGCAAATATGTTATTGCTGAAGTATATATTTCATAGTAAGGTCAGTTTATTTTGTGATGACTGAACATTTAGTATAAAATTAAAATGCATGCTCATGACAAAATTTAGATAACTTATTCACATATAATTCACTCCTTTGTACCTGATTTTTAAATGATCATGATTTTCTTATCTCTATATATAAAATTTAAGAAAGAGAAAAATCTTACAAGTATGCTAATAAATAAGCACTTAACTCATGTATTGTGTTTACCTTATGAATGGTACATGGATTGCCTTGATTTCCAGGAAGGTTTGATTCAAAATCACAAATGTAAATAGAAGACAAGTGTACACATAGCTTCAGCAAATCTTGACTGGCAACCACAAACATATGATTCAGAATTGTTGCTATAGGATTCTCACATTTGTTAATGTGGGGGGGTGCACATACAGTAACATATATATGCATGCATGTGGACATCACAGGTTGCCATCAGGTATTGTCCTCAATTGTTCTTCTCCTTATTTTCTGGAGAAAAGGGTTCTTACTGAACCTATAGATCAATGACTGCCTAAAGTGAATGGCCGCTGTCTCTTGTGTCTGTCACCACAGCACTGTGATCATAGATGTATGCCACCATGGCCTGTGCCATCATTCTCACCTTCCTTTTTCCTTCTTTTGAAATAACTATTTTCCATATATTGATAGGAGTAATTACAGAACATATTTTACAGCTGGGTTGTGTTGTCCTGTGGGGTTCATAATATTTACAGAACTGTTTATTGATACTTATCAGAGTTTGCTTTATAATCATCGTATTTATTACAAGCATTTAGTTTAGACTCCATCTCTAGCAAGAGAATAGTACAAAGCATTTTGCCTAATGTATTCCTAGCTCCTTCCTCACGTGCTTTCTTTTAATATCTTTAGCATCTCTGTGTGTTGTTTGTTTATTTGTCTATTTGAGGAAGGGTCGAAGTGCAAAGCCCTGGCTGACCTGGAACTCAACTATGAAGACCAGGTTGGCCTCAAACTCGGTGACTTACATACCTCTGTAACCTAAGTGCTGGGATTAAAGGAAACATTATTTTTATGTTCTATTGTGTTTCTACATGGCACCTAAAATCTTACTTCTTTTAAGTTTTGAGATTATAGCTACATTTCTTCCTTCCTTTTCCTCCCTCCAAACCCTTCCTTATTCTCTATTAAATTCATGGTCTCTGTTTTTTCTTAGTACTTTCCTGTAAGTATATGTAGATAAATATGTATTCTAAATATAATCTGTTCAGTTACATGTTTCTTGTGTGTTTTCAGGGATGACCATTTGGTATTGGATAACCAATTGGTGTGTTATTCCCTGTGGAAGACTTCTTCTCCCATTGTCAGCATGCCTCAGTCTATGTGTATATAATCCATTGTGTAGGATTTAGCTTTTTTGGATTTTCCTGATCTGTTTTGGCATGTCTACTGATGTTCTTGTTCAGCTCACTATTAGGCAGTCATGCTTGTGACACTTTGTGGATGTAGCTTCTGACCCTCCTAGGAGATGCAACCTCACAGCATGTCACGGACCATCTCAGTCAGGGATAGGTCCTTGGAACTGGGAGTTCTCGAAGCATCGGTGGGCAGAGATAAAGCGTGTGACAAACAGACACAACCACACAGATGAGATTGTGTCTGAGTGTATTTTGTAGCTAAGCAGTCAAAGTTTTTAAACATTATGATCCTCTACTTATTACAATCTTTCTGCCCCTTCTCCAGCAATGTTTCCTTAGCCATAGGTAGAAAAGCTCCAGTGTTTTGGGATAAGGCTCCTCAACTCTGTATTTTGAGTTTTTTATGGTTTTTTTTTTTTATAGTGGTCTCTATCTGTTGCAAAGAGAATTTTCCATACTGAGAGGTGATAACTTTATTTATCTGTGGTTAAAAGGACAAATGTTTATAGATTATTGTTAGGGATTATATTTGATTACTGAAGCAGTAGATTTAGGTTTTCCTTCAATATCTATGTTTTCGTTAGCACTGATTAGTTCACTTGGTTTCCATTACCAGGAGTGGTTTTCCTCATGTTGAGTTTCTCTTAAATCCAATTAGAAAGCTGTTGATTAACACCTAGATATGTGTGTCACTACTCCCACCCTTAGGGTTGTAATGCCATGCTGGTGACTGATGTAGTTCATAGGCATCCTAGCTGTGTAGGACTGTTCGTTGTCTTCGTTCTTTGGAAGATTACACCTTCATGTACCACGTAAATCCATCACCAAGTAAGAGGAATTTAAGTCAATTCCAGTTCAAGCGTTCTGGGAAATGCATGGATGGTGTCTTCAGCAAGAGGTTCTTACCTTCTACCTCTGGCATCCACCAAGGACAATAGCAGTAGGCTGTGTGTTTTGGAAGCCTATTGAACAACTCTTACTAACAATTCAGTAGAGGGCTTCTCATGTCTGGTATTGGGGTTTTTTGTTCTTGGCCTTTGGTTGTTAGTTAACCAACATTATTAACCCAGGTAAGTAAATTTTATTAAAACTATATATTTATATCTATACACAGAATCATATGTATTATAGGTTTCTTTAGGTAAATAGCTAATGTTATTATCCTTTAAGACTTTTTCAAACATACTTAATGTTATTTTTCATTCTCTTTCCTTTTTCTGTATTTAACTACCTCCATATTCTCTAAAGAGCCACCCTTTCTGTTTCCCATATAAGATCATTTTTCCTTCATTCTAGGAAATGTTTTATTTCTTTCTAGACTTCTTCCTTGACTATTCATCATTCAGTGTTTAATCTCCGTGAGTTTTGGTATTTAGTAGAGTTTTTATTTTTGGTGTCAATTTTATGTTTTATTGCATTGTGGTCAGAGAGAATGTGAAGAGTGATTTCAATCTTTTTTATTGTAAAATTTGTTTTGTGTCCTTGGATGTGGTCTATTTTAGAAAAGCTTCTGTGTGGTGCCGAGTAGAATGTGTATTCTTTGGCATTTGGATGAAATATTCAGTAGGTATCTGTTAATTCCATTTGATATATGATGTCAATTAATGCTGATGTTTCCTTATTTTTATGTCCTAACAACCCGTCTATTAGAGAATGTGAAGTAATAAAATCAGCTAATTTTTTCTCTTTATTTATTATTCTCTCATATATTATATCATGACCATACTTTCCCATCCTCTCAGCATAAACAAACAAACAAACAAACAAATAAATAAATAAATTATGGCTGGCTCTTGTGGTAGCACTATTCTCAATTTTCTGAGAAAGTGCCAGATGATTTCTAAAGTGGTTGTACTAGTTTGCACTCCCATCTGTTATGGAGGAGTGTTCTTTCTCCATAGCCTCAAAAGCATGTGCTGTGACCTAAATTTTCTATCTTAGACATTCTGGTAGGTGTAAGATGGAATCACAGAGTCATTTTAATTTGCATTTCCCTAATAACTAAGGACATTGGACATAGATTTTTTTTTAATGTATAAAATTGGGCTCCTGAGAGTTTGGTGCATATATGTTTAGCATAGTAATATCTCTTTGGTGAACTGCTCCCTTGACTAGAATGAAGCCTTCCTTCTTATGTCTTCTAATTGGCTTTAGCATAAAGTTGATTTTTTCATATATTAGCATAGCAAAACTGCTTGCTTCCTGGTTCTATTTGATTGGAGTGCATTCATTCATCCTTTTACTGTAAAGCAATGTTTGCCTTTAAAACTAAAATATGTTTCTTATAGACAGCAAATGGATATATTTAGTATCTTAATCTGCCTGTGTCTTCTGATTAGAGAATTAAGGGCATGGATATTTAAAATTATACATATGTCCATTATGGTCATCATGTTGTTGATTTTCGGTGGTGTTTGTGTTCTCAGTGGCATTCTATAGTTGAATCATTATGGCTCTGTATTTCTTTTCACAGCATCTCTGCCATGCTCATTCCCTTCTTCAGCACAAAATAATGCTTCCTGTATTTTGTTTAGGTTTAGTTTGTTGAATACAAACAAAATAGGCTCCTTATATTAAAAAATGTTTCTGTTTCTCTTTCAATCATGTCAGATAGTTTTACTGGGTATGTTATTCTAGCTTGGCCATGATAGTCCTTCAGGACTTGAAATGCTTTGTTCCATACTCTCCTGGCTTTCCAAAATTTCCATTAAGACCGAGAAGAGACTTGATACCCTATGAGCATATACAGGGGAAGGTAATCCCTCTCAGGAACAGTCATAGGGGAGGGGAATAAGGGGAAAATGGGAGGGAGGGGAGAATGGGAGGATATAAGGGATGGGATAACCATAGAGATGTAACAAGAATAAATTAATAAAATAAATTTAAAAAATTAAAAAAGAATCAGCTGTAATTCTGATATGTCTTCCTTCATATGGGACTAGTTTTTGTTGTGTCCATCTGGTGTTCTGTGTGCTTCTTGTCTCTGTATGGGTATGTCTTTCTTTACTTTGGGGGAAATTTTCTTCAGTGAGCTTGTTAAAGATCAATGTCTATGTCATTGACTTTGGATCTTCTCTTTCATCTATGCTTGTAATTCAAAAGGTCTTTTTTCATAATGTCCCACATTTTCCTGTGTGCTCTTATCCTGCTTGTGTTGTGTTTTAATTTTTCATATTCCTTGATTATTTGATATATAGCCTCTACTTTATATTCGAGTCCTGATATTCTATCTTGCATTTGCACCATTCTCTTAGAAGGCTTTCCTTTGAGTTTTCTGACTAGGTTATTGAACTGTTCACATCCCTCTCATTTCAGCATGAATCCTTCTCAGTGTTTCTGTCTGTTGATTAAATTCCATTGTCAAGTCTTGGATTATCTTTGCTATTTCCACTCACCTTATGTTGACTTGGGAATCACTCCAGTGTTTATTCTTTTTAAACTTACTCCTTGATTTTGTTATTGTGTCTAAAACTGGTAGCTAATGCTGAGATGTTTCAAGGTAAAATTTTTATTTATGACCAGGCCACACTGACAGTCTCCCTTGGTAGCAGAATGTTTTATGATCATTGAAAAGATACATGTTATGGACTTATGGTCATATAGTTATCAGAACATACCATGAAATGTTTTATGGTCAGTCAGTTCTTGGAACATATCATAAAACAAAGAAAAGAAATTATTACATAAAAATCACATGGTTATAGAGGAAGAACCAGTCAAACACAAAAGAAAACAAAACAAAAAGTCAATTTGACCTTCATTTTTGGACATAATCAGACAACATTAGGCTAAACGAGGAAAAAAGATGGAGTCAGCTGTCTCTTACCAATTTATTGAAGATGTTTCTTTGTTTCTTTTTTAAACTCCTTAATGACTTTTAAAATTATGTGTCCTTAGAATTCATTTAGGTAGTTCTTATTGGCAAACAGCTCTACAGGATTGGTAGAATTTTTTGAGAGACAGTATTGGCTTGGTCTTTCATATTGTTGATATTTTTGTGATGAGATCTGGGTATGTGGACTTTTTGTTCTGAGTTTCTTAGAGACAGACTGGGTCGCATCAGAAGAGAAGATATGCAGTTGGGTTGAGTCCAGATGTTGGAAAAGGCTTGGGTTGAATGAAATCAGAAAGAGGGGACTGATATACATGATGTGCTTTCTGGTCCAAGCCTGGGCTGTTGGGGTAGAGCTGGCTGTGTGGAAAAAGTGTATATGGTATCTGAGGGTCCTGTGCTTTGTAGAAGAGGTAGGGGGGGTCCTTACTGAAGGCTCGAGCTCCTTTGATCTAAAATCAAGGGAGAGCAGACTGGACTGGTACATTGGTGGTGGTACTCAGCCTAAATCCAATGGTTTGTAGAAAAGGTATAGATAGGAATGTCAGGGAGACACCCTGTGTGGGACCATAGATCAGGACAAAGGGTTACAAAAGAGACCTGTGGATTGTTTCAGGTAAGGAAGTCCTAGCAAAAGCCAAGAGGTTGGCTGTACCAGAGAAAGGGGTAGTCAGGCTAGTTAAAGGCACTGGTTATGGGACCCCTGGTGGGTTATGGAGAAGACACGAATGATGACATCAGGGGAATTCACTAGTGTAGGCCCTGTAAGAGGATATAAAAAGCCTAGGTACTGAGTGCGGTGCTGGGAAGCAGTGTCCTAAATCTTTCTTTTATCAAGAATATAAAGCTATATTAGAGGATGGATTGTTAGGATTAAATCAATACCAAGAACATGAACCACTCTTTACTACGTTAATATCTTTGGTATTTTTTTGGCTTATTAGCTCACTGAACATTTATTTACAATTAAATATGCTCAAAACTATACATTGTAGTTCTGAGCAGACCGATATAACTCTCTGGTATTAACCACCTGAAAATTGAGTAATGGAAAATGGACTTTTACAACAAACCTAATGCCATAAAATCTTTCCTATAAAGGAATACATATAAAAAATATTGTCAACGCACAAAGAACCCTGAGCAATGCTCAACTTGAACTATCAAGAGAAGTTTTACAGCAGAGAGGGTATGTAACCTGGCCTGGGAAGAAATTCTTATACCATGCACTGGAGAAAAAGAGTTAATAAATAAAATATGCTTGGACATGAATATATCTGTTGGGTATAAAAACTCCCTTTTTGCTTCAGTTGTCATTGGGAGTAGTATTGTATCATGACATTAGCATAGTTATGAATTAGCATGTGAGATATCAATGCAGATTTTCAGCAGCTCTTCCCTGTGATACCTGTGAAGCTAAGAGTTAAGGCATCTCTTGCCTTCTCTGAATCAGACATACTTCATATGACAGAGATAGCTGTTACATTAATGCAGCAATAATTAAGAGCTCTGTTATGTTACTGGAAGGAAAATATGGCGAAGATCAACCTAAAAGAAGTGAACAAATGTGGTGTGTGTGTGTGTGTGTGTGTGTGTGTGTGTGTGTGTGTGTGTGTATCCAAATCTGCTTATGTTTTAGGTTTAAGACTAAGCATTGGTGAAAGGGTGGTGTGGTACATTTTTTGAGCAATGGCATTGAAGCATGGTGGGTGTCAGGAAGGAATAAAATGCTTCTTATTATCATAAGAGTTCCAGATATAGCATCTCCTAAAAACATAAAGCAGAACACTATCCACTTACTAAGTACAGATGGGAAAGGTGAAGAAAACTGCTGTGGTAGTTTAAATAAAAATGGCCCCCATAGGTGCATAAGAATGACACTATTAGGAGGTGTGGTCTCCTTAGAGTAGCTGTGGCTTTGTTGGAAGAAATGTGTCTCAGTCTCTTTCTTCTGCCTGCGTACCAAGATGTAGAACTCTCAGTTTCTTGTCCATCACCATGTCAACCTGAGAGCCACCATGCTTCCTTCTATGATGATAATCGACTAAACCTCTCAAATGTAAGCCAGCCCCAATTAAATGTTTTCCTTTCTAAGAGTTTCTGTGGCCATGGTGTCACCTCATAGCATTAGAAACCCTAAGACAATCTTACCAGATACAATCTTAACCAAGCATTCATAGCTAACATCACCAGAAATGTGAATAATACAGATCATGTGTTTGCTGATATATCGTACTAAGAAAAACAAAACATTGATTCTGGGATATTCTTGCCAAAAACACATAACCTCAAACTGTTATTGAGAAACACACTGCAACAAAAATAAAGGAACATTCTGCAATAAAACTTATCAATGTTATGAATCAAAGACTTTGAACTTTCCGTGACTGGACAGTAAGTACATAAAGGCAAGTCAATGCAGACCACAGTTGCATTCGTGCCTCAAATTTCTGCATTTAAGAGGCAGAGGCAGGAGGATCACTGCAACTTCAAGGTCAGCCTGATATACATAGTGAGCTCCAGGTGAGGCAGGACTATAATGAGACATTGTCTCAACAAAGAAAAACAAACCAAGACAAATAAATGCAGTGTAAAGTCCTAGAATAGATACTGGGTAATAGAAAAGGACATGGGAATACAGTTACCTTAGAACAAGGCTTGGGCATGAGTTAACATATGCTAATGTTAACTTTATAGGATAGACTAATTGTATGGTGGTTATGTCAGATTAAAACATAGAAAAAGCTGGGTCAAGGGTGTTCAGGAACTTCATACACTATTTATGCAAATGTCTGTTGTTTATATTATTAAAATGAAATGCTCAAAAGGAAAGGAGACCTGTCCTAGATTCTCCTACTTTCTTTATTTTCTAGTTCTATCTTTTAAAACAGGATAGGACAATAAAAACCTGGAATAATTACATAATACATATTTCTATCATATTATGCCATAAAACAAATGTCCATTGTTTTCAGGACATAGGTACGTCCTTCTTAGGAAAATATGAACTAAATTCATTGTTTTCTGTCTTCAAATTAAGAGTTGTAAGACTGACAGGATGTAGTAGCCTGCCCCTATAGTTTTCTTTGGAAATGTCCTAGAGATTCAGTGGGAAGATAAAACATTCTAAAGCTATTTGGTTAGGCCTTATGTTTTCATCATAGTAATATTACCACAGATGTTTTATAGGCCTCTTTCTGTAGTGAAAACGAAATTTTCACTGTCTTTTACATAGTGAAATGAGTTTCTTAGTCTTGATAATCCTCAGAAGGATATGTATTACCCCTTTAATTCCTTCCTATGGTTGACCCTAACGGTGAGAAATAATTCATGTCTCTTGAACTGCTTTCTCTACTTTGACTTCTTCCTAGGAAGAATTTATGATCTAAATGTTACTTATTTCACTCGCTATATTTTTATGAAGCTACTAAATATAGGAAAATATTTTAAATATTATAATTGTGTTTTAGTAACACAGTAAATGCCTAACAATAGTATGACTTCACTAAGAAAAATGAGTGAAATCTCAACCCAGAGACCCTAGTATGACCAAAGAGAAGTACATCCCATCTACTGCCTAGGGTCATTTGCATTGAGTAGCCAGGATTAGAAAAAACAGGGTCTCAAGACTCGAGTCAGGATCAGGTATCCTACCTAGAAGCTAAGTAATTATAAAGCCTTCTCTCCTTGAAAAAAGACATGCTATGTCACCTAGAGAGCTCTGTTGTGGCTACAGGAGAATTATTCTGGTCCAAGAAAAAGGATAGTGTAGACATAAATAAGGCTAAATCAGTTACTCAGTGCAGTGCCTCTAAGTAAAACCAGAACAGTAAGTTTAGATTCAGGGACCCCTGGTGAGTTCTGAGAAGAGGAAGAATATTGGGCTACAGAGCCTCAAAGCAAACTCATTCCACCACAAACAAAAAATAAGCTTCACTCTCCTTTCAAGTGATAGTTCCAAGTATTTTTATTTTTAATATTTACTTACTTCATTTTACATATGAGTATTTTGCCTACATGTATATATGTGTACCACATGCATGCCTGGTACCCAGGAGGTGAGAAGAGTGCAGTCAGATCCCTGGAACTGGAGTTTCACAAGATGGTGAGCCACATTGTATGGGGTACTAAGAATATGACTCAGGTCCTCAGCAAGAGCAATAACTGCTCTTAACTGCTGAAACATCTCTCCAGCCTCATGGTATTTTTATTTCCACAGAGAATAATTGTGACTCTTTCCTTTTCTTTGTAATACATCTTTTAAGAGAGAAGGATGAGATGAGCCTTAAAGCTGATTATGGCAGGGGGCCACCTAACAGAGGGACTGAAAAAAGACTTATTTTAAAAGCATGAAGAGATAGACAGCACACAGAATAAGAGTGCAAAACTCAGCTGATCATCGCCTTCTCTGTCCCTTATGTCTGGATGATTCAGTCATAAATTATCTATAAGTCTGTACCATGGCTTGGGAGGAAGCTGCCATGAAACAACAGGATGCAGCACTTTGTTGAAAGTGGCTCAAGAAGAGTAAGCATGATGTTAACCAGTAGCTCAGGGGCCACAGTGCTTCTCAACTTGACTATAGCTGGGACTTGGTTTTCCTGAAAGATACAGTAGCAGATGAAAAAGATGTGTTACCATGTTCCGCATTTGTGTTGCTGAGGGAAAAAACCATGATTTATTTCCCTTGGCAGTCAGGTTTTGCTGTCAGGTTTTTATCTCTATATCCTTGCCTCCTTCTTAAGGATGCATTAGATAACACTGTGACCAGACAGAATTAATATCACTATAGAATTAATATCACTAGAGATATAGCTACGTCCTACTCCTTTCTGTACAGGTTTGTTCATTTAGAAAAGAAATGGGTCCGGAATAGTTGACATGGAGTTTGTCTTAGTACAGCTCACGTTAGCTAACAAACACTGTCTTGCATTCAATACAGAAGATCTTGAGTGGACACTTCTACACACAACATCAATGTCTTTGGTGACTATTTGGAACCCTTATTTCCATCTGAAAGAATGATAAAAAAACAACCCAATCTTACAGTGCAAAAGGAAATAGCCTCTGAGATATTAACATGAAACTTTTCATTCAATGTTTCTATAGATACATACAGCCAAATATGTGGAAGCTGTTAGTGCCAAGACTAATTCTACTAGCACAAGAGTAACTCATATTTTAACCAACAGTCAAATTTAGACTCCATTAAATACATTTTGCCCATCTCTAATGCTTCTTTTACATGGGGATTTTAGATAAGCTACAGCCTCTAGAAGATTATTTCCTTATTTAGATATACAAACCAGAATTCTGTTCATCTGTATTTTGTCTCTCTGGGAAGAAGGAAGAAGGGAAAAAAAGAGAACATGAGTGATTGTGAATAGCAGTCTTTCTAAGTTGTCATATAAAAGACATTAATTCTCAAGATATGAATAAATAAACTACCATTGAATGTTTGCACTCCCTATAAGTTCAAAGACAGAGGGCCTCAAAAAGCAAATTCTTCCTCCTTTTGCTTGGCTTCCTGTAGGTTTTCTGCCTGTTTTTTTTTTTTCTTTTTAAAATTCAATTTGCAACCTGAATATTGCATCCCTCTCCTCTCTCCTCCCAGTCCCACCCTCACAGCCCATCTCCCATTCCCCCTTATTTTCAGAGAAGGGAAGCCCGCCCCTTTCATGGTTACCAACACACCCTGGCACATCAAGTAGCAGCAGGACCAAGTATATCCTTTCCCACTGAGGGTAGACAAGGCAGTCCAGCTATGTGACAGGAACCCAAAGGCAGGCAACAGAGTCAGAGACAACCTCTGCTCTAATCCTTAGAGGACCCACATGAAGAACAAGCTGCTCATTTGCTACATACGTATAGGGGACCTAGGTCGAGTCTATGCATGTTCTTTGGTTGGTGGTTCAGTCTCTGCAAGACCCCATAGGCCCAGGTTAGTTTATAGGTGATTTGTTCTACACAAATGCTAGGGAAAAACAAACCTAAGTAGGTAAAGAGATTCTGGAAAGGAAGGAAAGTTGTTGTCACCAGACTAAATTTGAAGAACTTGTGTGATCACACATAGTGGAGTTCATGAATCTTTCCCCAAAGTTGCACTTAGTTCATAGGATCAAAACTGCCATCACATGGACATCTGCATTTCTCTTGCATGCTGGATGGCACACACACACACACACACACAAAAAAAAAAAAAACCCACCTTAGTTGTATTTCTTTTTGCATAACTGTGGCCAAAATACCTGAGAGAACCACATAGAGGAAAAATAGCTTGTTTGGGCTCACAGTTCTGGAGGTGTCATTAGCTTCATTTAATCTGGGCCTATGTGAGGGAGAACAGGATGGCAGCAGAGACATGTGGAAGAGGAGCCCAGAAGGAGGAAGTGGGCGGATACCTCCACGATCTGGAGCCTATGCCTCTCTCCAATGATGCCAAGCTCCTAAAGTTTCCAGAGAGTCCCCCAAACAGCACCCCAGGAAGCCAGCATTCAGCACAGGAGCCAGTGGGGGGGGGAGCACGTCACACTGAAGCAGGAACATGGCAGCTCCAGGATATTTTTTGCTCCTCAGTGCTGTCTCCCATCTGAGTCTGTCCCAGAAAACGACCACCATTAAAACTCGAAGCCATCGTCTAATGACCTTATTTAGAGATGTTTGAACACAGGTAATTTGTGGGTTTTTTGTTTTTGTTTTTGTTTTTGTTTTTTGTCTTGACACTGTAGAGTTGAAAATCTGCTATTAGCAAAGTCAGTTTTATGTTCTACTGTAAAACTAAACAATCTTCACACCAGTCTTCCCAAATGTATCCTCACTAGGAAAATCTCTGCTTTTATGGAGTTGTCTATGAATCCTTGATAGTTAGCTACAGAGTGGGCTGTTTATATTTGGAGACGTTATGCTGTCATTTGCTTCTCTGAGGGAAACTTGTGGTCCCATTCTCAATATATAAAGTCTGCATCTGTGACAGAAACCATGTGACAACTGTTCATAAAGTCAGTCAACTAAATATGCAGGCATTGCTACATGTTAACTTCAGAAATATCTTTGACTATGGTTAAGAGCAAACCAGAACTGAAGGAGACAAGGAAAGAGACAGGAGTCTGCAGCTCTGAAAGGATTGTGTGACTCACAGGTAACTGGGCATGGTGTCTTTGGTTTTATGACTAAACCAGATAGCAAAATTAAAGCAGTCATCAAGCTACTTCAATATCTATGTAGATTTATTAATGTCCACATCTTCTTTTTTTCTTCTGAACATGTATTTACTTTTTAATATAGTTTATTAATTTATTCATATTATATCTCAATTGTTATCCCATCCCTTATATCCTCCCATTCCTCCCTCCCTCCCATTTTCCCCTTACTCCCCTCCCCTATGACTGTGACTGAGGGGACTTCCTCCCCCTGTATATGCTCATAGGGTATCAAGTCTCTTCTTGGTAACCTGCTGTCCTTCCTCTGAGTGCCACCAGGTCTCTCCATCCAGGGGACAAATTGTAGTTTCTTGTCACTGGGAAATACGTCAAACTTGTTAGATTCTCCACTCTTACCTAATGACTATAAACTCTATAGTGTGTTATGTAATATTCTATATTTTAGTAGTGGATGTAGAACAATCAGACACGAATTATGAAGACAGAAGTAGCTCAGTGGAGATGTGTTAATTATGACAGTGGAGCCTTTTTTATTAGAAACCTCAATTTTAAGGTGCTTAAAATTTTCCCAAAGGAATTTTTCTCTTGACAGTGCTTTTGTTGTTGTTGTTGTTTTCTAGTAATAGAAATAAAAGATTGGTGCTTGGAGTTTATGGAATATTTTTTATCCTCAAATAAAAGTGGTTTTCTAAACACTGGTACTTTGCTCTTATAAACTTTATTTTCTGAAGCTTCCAAACAAATTATTTGTTTCTTTCTTTTTAATGACCTTCAAAATCCTCTCCAGTGAAGAAATTTAATACTTTCAGGTTGCAATGAGCATAGTAAATAAATGCTTTTTTAAAATTTTTTTATTAATTTATTCATATTACATCTCAATTGTTAGCCCATCCCTTGTATCCTCCCTTTCTTTCCTCCCTCCCGCTTCCCCCTCTACTCCCTTCCCCTATGTCTGTGACTGAGGGGGACCTCCTCCTTCTGTATATGCTCCTAGGGTATCGAGTCTCTTCTTGGTGACTTATTATCTTTCCTCTGAGTGCCACCAGGCCTCCCCATCCAAGGGACATGGTCCGATATGGGGCACCAGAGTTTGTGTGAAAGTCACAGCAGCACATATACTAAAATTGGAACGATACAGAGAAGATTAGCATGGCCCCTGCGCAAGGATGACACACAAATTCGTGAAGCATTCCATAAATGCTTTTAAGACATGTAAAAATAGCTTAGTCAGGATCCCCACTACACCCAAGGCTGCACCTGATAACAAGAGCCCAGTCACATCACTCACTCAAATAGTCCTGGAACCCCATGATGCCCAATGGAATGTATATAAGCAGAGACAAAGAACAGTGCTCTGTTCTGCACATCTGGAAAGGCACCACGTTGATCTGTCCTCTAGCTGAAGAGTCTCCCCCAGGATCCTGACCCTCAATCAGAGACTTCTATCAGAAACTGGACCTGACTTTCAGCTAAGATAGGTCACACAGGTGAGCAGCCTTGGAGCTATTGGCTTAGGACCCTAGTTAGGAATTCAGAATGTGAACATTGTTAGGATGACCCTCAGCATGATAAAATCTAAATTTATTATACTATGTGCATCTACTCTCTTGCTTGCTATAGGGGTCTTATGCAGTTTTATTTCCAAATAATTAAATTACAAAATATTATCCAGTTCTTCTTCTGTGAATTGTTTTATTCCCAAGTAGAAGTTAGCCCACTGCACCTTACAAATGAGAACTCATAATTACTTGGTCACTTACAGAATATTCACTATTCCTGAATTGTGAACTTTGTGGCTGCTGTGTTTGCAAATGCTAAAAATAGAAACAGAGATGAAAAGTGTCATTGGATTCTCAACCACAAGAGAAAATCCTTAACCATGGAAAGAGCAGGAAGCCACTGAAACTATGGCCTGAATGATCACATTTAAAGCTCACAGAAGGAATCCCCTTGTTTTCTAAGCTCAAAACATTGAGATCCACTCAAGAGACAAACATGGTTAGAAGCCAAAACACAAAACACTTTGACTGCTCATTAAAATGTTATTATGTCATTGAGAGTTCAGTGCTGTCCTTCAACCAAGAATTTTCACTGTCTGCCTTATTTATTAACCTGAAGAATCAGCTGGCAAGAAAAGACAAGAGAAAGCGCATGTCAGTAAGAGACAGGGCACGCTTACTTACTTTGCAATGTGTATTACTTTAGGCTTTCTGAGAAATGGGTTTCTGTATTTCTTTCCTTGTATCACCAGAACACTGGTCACACTCCTACAATTTCTAATTGGATTATAGATTTTGAAGTTTTCTTAATAGGTGTTTAGTGTCCGCAAGGTGTGGATTTAACTCCACACTGGAGTACAAGAGATTTATTCCAGAGATTTATTTTCCAATCTTTGAAAGCTCAGTTCCCCTGGCATGCTGATGAATGCAAAATAAAAAAAAGAAAAGCAGTTAATTTTTTTCAAAACAGGAAGGTGAACATAATTTTTTAAATTATGAAAGTATTTTAGGACACTTAAATTGATATGTAAAAACCCTACCAGTAGTTCAATACAGTATTCTCACTCTTTCAATTTTTTCATTACAGTTGACATAGCACTTTGTACTAAATCTTTTAAAAAGCCATGCTGTATAACCCGCTTAAAACTGTTCCTATATCTTCAGTATTCTTTTCTGCATGCACTGTCTCTTCTTATATAAGTACACATGGGCTCCCAATGCCTTCTTACCCTTCTGTTCAAATGGCCATTGAGTCAAAAGTTTATGCTATGGGAAACCACTCAATTATTAGATGAGTAGAAGGGAATCTGTGGGATGTCTGAGAACTCTACCTTATTAGCAGAAGCCACCTCTCTACTAGTTTTCTTAACATCTCTACTGACCAGTTTTCTGTCAGACTCACAACAACAAAATAGTGGCAGGGGGGAGACTCAATTGAGAAAAATGCCTCTGTAAGATCTGGGATATAAGGCATTTTCTTAACTAATGGTTGACTGGGGAGGGCCCCATCCATTGTGGTTCTATATGCAAGCAGGCTAAGTAAGCCATGGGGAACAAGCCAGGAAGCAGTACTTCTCCATGGCCTCTGCATCAGTTCCTGCCTCCAGGTACCTGCCCTGCTTGAGTTCCTGTCCTGACTTCCTTTGAGGAAGAACTGTGATGTGGAATTATAGGCAGAATGAACCCTGCCCTCCCCAGGTTGCTTTGGTTCTAGTGTTTTATCACACCAATAGTAACCCTAACAATGACAACATCTTACTGTTTTAGCCAGAGTAGCTAAGTTATGGACTCTCAAACAAGAGAACTGTCTTCAAGTTTCCCCAAAGCCAGAAGTCTATAACGCTCAGTATTTCATGAAGCATTTTGTATAGTCTTTGGTAGTCATACTTTTTGGTTTATTATGTTAAATGCATATTGTTTTCAAACTTGGAATGAAAGGTTTCCATTGATAGACTATTGGTAATTGTAGTGTTTGAGGATAAAAGATTATATCCTTTATGTTTCATACCAGGACATGACATAGATTCTTTCCCCTGGTAGTATATAATTTTTCTGTTGATGTTATGCTGGCCACCCGTGGCTTAAAACATCATTTAGCTGTTAGTTGTGCACTAATAGAATCCCAAACAGATTTGCTAACTCAAGACTTTGCTTTCCTTGTTGGTATACTTACAGTAACTTAAAAAAAATCTCATAGGGAGAAATCAATTTTTTTCTATTTTCCCTTTTTCTTCATAAAGGGCATTAGTTACTCATGTCTTTTTCTTAATTTTATTAATTTATTCATATTACATCTAAATTGTTATCCCATCCCTTGTATTCTCCCATTTCTCACTCCCTCCCATTTTCCCTTACTCCCCTCCCCTATGACTGTGACTGAGGGGGACCTCCTCCCCCTGTATATGCTCATAGGGTATCAAGTTTCTTCTTGGTAGCCTGCTATCCTTCCTCTGAATGCCACCAGGTCTCCCCCTCCAGGGGACATGAGGCACCAGAGTACGTGTGAAAGTCAGACCCCACTCTCCACTCAACTGTGGAGAATGTCCTGTCCATTGGCTAGATCTGGGTAGGGGTTTGAAGTTTATAGCCTATATTGTCCTTGGCTAGTGCCATAGTTTGAACGGGACCCCTGGGCCCAAATCTGCCTATCATAATGTTCTTCTTGTAGGTTTCTAGGATCCTCTGGATCCTTCACTTTGCCATTCTCCCATGCTTCTCTCATCTAGAGATGCTAAATCTGTTACTCATGTCTTTTAAACTTAAGTGCGTCAAACCTAGACTCTCATATTACCAGATAATTTTTTGTTTATTTCAGAGGTTCATGTATCTTTGGTTGGCCTATATAGCCTGTGATGACCTTGAACTTCTGATTCTCCTCTGCCTTCTGAATCCTGGAATCATGGGCATGCTCTGCTATGTAAGCAATGCTAGAGATGAAACTTGGAGTTTCCTGAATACTGGGCAATTTCCCAGCTCAGCTACATCTCCACCCCGACTCTAGAGAATTCTGAAAGTAATCTTTTTCATGTTACTTGATCCTTGAATATAATGTCCTTGTCATCATAACATTGTACTACAATGTCATGATGATACCTTACATTTTTATAGAACTAGAATTTTTTGTTTTCATTTTGTTTTGTTCTTTTGAGGGGAATGTTTGGTTGGTTGTTTGGGTTTGTTTTGCGAGTTTTTATTTGTTTTTTTCTTTTTCCTTTTTTAAAAATAGGACCTCATAGTATGGCTGGTGCTGCCTAGAAGTCAGTGTATAGCCCAGGCTAACCTCAAACTATGACATTCCTCTTTCCTTAAGTTCTCATATGTTTTGATTTTGATTACATGCACAAGCCAACACACCAACCTCATTTTCACTATTCTTTGTTGTTATTTCTTTTTTTACATATACATTTATATCATTACACATAAATAAAATAAACTACATACTGAAAGAGGAACCATGAAACAATCAGGGATTATATAATGTTACATTCATAGTATTTTGGCTATATGTATTTGGCAATCTTGAAGAAAACATCTTTCCTATCTTGGTGAGTCTAAAATTCTGAATGTAAATCAATATCTATCATATCTCATCTTTATCAACTTAAACATCTATCTAGACCTAAAAACATCTTATCTTAACCCCTAAACAAATAAGCTTAATTTTAAGACTAAACTATTTGATCTTCAACCCCATCAGAGACTTGAGAAGGAATAAAACTTAAATACCTGAGTAAACTGGAAGTGCAGGTCAGCAGCTTCCAAAATGAAAAAATGACAGAGATTGTTTGTTGCCTAGATAGTCACCCAAACTCTGTCACAGTGGAGTATCATCTTCAGCCTTCTGGATCAATATATCTGACAGACATATTTGTGAGGCAGGAACTATTGAGGACTTGCTTATCTTGTCTAGGCAGAGTTTGGTATTTTCACTATTCTTAATAATACTTAACAGATAGAACTATTAAATAAATAATTGGCAAGAATGTTTATCCCGTTGAATTTATTGATCACAAATGTCACTATAATAAGCACAATATGCAAGTGTTTAATTGGTAACAGGGATGACAATTTCAGGTTATGCACGGACACATTCTAGGTGGTGGTAGTTTAGTGGCACAAATGAAATTAGAAAACATGTTTCCTCTTGTCACAGTTGTGATTTTCAAAACAACGATTAAAAACAAATCTTTATGCAGAAGAAAGACATTTAGTGTCCTATTGACTCTACAGATGCTATATCACAGCTGAAAATGAGGAACTACCTTTGAAAGAAACCATAAGCAAATCCAAAACACGATTTGAATTAGAATAAAAAAGTAAGAATTATCTCTGGTATTTACTGAAACTGTTGTTACAACTTTCACTGGGTGGTTGAACTTATCTCTGTTGTGCAATAAATGCAAAAACATTTGCCTCCTGCCTTGTATCGGATGAGTTTTTTCACTTTGAACCCTGCAATGCTGGAGTATTGATTAGTTTTTTTTTTTTTTAAATTCAATATTTGCAAATGAGGGATATTAGCATTAGTATAAGATGAATGTGTTAGTTATAGATGCATGATTACGAAACACTCATTTTGGGTGGCCTGTTACTTTCTTAGCTAACATTTTACTAGGACGTTAGGCCCCACTTTGTATTGTTTCTATGTGTTCATGAATACTAATTCCCTGTTCAGCTGTTCCACTCATCTTTGTTCCGTCCCCACTAATACCCAGGTTCCCAAAACGGACATAAGAGTGTGAGCACAGACACAGCTCTCTAAAACTTGGAAGCCCTACTCAGAGTTCAAAGAATAATGTTGCATTCATTGTCACGTCATCAAAGCAAATGACCAATGAACATTTTTTTTTTTTGCATTTTCTTTGTAGGCAATATGTCATATTTTTAAATAATGATTATCTCAAGATCTAAAATCTAGACTTTTTTCAAGATGAATTCTGATACCAAGATTGCATTTTGGTGGCCTTCTCAGATCTAATATGTAAAGATTTGAGTGATTCCTTGTCTGAGCAGCAACCTGTTTAGAACTAAAACTCCTCTTCCAGATTTGGATGAGTACCACAGGAATGCACACTCATATGTAATGTCCACAAGCTACCTGGATTCTTGTTTAGTGATTCTGCTGCATTCCTTGTTATGAACTCTTAACTCATAAGAGATTGTTAAACATCAGATATAACGTTTGCTGCTTTGTTAAAATGCTTTCAGAGTGTGTTAGGGAGCTAATGTTTAACAGACTATTGAGTTGCATAGAGTTGCTAGAAATTATGGGAAAGCCATAGCTTTGGTAATCTCTTTCTAAGTTATGCAGCACAGATTTTGTTGTTGTTGTTTGCCTGTTTGTTTGTTTTGTTCTCAAGACAAGGTTTCTCTGTGTAGCCTTGGCTGCCTTGGACGCACCTTATAGACCAGGCTGGCCTCAAACTAACAGAGATTCACCTGCCTCTGCCTCCGTGAATGCTGGTATTAAAGGCTTGCAACACCCTGCCTGAGTGCAGCACAGACTTTTTTTTTTTAGGAAAAATTATTGACCTTACCTACACATCTAAATTAGATAGTCTGTTTAACCAGGTTTTTTTCTAGATATTAAAATAACAGCCAGAGTTAAGATTTATTGGTTTGCCTTATCATTGTAAATGGGAAGAGATTATTTGTATAACTTAAAAAGATTAATTTTTGATGATGTGTCATCTTATACAATCAATGCTAATAAAAATAAATCTACACTTATGAACCAAACTGTTGTTATATCACTTCAACACACCATAACACTAGTGTTGTATAGAAGAAAATATTGACATACTACGAAATGACTTAATACTTGAGAATAAAAGGGAGACCCTATTTAATGTTTAAACACATTCCTAACCCTCATAAAGACATAAACATTTTGAAAGATGTATTAATATTCTCTTTTAAGATACATCTTTTAATGTCTTGTGAAGGAACAATTTGGTTTAAGTCATAAAAGTTCTTCAGAGGGAATCTATTTTCTATAAATGCACACTATTAACCTGATTTTGTCTTGTTCTTTTTTCTTTTTTTCCTTTTTTGAATTTCAAGAGTGTCTGATGATAATGATAATATAGCTATGTGTGATAAACAGAAAAGCCTGAAAAGCACAAAGTAACAAAAAAATAGTAATATTTGTAATTTGGTACCCAGAGGCCACCAATATGTATGTCTTTTCAAACTTATTTCTTCTCTCTTTTCTATGTGTATTAAAGTTGGGATTAGTCCTCTACAAAAAGCATATGAAGTGAAAGCCATTAGGATCAGGAAATAAGCAAACTGATATTAAATTAGCGGGACCTTGGATGCACTCTGTTACTATTTTACAATGGTCTACTTATACCCAGGACTGGCTTTTTGTCCAGATTATTAAGTAGTGGGGAAAGTGACATATGTTTAAATGTGCTCTATTTTATTTCAATAATTCTGCTTTTTCAGGGTTGTAGATCTCAGCTGTTGCAAATTATGTCAGGCTGAAAATTGGTTACCAGCCCAGATAAACAGCTTTTTTGAGGGAAATAAATCCAAATAGAGTGAATTGTTTTGTGATTTTGAGATTAACTAACACTCAATGTCCAAGCATTTTAAAACTCTTTGAAAATAAATAAAATAATTTACTGCCTGTTCCTGCCCACACTAACACTCAAGAACAACTTTGAAAGTCTTGCTAGCTCTAGTTGTATATAGAAATACAATGTATTTTGTCGTTCATTAGTCATACCACTCAAAATTCAGTTAGCTGAAATCTACTAACATTTTCAGTGTCATTAACACTTCGACTTGCAAATTATTTTCCTTGTTTTTTTCTCTTCCATGGTCCAAATTGTGCTTTGTACAATGAGCTATACAAAAGCTTCAGAAATTTCTATGAAAAATGAGAAAGTGAAACTTTCATATTGGATTTTCTACTATCTTATTGTAAAAAAAAATTATATTTTTCCCATCATAGTTCCAATAGAAGATAACTTTTTCTCTCTCTTTTTAAACATTACCATTGTCACCATGACTCTGACTCAAATTCGAAAGTTCTTTCTCATCCTTGCAGCATCCTGGTTTTGGTGGTGTTGTTTTCTTGGTGACAATTTAGTCTATATCTTGAGACATTAGAATATTGATACCTACCTTTGGTGGCGTAAATGAGAATATATCCTCTATAAGCTTGGGCGTTTTAACACCCCAGTTGGTATCTCTGGGGAAGTTACTGGAGCTATAGCCTTGCTGTGGGAAATGGATCATTGCAGGAGGGTTTGATAGTTTAAATCCTCACTTCTCTTCCAGTGCCCTCTGTACTTGAGGGTGTGATCTCTAAGCTTCCTGCTCCTGCTGCCCTGCCTGCCCCCTGCTGCCATGCCTCCTTTGTGGTCATGGGCTCTCATCCCCTGGACTCTAAAGGCCAAATAAACTCTTTGTTTTATGAGCTGCCTTTGGTCATGCTGTTTTAGCACAGCAACAGAAAAGTAAATAAGACACCATCAGAAAGAAAAGCTTATTTCACAAGTATTTCATTTTGGGATACCTGACTTGTATGCAGTCTTTTCCCTTTTGTTGCTGAACTCTTTGATATCCCACAGGTCTTTTTGTAACTTCCAGCAATTTAATTTCTGTCTGACCTCTCTACTAAAACTGTTCTCTC
>OU015751.1:37102511-37145373 GCA_907169655.1 Acomys percivali
TGTGTGTGTGTGTGTGTGTGTGTGTGTGTGTGTATACACATATATATTCTACAGAATTTTAGTTCTCAATATTTTTTCTCCCTTTGGAATAGTCTCCCTGTGTTTCTAACTTTGGCTGTGCTCTCTCACTATGTCTACCTCATACTGACAGGAGAGAGGAGGGGGAACTGTTGGGTAGTAGACAGCCTTGGCCTCAAATCCTGGCACAGCTCTTTATCAGCTGGATGTCCCTAGGACAGTCACAATCACTTGACTCCATTTATTTCTTTTCAAACAAAACAAAAGCACCAAAGATAGGCAAACCAGGCCTCTTGTATGCATATTAACTAGTTGAGAGATTCAAACAACTTTTAACTCTAGACTCTGTTGTCTCTGATGTCTTCAGATCCTGATGGAGACAGGAACTCCATTTTTTCTCAATGTTTCCTGTAGCAAAATCAAAATACCGTTTTTGCCCCTAAGCTTTGAGATGGAATGGGAGTCTCACTATGCTGTTGCCAAGTTTATTCTCAAATTTGTGAACTCAAATGATCCTCGACCTGCAGCTTTGAATATAGCTGGAACGATAGGCATCTCCCGTCACCACATACCACTCAGTTTTCATTTTATTTATTTCTTTATTATTTGTTGGTTTTTGAGACAGGGTTTTTCCAGGTAGCCCTGGCTATTCTGGAACTCACTCTGTAGATCACGCTAGTCTCAAACACAAAAATCTGCCTGCCTCTACCTCCTGAGTGCTGTGATTAAAGGCATGTGCCACCACTGATATGAGCTCTAACCGACCAAAGCAGCAAGAATATGGCCTATATCTGCACCAGGTTCTCTGTATATATATTATAGCTTCTAACTTAGTATTTTCGTGGGGCTCCTGACTGTAAGAGTGAGAGTGTGGGGATTCCGACTCTTGGACCTGCTCTTCGTACTCTTTATCCTCCTCTTGGCTGTGGTGTCCAACTTTGATATTATAGCTTTTGGTTCATCTTATTATGTTCCATGTTGTCATATGGGCTCATATCTCTTTGAAACCTGTTGTTTTGTGATGAGAGACAGAAAGGATGTATGCGTCAGGAGAAGAGGGATGATGGGGAGAAAGTGGGAGGAGCAGAGAAAGGGGAAACTCTAATTGTGATATATTTTATGAGAAAAGAGTCTATTTTCTATACAAGAAATTTTTTTAAAAGAATTTTTAGAAATGCTTTTACATATCAGTTAGAGTACCTAATACTGGGTAGATACTCAATAAATGTTAGCTGTTATTTTCATTAATAGGATTATTATTATTATTTGCTTATTGCATAATTAATTATGACAGCTAGCATATTTTAACCTTTAATTATTAATAAATCATGTTGAAGTACTTATACATATTTATAACCTATCTTCCTGAGTGCTATGCCACACTCCTTTCTACTCTCATTATTTTGAGTTTAAAACAGTAACAAAAAGAATATGTCACTGGCAGTAAAATTGGTGCCACTATTCTTGTAAGTGATGTTGGGCTATATCAAGAGTGACATATTTTTTGTTTTATGTGTATTTTATGACAAAAAGGCAGTGGCAGTGCACCTGAAAGAAAATTTCTATTGAGCTCTAAGATGTCAAAGGGCAAAGTGGAAATGTAGCACCCCAAAATATATATAGCCCACAGTCTGCAGAATAAATATTTATTTAATGAATGAATAAATGAATTAAGTAAAAAATGTCCAGAATTTACTACATATTCACTCAACAAATATCCATTAAGCAGCTGCCATGTGCATATCAATGCCCATTTTAGAATCAATACAGAAATAAACATAAAATGTATATTCTATTGAACAAAGGCAACCAAAACCGCCTTTAAAACACCAAATTTTTGCATAATTGTGAATCTAGTGCCAAATCATTACAATAAAGCAAAGTTAAGGCACCCAAAGATTCTTGGGTTCCTAGTGCATTATATTTACATTATACTATAATTGATACTGTGAAATAACATTACATCTTAAAATTCTAATGATCATCTGAGGTGTTGGAAAATGATACCAAGTGAAGTGTTTGTTACAGGGTTCAATTTGTGAATAAATGTCATTGTATGTGAAGCACAGTACGAGTTGTGTCCATATGAAAATCAGATGTGATGTGCAAATGGGAAACACAACTCTGAGTTAAGAGCAAAATAGATCTCAAGAAAACTGAGTACTTCTCTCACTACTGTCGAACAGACTCCGTCAAGTGTCAGTGGCTTACAACAACTCTTTATCATGATTCTCTGCTTCAAATATTGGGTTAAGCTCTGCTCATCTGATATGATTCACAAGGCTCGATCTTGTGGGTCATCATGGGGACACATGAGTTCATATAGCTTCACACACATGCCTGCTAGATGGTGGCTATCTCTCAGCCTCAGTGAAGCTAGCCTGGGCTATTGGACATCACAATACCAGTTTAAGACAACCACAAAAGAAACTGTAAGCCCCCTTGAGGAAAGGTCTCAGAAATCATACAGCACTTTCACTACTGGCCAATCAGTGTCACAAGTTGTGTTGCCCTTAAGAGGTGGGAGAAAAAAACCAACCTCTTGATGTAAAGGGTTAATCAGAATTTGTACACATTTTTAACCAACTCTGGATAGAGAGTTACTACCTTACACTGGCCAGTTACTGACCACAACGCAGATAGGATGAAATGAAGGCTGTTAGGAAACAGTGTATTTACAACTGAAAAGTACATTCTGAACGGAGGGAATAGGCAGCAAGCACAGCATGCCAATATGAGCCAACAAGGAGGTCATTGTAGTAGGAAAATATATGCAAAAGTGAATGTTTTTAAAAAGGTGGCCGAGAGACACTGGGAGTAAAACATTGCTAGGGTTGCAGACCACTGGTAAGGACTCCATAGTGTAAACTAGAGGGCAAAAATGACAAATAAAAAAATGGACAGAATTTTTTATTGAGTGACATAATTTGTCATTTTTGACACTAGAATCTTTCTGTCTTCTCTCTTTGGTTGGACTTGAGAGATGAAGCAAAAATGGAAACTATAAACCAGGAAGGAGATTGAGTCAAGTAAGAGATAAGGGTGGCTTAGACCTTGAGGGTAGAGCTGACTTTTATTTTCTGGAATAATTTGTTGACTTAATAATGCAGAAAACATATTCTAAGATTACTGTTAGTTATTCCTACAATTTTCTTTTTAAAAGTTATATTTATTTATTTTTATATGTCTTCTCCCTCATCAAGCCTTTGAAACTCATTCAGTTAACATGTATTGATGCTAGTGTCCCTATTGGAATGAAAAAAGATTATCAGAGAGATGTTGAATCTTTCAGATATTATCATGAAATGATGACTGAAGCCAGAGGTAAATAGATGTCTCTATTAAGAGCCACTGATACTCCTCAGATTTTATACTCCTCTGTTTTGTGCTGAAAGACAGCAAGTGTGTTAGAGCTGAGACACACTACCAGCATTAAAAGGCTTCTATAAAGTTGCCAAAAATTACACACTTGATGCAACATTTTTCATTAAGCCTCCACTAAGTTAAAAGCAGCAAATCAGGAATTCAAAACAAGATGAAAATTTCAAAAGCATCAAGAATTCTAATGTGGCATAGCAGGGGTTAACTTCATGAACAAAAAAGTGAGATGAATTGATCAGCTAATATGATAGTGTTAATTGTAAACACTAAAGATCAACAGAGCATTGAGAATTCCTGAATATATATATATTACACACACATGTATATCCATAAATCTAAGTGCTCAGGATTGACCAGTGTTGCTGAATAATCGTGCTCAAGGTCCACCCACTGCCAATTTTTAAAGCTCTCTATGTAATTTTAATGAATATCAAAGGTTGAAAAACCAGTGTTCTAAATAGTCACTCAGGTAACTTGCAGCAAAACTCTGATTTTATAATTCATCCTGTTATGACAAAGTATCAGTTACTACAGATAGCAAAGTCTTAGCATTTACAGGGTCTCAAAATGCAGAGACTATAATAAAAGACTTTCTACTCAAATTTAAGATAAGTTTCTCATCTGAACTCTCTAAATCTCTGTATTATGGGCAACTTATAACAATGACCACTTACACATCATTATTTGAGTGTAGTATATGTTTAATAATGTCAGTCTCTTAAATTTTAGAAACAAGCTACTAGAAATCAGGATCCTGTAGAAAACGTGCTGTTGTGAGGGAGCTACTGGTTGCTAGCTGTCATCTGCTTACAACATTCTGTTTTCTACTCTTATGCTGGAAAAAGAAGGGAGAACTCTTCCTGTGAAGGGAATGTAATAAGAAACTATAAAAAGTTACTCTTGTACCTTTTGGTTTTCAAGTAAATAGGCTCAATATACTGTCAATAAACTTCCTAAATTTGAATTCATTATGTTAAAAACTTGAATCTTGAGATATATGAAAAAGCATGGCTGATTTGTAGAAGAATAAAGCATGATATCCGCTTGTATTGATTTTTCATAGGTTTAAATCCATAATACTCGAAACAGTTTTGAAATGTATCACTACAAATTTTGCTAGTTTTTTTTTTTAACAGAGCAGATTTTTGTTAGAATCAGCAGCTAATTTCCCCTTTGGTTTGGTTATTTGTAATTTTAAGCAATAGAGGATATATACAAATGTTATATTGTTTTCAAAAATGAATTTAAAATTTGCCACAAAAATTATCTAGGCAAATGCTTAGAGAATTGGATAAAGACCTCAAATACATATTAAGTTATAACATAAACACAGTTTGAATCTTCATTCTTCTACTCTGTTGCATTTTGGTGCGCTTTTAAATCCTTCTCCTTCTTTTAGCCAGCCTAATAATAGGAAGAAAGACATGTGCAGGTGACAGCTAATAGCTAGCACTGATGAATGTAGGTGTAGCCAACAAAGAATTCACTGGTTGTGAAGAATTTCTGCAAGCATGGCTATGTTTAAAGACTATTTGGGGAAAAAGACAAAATGTGAAAAAAAAAGGCATTATGAAAAGGCAATGTATGGTTTTCAGTATTATGTGGGTACCCATTTCATCGTTATATATACTTTTGATATCATTAGTCTGTTATTCTTATTATATCTCTGTATATATATTTCACTGTGTCTAATGTTTGCCTTGTGAATGACAACCTAAGCTTCATAAATAAAAAAATTACAGTTATACTTTTTACTGTAGCATGCAAAATTATGACACAGGAATAACAGTGTGATGGCAAGAACATGTATAAAAAAACATTGACTATACAGCATAGGACAGCTGTTTTACTTCACATTAGCTCAACCACTTACTTACCAGTTTGCTTTACAGATACCCTTGAAATCAATCAGACATGTGTACCATGCTTTTTAAGATGGCTGTGCTGTGGGAATAAGCTTTGGAAAGTCTGAAAATACAGGCAATACATACCAAATGGTTTATAGTAACAGTTACAGATATGCTAATAATTGAAAAACCAACTATAGGGCTGGAGATATAGCTCTGTATGTTTACAAAGCATACACAAAGCCCTGAGTTCAATCAACAGCACTATATAAATTGTGAATGATGGCACATGCCTGTCATCCCACCACCAAGTAAGGAGAGGCGTATGTATCAGAAGTTCAAGGTCATCCTCAGCTACATAGGGAGTTTAGTGCCAGCTTGACCTATGTAGGAGGCTGCAAAAATAAAGGAATTTTTGGTTATAATATGGCAGGATGTTTTATGAAATAATATGTGTTTTAGCATCAGGATGAAATCACTCCTTTATAACTCAACTTTTAATAGTAAGCAGATGTGGAAATCATCAGCTTCTTGAGAGCATTTTAGATCATCTCTTCTACTACTTATTCCAAATTCTGGTATCCTACCAGATTTAATACATGTTAGTCCATATGTAGTATTTCATACATGTGAATAAGACAGAGTCATTATAGGGGTGCTATTTTAGAGACAGGACAAAGGTAATATAGTTTCAAGAGGATACACATGAAGAAGTCATGGAGCATCTCATGTTGAGAGGAGCCAGGGAAGAGTGAAAGGTTATCTCTTAGAAACCAGAGATAGTTACTTCTCATTTGTGCCTGGGGCTAGGGAAGGTCAGCCACGCAATCACTGCACAGAATAAAGCAAATTGGCCCACTTTTCTAAAGATGTCTTGTAAGATTTGCATGATCTTCAGAGTCTAGCAACACTGTAATGAATCTAGAGTTTATATCTGAAAGTATATATATATATGAAAGCATATATATATGAGATGCTAATACCTTGAGTAATGAGTTCTCATTACATGTATATAAATACATAACTTGCTCGTAAGTAAAGCTCTTTTCCTTGTTAAGATACTTGATTCATTTATTGGACATAAATTCATCATATCGAAGTCAGAAGTACTTAGACACCATCTTGAGAGAACAGTTATTGTATTAAAGTAAGCCTGTCAACCAGAATAAATAATGTAGCTGGTGTGTGTGTGTGTGTGTGTGTGTTTTAAACATATCAGGTGTTTAAGTATATCTTTTTCCTTTACACTTTGGCCACCTGAGATAAATGTTTTTCATTTGGCCTTGATTGTTTTTCACACACAAAAAAAGAGAGAGACAGCTAATGACATAAGTTGTTTGCTACATGCCTACAATTTGAAACAGTTACCTAGAAGTAAACCTAGGTTTAGATTTAAAAGATAATTTGTAATGCTTGAATGATATCATGGAAGACTTACAAAATTTTGAAGTGTCCAACAATCTGAGATTTTTCATTAAAATTGGGCATGAGTTTTACTTAATGGTTCCCAAATATAGTGTTCTTTCTTGATATCAACTCATGACTATTAAAAAGATGCTGCTTATGTACACCAAAAAAGGGATGGGGTACACAGTACTCTGTAGTTTAAGTTGGAAGTCCTGTGTCGGAAAAAAACTCATTAATCTGAAATGGACTATATTCACGTTTAACCCCATGCCCTAAGGCATTAAGAAATCTAAAAGGCAAAACCCAAAGTACATAGAAACTAACACTAAGCCATGTGGGTTTTTATCCTTCGAATTTCAGAGCCATTTTTAACACATATAGTAACTTGGCTAAAATGTTTAAATACACTCATACATACAGGTTTTCTAGCTGGAGAGTTTCCATGCCTGGGGGAGGGGAGGTGACAATTGGTGCATTCTATACAGAGCACGTGTGATGATAATAAAGTTGATTGGTTGAGCTTTGCAGCTCCCCCCCTTTTTTTCTCTTTCTGTAGAGTAGTTCAGCGGGGGGTGGGTGACAGGGTTCCCCCCCCCCCCGATCGCCACCAGCTCTACTAACAAGACGTAGGTTGATACCATTTTTATTGTTCTGCTGGGGTGGGAAAGAAACCATATGCTTTAGCATTTTAAATGGCTACACCAAAGAGAAAATTGAACCAGACCCCCTCCCCCATCCTGCTGGACTTTGGGGTGGGTTTATTCTCAATATTCAGCAGACTTGGGGTTAGCTTAATGTTCTTGCGCCTGGACAAAGAGGCAGTTGGGGGCAAGAAATATTCAGGGCTATAGAAGAGCATTGGACTAAGTGAAGTGTGGAGTGGGAAGCTTACATCTGAAGCCCACCCCTCCCCTGGATACCAGGCAAAGGCAGTGAGAGTCGGAACCAGCTGATGCCTCTTCCCGTTTCCAGGGTGAAATTTTCACGGCAGCTAATTCTAAAGGGAAGAAAAATCCCTTACCAGCAGCGGAGAAGATCCTATCACCCAACCCCAAGCTATGTAACCTTTTAGGCAGGCTTTTCAGAGAAACCCGCATTTTAAAAGGCAGCATTTACGGTCCAAACCACGGGCCTGGAATCAGAGCTGGTATGAAAATATGAAAAGCCTCTTTACACTCTGGGTGTTTGAAACGACCCGATGAGCATAGCAAGTGTCTGCCAACGCTCGGTGGCTGCCGCTGCTGCTGCTGCCGCTGCCGCCGCTGTTCCTCGCAGAGGGCTGGACAGAGCTAGTCCTGATTTCAGCACCTCCGGCGCTGGACAGCTCCCTGCACGCCGCACCACCGCCTGCTTGCTTTTTCCCCACTCTCGCTTTGCATTACTGGAGATGCATCTAAATTACGTCCTGTTCAACAACAAGTAGATTTTTTTTTCCTGTACGGGAATTACAGTAGGCGATTCTCTCAATTAAACTGCATTTTCTTCTTTACGGACTTGGCTGTCAGGCGTATTTATCCCGATCTCCCCTCCACCCCCTTTGCAGGAACGAATCTTTGGGAACGTGGTCCACCCAGGGATGTAAAACTGTGCTTACCGATGCATCCCATACGAAATGCTTATGTGATCGGCTCTCTACCTTCGCCATTTTGGCTCAGCAACCTAGAGAAATAGTAAGTAACAAAGGGAAAACACGGCTTTAATGCAAAGGCAGGGACGTTGTGTCGAGTGTTTCTCCAGGGAACTGCATTTTCAAACGGGGGAAATAGAAAAGGTTGCAGGGTGGCAAAATCGGGTTCTCCTCAAATACAGTAGCTTGGGGGGAAATGAATTCTAGTTGGTGTTCGATAACTAAATTCTACTCAATTTTATGTCTTATAAGTTGGCGTTTCTGCAGTATAGTTTTGAAGATGTACTCTGATATTGCTAATATTCTGCAAACTTTCAAATAAAAATAATTGCCAACTCAACGTTTATTTTAAAGCTGGAAGGCTGTTCTGGGGGAATTTGTGACAATGCTGTTAGGAGTGGAATGAAGACCCCAGACACCAGAGCTGAACACATTGCATAGCTGCATTGGATATTTTCAGTACAGGTTTTCTGAGGGTGTCCTTGGATACATATGTATTTTTAAATCAAATTAAGTTTTCATGGAGACATGGTTGTTTGGAACAGTGAAATCATTCCTTAAAAGCATGTGAATTCATGCAAAAAAAGGAGAAATCATTTCTGAAAGAGAGAGCTGTACAGAACAGTCCAAAAGAAAAATAATGTTCTCACCAAATGTATTTTGAGAACATTGAAGTAATAACAAGTAAATATTCTGACAAATATGACTTTCAGACCAAACCTGGCCTAAAAAGTATCACGCCTTTTACTCACTTGATGATAACATATATCTAATAATTTGATACAGATTTTGTGACACACTTAATTTTACAGTATATTGCTTCAAACTTCTACTATAAATTTTATGAAAAGCATCTGATTTCATTAGTTATGGTCATGCTACTGTCTGAAGAGCCATTTGGATCAGTGGATGTTTGTACTATTTATATACATTTTTAAAGGTATAAGCTTATTTTTCAAGGTCATGGTTTTAGGGACTGGTACTATGCAAATTATCTCCACAGACTTTGTTCATAAGAAAAATATATTTGAAGGTCTTAAGTATAGCATTCTATTTTCTTCTGTATAATAGGAAACCAAGCAAGTAAATTTTAATGTGAGAATGCTTGACTCAGAACAAAGTTGTCAAAAGTCAGAAAGTTTCCATTTTTTTCAGTAACTGTATGCCACATTTGGATAACATAATTATTTATAAATGGAAGCAGCAAAATAAATCTTACCAAGAATCATATGGTGAAAATAAAAAACTGTGCTGCTTCAGATCTCGCTCAAGAAAATTTCAACTGTGAATGATGACCAAGTTGTAGTTTGGGATCTTTTAGAAAACTTGAAGTAATGGGCTGGACTCAAGCATTTTCAACCTTAAGGACTATATTGCTTCACAGTGTGAGAGAAGGGAGAGCTAGAATTAGTCATGTTAGAGCTGAAGAAAGTGTGAACTGAGTGTTCTGTGGAGTAATTATCTGGTAACTATAACAACTATTTATGCTATCCCTGAGTGATTGCCTAGTTACTCTCAGTCTAGAACTTACTATTAGCCACCTAACATTTCTCTTTCTTTTCTTTTTCCCCTAATTTAAAGGTCATGGAATCCTCTGGCACCCCTTCAGTTACCCTAATAGTAGGCAGCGGCCTCTCCTGCCTGGCCTTGATCACTCTAGCCGTTGTCTATGCAGCACTATGGAGGTATGTAATTAGGGGGTAGACTTGAGATGGGGAACTCAGTTCCTCTGAGTTAAAGCCATGGCTGTAATGAACACCTACTATCTTCATCACATACGGAAAGGGGCATTGTTATAACAGAATTAGAACATTTGTGATAGAACTGGAGAAAATGAGCCATATTTGCCTATGGTTAAAAATAAATAAGCAAAACTGTGTGTATACTTTTCTCCTAACTCACATGACCATAGACTTGGACAAGTTCGTCACATATAAACACAACTCTCTTATGCTTCGTTTCTTCTCTGTGTGGATGCTGCTTATACTGGTTGTCACTGAACCTCAGAACTCAGCGTTCTCTCTACAGGAATAGATATCAAGTTCTCAGATACCAAACATTCTTTCAGTATGTCCTGTACAATGAGTAAAGCCTTCTCTGATGTTAAAAGAATTAACAAATTTCCAAAGTGCTCTACAAAAGGTCACTCACTTCAGTGTTTGTCATGAGTCAAAATTTGAAAGAAGGACATCATAAAAATATGAGAGGGAAATGATTGAATTTTTTCTCCCATATTTTAAATTGTAATTACCTAATAGTCTATGGAAATTAAATACTTTTCTAGGTAATTTCTTTGGCACTTCTTAGGATACAACTAAGAATTGAGCCTGTGAGATTTAGTATGTCTACTCATGCATTAACGATTTATATGTACCATATGGCCAAACTATTTAATGGATTTTTATAACCATTGTCATTGTTAAAGTGGTCAAAAATGCAATATTACATTAGTATGCAGATAATTGCCTAGTGTTTCCTGAATATATGATCTATTTTGCAAAATATTTGATATAACTGCAAAAGTTGATCTATTTACCTCAAAAACCTTTATATTTACTTAGGGTTTTATGCTATCAGCAGAAAAATTAAAAATCAATTACTATTTAATAAAAGAGATATTTATTTAGATTAACATTGACATTTAAATAAAAGATTACTGTCCATTATGGCTTTTGCTCATTTGCAAGGAAGGATGAATTGTGAAAGACATTTAAATTGTCAAATATATTAAGTTGTTTCATGCTTTGTGCAAAAAAAATGTGTGTACATTTTGGCCCAGGTACATTACAGTAGTATTGTCCACCAGGGAAACACTTTTAGAGTAGCCATGCTGATCCTGTAAGAGAAGAAATATTAAAAATGCCTGATGCAAATATAACATTGTGGACAACAGAAATGTATGTTCCAGATTCGACTAGGCTGTTGACTTAAAGAATGAATTGACATGCTTGGAAGACTACAATTTCCCAAACAGCATGAAAGACATGTCCTTTTTGTTAATGAAGGGATTGGCTAAAATACTAGGTAATCATGATAACATTATAATTCATACCCATTGGATCCTTTAGAAATGAATTCCATTTTCAGCAGTTTCTGGTCAGGTACAAATTCCACCTTCTGTTGAATCCTCTCATCCTCTGTCTCTGTCACTGTCTCTGTCTCTGTCTCTCTCTCTCGTCTCTCTCTCTCTCTCGCTGTCTCTGTCTCTCTCTGTCTGTCTCTCTCTGTCTGTCTGTCTGTCTCGCTCTCTCTCTCTCCATGTCTCTCTCTCTCTCTGTCGCTGTCTCTGTCTGTCTCTCTGTCTGTCTGTCTGTCTGTCTCTCTCTGTCTGTCTGTCTCTCTGTCTGTCTCTCTGTCTGTCTGTCTCTCTCTCTCTCTCTCTCTCTCTCGCTCTCTCTCTCTCCACACACACACACACACACACACACACACACACACACACACCTAAAATATATGTGAGTATATGATATATTTGTTGATCCACATGAAGCTCTCTAAAGTTCAGAATATGCAGCATAGTCACTTACTACACAACAGAATTCTAGGAATTTCTGAAAAATCATTAAAGAATCTATCCAAACTTATCCTGAAGTTGAGAATTACCAAAGCAACCACCAAGAAACAGCACAAACCTAGATTCCTGAGAATTAAGTGGTCATCAATTCATCATCTATCCAAGGAAAAATTGAAATAATAATTACAACTTGAAAGAAGTGTCAAGACTCATGAATTTCTAAGTGGATCTTATAGAATGATTCATTCAATGTACTTTATAAACATCAAATACACATGAAAACAATTTGATTCGGAATGTATCATTTGTTGGGATCCTCCTGCCTTCTTCTCTAATAAAAAATTTAGGATTAATATATTTATAGTGATTTATAAAATGTATTAGCATGTAAATTATAAATCACAAGCTATTTTGAAGTGTATAGATGATCCATGTAGTTATTAAAAAGTATTCTTTAAAAAATTTACAGGGCTAGAAGCATGGCTTAGTGGCAGTGCTCATCTTGCATGTGTGATACTCTTAGGCTCAATTCTTAGAGATATTACTATCTTTGCTATTAACACTATTGATAATCATGATAATGTTTATCATTATGATGATGATGATTATGACAATAACAATACAGTAAGCCCTTTTCTTTCTACCCACCCATACAACTGGGAGAAATGCACTGTTACATCAAGAAGCAATTTAACAAGTCCTCTCAGCCAACTTATCAACACAAAGAGTCTACATTTTTTCTTTAAAATACAGAATGTCGTATGACAATGTTGAAAGTAGTGACATTTCTTAGCAGTATTTAAAACAACAATATGACTCAGTATTGCTGAGAAAAGAAAACATCTCAACAGTGCGCAGTGCAGCCAGTTGGTCTTTTATTACTCTGTGATTTTTTTTTTCTATTTATAAGCAGAAAATGTCACTGAAGTGCTTTTTGATCGTGTCAAGATGTGTATTTGTACTACCATGGAAGCCATTGAAATCAGAAAAAATTTATAGCCTCCATCATTAAAAGGAAACAACATAATATTTGTTGATACCTTTAGTGCCCCAGTGTGTGTTTTATCACAGTTAGCCATTCAGAATGCATGAGAAAGGTCCAACAAGACTTGAAGCCCATTTTGTACTGTCAGCCTAACTTCGTCCAATTTGGGTTTATTTGTGAAGAGTAATTCTCTAACATTATCAAACCTAATTTTTGTGTTTTGGTGTTACTGGTTTTCTTATTATTATTTTGCTTCAACTTTTTGAGAATGTGGTTGCTGCCTGCATACTGTTCAATGACAAAGTAGGGAGAGAGAAAGAACTTTGTGAGATTATATCTTTTAAAAAGTACTTCCAGATCTGTGGTTGCTCCATCTACCATTGTACAGAAAATCCTATGCCTGCCATGGAATGAGAAATGTTATAATACAAATGGAACTGGATGAAACACACAGCAAGTACAAGGTTCTCTTACAGTTATCATTATTCAGTGATTACCACAGGGTACAGTTAAGAAAATAGCTGCTACCCTTTCAGGGTAAATAGCTGGTGGAACACTTGATTCTGAACAGTTTTTTTCTTTTGCTGTTACTTACATTCTTAGTGCACTTTATAATTATATAACAGATTATATATGCACATTTTTTTCCTGAGTAAAACATGGCAGTCACCGAGGATGTCCCAGTCTAATGGTGAATGATCACTTAAGGAGTGTGTTCATTTTTATTTCTAAATACTTGTGCTGTTTTTTTCTTTTTTGAAAGTGATACCCAAGGACATAAGAACCAACCTAGCTACATTAAAAAAAAATAAAAGAGGCTTGAGTGGCTACTGATGTTCATGGCTTCACATCCTTCTAGTATACAGGAGAGTTGCCTCAAAATCTTGGGGAAGCTTTACTGTTGGGCCTGTGTTTCTACTGGTCGGTGTAGATACTGGAAATATATTTGTACATGTGTAAGAAGATATTACAATAATTGAAGTATTTCCAAGAAATTTTATTTATCTAGACAAAATAATGCATTGTTCTCACATATGTACAACTTACATTCTGTCACTCTTGACATATTATAGAAAAAATAAGTTTAAAGGTTTTTTACACATGCTATGTACTCTAAAATTGGGAACCTAAGAAAAAGATTTATGAAAAAATGGTTCTCTGTTTCTTTATATAAAGTCTGGGGTCAGGGGTTCTTTTTACAGTTAATTTTACTAATTACACAATATGAAATTTGTCATATTTCTTTCTCTCTTTGACTAGATACATCCGCTCTGAGAGGTCCATAATCCTAATTAACTTCTGCCTCTCTATCATCTCATCCAATATCCTCATACTCGTTGGACAGACTCAGACACACAATAAGGTATGACTATTACACTCTCACTGTGTTTGTGCATTTGTTTTGGCATATAGTTGGTTATTGGTTTGCCTAAGTATTTGTTCTAAATATTTGTTTTGAAATATATGATTTTTTACTTGTCACATTTGTTTCTGAATTATTGTACTTCTTATTACGAATCCCATTGGTTTACATCTGTAGTGGTGTAGACGGTATAATAATCAGAATGTGTGTTAAGTATTATTCAAATCTGTATGTCTTCAAAGGCTTGAGACACCAACAACACATATTTTTACTGACTGCTCAATTGTGTAGTGTGTTCAACCAGAATCAAATATAGTGTCTGTGTTTAAGTCTACTTTATGAACATACCAGTTACTAAAATGACTGTATCAATGAATTACAATCACAACATCACTCAAAACCTATATCCCAAAGGGTTTATACACACTAATCACAGGATCTATCTACATCTATGTTTAGACCTTTCAGAGTGTTTTCTTTGCTGAAAGCTTTTTTATAGTTAAGCAACTTTGCAGTTATTTAAGCATATAACCACTTTTTATTAGGTTGTAGAACTACATCTCCCATTTTTAGGAATTGAACAATATATTTTTTGTTAAATGTCCTTACTGCCTTCCATAAATGACTATCTTTACTTAACTATTCTCAACTATATTTCAGGGAACCCAGCCTCCTATTACTTTACCCGGGCCTCAATGTTTTAGGAGTAATTTCCTTTTAAAATTATTAGTTTAAACACCAAAATCAATAGTTAAAATTAGAAACTCAAATGCTCTTTTTAGAAGCTTTTTCAATAGATATTCATAGCATCTATAAAGACTATGGGTGCTTTGATTGGATTCACAATTCCTATTCTGGGTCTAGATAGGACCTTAGAGGTACATCTTCCTCTTTGAGGCACATTGCTCTAGGCCAAAACGACCCAAGGGGAAATCCAGTGACCCTGAAGACAAACCAAAACATTATCCCATTAACCTATAAAACTAAAAACTACTTTCATGTTCTTGAATATTTTCAATACATCATTTCTTGTTTCTTTTCCTAAATAAAGAGAAAAAAGAGTAAGAAATTTATTAAAATAAAGCACATGGCCATTTTAAGACAATTAATGTAAAACTTTAAAAAAAAAAAGAAGTAGATAGCAAAATAGAAAACAGAGAAGAAGGACCAGAGAAGAGCAAGAACCAATTAGAGATGGGAAGAGGAAAGAAGACACAGAGGTACCTGCAGTTGAAAAGATAAAGGTGACCATGATGCTCAGCTGAGAAAGAGAGAATAGTTGGAAGAAGTGAAGGAGAAGGGAACAGAGAGAAGGAAAGAGGGAGGATGTGAACTCCCCTCCTGGGTCTTCGTTCCAATCCTCCCCGTGTGCTGGGCTTCTGGTCATCTCTGCTCACTTAGCTCCCACTAGCAGTCCTTTAGCTGACTGTCTTTGAACTTACCCGTGCAAAAGAAGCCCTTCCCTTTAAAGCAGGAGCCAGGAAAAACAAATAAAGCTAAAGTCTGGTTGAGCCTCCTTTAAAGAATTTTGTATAAAATGCTTACTGCCCATCACTTTTACACCCTAAATTCTAGGGTTATGCCTCTCTCTCTGGACTATGGTGAACAGTGACGTTCAGTAGAGACTATGCTTTTAAAGCTATCTCATGTGGTGGAACATGGGACTACTAGCATACCTAGGGGAACAGAACTCGTTACAATGTTCATCACTACCTGCATTTCAATAGTTCAGTGGTGTCATGTGACTAATGACAGCCAGGTTGTGATTGTGTATATCCAAATGTTAGCAATATCCAGAAACTAGAATCCTCGAAAAACAAACAAGAAACTCCTTATGTGTTGTTCACTTTGGCCTTTGCAAGCTTTTGGTATCCTTGTTTTATAAATAAACATATCTTTTTGATATTTCCAAATGTTTTCAATGTCGGTAGCAAGATGAGACAAGTCTTGTTTTCCTTCTCATTTCTGATTGTGAGAAGTGGCTGGTGTGTGCTTATTAAAAACTAAAGAAAAGTTTAATGTGGTATGGTTTCTCCCCAGGAAACTAACTACAGAATAGATTTCATGTGGAACCATAGTGGGCTTGTTCCAGATTGACTATGCTAATTTTTGCTGTTAGTTATTGATGCTCGTGGGAGGCGTGGATAGTAGGTGGTGGTGATTATGTGGTGTTCTCTTATTCTACATTAATTTTATGTTATTGGTTTGGCATTGTTGTTCTTACAAGCTTAAGACAATTCATATTAGAGTGAAGAAGAGATAAAAATGGAAAAAATAAAATTTTATTCTAAGTCATTCTCAGCAATAACAGATTTCCTAAGGGGTAGCAATTATGTGTGAGACTTGAATTTAATTAAATGGATCATATTTGATTTTATATGTGTTTGACATGTGAATGTTTATACCCACCTTTCCATAACCAAAATGAAAATGTATAATTTATATAGATATAATCCATATAAGCTCCAAGGAAGTAAAATGTAAAAAGTAAAAATATTGATTGGTGACCAACTGTGTTTTGTGTGGGTTGTATGTAGGATTTCTTAGCTACTATAGACAAGTTGTAATGGTCAGATTCCTACGTTTGACTTTCCTGACAAGTTTTGACTAGTGTTTTAGTATTCCCCACTTGAAAAATGGAAACATATAAGAAGACTCTTGATGAGCAAATTATTTGGTACTACTATCTTGTCTACTTTGTGTGAAAACTGGCATTTGCTGCTCCTGTCCAGAATCATGCTGAAGTGTTGAAGTGTAGTCTTTCCCGACTCTCTGCTAAAATATAATTGACCTGATTATCATGCTGCGCTCTCTGCTTGCTTTTGAATTGGGGAAGAAACAAGCCAAAATAATCCACTGTTTAAATGGTGAATATACTCAATATTTAAACTGTAGATTCAATGGCTGGCAGTAAAATACAGAATCAAATGCACCATCTTATCTCTCCTCTTAAAATATTGTTGTAAAATTTAATTATAACTTGCTTCATTGTATTTTGAGCTTTTCTCATGAAGAAGCTTTGTCTTTTGATCTCTTTATGCATTTTAAAACCTCAAGCAGGATATTCATATTTCACTCAGATTTACTGGCCATAGGTTTATACCATAAAGTAAGCACGTGTAATTGTGTAGTTTTGTGAATTAATTTTGATGCTGTTAATTTGCAACAAGGAACATTTAAGATACAGGTAAACTCATGAAATGGTTTACTTAATTACTAAAATTTCCCCAAATATAATTTTGTTTTGTTCCAAAAGTCTGCCATATGCTTTATCATTCCAAAGATTTCATAGAACTCAACAGAAGGAAGGAAAATTGGACAAAAATATTTATACTATTCAAAACAATTCAATTTGTTATATGGTAGTAGTGGTTGAGTAATCCAAGCAACCAAGAATTTCAGTGTACTCAGAGACAGTTCTAGATAGCGTCTCATCCTCAACATCACTACTAGGTTATAATTAAATGACATACCTACAACAGATAGTTATTAGATCAATGCTTGTTAACAAATCAGTAACAAAACTTGTTCTGGAGACTCAGGTAGAGCTCATGTTTTTTGTGGTTTTGGATACTTTGTCAATACCCTGTATGAAATACTCTGTGAAAGTGGATATAATGCTCTTTTGTAGAAGAGTTCTGTGGCCTTCAGTCAGCAAGACTCAGTCAGAAATATACCTAACCCAATGTCTAGTACAGAATGGTTGGGCATAAAGCTTTGGCCCTTTCTCTAAGAGGTCCAGGATACATGTCTCAGTGGAAAGTTAAATATAATTTATTTAAATGATAGAAGTACAGAGCACATGACGGCTCACACCCTTCATTCCAGTGCTCAGGAGGCAAAGGGGAACCTCTGTGAGATAGAGAGCAACCTATTGGACTTATGGAGCTCTAGGATAGCCAGAGATTCTTAAATCGTATCTCAAAAGTAACAAATGACTAATGGTGTTTATTATTTCCTGTATACTGAATATCTGTATTTTTACCAAAGAGAACATATTATTGTGTAACAGTTACCCAAAAGCGAATATCTCAGTTGAGGCCAATCTTTTGCACTGAGTTTGGTAGAGAGTTGTGTGTTGATTATCTATAGATAAAATTAGATAGGAAAGAAGTGTAGCTGCCACCTCAGAAGTATGGACTTTTTGAAAACAATGCCAGTTGAACCTTATGACTTGTACATTACTGGACTCCTACTTGATTAAATATCAAACTATTGTATCACAGGGAAAATACCAAAATATGATCAATTAAGCTTAGGCCATTCTATCCAGTACAAAAGTATAAAGTTTTGAAAACTACTTAAATACATGAGGGAAAAATTATGCAATAGCTTTAGTCTTAGAAGACTAGGATTTAATCAGAATTCTTCATTGGCTGGTAAAGGGAAACTTGTAAACTACTTGGTATGTATGTTATCTTCTCAATAATATTTAGGCAGTTTGATCTCATGAGCTTTTAATATATATAATATTGGAGAGTGTAATTAGCTATATCTTTTAATGAAAAACTGTAAAAGATACAGAACATTGCTGTCTCATAACACTTATACTCTACAAAGTTGCCTCTCTTTATTGTGTACTTATTTTATTTTTCTAAACATGATGAATTTTGGTTATAAGATTTGCCTTTCACAGCCAAGCAATCTCTGCAGTCCACTTGACATATTTTAAGTATGTAGTTTTTAAGGGAATATTTAATAAAGATTGACCAAGTTAGAAAGATATGAGCAATGGAAGAAGTTTTTCATTGGTCATACCTGTATCGTTTAAAATTGAAGTCCTCCATTCGGATATCTTAAACTGTGTCAAGCCCTCTCTCTTTCTCCTAATTAGCCTAAGACTTTCTTTGACCAAAGGCACAGCTTATTCACACATTCACCTAAACGATGGGCCTGTGACTGCCTATGTGTTTTCAGCTTCCAGGAAAGCTGACTATGTGTGCCTCACAGCTTCCATTCTGTACCCTCTGAGAGCCACATGGAACAGATTCCTGGTCCTTGAGTTTAATTTTTCTGCATTCTTTTCTGGGAGAGACCAGTCTCTCTCTAGGATGCAGGTGGTTAAAAGCATCTTCAGGAGGAAAGCCTAAGTATTCTAAATGTTCCATTTCTGGTTATAGGATATGGAACATGGTCCATAGCTTTATACCATAGATTCTTGTCAAAGTTTCAAGAGCCAGTACCTGTGACATTTTGACCCCAGAACCCAGAGCTTGGAACACATTCCTTGAGTGTCTGCAGTGACTACGCTGGTGATGATGAAGAATGCTAAATGTACCTCTGAATGTGTTCTATTTGGGGCTTCAGATTTCCTCTTGTGGAATTTCCTATTCTCTACTAGCATCACTCTGTGTCCTCATTCCACATTGACACACTTCTAAATGTTGAGTGCCTTTTGGGTAATCTCTAACCAACTATATATGCTAGAGCTTTGGAAATCATCTTCACTATCTCTGTCACCCTGATACAAGGCCAGGACATATTCTGCCTATGCCTGTTGAACCCTCAGTTCTCAAACATAGCCCTATCTCTGTCAGATACAGCTGCTGCATCGTAGCATCACTTAACCCACTCTACTCCATAGCTCAACTCACAGAAGTAGAATTCAATCTGGCCCACGCCCTTATGTATTGTCTTCAGAAGTGATTTTTTCAAACCATGACCATATGAAAGGAATGGAACATATTTATTCAGTTTCTATTCACTATTTTTTCTTCATCGATGTACCAGATCTCAGAAATAAATTTTACTTAAGAGTTCTACAACTTATAAACCTGCTTTAATATTAACATGATTCTACTGACCACTTCATTCTCATTTTATTTTATTAGGTTTTATTTCATCACACCTGTAATACCACACTGCTTTTATCTCACCAAAATCACTTGATGGCTTCTTGCTCCATGCAGTACTTCATGCTAGCCATTGCTCCAGAAGACTTGATCAAGGTTGTGTGCATACATACTGAGTAGATTTGTGTTTGGATACATTATCATTGGTGCTTACATATCACCTTGAGCTGTGTTACCTGTTTTGAGCCTCACTACACACCCCTGGGGTTAAGACTTAGTTATACTCATTCCTAAGTCTATTGCCAGTATGTAGTACATGTATTGTCAGCATATGACACATATTTATTACATGAATAAATTCTGATGGTTAATTTTAAGTGCTGACCTGAGTGGATTTAAAACACATAAAAGGTTGGTAAAACTTACCTCTGCTTTTGTCTGATTGCATTCGTAGGGATGATTAGATTATAAGGGCTACAACTTAATGAGTGTTCTAACTTACTGACTGGTTTAAAATAATCTGAATAGACTTTTGAAAAGTAATAGAAGTATGAAACATGGGTCTGAAATGAAGAAAATGGGTCAGTGGTGTTTTATGTTGGGTGATGCATCTTTTCATACACATTCTGTTAGTTTGCTGCTCTCCTTCTGGCCTGTATTCAAGTGAACAGCCTCCCCATTGTTATGCACCTGCAGGAAGGATATCATATCTCAGAATCATAGAACCAAGGACTGTAGATTGAAACATCTAAAACTAGGAATTAGACTAAGCCTTTCCCTTTTAACAATGCTTAGTTCAGTTACTTCGTCATATGGCCCAAAGACAGCTAACCCGTACATGAATTTACAGAAATCCACCATTTGGGTGTGTTGCATTTGTCCAACAGTTTCACAAAGGATGAGCATTTCCTACTCTGGACAGTATCTCAGATGATATGATAACGATGTTGTATTTCCTCAGGAGCTGTTTTCTTCCAGCTCCAAGTGATAGACAGCATGTTGTGATGAAAATCTAGTTCTTAGATTTTAGTCAAAGAGACGCTAACACCTAACAAATATGGATCTTTTCCTTAATAAGTCGTAAAATCATCTTTATAGCCTTTCAAAGCATACCTACTTAAAATTCTTTTCCTGTAAGACAACGCCTGCCAATAATTTCCCAAAAGTGTGTTTATGATCTCTCAGATATATATGACTCTAATGGAAGAAGCAAAAGCCTCTTATTTAGATTTATTAAAATCTAATTTGTTGATTGGCTTTGGTGTTTATAGAAGGATTTAAATGTAATCCTTCTGTATAATCCATTTGAGTCTATTTTGAGGCCTTCTGCTACCTCTATTGAGGTTCTTAGGAATTCCTTAAAATTTCTCAAACTAAGGAAGCAAACAGTTGGCTCACTTCTTAATTTTGCCTGGCTTTCAAGGACTATTTTGTCCCTCTCATTAGGATTTCAAATACTTTTTTATTTTACTGTAACCAAGTGGATGTCTTGGTTATAAAAGTCCAACTTTATTAAGAAAAAGCCAGGGACCACATGAAAACGGGGCACAAGATCAACCTAAAGGATAGGTTCACAACAAGCAAGGATGATGCAGGTGGAATTGGTTGACAGACAGGAGTTACTAAACTGGTACTGATGTCAGGAGTAGACATGGAGAGATAAGAAAGCCAGTTTGGACATTCAGTGAGTGTTTCTGGAGCCCAGCATCAAAACGGAGAAAAACTACCCAAGAGGGAGACCTCATTCAGCAAACGTCAGGGCATTGTTTCAGACAGCAGCTGAGAATGTCAAGTCTCCTCTGATTACCAACTGTCCATTGGTCCTCGGGAAGTAGTGCAGTGCAGGAATTCCATGCCCTGAACCAATGGGTCTCTACCTGTGGGTCACAACCTTTTGGGAGATCAAATGACCCTTTCACAGGGTTCCCATATCAGATAACCAGCATATCAGATATTTACATTAAAATCATAATAATATCAAAATCATATTTATGAAGTAGCAATGAAATAATTTTATGGTTGGGGGCCATCACAACACGAGGAACTGGATTAAAGGGTCACAGCACCAGGAAGGTTGAGAACCACTACAGCAATCACAGCTCTATCCCTGCATCCCACTTTAGACCTGGCCCTCAGAACTTCTCATTTGGATTAGTATTGCTGGTCTGTGTTCTGCTCCTTGCCCTCTAATTTGTAACAATTTATCTTCCACTTGCCATGAGAATGTTCTTAAATTTATTGAAAAACAAGCACTTGATTTGGTCATTCTCTGCTAAAGTTCTTCTTTGCTGGTCTACAGGGAGTAGTGTGAACACCACCACACTCAGGCCTATTTCTGGGATGTCAGTCAGCTTTGTGGAAAATTAAAAGGTAGTCTTTCTGTGGAGATGAATTATGAAAATAACTGTTTCCCTCAAAGCTGCTAAGACAAAGAACTGGATTTCTAGCATGACCATAAGAACTACATTTCTACAGGGATCCATGTCACAGGAACTGTGATCATCCCAGCACTTACTTTTCTTTGCCTGACAAACTTCTAGCATACCTTAGGAAATGGCATTGCCAAACTGTCTCACTAATGTTCCTTCAACATGCCACACAATCTGTACCATCCCTCTACATTTAGAACAATCGCTTTCTTTTATAACAACAGTTTCTCAACCTGTGAGTTGAAACTCTATTGTGGGTCGCATATCAGTTATCCTGCATACCAGATATTTATACTACAATTCATAACAGAAGCAAAATTACAATCATGGCATAACAATGAAATAATTTTATAGTTGCAGTGTCACCACAACCTGTATTAAAGTGTCACAGCATTAGGAAGATTGTGAACCACTGTTTTATAACTTTATTTGCTGATAAACACTAGCCACTGTAATTCTCTAGAGATATAATTTTCTACTTTTAGACTTTAAAATTCCTAAGAATAATATTATTTATACATGCCATGAAATGAATAATGTCACATGAATGAATGAACTGTGGCTGTACGACTGAGGGATACAATAACAAAACTGAAGCTACTTTAACACTGGAAGCCCGACTTCTAATAACTGCAGCCCAATTAAGTTTTGTTGATATTTTTGTCATTCTTTGATGAGATAAGAGAGTTGAGTTAAGCTCTAGAGACTCAGCGGATACTTTTAAGGCCCTGGGTTGATGGTAGATGTTTGACTTGAATCAGATTTTTATCTGAAATGCAATTGAGAACTTGAGTGGCTCTCTGAGAGCCTTTCTAAAGAGGCTGAAAATTATCGGATTTTCTGTCCCGTTAACAGCCAACCCAGTAAAGAAATAATAAACTTCTATATAATAGTTTTAACCTTTTCCTATGTACAGGCTATGAGGTTTGGCTAGTGTTTGTAAAGATATGCTGAAATATGAGTACTTCTTACAATCTCTAATGCACTGTAAAATGTCAGTGTGCTACATAAAACCACAGGAATCTGATATGATTACAAGGAACCTGAAAGGCCCTCAAGGTAACAGAAACACTAAAGGCTGTTTACAGTGTTGGAGATTGAACCAAGGCTCGCGAAGGACTCTAACACTCACCTTAGTCCTTTATAACAGACTTTTCAGTGATCTGATATGCTAATGGCATTTTCACTCAAGATTGAAAAGATATGAAGAGTAAGAGAGCAAACATCCTTTGCATGCACAATCCAGAACCAACATTCAAGGCTCGAGAACTTTGTGGTAAGCAGAGGCCTGGTGAGCATCCTAGGTTGGGTTGGCTTTGGCTGTCTTTCCTGAATCTACTGCACTCCACTGAAGCGGCTCTCACTGTACACTCTCCCAAAGGGGAATGTGGTTAGGTCGGGTGGGGAGTCACTGTTTGCCAACTGTAGGCAATGTGAATTTTCCAAAAGTATCGGCGTACATGAAAACAGAAGAACTTCAGTGTAAGTTCAGGCCAGCCTATATTTAGACTGGCATTTTTATGTAAAAATGACCTCAAGTTCTGAAATATCTACTTAAGAGCTAGCCCGCGTAGCCTGCAGAACTGGAACGGGGCACCGATGACAATGTAAGAAAAGGCTTCCGCAGAGATGAAAAGGGTGAAAGCCACTTTGAATTCCTTTTTTAGAGCAACACCTGAACGCAGATTCCTTCACTTGTAGTGACTATTGGTTGCCAGTGTATAAGATACAAAAGCTTAAATCAAATCACTCGGAACCAAGTAGGGTGTTTTATAAGTGGAAGAAGCTGAAAGTACCTAACAAATGCCCAATATGTCAGGCAATAAAGCTTGCTTTCTTTGAAGAAGAAAACTTCCTAAAGTAGAGCATGAAGCATTAAGTCTTGTGTTGGAGAAAAGCCCTCATCTGACAATTTGGGCAGGAAAGTAATATTAGAAACAAAAAGGAGAGCACCGCTAATCGCCCCTTTGTTCCCCAACAGAGTCCCGATTGGCCTCTCTAGCCATCCTTAGTCCTTAAAGTTGCATATTGTTATGTATATTAGATCACAAACATTTCTACAGCAAGTGGAAGCACTAAGGAACTATAATCAGGAATAAGACTAAGTACCATTGAATGTAAAGATTAGAGTCTGGTTTTGAACTTTTGCGAGTCAGTTCATTTTTTAATGATATTCCTTAAAGAAAGGGGTGACATAGGACTGAGCTACAGCCCGTTCCTAACCAGGAAAATTGAATATGTATGAAATTCAAAAATGAGTACATTGAAATATATGTGCTTTTTCTAAGCTATTGGGTTGAATCAAAAGTTAAGGATTTAGCTGTTTTGTAAAGAGGAAGTGGGTAGTGTTAACGTTAGAAATGCAAACAGAAATATAATTCATTAATGCTCAAGATGCCCTCTGTGCTATGTCAGACTAAAAATGGCTTCATGTTGTATTCTGTGTCTCCACAGAGTGTCTTTAGTGATGATGCATCTGTATATGTACATAAGCAGAACTGCAGAAGTTTCAAATGAATATGATTTGTATTTCTTTAAAATTCCCTCTGGCAATTAGATTCTATTTGTGTTTTAAAGGACTCTTTCCTAATGGATAAGAATGATGTTTATTACTTTTGCAACATACAAATTAGTTCTTGTTCTTTTTCATATAGATTTTTATTTCTGTTTTGTTGTGCTGGTTGGGGATAATAGTGACTATATCACTGATTAGGCTCTCATGGGGACTCTTTTCCAACCTGTGAAATAAAGCTAGAGAATGAATCCTTTATGCTGCACAGAAAGCATCCTTTATTTCAGTGAAAGGTATACCTGTACTAGTTAATGACTGCTTCCTAACAAGTTCCCTGAATGCTAGTGGCTTTCAAAAGCAATGAACATTCTCTTTGCTGTTTCCATGGGTTTTATACATAGGACTGGTCTAGCTGGACTGAACCAGGGTCTCTGGCCACTTTGCAGTGCTAGGCCCTAGCTGCAGTGGTCTGAAGGCTTGGTTGGGCTGGCAGGGCCAGCAGGACTAATGGTTCCAGGTGAAATAGGACCTGCATTGAGAGGCTGTAAGCTCTACCACCTTCTGTGCCATTTGTCCGGTTACTTAACTATTTGCCACAACCAGTCTTGGCACTCTTCTTTTAGTATTGTAAATCAGATCATGACGCCTGTTTAAAACCCTCAGACTAAATGAAGCCTCATTACACTCAACATGAAATCCAAAACCTGTAACACTGTCCTCAAGTTCCCACAAGTCTTGGCTTCCATATCCTCCCACCTCACCTCATTACCTCAAACGCCTTACTTTTCCTTTCTTTCACACGATTCCTGGCTATACTATCAGTTTTAATGTAACAGTGTTCACTAGGTCACCAGCATGGTGGCCATACTCCTGATTTGGACTTACTAAACACAATTACCAACAGTCACTTTCAAAACGTTTCTGTCAGTTAGCACTTTACCTAGCAAGCAGCTCTTTTTTCTGCTTCTTAACTTTTACACATAACACACACACACACACACACACACACACACACACACACACACTATGCCATGGGGCATCTTCTGCTCTATGCCTCGCCTGTTTAACTTGCCAGTGACCTACAGATGAGATCCAGTATTACCATAAAAGCTATTCTTGAAAACTTCATTCTTCCTAACTAAAACATGGTAATGGTTTTGCCATTACCCTCAGAAACAGTCTTTTATTGTTTCTTTCTCCACCTTCATAATAACTTAATTGATGTTAGCAATATTATTTAATTTTTAAACATCCACATCCAATTGATTATCATTTAGAAATGTTATCCTTTAAATTTTTTATTCAGAATTTCATACATGCATATAATGTGCTTTGAACACATTAATAGAGACAAAGGCTTCCTTCTTAGCCTTAACTCTTTTGATATTTTTTGATGTTGTACATGATTACTTCTACATCTCCCATTATCTTCTCTCCCAGTTTCTTCACTATCTCTTCTTCTTAAAATTTCATGTGTTTTTTAATGTATCTTTTGTTATTATCAATAAATGAATTTTAAATTATTATAACAGTCTAAATATAGATATGTGCTTTCATTTTTTCCTTGGGTTCAGTATTTAGAAGTGCTATTTTAAACAAAGACTAGAGTGTTTTTAACTTAAAGCAAATAGACATTGCTTGCCACCATGGTCACATCATTTAGTACCCTCTCCAGAAATGTTTAGCCATCTCAGTATTTCTTGCCATTGCTAACATTTTAATTTACACTTCTTTAGTAACTGGTGAGGTTTCTCACTTTGTCAAAACTTACCAACCACTCCACATTCCCTGCTGTGAGTTCTTATCTAAAGAACCTTCTGCTCTTTTGTTTTGTTTTGTTTGTTTGTTTGTTTGTTTGTTTGTATGTTTTTGGTGTTTTTGTTTTGTTTGTTTTGTTTTGTTTTGTTGAAACAGGGATTCTCTATGTAACTCTGCCGTCCTGGACTACTTACTTTATAGACCAGACTGGCCTCGAACTCAGAAAGATTTACCTGCCTTTGCCTCCCAAGACCATGTGCTACCACACCTGGTGCTGCTTTTTTTCCCCCAAGTTTTTGTGTATAGCCAGCCATGAAAACACCTATAGAAGCCACAGTGCAAACTCAGGAGTCTTCCCTTATGCTTGTCTTACTGAATTTTTTGAGACAACGTAGAGTTCACTATTTCAAACAGATATTTCATTCAGACTTGATGGTCACCAATCCCATGGAATCTTCCTGCATCCACCCACCAAACACTGAGGTTTCAGGCACCACAGCCTTTGCCTCGGAGCTGGGGGATCCAACCTGGGTCTTCATAGTCACTCAATAACCACTTTACTTACTGACCTCCATCCTCTCTACTTTTTTTCTCACTTGAATTTTTTGAATAAAAGCTTTCTGGAAGACAGACAGAGAGACTTTGTATGAAAGAGAGCGCACTAGGGTGGAGAGGCCAGGACACCTTGAGTGAAAGAGAGAGAGAGAGTGGGCAGGGCAGAAGAGCTAGCAAAGAATTTGTGAAGTTTATAGGTCCTGTGTATTATATTTTCTTTTTGAATTTGTGCTCTATGACCTTTCTATAGGAGATCATTTTGCTCCTCCATATCATAGAATACTATCAAAGTTATTTTCTGTAAACCTTCCTTTGAGTCTTGGCCTTTGTGTAGATCGGTGATTCATATAAGATCATATTTTGAATTTTGAATATTATAGAAGTGGAGTTTGGGTTCATCTTATTTTATTTACTGATATGAGATATTCAAAGAGTTTCCTTTTCCATTGAATTGTTTGATCCCTTTGTGAAAATCAAACACCTATGTGTGAGAGTCTTCTTGTGGAACCTTTAGTTTGTTGATCTATATACCTTTCATTCTTATGCCAAGAATCATGTTTCATTTACTATGGCCTACTAAAGTCATTCATCATTTTCAAGGTCATTTTATTTTATCTAAATCTCTTTGTCCAGATCTAGGTCTTTAGGGCATTCTAATAATATTTAAAATAAACTTGCCAGTTAAAAAATATTGCTGTATGCAGTTTGTTGTATACGTCTGTAATAATATAAGTGTATATGTAAAAAATAAAAATATTATAAAATAAGTAAATCTCATGTCAAATATATACCTAATAAAAATATCATCTGCATAAGGTTTAAAAAATATTGCTTCAAATTTGTTGGCATTGTGTTTAATCTTAACGTGATGTTACAGAGTTGATATTCACTTTCAGTAACTGTTATTATTCATCTATAGAAAGTGCACATAGATTTAGTACACAGAAGAGTAAGTAACCAGTTAAGAACACTTAGGAAAACACTCTGGAATAAGGTGCATCACAAATCTGCCTTTGCAGCTTATGATGGTGTACGCTGGTGAATAGCTGAAGGGAAATCACAACCCCATGAAAGGACTATTCTCCGTGCTGAAAAAACTATTCTGATACAGACAAAATCTTCCTTCTTCTTGTCCTTAAATCCTTTGATATTTTTTGATATTGTACATGATTACTTCTTATGTATATATTCTCCTCCAAGTAGAACATTTGTCCTCCAGAGCACTGTACAATTCTATTGCATCAAAACATCTGGTGTAATTACAGATTAGCTTCATTTTCTTGAGCTTGTTCATTACCAGCTAAGAAACAGCCTGTCTCTCAGGTCCAACACACATGAACACCTTTTCTTGTTAGCATGTGCAATGCATATCTTCTGCAACCAGACACAGAAGGATAGATGGACAGAGCTAAGAATAAGCTTTCAGGCCATCAGAGTTTGGTGATGCATGTTTTACATGGAATCAAAGTGGTTCTCAAATGAAGAAAAATGTCCAAAAAGTCAAGCACTACAACTTAGACTGAGCAAGCATTCTTCTACTTTTCTTAGTGAATGGCAAATTTTAATCCCATTAGTGAATATGCAGTCTTCAAGCCATTGATGTTTAAGGTTAAGTTTTTTTAATGAAAATATAGAAAAGAGATAATCAGTAGCCAACCACTTCTAAACTGATCAGTAACCAAATGTTTGAACACAGATATTCATTTGCTTATTAATACAATCTTAATGAGGTTAAGCTAAGATATTTACCTATGTGTTCTTAATAGAACCCAGGTCTTAATACTAATGAAATAATAGCGTGTGTTCCTTAGTTTCTTTTTCAAACACTGGAGGAGACATCTGTGGTATATGGGTTTTGTTTTACTCTTTGTTGTTGTTGTTGTTGTTGTTGTTGCTGTTGCTGTGTACCTTGACTGTCCTGGACTCACTTTGTAAATCAAGTTGGCCTTGAACTCACAGTGATCTACCTGCCTCTGCCTCCCAAGTGCTGGGATTAAAGGTGTGCGCCATCACCGCCAGACTTGTTTTACTCTTAAATAGCATTTCTATTTTGTCCATGAAGTTGTTTTGGTGATATGGAAACTGAGTATGTGGATAACTATATCTGTATTATCTTTTTTTTTACCCTTATATGCTTCCAAGAAAATTAGTATATTTTCTTTGAACATTAAATCCTGGTGGTATAAATCCTACACTCATGTCATAGATAAACCTTATTGAATGTTTTTACTTATTCAATTAAAAATGATTTTATTTTGAAAGGCATCTGTGTTCCATTCTGTACCTGTTGCAACTTTCTCATTTGGCCTCATTAGCTATTTATTTTAATCCAATGCTATTTGAAGTAAACAAAATTCTGCATACCTATTTTCACAGCTAGAAAGTGATGATGAACTCAATTGAAAAAAAATGCATTACACAGATGGAGAAAAAGTTAATTATTTTCCATCTTGTCTGCTGATTATATTCAAGATTTTCATGACTGGTCTACATTAGTGTCTCAAAGGGAGTTACTCTGGATTTTGAGGGAGAAGTTGATTTCCTGGGCCCATTCTCTTGTGGACGTTTGCTGGTAATTTCCTTGGGTGATAATAAAATTTAGCTATGCACACCAAGGAAAACCTAGATTCTCCAGAAACCCCCTGCAGGGGAGCTCATGACAGTGTTCTTAATGCTTGTTGGCAGATCTATCTATTTGTAGAAACATGCCTGCTAGTCTCTACTGGTGAGAGCTGGAATGTGGGTATGCACCTCCCCAAATCTTGTGCCCAGGTCTGAAGAGGATATTTGCTAAGCTTCTGAAGTTTATTTAGTAATAAAAGAGAATTTGAATGAGATCTCTACAGCAAACAACACAAAAAAGAAAATACTTAAGTTCCATTTTCAAAAATGAAATTGTATTCACAGAAAGATTTAAGAAGGAGCACAACTATTTTCTGCAAGTGAAGGAGAATTCTAAGAAAAGTTCAAAAGAAGAAAAAAAAAAGTCTGTGGCTTAAGAAAAACTAGTAAGAGACCAAGCTGAAAGTAAGATGGCGAGGGAGCCCATTTTCATACTGTCGAACTCTCCTTCTGTGTGGCAGTTAGTTATTCTTGGAAATCAAAGGACATAAATAACATGCTAGCTACCTAGAGGTCCCTTTTCATGGAATCCTGACAAAGATTAGTGAGGAGTGTCTGCATACTACATCTACACGGATATAGACATACTGTTCATGGAGGTGAACAGCATGTAATTATCTAGATTACAAAAGCACTAAAGTTATTTTATTCAGCAATACAAATACAAAAGTATAACACTATTAAAAATATCAGTTACCTTTATGTATTGGACATATCTGTGCTAAAACGGTAATTCTAAGGAAGAAAGGAGACATGATTCAGGAATAAACATTTCAACAAGGACACTCATAAAGGGAAGTATGTTCAAGAACTAGACTGCATAAATATGGAACAGTATTTCAGACACGATGTTTCTTTTTTGTTCATTGTTTAAAATGTTTCTTCTAAAATTTAAACTACAACAGAAAATAAACATTATATGTATTACTAATGGGGTATATTAATTTGTTTCTTAACGTGCTAATGCAGAGAACTAACTTTAGGGATCTCTGATTGTTGCTAGATTTTTTTCTTTTTGAAAGAAAAATTTTATATTTATTTATTTATTTTTTAAATATACATTTATATTATTCCACATATATACAAGACACAATGTTTCTAATGAAAGCAAAGTGAATTGAATGTTGGGGACCACCTGTAGACTTCCTGGCCCACCTGCCCCACACTCTCACAGTCTGCTCTGCCTCCAGGATGGATAGGAATAGATTGAAACTGCTTTGTAGGAAGCCATGATAAGGATTCTAGTTAAGAACCTCTGCAAATAAAGCTTGCACCAAAAATGGAAGAGTGCTTAAAAAAAAAATAGAAGCATGTCCTGGGTAGGTGGGCCCCATGTGATCTACTTACCTCTGCTTGACTGAGTGTCAAATAAGGTTAAAATTGCATCCCGGCAATGGCAGGAGGATTACTAAATTCTTTGACCTTCCTAAAAAAAGGAAGCACAAGATATTGAGAGAAAGGAACTCAGAAAAGCCAAAAATAACATATTGTTTCAAATTTGCCTAATAAGAAAGTGAGTCAGAGCATTATAAATTGATGCAAGCTTCTAGTTCTAGGCAGAGAGATTCAACAAAAGCTGAGCCTACGAGGGGAATAATTTTAAATACCATGAAGCTTATAAGTCAATGGACAAATGTGTATGAAGTAAAAAATCTGTTACAGTTCTCTCTGTAACTCTCCATTTCTTATTGGAAAATAGGATATGAATATATTACTAGCCATATTGATAAAATTTTAGTAGTGTTCTTTTTTGCCATTTAAATGCATAATATGAGACTGAATAAATACAGCATTGGGGAATGCTGGTTTTTTATCTATTTTTATGTGATGAATGCAGATACTTGTGTAACTTCACCAAGCTTAAAGAACAACAATTTGGACACTCAGAAGGGGTCCTCAACATGCCCCAAGTGCTTGTGCATTCTCTGAGTACTGCCCACAGGGTGTCATTCCTCCCTGAGAGCACATATAAGTGAGGCTACTTCCATTAGTGTTAGGACTTCTTCATAGTCATGAATTCTGACTCAACTTGTTATAGCAAAAAAGGGTGCCTGCAAGTAAAAGATGCCTTGCACAAGTCATCTAGCCTGTTTCTGCACCTATAACCTGAACAATTACATAGAAATATCTGTGGACTCACTTACGTCGCTTACTGGACACTTGGTGGCTGAGGTTAAGTGTGAGCAGTATTGTCCTCTGCTAAGGGAGCTGGAATGGAGATCTTCTCTATTTCTTTTTTTAAATTATTTATTAATTCATTCATTTTACATCTCAATTGTTATCCCATCTCTTCTATCTTCCCATTCCTCCCTCCCTCCCACTTTCACCCTATTCCTGTCCCCTGTGACTGTGACTGAGGGGGACCTCCTGGCCCCCCCCCACCCCGTATATGATCACAGGGTATAAAGTCTCTTCTTGGTAGCCTGTTATCCTTCTCCTGAGTGCCACCAGGCCTCCCCATCAAGGGGATGTGGTCAAATTTGGGGCACCAGAGTTCATGTGAAAGTCAGTCCCCACTCTTTACTCATCTGTGGAGAATGTCCTGTCCATTGGCTAGATCTGGGTAGGGGTTCAATGTTTACTGCACGTATTGTCCTTGGTTGGTGCCATAGTTTGAACAGAACCCCTGGGCCCAGATATGCCCATCATAATGTTCTTCTTGTAGGTTTCTAGGACCCTCTGGATCCTTCTATTTCCCCATTCTCCCATGCTTCTCTCAATAGGATGTCCTCACATCTATCCCACTTTCCTGGTAAGTGAAGACTTTCATGGGACATGTCCCTTAGGCTAGTGTCCAGTTATAAGTGAGTATATACCATTTGAGTCTTTCTGCTTCTGGCTTAACTCACTCATTATGATCATTTCTAGTTCAATCCATTTGTCCACAAATTTCGGGAATTCCTTGTTTTTAATAGCTGAGTAGTATTCCATAGTGTATATGTACCACAGTTTCTTTATCCATTCTAGTACTGAGGGACATTTAGGCTGTTTCCATGATCTGGCTATTATGATTAAGGCTACTATGAACAGACCATCTCTATTTCAATACCATGCTATAGTCCTAAGTCCTTACCCACAGGAAAAATGAAGTTTCTTTTCTCCCCACTGTTTCAAATATAATTTTTAATAGATATTCTATGCTAAACATTCTCTTTTTATTAATAATTTTAAGATTGTTATGTCCTGATATATAGAAAGGAAACATCTGCAACTGCTACTGCATTTTTGCTGTAAGTTAACAATGATACATTGATAAAGTAAAGATGGAATCATTTTGTTGGTTATGAATCTATAACAGTCTAAGAAGTGTAAAGGAACATTATCTCCCTGCTATGGGCCCAATCTACCCTCAGTCTCATACATGAAAATGCTTCCTAATAGAAATTATGAAAGACTACAGTGAAAGACAGGAGTGTACCTGACGTCATAGCAGCTCATTCACTTGTGGGAGTTTTTGCACCATCTCCAATTCTTTTACAATAACCTTCGTACTTGAATAATTTTAGGCAGTTACACCCCTGAATAGAAAAGTGTCATAAAAATACTTTACAAGAAAACAAATGGCAGCGAGGCTAACAGATTGCTGTGGCCTTTCCTGGTGAGAACTGCTGGGAAACTTCTCAGCACCCTTCAGGAAAAACATGTTTTCTATAAGAAAACTGTCTCCAGCTGTTAAAATGGATAGAACTTCAGAAATGCCATAAGTTCAGCTTACAAAAAAATTGTATGTTTTCTCAGGAAAAAAAAAAAAACTAAGATATATTCCTTTGGAATCCAAGTTCATCTAGAATGAGGTGTAATCAGATGCACCAAATAAAAAACAGGTATGCCCTCAGACATACTCCAGGATATTATAAGAATTGTAATAAAACATGCTAATTTTGATATATTTAATTTTGCCATTTTGAAATTGCTGAGTCTCAGTGAAAGCAAATTTCAGTGGCACAACTGAAAAAGAGAAGCAGCTTCCTCCACGTGTGAGATGCCGTGATGGATAGCCTTCCTAGATCATCTTGTCGGAGAAGGTTTTGTTGGACCCTAGAGTCCACTCGGGTGAGGGATCATCGCAAGAGACCACTCGAGGACCACAGCTGATGCAAAAGCACAAGGTTTATTGCTGATGCATGTCAGGGGGCCTCAGCACTCACTCGGGAGGGAGGCACACCAAGTCACTGTTACAGACTATTTTTAAAGGCTAAAACCGCAAAGGTTAGGAGGGGCTGCGTGCCCTATGTTAGGATTGGCTCTGGTGGTCGCTAAGGGTGCTTGTCTAAATGTTATTGGCTATTGCAGGGAGGGGTGTTGGGGAGTTTCCAGAGAATTTCCAGATGGTAATTGTTTACCTTAGTTGAAATTGTTTATCTCAGTTGGCCACCTTGATCTCAGGAACTGAAGCTGAGCTGGCCTTCAATTCTTCTTTTTGGGCCATTTTCCCAAGCTTGCCTGGGTCACATTCCCAGGCTGGCTGAGAGAGAGGGCCTTACAGTTTCAAGTCTTCCTTCCCCCACACAAGCATTCTTGAATCTCATGGCAGACAAGTTGTGAAAGGAGGCCAGGAGATGTACTCGGCTCTGGGAGATGCAAATATCACCATCCTTATTCAGTGGTAGTCTCCACTTCAAACCAAATAATAATAATAATAATAATAATAATAATAATAATAATAAGAAGAAGAAGAAGAAGAAGAAGAAGAAGAAGAAGAAGAAGAAGAAGAAATATTATAATAATAAGAAGTATTAACAAATAATAATAAGTAATAGTAATAATACATACATACATATATTAAGATAAAGCTACAAACAACTAAAACTTCTTGGAAAAAGAGGAAACTTACAAAGTGCGGCACAATCTCCTTAGGATGCTTGCTTCTCTTGCAACATAAAACTTAAACACAACTGAGGAAGAGTCACACTAAAAGCTCCATGCTTCCCGAAGCCTAACAGAGACTTCCTTGCATGTGCTAAAGCCATTAGTGTGGTTTTCTTACCTTGGACATTTAACCCTCATCTGTTCTTTTGAGCCTTTATCCTCGTTGCATCACACTTTTCCTCTTAGCTGTCTCTTCCATGCTTTTTACCGATTCCTTCGAACGGAACTGTCTCACTCACTCTGTAGACACCTTTCCTGTACTGTGTAGTAACTGGAGCCCTTGCTCCAAAGCCACAAATTGCGGCAGTGGTGAATCTCTGTGTTAACCAACACCCTACCCTGGTGCACATGTGCACATGTGTACACACACACACACACACACACACACACACACATACACACACACAGGCACATGCACGCTAAGCTTTTTTTAAAGCATTTGTGTGTGTGTGTGTATATATATGTGTGTGTGTGTGTGTGTGTGTGTGTGTGTGTGTGTGTGTGTGCGCGCGTGTGCACACAGGGCAGAACTGGGAGTCAAATTTTCTAGAAGTGACAGAAATACTAACAATTGAGCCTCTATGTGGGTGCTGTGAACTGACTGTGGGTCTTCTGCAGGACCAAGAAATATTTCAACCACTGGGCCACCTTATATGCTTTTTGTTTGTGTGTTTGTTTGTTTGTTTACTAGACTAACAAAATCCTAGACTTTCATGGGGATTTTTCATAATACTTAATTTTGATTGACACTCCTCCACATCCTCCCCTCTTCCCTGCCTTCCTGCTCCTATCTCCTCTTAAACTTTTCTATCTTCTCCATTTTGATAAGACTGTAAACTAGCACAGCCTCTGTGGAAATCAGTGTGGACATTTCTCAGATAGCTACAAATAAATCTGCTATATTCCCTAAATAAATATACCCCAGACCCTCTGAAACTTGCTCTATGATACTGGTGCATCCATGCTCACTGCTACTCTATTCACAATAGCCAGAAGAAGGAACTAGCCTAGATGTCCAACAGCTGATAAATGGAAGAGGAAATTGTAGTACATGTACACAATGGAATTTTATTAAGTTGTAAAAATATTCAATTTGCAGGAAAATGAATGGTAAATATTATTTACCGAGTGGGGCAACCCATTCACAAAACTACGGATGCCCCATGTACTATGTAATGCAGATCCTAGCTTCACATACCGTGTTAAAATTAGAGTACTTGTAAAGACCAGTATGTCAGAAATGAGCATTGTGGGCACAAATTAAGGGAAGGTTGATTTTATTGTGAATTCATTAAACTTATTAATGAATTAAGTTTCTGGAACGTCTGAATCATTGCCCAAGAAATATGGTCCCATCCCATTGGCTTTCTCCTAGTATGGTCACTATCCAAATTATAATTGACTGAGCACGCTCCACATTTTCTCATTCTTGTGTCTCTCACCCGAGTTCAGATAATATCTCCTTTGCCAGAAACAAACTGGAGTGTGATTTTATGCAGTGGTTCTCAAGCCTGTTCCAGCCAGACTCCCCCAGGGAACCTTCTGTGGCTGGAAGCCCCAGGACTGACAGTGACGCTGGCTGAGTTAGATTCTTTGAGGGAAAGGTGCAGGAGTTGAATTGTGAAAGCCCTCACAAACAACACTGATATGAGGCAACAAATGTAGTCACATGACAAAGTAGGTTATGTATTTGTCTTTTTGACTGTTATTGGTGTGTATCGTCACACGGAGTGGTGAGTTTAATTATGCCATTTTCATTCAAGTATATCATAAGCTGCAAATGTGTTCGCCCCTTTACCCTATCCTGTCCTCATTTCCCATGTCCTGCAAGGGCTGTTTGGGGACATTGGACACTTTATAAAATAATCTGTGGTTCAATATAGGAAGATACAGCTGCCCATAGAGTACAATTTAAAAATCTTCACAAGCCCTCTTCCATCCATCCTCCAAATTCCACATCCACAAAACCTTTTCGTGTGTGTGTGTGTGTGTGTGTGTGTGTGTGTGTGTGTGTGTGTGAGAGAGAGAGAGAGAGAGAGAGAGAGAGAGAGAGAGAGAGAGAGAGAGAGAGAGAGAGAGAGGCTTTTGTAGAACTCACTTTGTAGACCTGGCTAGCCACAAACTCAGAGAGCCACCTGCCTCTGCCTCTCAAGTGCTGAGTGCTGAGTACTGGGATTAAGGCAAATGCCACAAAGTCTAGCTTCACCAAAATTCTTCAGTGGCCCAACTGAACTTAGTCACACACTTTATTCTTATAGCAGTCTTGTAGATTATATTTTACCTGATATGTTCAAGATGCAAAAGCTGCCTGGTGCTATTACTGGCTTTTCTTAAGAAGAATAAGGAAAAAAATCTAAATTAGATTTATATGTATCTTAATCATGAAGCTACCTCTCAAAGCAATCTGAGTTCGATGGAAAGCTACCAAATTATAATTCCTAAATGAAAAAGCAACAACAACAACAACTTTGATCCAATATCTATAAAGTCCAGAATACTATTCACCTACTTTAATGTTTAGATAATTTTAAAATAGAAAATGTTATTGGTCACTTTGTTTCTACTTTGTTATTTTCCTCAAATGCTGTCTCCACATGTGTCCTGGAGAACATTTCCATTAGCAAACCCCAGTTCTGTGGTGGGCTGACACGAGCCAAGCAGCCTCCCGGGTGGCAATGGCCCACTCTTCTGCAGAAGCCAGACAATGCTTTCAAGGCGGCCAGGGTTGTTTCCTTCTGTCCCTGCTCCAGGCCTTCCTTGCCTGTGATGCACACACTGAATAATTGAAAGGAAATTAAAGAAATGGTTCAAATTTCAGAAAATATATAAAGATATTGAAGTCAAAAAATGCAGGTTAAAAAAAAAGAATTCTTAGAGGTGTTTTTTTAGGGGGGGCAGGGGAAGTACTAATTATTTTCTTGATGAAAGGAAATTTTCATATCAAATTTTGTTACTTTATTGAATAATTCATTTTAATAATTTCAAAAGGAAACATTGAATTTTAAAAACATGCTGTGTTTGCTTGCTTTTAATTAATAAGGATACTGTTAGTTTTCCACTGGGTCTGTGTGATTTGTAACATGGACAGAGAACAGCTCAGTCCCTGTAGAGATGACAGTTCGATATAGAAGCATCCTCCTCCTAGTGGCCCAATCCATAGTTTTTTTCCAATCCACAGTTTCATATAGCTAGAAATCTCACCCAAATGCTTCATCTCAGCCTGTAAAGGGATTCTTATAACAGGTAGAATGTAAGAGCAGTTTGAACTTGGGCTGGCAAAATGATCCAAATGGTAAAACGTAGTTGCTGCCAAGCAAGATGACCTGAGTTCAATACCGAGACCTTACATGCTGGAAGGAAAGAACCAACTCCACAGGTTGTCCCTGACTTCACTATACACACACAAACACACACACACACACACACACACACACACACACACGTACACACCTGCACACAAACACAGTCACTCAAACACACACAAATACAAAGTAACAAATAAATGTAAAATGAAAGCAAAAGTTTATTAGCTTACAAATCTGGTAATATGTTTACTAGTTTCATTATGTTTTAGTAACATACCAAATAATCTTTCTTATTGGACTTTTCATAGCCATAGTCATAGTCCTATAGTAAAATAAAAATTTTACTATTACTATCATCATCATCATCATCATCATCATCATCATCATCATCACTATTATAAGTGGTAGCAGTAGGGTGTGTGTGTGTGTGTGTGTGTGTGTGTGTGTGTGTGTGTGTGTGTGTTTGAGTACTGGCTTGCATTTGCTACATGAATGTGTAGATATCAGAAAACAATTTGGGGGAAAGTTTGTTTTCTTCCACCATGGAACCTATGGAACTGAACTCAGTGCATCAGGCTTATATAGAAAGTACTTTTATGTGCTGAGCCATTGCAAGAGCATTAGACTTTTTAAAGACTGCATTACAGTGTGAGCAAACATATATACATAATACATATATGTAATGTAGGCAGTGTAACTAGATTCTTCAAATGAGAAGCTCATTTTATATAAAACATACCTGGGGCTCAAAATATAGCCATATTTGAGTAAACTTTATTTAAAGTTGAACTGAAAATTGATTTTAGCTCCATTTAATTTTCAATGAGATGCAAATTCAGCACTTTGTAACTAGGTTTGGGAATCATGTCATCTTGGCATTAGTATCTCAGATTTTCTGTCCAACTCCTGGGCAGTAAAACGATTGCCCTGTCCCCATCAGTCACTTTGACAACTGTGGAATCTTAATGTGGCTTTGAGAATTGGAGCATGAAGAGGTTAATGATATTGACAATTTCATTAAAAATATACATTTTGGTTCACAATAGTTGTGTATTACTGACAGTTTCAAAATAGTCATGAATGTGCAAAGCATTTATATACAAAGACCAATTCAAAGTTATTTTATTCAGTATTTATTAATATTGAGATTTCTTTTTATTTTTACTAATGCTGGAAAGCAATGAGAACACTCTTAAGATATATGTCATAGTGGGTTATATTATTTTTCTGACTTTATGATCTTGTTAAAATAGTGATGTGGTATACAAGGTTTTGAACCATATTGTGCATACTTAAATATTTCTCATGTCAGCATTGCAATGTTCCATAATGTGCAACTATAATTATAAAACCCTCTTTATAATGGAGTCAAGCATTATCATTGACATGAGACTCCCCGAAAGGTTCTTTGTGCATGGGAATGAGGTCAGGCCAGCTGATTACATTGAACAGTCATGACACTGTATCCAGTTGCATTTACTCCAGTCCCTATTACACTTGTCCCTGAGCACTCACTGCTTTGACAGCATGACCTCCCTAACATTTTAAGGCAGCCAGAGGGAAGGTTTGCTTTCAGGCTCCTAGAGTTTTCCAGCATCTACACACAAGTATTGACACATCCTGGCTTAGGGGGAGGGAGGTGGTCCGGGTCCTTTCTTCTTCTGGCTTTGAAATTTCTTGTTTTCAGCATGGAAGAGAGATCCTTTGGATAGAAACTTCATATTGATTTTCTGAGCAATCAATAAAGTGATTTAACTTTCCTCTTCTGTCATGCATGATCAGTCTCTGCCCATTAGAGAAAAGCCTCCTTTCACCTTGACTTTATCATGGCCTTCTCTTGTTGTCCAGTTCTGAAATAGGCTGGCTAGGAGTCAGGGCTGAGCTAGTTACAGTGAGAATACTTAACAGAGGAAAAGCTGGCATCCCAGGATTGGCCTTTGCCTTTGCTGTTATCTCCCACGGAATCAGATGAGCTGCTAACTAAAGAGGTTCAGCCCAGTGACTGTTTCGCATATGCAGGTTGAACTGTCCAGAATCCTACTGCTATTGGCAGGGCCATCCTCATCCTAACTATTGCTGTTACTCCTAACATTTAATTGATCATTTCTTCTTTCAAGGTACTAAGCCTTGTGTGTCTGTCATCACATTACTATACAAACCAATCTTTTTTTATTATTATTATTTTTAAGGTTAGATACTACAAATGTTAAATGTCTTGTCCTAGGTCCCATAGCCAATACAAGGAAGAACCAAATATTGAATTTAGGTTTGTAGCTGCTGAAGCAATATTTTAGCTACAACACAAGAAATGCTTATTTAGAATTAAATCTAAGGACAGCCCTCATCCAATGCTGGTGTTCCCTGAGATTTCTTTAGAGAGCATAAAATATTAAAATTCTTGATTAATCAAAATTATTTCAGTACAAAAAATATGTCATCTTTAAATTGAAGTTTCTTTTGCAGTTTGAAGTAAGCAGATATGTGTGTAGCTTACATTTGTAGCTATGCATTCAGGATTAATTACGTTTCAAGTGGCTCTCTTTAATCAGAGCTGGAATTACATAAATATGCAATCTAGCCAATAATTTTTGCATTCCTTTAGTTAGCATTAATCTTTGCTATTTATACATGAGTCAGTTCTAGCCCTAAATCACTTACATGTCAAATCCAGAGGTATCATGTCTGTTGCTCACTGGCACACAAATGACCATTGGGTGTTCTCATATGATTTTATAGGTATGCCTAAGAGGTGGACCAAGTAGTAAAATCCACATGGCTATATTATATTCTTGGCAGACCTTTATCAAGCAGGATTTTCTAGATAGATACTAGATTATAGCTTCTTTGTGAAATAAAAGAAATCACATGAACTGTAGAATCTACATTATATTTCAGTTCTACATGATCCTTCTTTCATCAAATATTAAGGAGATTTATAGTGTTAATTATTATAAAGGATGTAAAATTAAAGACTTGGAGATTTTTTTGATAATTAAGGGACAGTTTTCTATGGATAAAGAAAAAAAGTACAGCATGATCCATTTCTCCTTTGCTCAACTACGCAAGTCACACCCTTAGCTGAGCCAGCTTTGCAGACGTTGATGGACTTACACTTAATGAGCATGCTCACTCCAGGATGGCTGACATTTTGATATGAGACTTCCAGCTGTGAATGCTTGTCAAAAACAGGTTTTCAGATCACTGGGCTTTCTATGAGTAGAGATTTTGGTACAGAATGTCAAGTACATTCATCAGTTAAATGCATTAATTGTAAATGAGCATACAGTTGGTAACACAGCAACAAAAGGAAAGTCTGTCACAGAGAAAACGCTGAGGATGTGGAACATTCTCTCTGCTCTTTGAGTCTTAGCTCCCACTTGACCAAGGTTTCTCAAATGAACTTTAGAAGGCTATTAAAGAATGGACTTGTGGGTGTGACCTAACCGAATTACCAATAGTATAACAATAATATATATGGAGGTATATTATCTTAAAATACTACATAAACAGTCAAACTGTTTATTTTAAAGGAAGCCAAAGTGATTATACATACTTTACTGAGAATAGAACAAACTAAAATCCAAATCAATTGAGTCTCTCAAAGATTAGAGTTTCTTTTGAAGTGTAGGCCATTTTTGGTAATCTTTGCTATAACTTTTTTAGAAATACATTTGCTATAACTTACAAAGTTGATGAAAAGCAACTTGTTTATTTTCAAATTTTGTTTCCATAGTTTTTGAATCACTTTTGAGGCTAAGAACATTTTTTAAGGATTTTTTTTTTGAGAAATACCCATATTTTTTCAAGCAGACAAGTGTGCTTGTGAAAGAACAATGTTCTCTTCATTGGTTTTAATTTTTACAAATTTTTGTGTATATGAGTGTTTTGCATATATGCACATCGCTAGACCACATATGTGTCTGGTTCATGAGGAGACCAAAAGAAGACTAGGAATTATAGACAATTTTGAGCTGCCATGTGTGTGGGAACCAAACTCCGGTCTACTGGAAGAGAAGCCAGCACTGTTAATTGCTAGTCCATCTTTTCAGCCCCGCCATCATCAGTTGTAGATTAGATGACAGTATTGTCCTTTAAACACGCAGGTTCTATAAAGGAATATACATTTTTCTTAAATTGGAAACGTTTTAAATAGTATTATTTAGTATTAAATAGTATTATTAATGAAGGAGCTCTCCAAGATTGTTCTATAAGAAAAAATGTTCCTTTAAGCATGCATGTGAATACCTAGGGGAATATATAAATGTGAAGAAAGGCAAGGAATGGTCGGCATGGTGGCTGGTGGCTCCTGCTAGTTGCACAAGTTCAATGTTTTTTTTTTTAAGAAGATCATGAGTTGGCTTTGGAACAGAGGTTTTCCAAGTTCCCATCTCTCTTGCTGGGGGCTGGGGCACAAGAATATATTAAATACATGAGTGACTTAGTGATTGAAAAAAGAGAGTCTTGCTCACATTAGTGGCAAAGATGATCCACAAACCATGGGCTATGATCAATCTAATACCTTATCAAATATAAGAAAAAGAATAATTTATAAATGCATTCACCCAGTAACTATTTTTATTTGCTTATAAGCAAACATGGAAGGTGTTTTTTTTTTAATTAAGAAGAAAGCAACTAAGTTTCTTTAATTGTATGGCATTTTATTCTGAGCATATATTTTCCATTTGAAGCCTAAACAAAACTTCATCTAACTTCTTTCAACTAAAAAATATAAATATTTTGGAATGAGAAAAAAATTTTTTTCTCTTTGCCTATATCTCTGTTATCTTGTATCTCTCTTTTACTTGTCAGATTCACCAAACACACACAGGGGGAGAGAGAGAGAGAGAGAGAGAGAGAGAGAGAGAGAGAGAGAGAGAG
>OU015751.1:37156129-37183584 GCA_907169655.1 Acomys percivali
GTGTGGACTCCATCGAGCAAGAAAAGTAATCCATCCTGGCTGTGTTCTTGGTAAAGGTCAGAAAATAGAACCATAACAGCTGACTTGATGCTGTTGGGCACTAGCATTATGATTTCTACACCTAACTTGAACCGGGTGCAAGGGCACAGTGGATGGTAAGCACAGCCGAAGCTGTGGGGCTTTGTGTGAAATCAGGCAAGAAGCCTTGGAAATTGCTCTTTAACATCTGGTTGTTTACCTGAATTTTTCTTAAAGGAATGCAAGTGTGAGTTGAAACAGGACTTCCTTTCTGTTACCATGGTGTTCATATGAACTTTGACACTTAATTTGACAACTAACTAAAGTGCCTTCTCAAATGCATGGTCACTGATATGCAAGCCTTTTTTTCTTGTTCGATTGAATTGAAATTTAAAAAACATAGAAGACAGAAAAATATTAAGATGGGCTTTATGGTAATTTATAGAATATGTGTAGGGAGAATCAGGAAGCGTTTGAAAAGATACTTAGGGGAAAAGTTGAGTTTTTAACATAAATTTGGCAAAAAATAATCCAGAAATGAAAAGCCTTAAGAATATAGCTGTTCATTGAAAGTGAAAAAAAAAAAAAAAAGATTAAAGTTAGCACTAAAAAACATACAGCACCTTTTGGGCATACTAAGATGTTCCAAGAAAGCTTTAGAATTTATAGGTTCTTACTTTGAGTTTGTTTGCCCAAGAGCTATAAAAGCTTAAATAAACCATAAGGGTTGATGTGTGATACTGGTTTCCTTGTCAAGAAGCTTAGCAGGGGAATTTTGTAGAAGGACGCCAAGGCTGGTGTTCTGCATCATTAGTAGGCGAACAGAAGCTAGCCTGCAAGACTGCCCCTTGATGAATTCATTTGTAGTCTACTCTCCTCAACTCTGTCTGCACAAACCTGGCTCATTAAACAGCCACGTACTTGGACCAAACCTTCTTCCACCTGTTTCCCATAGTAATCATCTTAAAATAGTTTTTTTCACTGTAACAGTCTCCGCCCACTCAAAACCAACTGTAGCTTTCCATCCATATTTTGAGGTTTTCCTGTGCCCTCTCCATACTCTGCCACCATCTGGCTTTAGCACAGGCTTCCCATAGCAGAACTTATCCTTGAATCTGGTCTCTGCACCACTGCCTGCAGCTAGATGCCAAGCCTGTACCACAGGCACAGGTTTACCTAGGTGTAGCCAGAGGATTACCCTGTTTAAAGGGTTCCTTAATGAAATGGAGTCCTCCCCTTCTCAGTGTGGTACCTACCCAGGTCTCATTCCAGAGCTGGCCTTCCTGTTACCTTGGGCCACCCTTTAAGAAGAAAGTGTGCCCTGAGTCTCACATTGGTTAATTTTCCCCGGCAGTCCTCATTAATAACAAGTTTTGTTTTTAGTTAGTTGCAGATACTTTTCAGAAATACAGCCTTCACATCTAACCATTGTGTGTTTCTCTGTCTGTCTTGAACACTTGAACATCTGATTAATCACTGCTGGTTCTCTCTCTCTCCCTCCCCCCCTCCCTCCCTCTCTCTCTCTCTCTCTCTCCTGACTTGACTCTTTCCCCCCCTCTTATCTCTTATCTCCCACTTTCCAGTCTATTTCCTCCCACAGTCATTCTGGAGTGCCTTGTCTTGCTTCCCACCTTCAAGGGCTTATTTCTGATTACAGTGGGGGAGCCCTACTGTTCAAAGGAGACACTATTTACCTGACCTTTCCTAATTGTCATGTCACCAATAGTTGAAGTATGTGCCAGACATCCCAGGTGCACTGAGACAGGATTGGCAGCGGGGACTTGAATGAGCTGCCTAGCCCATACAGGTCCAATGGAACCCCTGCCAAAATGTGTCTCTGCATCCAAGCAGTGAATGCAGCAGTTACCACCATAAATATTAGACCAACTGGAGAAAAGCTGTGTTGGACTCTTTTAAAAATGGAAGCCTCAATTTTAAAACAAAAAAAAATAGTCTTTTAAAAGTCATTGTATCTAAACTTATCACAAGGCCCAACTCGTCAATGGAGAGCAACCTATTGCAAGGAAAGAAAAAAGAATATTGTAGCTAAAAATAATTAAAATTCCTCTAACATGTTGATTTGTTGAAATCTCTTATTAAGAATTAAATGTGTATGTAATACCCATGCTGTTAAATATGTAATGTTAATGGACACTGTGCACTGTGCTAGCCTTTCTGATGAGATTAAGGCTAGCATGGCTAACACATTGCTGAGTTTCATTATTATTTGCCAAAGTCCTTGATACACAAAGTCCTGCAGCATGGAGTAAAGTCTTCTGTCTGAACAGGAATTTCCAAGTCTGTATCTCTAGGGATCATATGCCCTTTGTATCATATGATTAACACTAATTTAAAAGGAAAATAGGAACAGTGTGAAGTTTAAAGTTTGGGTTTTTTTTTTTTAGTGTCTGTGCCTCTGTGAGTCACATGTGTGTGGACATATTCACTTCAGGCTTGTGCAGATCCTGTGTTAACTTCTGAGACTACTCTTCACCAGCACTTTAACATTAATGTACAGTGCAGAGAATGGCTGCAATGTGAGAAAGGGTAAAAAATCACTTCAGTCTCCAAATGCATATGGATTTTGAGCTTGAAAGACTAATGCGAATTTTTATCGTAAAAATAAATTATAGTCAAGGAATAAATTATTTCAGGAAGATAGTTATATAATTCAGTTAGTATACAGTCCTAATCTAGTATGCATGAAGGTCTGTATTTGGTCCCCAGCACCAAACAAACTGACATGGTGGTGCATGCTTTGATCTCAGACCCCAAAATGGGCAGGCAGAAGATCAGACATTCAATAGCATCCTTTGCTGTATAACTAAGGTAGGGCCATTCTGAACTACATGAGACCCTGTCTTAAACTAAATATCACAGTAACAAAACAAAACACCAGAATCTATTAAGTAGTAGGCACCAAACTATGTACCTTGCCAAATGCTGATTTGTTGAAATTCCACTGTTTGAGGCAGTATAACTGTTTTTGAGGAAACTGAGGCTGCAGAAGGCCAGTGTCACAAGTGGTAGAGCTAAGAGTCAAATGCAGTTGCCCTAGACTCCACGGCTTGTGCTCTTTTTTAATTACATGCACCACCTGAGTATGAATTCATTCAGCTTCTCCTCTGATGTCAGGCCCAAATGGCCTGGCAGAAGAAATTGCCTCAGATGATTACCTGAATTTCAACTTAAACTGAGAATTTTCCGTTGCTATGTGGTGTCCTGAGGATTCCCAGTGATCACTGTGCTTGTTTTCTGTTATTTGTCAAAGGTTCCTATGAAATCTAAACCCATAGAAAGAGGAGAGATGTGCATTCTCTCTGTGTTCTGTTGTTTGGGAGTATGAAATTTGTAGAAGCGTGAAGCTTGGTTTCTGAGAGCACTTTTTTCATTGCAATTGAAACAGCCTTTCTTTCTTCCTTCTTCAAGTTCGTTGCCTTCTGTTGTCTAGCAACTGAAATCTCACTCTACTCTTTTTGCATTGTTATGTCTTGATAAACTGATTTAGATCTTCACAGACTAATGGCTATCCTTGCACATATGCCTCCCTAAGAAAGCTGCTAGCGTAAACACTGCTACACTTTGAGACAAATGTTTGGCTTTATTGTTTCCAGTATATTTGTTTGTATGTTTGTTTGAGACAGGGACTCATGTAGCCCAGGTTAACCTTTAACTCCCTATGTGACTCCAAAGAGACTTGATCCTACCAATGCTGGGATTGTAGGCTTATGCCACCATAGGCAACATTTTTCTTTAACTGATGTCTTAACTTGATATGTTATACAAGGCTAATAATTAAGTCTGTGTGTAAAGATATGGCAGTAAGAGGGCTCAGTGAGGAAAAACCCTTGCCTTGGAAGCCTGACCACCTGATTTTGAACCCTGGAATCCACAGTGGAAGTACAGAACTGACTCTGGCAAGTATCTCCTCCTCTGACTTTTACACATGTATCCCTGTATGTATGCACCAACATAAATAGAAGTGTGCATGTGCAAGTATGACATGCACACAATACATTATACATACACAAAGTAATAATAATAAATAAATTTAAAATATAAATAAATGATAAGAGTCTGAGGCTATGGCTCAGTCAGTAAAGTGCTGGCTGTGCAAACCCGCAGACCTGTGTTCCGTTCTCAGCTCATAAGAAGCTGAGAGTGTTAGAATGCACGTGTAATCCCAGTACTTTGGAAGGCCGAGATGGGAAATTAAGCTTTATTAGATAGCCAGCCCTGACTTATTGGCAAACACTCTGCTAATGAAAGACTGTGCCTCCAAACAAGATTGGTGGCTCCTTAGGATTAGCTCTTGAGGTTATCTGGCTTCCATATGCACATGAGCCACTCAACCAGACACATGAACCTGAACTCACATGCACATACATACATATCACTAAAGAAAGAAAAGGACGATAGAAGACAAAAAAATCATTTCTATGGTGCATTTTCTTTATGTGTCAGGATGATCATTGGCATTAACAAAGCTGGTTGTCCTTCAAAGTCACAGACTTGTCAATCACATTCCATGCTTGCTTTTGTATGACATTTCATTCCCGCCGGAAGCCCCTAAATGAATCATCTCTGTCCTCTATCACGCCCTTAATCTATATTAAAAATAAAAATGTAGTTAACAAATTAAATTATACGACTACGGTGGTTTGAAAGAAAATGGCCCCCTCAAGCCTTTTGGGAGTGGTACTATTAGAAAGTATGACCCTGCTAGAAAAGGTGTGGCATCATTGAAGGAGGTGTGTCACTGTGGGGCGGGCTTTGAGGTCTTAGGTGCTCAAGCTTGACCCACTGTGGCACATAGTCTCTTTCTTATGCTTGCTGATCCAGAGCTAGACCTCTCAGCTCCTTCTCCAGCACCATGTCTGCCTGCATGCCACCATGCTTCCTGCCATGATGATAATGGACTAAACCTCTCAACTGTAAGCCAGCCCCAATAAAGTATTTTCCTTCATAAGAGTTGCCATGGTCATGATGTCTCTTCATAGCAATAATCCTACCTAAGACAACAATAATTGGGAGGAAAGCCTGAAACTTACTAATGAAAGGACATTTCAGACATCCTAAGACAGGGTCAACTTATCTGCACAGGAGAATGAAACTGATGCCGTGAGCTGGATATGAGCCTTATAGTGTGGGTTAAAGAATATTTTGGTATGAGAGATTTGTGTTTTCTTACACATTATTCCTCTGAGGCAGGGGCCTGAATTTTAAAGACAACCACAAACTGCTCATGTAATAAAGCTCAGATATGGTGGTGGGGTTGTTATTACCTCTGCCCCTTTGGTTTGGGCTCTCGCATTTGAGGCAACCATACTTATTTTATCTCTAACTCTTTAATTATATAGTCCCATTTGTGCCTCACCCACACACCTGCCTGTCCCTGGCACCAAAGACAGCTTTGGCTGGGTGTACAGAGAAATGACAAATCAGAACTAAGGTTCTTGATCTTTGGCAAACGAATGTGTACTTTTCAGCTCCCATAAACATCATTTGCCACACAGCACTGCCTCTGCTATAGATAGATACCTACACAGCCTGAACCAGGAGAGCCGTCTCTTCCTTTGCTTTCTGCAGTATGCTACAGTGATGTCCCTCCCAGACTTACTGGACTGTAGCATGCTGTGTATTTTGACGTGGAACATATCTCTCCTAGGATCAGTGTGTGGCTACACTAGGAAGCAATGTCAGGCACAGCACTAGAGAAATCACTTCTGAGCAGTTCATAGGCAGCCTATTGCTTGAGAGGACAGAGTCTGTTCAAAACCTGCAGGTGATGAAATTCTTAACGGAAACACCAGTTTTCATTGGCTATGGATGCACATACATCTCTAGACCATAATGGCCCCAGGTCTGGCGATGAATAAACAATGTCAGTTCAGATTGCTAATGAGAGGAGAGGGCAGGGAAGGATTGAGTCATCTTTCATTAATATAACTGGGCGTTATAGACCCCTTCTTAAGAGAAACTCTTGATAGTAACTGGCCCTTGAAATATAAAGTAGAATCCTGAAGCAGCCTGCAACAGGATCTATGCTTTGCAGCTAATAATAGCAAGGTTAATTACAGAAGGGAGTTTCAGAAACAGAAAGCACTAATCTCACTGAGAAAAAGTTGCTTCACTGGTGCCTCAAAAGAATTAGTAATAGGGTCTGATTGCACAGCAGTTAATGATAACCCTTTATTGACTAAGGTTACAGATGGGAGGTCATGAGTCTTTTATGGTGGAAAATCAAGTTTGCCTGCTACTGTTGTAATAAATGATAGCTGCTTGTCACTCTAAGTCAAGTTTTAAGTCTTTCATTAGATTTATCACTGTGTGACTAGGACTCCTTATATTCAGAATCCGTGATAGTCAACAGTCATACAATTCTACATCTCCAGTATTGTCTGACAAGCATTAAAGACTAAGATAAAAATATTAATATGTCAAACTAATTTGTAAGTCAACCTCATAGTAAATATCTATGCAAACCATAGATAATGATTTCATAACCATGTGAGTCTACCATATTTGATATCAGATGCAGAGTCTTTATTTATTTATTTATTTATTTATTTATTTATTTATTTATTTATTGAGTCTTCGTTTATAACATTCACTTGCTTGGCTAGGAATTTGTAGTCAGGGCTAATTGAATGGGTATATGTCCTCATTCAGATGAATCTCAGAATTCCACAAATGCTTACTTGATTATGATTGTGTGGTTGCCGCCTCCATCTTTATTAACCATTCCTAGAGCATCTCCTATATGGTAGGCATGTGTTACAGTACATGCCTGGATTATAACATGACTAATGCACTACTATTGTTACCCTTATTTGAAAGTGAGAAAAATAAGCAAAGGGGGTTTAGGGTCTCATTGAAGACCCAACAATGACCACCAGTGAGCATCACAACTCAGATGTGAAGTAGAAACCTGCTGTGCTCCCCTCCCCAAATGTCTTATCCTTTTTAAAATGCATTTGTGCGTGTGTGTGAATCCCAGCTTCATGTACCCCATTCACATTAAGTAACTGTATTTGTACTGCTGTTCAGAATTGAGTGATGCACAAAATATTTGTTCATTGACTGGAAGCCTGGTTTAGAAAAAGCTCCTGTATCTTGCTTACGTCACGGCTTCTTCAAGGAGGAAAGCCCATATAGCAGCCACTCTCATGATAAATGATGAGGTTCCTGACACACTACTGCCATGCACAGCACATTGGTACAATATTAAGAGGTTTACACCCGAGGGATTTGAGAAATGAGCTGGAATGTCTGGCCTTCCACTCTGCCTTTGCTCCCTGAAGGAAGATGTACAACTTTGCAGTGCTCCCAGGTTCTCCCCGAGAAGGAGGTCATAAGACTAAGAGTGTGATGGGCATCCTCGCTTTACTCAACCCTGGATGTTGTGAATCTGAACAATCGGTTTGATGAGCTCCCCTCAGATTATTACCAAGAACTCAAAGTCTGCCCTATCACACTTCACCACAACTGCCCATTCTTTAAACTTACCATAAAAATATGTACTTTAGGTGTTTCTTGGGGATCGTATTTTATGAGGGTTTCCATGTCATATGATATTTACAGTAACATAAAGATATTATTTCCTTTTTAGGCCGCCTTTTGTTTTAGGAGCGTTAACCATGAGCCCAGAAAAAAAATTCATACTTCCTCCCCAGTACCAATATTTTCTAGAAATAGTAATAAATAAGTACTATTATGAGGTCCTGTGAGGTCCTATTAATTGTCTTCTCGATCACTTCCAATTTCCTTCTTTGTTTAGGAAACAATTAATGTTTAAGGTAAAAAAAAAAAAAGGCCTATTAAATGCTTTTCTTTATCAAGAGTTTTTCTCTTACTGTTAATTAGTAAGGTTTTTGTAGGTATTTGTAACAGGTAGTATGAAACTTTCAAATTATATATAATTATATGTTATATACATATAAATTATAAATATAATATATACACATATATATCCAGTCAGGCTGATTAACATGAATTACTTCTTATACTAACATTTATTTTCTGGATTGAGAATACTTAAAATCTACTATTCACAGTATTTATTTTTTATTTATTTATTTTTATTTAAGTAATTTATTCAAGTTACACCTCATTTGTTGTGCTGTCACTTGTATCGCCCCATTCCCCTCTCCATCCCTCTTTCATCCTATTCCCCTCCCCTAGGTCTGTGACACAGGGGGACCTTCTCCCCCACCATATGATCATAGCCTATCAGGTCTCATCCTGGTAGCCTGCTTCCTCTTCCTCTGAGTGCTACCAGGTCTCCCTACCAAGGAGAAGTGGTCAAATATGGGCCACCAAAGTTCATGTCAGACTCAGTCCTTGCTCTCCACACAACTGTGAAGAATGTGTTGTCCATTGGCTAAATGGATGCATTGTCCTTTGTTGGTACAGTAGTTTGAGCAGAGCCCCTGGGTCCAGATCTGACAGCCTTGATGGTTTTCTTGTAGGTTTCTAGGACTCTCTGGATCCTTCTATTTTTCACAATTTGCTGAAGGAGACAGAAGCAAGAGGATCAGGAGTTCAAGGCCAGTCTGGGCTATTCACAGTTTTTAAAATAAAATATGTCATTATTGAATACAATCAATTCATTCTTCTTGTCTAACAGGAAAGTTTATTCTTTCCTTTTTTTTTTTTTTTTTCCTTTTTTTGGTTTTTCAAGACATGGTTTTTCTGTGTAGCCTTGGCTGTCCTGGACTCACTTTGTAGACCAGGCTGGCCTCGAACTCACAGCAATCCACCTGCCTCTGACTCCAGAGTGCTGGGATTAAAGGCATGGGACACCACGCCTTACAATGTTTGTATTCTTTATCCAAACTCTTTCCTCTGGCTTTCAATAACCACTACCCTGCTCTTTACTTTTATGTAAGAATGTTTTTGTATTCCAAAACAATAAAAGACAATGCAGTGTTTGTCTTTCGGTGCCTGGGTTATTTCATGTTACATAGTATCCTCCACATCCATTCATAGGATTCATTATTTTTCAAGGCCTAGTAAGTGTTCTATAATGTATATGTTTCATAGTTGCTTTATTTATTAATCCATTAACTGACAATGCCTTACGTTTATTTTGTTGTATTACAATGTAGTGCCAAGATTGAGTTTTATATATATATATGTAATTATATATATATATAATTTATAAAAAGTAGTTTATAATAATTAGAAATTTATTTATTGATGATACCCAAAGACCAAAGATAGGAAGTGTAACATCAAGATACCAGCCTTTTGCATATCATCCAGTGGTAGATAATCAAGATAGTATGAGAAGAAGTAAAAGGGAGGCCAGAGCCCCCCTTACTCACCTGGTGTTGGGCTTGATCTATTCATGCTGCCTGCCTAGCCTAATTGCTTTCTATTTGGCCTCAATTCCCAACAGTTTTGCCCTGTTCTAATACATACCTATGCAGACCATGTTCAAAGAATGTAGACAGTTAGGTTGATTTCGTATCTTGGGTCATGTCATGCTGCTGCAGTTAGCCCGGGAGACTCGCTGTCACTTAGACGTACAGATATCATGACTTTGAATATGCCCTGTAGTAAAATTGCTGGATCATATGGGTGTTCTATTTTTAATTTCTCATAGAGCCTCCACAATAGCTATACGAATTTACATTCTCACTAACAGTGTCCAATGCTACCCCTCTTTTTTTTTTAACATCAGCCCTAACATTTATCTTTCATCCCCATATTAATGGCCACTCTAATAGAGGCAAAGATAACAGCTCAATGTCATTTTAATTTGCATTTCCTTGGTGATGTGGGAACGTTGAACCTTTTTTTGTTTCATATTCCTTTTGGGTTTTGGAGAAAGGTCTATCCAGGCCTTTTGCCTATTTTGTAATTGGGTTACTTGTTTTCTTACTGATTAGGTGTTTGTGTTCCCTCAGAGAGCTTATAAGCCAGATCAAACAGCCCTCGTCCGAAAGCATTTATTTGTTCTATGTGGCATCTTCTGCAACTTCTTGCTTTTGTTCTGTGTTGCTCCCTCTCCTGTGCCTCCTCCAGATTATAGGAAACTACATTAGTCAGATTCTATTGCTTCCTTGTTGCTGGGAAGGAACATTAGTGTGCTGCAGTGGTGAGAGTGGAAAATGAGAGGAAGCAGTGAGCAGCCAGGACAGCCTGAGTCCCCGCTTTGTGATTCTGCTTCAGCCTTAGCTTCCTCCACTGTCTGTTTCCCATCTGGAAGCTCTCCCTAAATCTCTTTGCCATTGCATAGGCCCTGCTTCTGAGCTCAGTCTCTCTTGTCCCAGTATGTGCAGTCTCTGTGTAAGAGAACATAGAGCAGCTCATATACATGTGCTCAATATGAAAAAAAAAATGCAAGATGAAAACACAGTCTATTTATTTTTTCTGGTTTGATAAATACATCTTCAAAATGCTATATATTTGGAAAATCAGTTGCTTGGTAATCCACAAAATAAACAACCTTCTCTTACTCATTAGGCAAAGGGGTGGGACTTGGCAATTCATCCTCTATTCATCTTTCCAGAACTCCACTGTCTAGGAATGAATGGCATAGAGGATGGTTGTTGTTGTTTTGTTTGTTTGTTTTCCCAGTTCTGAGGCACTAAAAAACATGCATGTGACCTCTCTCCTCCCACTGGAAACAGATGCTTCCTCTTGGCCATCGCAAGGCTCTGTGATTCTCTGTTGCTCTCGGGATGGAGAAGATAGGATTAGGGAGAAAGGCATGGTCAGGTTGGGCACTAGACCACTCAAGCTGGGACAGGAGCCTGGTCTGAAAAGGAATCCTAGCATCTGTGTGTTTATGCTCTCCTGACCCACTTTCTTACAAACTTGACTGGCAGGAGCAGAGGGAGGTGTTCCAAAGTGCAGATTAAGACCACTGCTTTCAGAGTGGCACCGATTTGGAAGTTCTATAGCCTGGTGTGGCAGTATCGTTCTGATTTGCTAGTCTCTTGGTTCCATCACTGTCCAGTGCATTTTTTCAGCTCTTCACTGACATGCTCAACTAACACCCTGTCTCAAATTATCTTTTTGAAACAACTAGAGTTCCACTTTCTATGGCTATATTCCAGTTCATGTAAGTTGATTAAAGACATGAAATATAGATTGTAGGAATATTTTCTATTCTGTTACTTGGTTTCATCTAAACTAAAGAGAATAATCCCCGGTACAAAGATAGATTCAGAGGAGGAAAATGTTTTCTAACAATCTAAGTTTTTTTCCTAACACATGTGCATGTCAGAAGTCATTTTCCATAAGGCATTGTGTATTTAGCTGTACCTAAATCTACATATGGAGTTACAAGAGAAATAGGACAGATGGAGAAAAATAGAAGGGGAATATTTCAACGGTCCCAGCAGAGGGGCAAGAAAGTGATAGTGATTCAACTAAATGCTGTGCTTTAACCAATATAGAGCATTTGATGGCAAGCTGCAGCCTTTGGGTCCTCTACAATCCGCTCCAACACTTCCCACATTGGATCCCTTTCACGTGTCATTCTACTAGGGCAGTGCAATGCTAGCTCTTAAAATAAATCTTACACATATGGCACTTATATAATGAAGACAAAACCTGTGCAGTGGGACTGGAAACACTCAAATTTGGTCTCTGGATAATGCTTGAAGAGAGATCCTGCCTGGGTTATGCAAAAATTCAATTCCTAGGTTAGATTTGTTTGGCTGGTTTTTCCTAGAAGGCACAAAGATTTGATGTACATCAGACTTCTGTTCCTTGCCACTTTCTGCTAACAAATAAGGTTTCCTGGTTTAGGTATCCTGATTTCAGTAATAAAATCTTAAACTCTGTGTTGATGACATAATGTGATATCACCCTTTCTAATTCATCACCGGTAACATTGTTGCTATAAGAAAACCAAGGATCTATTTGGCATTGTTCTGCCACTTCCGTTTCCATGCTTGTAACTCTCCCACAGCAGCAAGTCTGCTCTGGCAGATGCAGCAGACGCTGCAGAGATTTGGCAGGGGAAAGAAAGGGAAAGTATTCCATCCATCGCCTGATGTTACTAAAATCCGCAGCCAACTTTCAATTAGCCATGTCAGTAAATGCAAGGGTCTTTTAAATCCATATCTCATCTATAAATTATAATGCAAGAAGAGAAACAAAACTGTGGGGTTTCATTTGACCAAAATTACTGTACTTCCCTGTAGTTTTTTTTTTTTTCAGTTAAAATGTCTAAGCTAGAAAAACAGATCGAACCTTATTAAGGTCAGCACTGAGGCTGCTAGACCTACATTGAAGAATTTGGCCATCATTCTTAAGGAAATGGGTATGCAGCTACCCCTCGCAATTTAAAATTGAAGTTACTTTCCTGGGTAATATAATAAAAGCACATAGTGAATATGTTTCCCAACAGAGGGACAGGCCTTTGGAAGGGAGAGAGGAACAGTTAGCCTCCTCCAAAGGCTGAGCCAAAAAATAAAAAAATAATAATAAACAAAGATTGATCCTTCTACTTAGGAATAATAATGCCTGGAAACTACCCAACTGAAAAAGAGGAGAATGAGAGCCACTGCAGGTGTTATGGATAAGTGTCTCCTGGCCACAGCAGCATCACATGGTATCACTAGACAGGGAGCACTGTTTCTCTTGACTCTTGTCCTTGAGCGACTAATAGTATGCGGTAATCCAACTTTACTTCTGAAAGTGGCTGGAACATTCTTAATGCTATCAGAGAAGAAGAAAAAAAAAAAACCGATATAACTAACCACAGTGCAACTTAGAGCTGGCATTTTTCTTTCATCATCTCCAATTGTTCATCCTCATCTAAACACTGATGTCTCCTCCATTATTCATTTTTTGAGACAGGATCAGCATATGTCTATGAATCAGTAAATCTTGTTAACATCTTGGGAGAAATAGGAGAGATTATGTGCATGCTGATAAACTAGTACCCGAATGGCTGCACGTACAGAACGGTTTGTATCCCTTTCCAGTTGGTCTGTGTAGCTATGTCATCTTTTTTCTTGAACTGGCACTTAAGCAGCTATGCTGTCACTTACCCACATCAAATGTGGAACCCTTTCTTATAAAATTCAGGTTAGCCAAGATGTTGGATAGTCAAAGATACATAGGGTTATTGTTAACAGCTGTCGTAAGTAAGATTTCAATGACTATTTCAAGAGATTGAACCTTTCATTCTTGTGACTCCCTCATGAGGGTGAACATTTTCTGTTCTTGATGTATCACAAGACACTGCAGAGACTCTACAGCACCCTTTCTTACCCACTTACTGCATCTTTGCTTATTTATCCCACTGAACTTCATCTCCCAAATGTACATTTTGAGGCACGGCAACATTTTTCACATGTTAATATGAATTTTCCCTTCCTTGAAAATAATTATAACCTTCCACATGTCAAAAAAAAATTATGGGACAGAGTGCTGTTCAGCTTGAGTCGTGTTCCAGCACATGAGGCGATAAAAACGCATTATCTGAAAATTACTCCATGTAAAGTAGATATTTGTGTTCTCACTTGAATTCTTCAGAAACAGATGGCCACTTTCTTAGTAATAAAAATAATTCTCTTCACTTAAAAGACTTTTATTGGAAAATGTATTCACTTGAATTGTGTCATATTATCATCACACCATTCCTGTGGGTGAGATAGAGTCTGTAGTATGTGATTTTATGAAATCTTCATCAGGAAAGTCCAAACCATCTGTACTTGGAATCACCTTCAAGACACCCCTAGATCCAGAGTCACAATAGAATGAAGATTGATTAATTTACTAGCACTTCTCAGTGTGAAAATTTATTGCTTCTTTTTATGAACCATATTAAAGTGGATGTCGACAAGATAAAATCAAAGCTGATATTACAGCCATATTTTCTTGCTATGTGTGGACAGACTCTCATCTTTCTCACACTTTTGCTCAGAGGTACATGTGAAATGTTTGGTAGAGAATTGTATCAGTAGTGGAACTGTAGCAGTTTGTGAACAGCTGTAGATCCTGTGTGCTCTGTCATTGTGGTAAAAGTTGAATCTGAGTTTTATTTCCGGTAGAGATAGTTTACTAATACATTAAGCAATTTTACATATTATATACCATGCATAAGTTGCATATTTTATAAATAATATTTAATTAAAAGATGATACACTATATATTTAGTGTGTGTGTCCATGCATGCGTGTGTGTGTGTGTGTGTGTGTGTGTGTGTGTGTGTGTGTGTGCTCAGAAAATAAAATAAAAGAGAATGAAGAATTTCCAAAAGGTTACTTGAACCATACACCTTGAACCAAGAAGGCTATCTGTTGATAGGTTGGCTATTTTCTCATTGCTGTGACAAGATATCTGTGATAAATAATTTAATATGAAGTATTTATTTATTTTTGGGTTTTTTCAAAGTGTGAGTTCCTGGTAAATTGACTTCATTGCTTTGATCTGAGGCAAATAAGAACATCATGGTAGAAAGGACATGAGGGACCAAAGCTGCTTGTAGCACAGTAGTCAGGAAACAAAGAGAAAGGCAAATGACACATCCTCAAGATAAACTTCCAGTGACTTATTCCCTTCCACTGTGCATTACCTCAGTAACCACTTCACTGTTATGCATTCCATTTTGACTTCCATCCCCTTCCATTAATGCCATGAAATTATGAGTTTGTCAATGGATTAACCCACTGATTGACATCAGAACCTTGCTGATCCAATCATTCCACAAAGCCGGTGCATGAAAACCAAGCCCATGAGTCTTTGTGGTCATTTTATAACCAAACTATAACTACTGGTAATTTGGAGCTTTTTAATTTTGTAATGAAAGAAGTAGCTAAATAAATCGATGGTGAAGCATGCTTGTTCTTTAACTCAAAATAGAAAATTATTTGTTATGTATATTTTTAAATAAGAAAAATACATTCAAAATATCTATCTCTCAAATGACATTATTCTCTGTATGTGGGTGGTCCCTTACACCCAACATTCCCATCTTACACAGGGTATCTGGTGAACTGAGACCAGATTGTCCAGTCTTTGTGGTTTCCATCTCTTATTGCAAAATTTTCTTTTTTGTAATTAGTTTGTCTCCTACTATAGCAACAATCGAAAGGACTTGGTCTCACAAGGAAAGAGCACATAGGTCAAATTCCTGTTCTACCACCTACTGAATGTCTTTACTTTGTGCTGGTCCTATGGGAGAACGTGTTCTCCTGCTATCCAAGAATTAACTGTGAGATTCACTACACTCTTGTTAAAAATGACAAGATATAATTTATATATATATCGAAAGAGAGAGAGACAGAGAGAGAGACTATTGCAGTAGGAGTGGTAGGTTGGACACAACTTTTCTGAATTAAAACACTTGCTGAATAGAGGGATCAACCTGAGGGGCCATCTGTATTTGCTAATTATGAGACTCCTGAACTCTGCAGAGACTGAGGTATGACAACAGATTGACAAATTCCTTTCAAAGTGAAGATCTGTGGGTCCTTGAGTAGGACATGCCTGATCTGTAGAAGGCTTTCGTCTCAAAAGTGCACAAATAGAGTTTACAGGTGTAAATTCTCTAAAACTAGACACTGCAAGTAAGTGGAAGTTGTGCTCTGGAATCGGGAAGAAACCTATTGAACGCTTGTCCAATTGAAGTGAGAGTGAAGACTCAGGTTACCCCTCCCTTTTGTGGTGTCTGATGGATAGTACCTCACACTCAACTTCCACGGGGTATCTGTTCAGCTAACCACAGACTGTCCAGTCTCTGGATTTCATCTGTAATTATATTTTTTTCTTATCTTTTCTTTTGCTCTATTTTAATCTATCTTCTTGACATATTAACAGACATTATGTAAAAGTCTCACAGGAGATTGGCCTCTCTCTAAAGGGCCTTCTGTGTCAGAAAGGGCTGAGAAAGAGGCTTTTATTAATTAAGAGTCTGAGATTTTATGTAGACATTAAATAGGACTGACACTAGCTCAATAGCAGCTTGCCCTGTGAATCATGGCTCATCCTGAAAGATGTTTTCACTGGCTGGAGTGCTTTCGAGGATCCACTGCCCCTCTGACTCTAACGTAAGCATATCTTACACTTTCTATTCCCAAACTTTTGTTTTCCTTCACTTAATAATCTCATCCCATCATGGCTGTCAGCATGGCACATAGCTTTTATAGTGTCATGAAGTAGCTCAGTGTATCTGAGCCTCATTTCTATCATGTTTATATGATAATGAAAAAGTGACAGTACTTTCTAGAAGAATTATTGTACAGGCTGGAACTGATGCAGATAAAACTCTTAGCACAGTGTCTGCCATGCAGCATGCACTCTAAACAAACTGACAAAAACTCGAGGAAGATTGATATTGAAATTGAAAGTCCCTACATCATATTAATCCTACATATATAGGATCCCAAAACAAAGGAATGTCATTTAATACTTCCTGTCCCTAGTCAAATGGTGTTCAAATTTTGCCAGTACCATGAAGATTATTATAATAACTAATAATATTTTCGCGAAGCTTTCTTTTCTAGTTAATATAGATTGTTAACAAACAGAACACAGTATCTCATTGTCAGAACTATGACACCCTGTCTTATTTATTGGAAGTTACCTCAACCTCTCCTATAAAGAACATACTCTTGAAGTGCTGTGGGTGCTTTAGCTAGAACCAAGATGAGATTTATATTTTTCTGTATATATATATATATACTTCTTCACATTTGCTCTGGTATAAATTAAAATGAGTGTGCCAGATCACATACGCTATACATGAATTTTGTAGAGATAAATTAAAAGATGCTCAGCATTATTAGTAATCAGGAAAGCACACATTAATACAAAGAGCAGGCAAGAATACCCATGCACTGAATGTCTGAGATTAATGGAACTGCCCACATCCTGGGCTGTTCAAGATGTGAACCCGCTGAAATCTGTAGGTTATAGCGTTATAAAATGTAAAATGCTACTATAGTCAAATGTGAAAACTGTCAGTTTCTTGAAAAGTTATGCATGCACGGACCATGGAACATAGCTGGATTAATTACTCTTATCCTTGCTGTGACAAAACACTTGACAACAGCAATTTAAGAAAGGCCTATTATGGCTCACAGTTTGAAGGCACAGTTCATCATTTTGAGGAAACCATTGCTTCATACTTAGATTTGGACCCAGATCATGAGATAAGGTTGCACACATTCATGGTTATTCTTTCTTTCTCAGGAAAACATTTCTAGAAACATTGTTCAGATGTATTTCCGTGGTGATTCTAAAGCTGACCTTAAATATTAACCTAATCTTTCCAGTAATTTTACTCTTAAATGTTTATCCAAGAGAAATAAATGCTTATGTTCACACAAATACTTGCATACAAACATCCATTGCGTCAATGTCACATAAGGAATACAATTAAAAACTAATTTTTATTGAAAAATAAAATCATGCATATTACATCTCAATTGCTATCCCATCCCATACATCCTCCCATTCCTCCCTCCCTCCCACTACCACCCCATTCCCCTTCCCTATGACTGTGACTGATGGGTACCTCCTCCCCCTGAATATGATGCTAACGTATCAAGTCTCTTCTTGATAGTCTGCTATCCATCCTCCGAGTGCCATCAGGCCTCCCCATCAAGGGGACATGGCCAAATAAGGAGCACCAGAGTATGTGTGGTGTAGTTTAACCAAGAGTGAGCCCAAATTTGAATACATTTTCTCCTTGTCTTCCATCTTTCTGTAGGTTGTGGTCTGAGGTCTGTTTGTGTTGCCTGTCTGTTGTGCCTGTCCCTAATGAAGGGCTTTGCTCTGCATTTATTAAACAATGAAGAAGACGATGCATAGGAAAGGAACAAAGAGTTTTTCACACATACACACACACACAAAAAAAAAAATTAACAGAGTTTTAAAAGGAAAGAAGTGGCATTGCCTACCAAACTGACCCAGAACAGCACTCGGCACTCCACATGCTGCTTCTAACATTTATGAGATAATTATGTTTCTGACATTGTTTTCAACCTATTGGTTGCTTTTCACAAACGATCACTACCACCACCACTGCCCCTCTACACACACACATAATGTTTAAGTCAGGAACATGGAAGAGTGCACAATTTAATATTGAAACTATGTACTTACCTTAATGTTGGAAAAATGAATTACATGGGAAACCCACAGCGCACCAAGGCTGTTTGCGTTGTTTTTTTTTCAATGCAGATTAAACATGAATGGGCTGAATATATAATGATACAGTAGGTAAATGCATAGTCTTAGTTTTCTCAAAGTGTATTATTAACTTGGCTGCAAGGTAAGGTAAAAGTTTCAGCTTGAACTTCAAAAGCCAGACATAGTGTGAGGAAATAGAAAACAACAATAACATATTACCAAAGTCCATACTATCCCTTTTTATAATGTTTGAAACTAGATATAGTTCATCAATAGATGAGTGTGTATACTATGTTTATGTGATTCGTACTATACAGAGAAGAAAATGGGAGGAAAATTTGAGACTTATTATAAGAAATGAGAAAAAAAAAAAAACACCAAAAAGAAGCCTGAAGAAAGTGACCTTCTTATGGAAAAAAAAAGGTGCTCTACAACTTTGTTTCTATAAAGTATCTAAAAAGATAAATTTATATAGAAAAGAAACTACTGATTTTCTGAAGCTGGGGCCAACAGTTTATTATAAAACAATATAAAGAAAGTGTTTAGACCAATGTTGTGTATCCTGATTATGGAGACACTTAACTGAATAAATGATCTCATTAAGCACTGATTTTTGTTGTATATAAAGTATCTCATAAAATGATTAATCTAGGATATATGAATAAATTATGAATAACAAACTCTGAAGAGAAAAATATATTAATCAGTTAGCATGATTAGAGTTGGGAGCAGAAACAAAAACAAATAGTTCATGTTGGGAACAGACTTACAACATTGCAAAGTTTGTGGAATTCTAGCTCAACTGGTGATGAAGTCTGGCTCCTGTGTGTATTCAACACTGGCTATTTCCTTTAACACAGACTTGTTCCAGTCTTCAAGCCCTAAAAGTTATAATTGACTCTAAATACATATTGTATTGAAGTGCATATTAGTAAACTACTGTGGGTTTCCTTTAATGGCATAGAAATCTGCCACCATCATAACATTATCTACACACACTCAGTCATGTGTGGATGACTCACTACTCCAAATGTAGCTTTTTTTTTTTTTAATAAATCAGGTGCACTGACAGTATCATATGGTGTGCCTTTAGTCTCTAGGGTCTGTTACACATAGAATAAGCTGTTACTTTTCACTTCTAGATTGAGTAGGTTGAGAGCCTGAGTACCAGGCACAGCATTGTAGAGAGAAATGGCTTGGATACTGAGCTTCAAGAGGCTCTCACTATGGATACTGTGGAGATGAATCAACAGATAAGCAACTGTTGAACATGCATGCATGCATGCAGACTGCTGTTCGGATCCCCAGCACCCATGTCTATGCCAGGTGGCCCCAGTGGCACCCCTGGGAGACAGAGACAAGGATCTCAAGAGCAAGCTAGGTAATAAGCCCATCCATGCTAATGAACTCTGGGTTTTGCTAGGAGAACCTACCTCAATGAATAAGGTAGATAAGCAATGGAGGATAATTTCCGAGACCTCCACCTGATTTCCCCATATCAAACTGAGACCTCCACATGTGTGTCCATACATGTGCACATGTACTCACACACATACATGCAAAAACATGATGCATAGGTGAACATTACACACATACACACACAGCGGGGGGCAGGGAGAGAAAGAGAGAGGAGTGGGGAGGGAGGGAGAGAGAGAGGTGATAAAAAGAAGAAAGTAAGCTTACATCATGGATATGAGCCAGCTCCTCCAGTAGCTATGCATACTGCAATACAAAACCCAAAAGCTTCCATCCAGCATGTAGTTTACCCACATAGTCATTCACTCATTCTGCAGTGAAGACTTCTGTTTTAACACAAGCCAGCCTCTGTGGGTTACCCTGAGATTACACTGATGAACGGTAACATCACATGTATCAAATTAAAGGTCTACCTTGGGTCCTTACATCTTAAATATCTATGCTGTGGGGAATGTATGGGAATGTGATGATGAACAGTGGAATTTACTAATGGTGCTCACAGGAAGCCACAGGTCCTGTGAATGATGGGAGAGTTTGTCACAAAATTTGGAGGTCAAGATTTCCTATAATCCACTTAGTTTGTTTCTGTTTACCTTGAGGCTGGAACTACATACTGGAGCCATGTTGTACTGCACTCATAACTTACATGCCTGACACTTCCTTCCTTTCCAGTTTTCTGTTCAAGATATTGTAGTAGCTACAAGTCTTAAAAACCACATTTCTTTGCTCTGTCAGGTTTCACGCCATTTCCCTAAGCTCATCTAGTTTCAAGTTAGGGTATTAAATACAGGGCTGTTATCTTCCCAATATCAGCTTGGTTCATTTTCCTCGTGTGTGGGGCTTGATTTGAAAAATCTATCCTCATATTATCATCTATAAAATTATGATAGTAAAGATCTAGGCCCATTTGAACTGACTAAAATATGTATAATAATTGAATTTCTTATGGGTTTCAGAATCACACTATGCCAAATGCTACATTTTTAAGCACAGCTAAGATGTTTCCAATTTAAGCATTCTACATTAAATAAGTCAAGTCTTTTAAAAGTGAAGGATTGTAGTCTCTCTGCCTTGTCAGTAATTTGAATATTGATCCATTCACAGCTACTGCAGCATCCTCTTTGAGTAGCAGGTGAGTGAGGTTAGATGTAAGCATTTCTTCTGCATGGCTCCTCCCCATTCTCTAGCACTGTCAAAATATCTACTTGAACGAGATATGTTTGGTGTGTCTGTTTCCTTGCATTTCCCCAAACTTCACTTCTTTGCATCCTGTCTGGTGTTTGTGGTATTCACAAAGAGCAGAATTTTATTGTTTTCCCCATGAGCATCTCAGTCCTGTATTTGGGAGGAGTGGTAAAGATACCAGGATTGAAGTGTAGTTATTTTAATTTGTTCCAGTTGCCTAGGCTGGCTGAGCATCCAATGTGAAAACTAAGGGAAGTGGTCAGAGGGCATTGTCTGGTACAGTAGTTACTCCTAGGGCATCAACTCCTCAGTCTCAAGTAGTGCATGGATTTGTTTGATTTCAGATATGAATATAGGCAATTATAGTACAAAAATTACTGAGGACAACTCAAGGGCTTAGAAATGTTGTGTTGTATGACACTATTCCTGGGAGAATTTGAACAAGTGTCTACTCACTCCAATTAGGGAATCAGTGACAAAGTGTTGATACTACAAGTTGAACCTGGTGAACTAATGAGCTTATTGGAGTTCAGTTAAAGAAGTATGAATGAGGGGTTACTTATAGGATAGAGACAATTTAAGGACAGTTGCATGGGAGAAAGCCCACCCAACACTGGGGGCACAGCTAACAAAAACAGGGAGCATAGAGCACACTGCACAGCTTGCAGACAGCTCTCTATGTTAGAGTGTCTCTTCCAGGCAACTTGTCAGATTCCTGCCTCTTCCACATAGGATCTAAGAGTGCCTTTCAGTGTCCTTGTTGCTCCTGAAAGCCTGGGGATGGAAGAATCTAGTGTATATGGTAAGTTGCAAAGACCTCCTGATGATTCTGAGTTGTTTACTTTCTGGTTCTTAAGAAGCCTTTCTTTAGAATATCAAGAGTATTATTTCTTTCTAAGACAGGGTTTCTCTGTCTAGCCTGTCCTGTCCTTGACTTGCTTTGTAGACCAACCTATCCTCAAACTCAGAGATCTGCCTGCATCTGCCTCGCTGAGTGCTTGGGACTAAAGGCATGCACCACCATGACTGCCTATATCCTGAGTCTTAAAGAGTTTCTCTCTAGGATGGAATATGCCACCTTAGAGGATATTAATATACAAGATCTTGTTGGCAAATTTATTTTATTTTTTGAAATAATATAATTTTATCATTTCTCCCTTTCTTTTCTCCATTCAAACCCTCCCATATAATCTCTCTTTTTCAAATCAATGCTCCTTTTTTTCCCATTTACTATTGTTACATAGATATATACACAAATATACATATAATAAATGTATATATGTAAATACCCATATTTCTAAGTACATCTTGCTTAGTCTGTACAGTGTTCCTTTAATGTATGCTTTCAAGCCACCCATAAAGTCTCACCAGCATGACTGTATAATATGATCTGAATAAGGACAATAATAGAAATGTTAACTATAGACATGGTAACATGGATATAGAAAACCCAGAAAGCCGTAACTCTACACAAAGTACTTTAGGCAACTGCAGGATGCTGAGATCATTATGTTTTTAAATTTTTAAATATTTTAGGGGTTTTTAAAAGAATTTCACACATGAATATACTGTATTACAATATTTACAACACTCCCTTCCACCTCAAACTTTTCTCTTCCTCTCCATCCCTCCAAGATGCCTGACCTCTACTGTACTTATTGCACACACACACAGACACACACACACACACACACACACACACACACACCACTGAATCCATTTAGGGTTGCTTATATATGTGTGTGTCTATGTCTTACCAACTTGGGATTCATAAACTATCAGTGGACTTGTCTCTGGGAAAAATTGATCAAGCCCTTCTCAGCAACCATTAACTACCTGCAGTTCTTCATCTACAGGTAGTGATAAGGCCTTGTGGACTTTCCTCTATCCCCATTAGCCTGACAATTTATGTAATAATTATTCAGGTTTTGATTATGGAATCATATTATTCAGATTTCATAGGTGTAGCATCCCTGATATGCCTAAAAGATATTGTCTCATAGGAGGCATCCTGATCCTTTTACAAAATTTCTGCAACTTCTGAGATGATTTGTTGTTGTTGTTGTTGTTGTTGTTGTTGTTGTTGTTGGGTTTTTGTTTTGCTTTGTTGCTTTTTGGCCTTAGGTGTCCAGGAATCTTAATCCAGCAGATAGCTGCTCTGGCAAGGGATCACATTCAAAGACCTTCTAGGTCTGTGTGATCCAGCTGGAATACAGACACACCCTTAGTATACACCTTTAGTTCTAAACAATGATGCACATTTAGGGTGCATACTGAGCCAGAGATATGCCCAACTCTCAGAAGGACAGACAAGAAGGAAAGGCTACTTAAGAGCAGTGCTGGTCTCCACACTTGAGTGGAGAGTGGGATTTGACTTTCTCAAGTACTCTGGTGCCTCACATTTGACCATGTCCCCTGGGGGGGGGGCGAGACCTGGTGGCACTCAGAGGAAGGACAGCAGGTCACCGAGAAGAGACTTAATACCCTATGAGCATATACAAAGGGAGGTAATCCCCCTCAGGAACAGTCATAACGGAGGGGAATAAGGGGAAAATGGGAGGATACAAAGGATGGGATAACCACTGAGATGTAACAAGAATTAAAAAAAAAAAAAAGAGCAGTACTGGGAGAGAGAAGAGAGTTGAGTTCAGTTGACTTCATGCAGTTCTGTTCAGTTTGTGCACTCAGTACGGTTCAGTTCATGGAGTTCAGAGGCAGTTTTTTTTTTTTTTCAAGAGGAACAATTCAGTCAGGAGCTGACTGAAGCTGGATTGAATCAGTCAACTTGGAGAGGAGTTTGAGCCAAAACAGCTTACTTAAGACAACCATCCAGTGTTCAGAAAGAGCTAGACAGGGTGAGCTTATTCAGCAGTAAGTCTTAGACTGAAAACATCGTAGGCCTAGGTCAGAAGATGAAGGCTGGAAGATGAAACTTTCAATGTCCCAGACTTAGGAGGCTGGAAGCTTCCAACCTTGGCTGAGCCCAGAGTGTTTCCCTTCTCCTGGCTTCTGACTGAATTGTGCCAAACTCAACTCCCTTCTCTCTCCCTGAGCTCTTCTTAAGTATCCACTCCTTCCTGTCGGTGCTCATGAGAGTTGGGCATAGCCTATCTCTGACTCATTCTGTCAAGTCTCTCTCTGATTTGTCACTTGTCTGCACCTCAATTAGAAATCATTTTCAAACACACCTGCTTCCTTCTATAAACTAATCACTTACATTGTTTAGAACTGAAGATATGTACTAAGGGCATTCCTGCATTCCAGCCAATTACATAGACCTAAAAAGTCTGTAGATGTGATCTCTTGCCACAACAGCCATGTTGCTGTTTTAAAATTACTATACACGTAGGTATAGGGCTGTGCAGCACATGCACCAACCGTGGTTCTTTGTAATAACTGCCATCTACTGCAAAAAGAAGCTTCTTTGATGAAGAAGGGTGGTCACACTTATCTGTGGATATAAGGGTGTGTATTTATAATACAGCTAGAAGCAATCTTGGTTTAAGAAAATGTCAATATTAGTCAGTCCTCTAGGATCTACAACCTCTCCAAATATTGGTAGTTGACTAGGTTTATAATATCAGGCCCAAGTACCCTCATATTGAGTAAACCTTAAGTCCAATTAGGCAGTTATTGGTTAACCCTCCAGATATTAGTGCTACTGTTTTTACCAACTAAGGATGTCTTTCCTGACCAGTCATTGTTGTAGTCCGTAGGCTTTGCAGCTAACTAGGACTATTGATTACTTTTCTCCCCTGGCACTGTGCATAGTACCTTCTGAAAAGAGGCTTCCAAGTGAGCAACAGCTCAATTCCTCCATGTCTTATGTCTTAAGTGGATTTTTTCTTCAGCAATAGGGTATTCTCTTCAAGTTTTGGGGGATAGATAAGGGCAATGATAGTAACCTGTATTGTTTTCTGGATCTCTTGTACTTTAATGTCCAATGCCTAGGAAGTAATTTTCCCTTGCTTGATTCTGAGATATTTGTTAGCCTGTGACTCCTGGGGAAAGCATTATCACCCAGTGTGGTGTAATGCCACTTAAATTATATATATGTATATATGTGTGTGACCTGTATAAATAAACACATATTTAGTATATATTTAATTAAGCTCATAAAATAAATCTTTCTCTATGATTTTTACCATGATCCTTAGTCTTATTTATCTCTGTGTCTTTTTTCTCCTTCTGTGTTGCATTCTGCATCCCCTGACCTGGTAAAACCTCATTTTCCCCTTCCTTTATTTATTCCACCTGTGCCCTACTTACCCTATCTTGAGAGTTCCTTCTAGACACTTCTCCCCATAGTTTCTTTCCACTTCTGCTTCTGTTGTTTCTTTGGAGATAAACTGACTCTAAGGATTTGGAGCTGATGCACCATCAGGCCTTTGTCATTCTGGGTCTGGACTAACTCACAAAGTATAGTATTTTTTGGATCCACACGTTGACTTTGAAATGCATATTTCAGGAGGGCAGGGAGGACTAAGATAGAAATCTGTATTAGTGTGAAGCTTTATATGTCTAGGATCTGCTTTAGTCTAATAACATTAGATAATAAAGCAATGGCTAGCTCACAGATACCCACTATGACCACACTTGTACAGGACAGCATGTGAGCCCTGTCGCAAAACTACAAATGTGAGTGTAAGTCATGCCTCTGATGCTGTGGTGTGGCTTTTAAAAAGTTTCTCAGTTTTAGTAAAACTTTTGTGTTCAGCCATAAAATTAGTCACAGGAATTACACTACTTTCCTATGGAACAGATGGATGAAATGAGATTACATGTATTGAACTGTCTTGTAAAACTACCACTGTTCACCAATATCATTAATTATTTGGGAAACTGAAGGAGAATTTTGTAGAAATTGAAGACTATATGGCTCTGAATTTGTTAAATGATGTATCAGTATTTGGTTTAATTTCAAGAGTATCACAAATGATTCTACTAATTTTAGTTGATTCACAGGTTACACTTGCCCAGTGGTATTTTATTAATTTGGGACAAGATAATAAATGTTTGTTTTTATATTTATTGATGCCAAGTATACCAGTTCGATTTAATCTTGACAGGATTAAAACTGGGAAGGAATGGCATTGCGTAGAAGAGCAGATTTGTTTTTCTCTCACACAAGCGCAGGAAGCTCTATGATGATCGAGAACAAACGAATTCCTTCTGACTTTTATTCTGGATCCAACACAACTCCTTCAGATCCAGCCATCGTTTCTACATCCACAGTGGAAAATGGAAAGAGAGAAAACGTTGTGCCTTGCCTTCTCCCATACTGTCCTGTGTAGCTTCCACATCAGGTCTCTAATCCTGTGACCTTAACCCAAATAGAGGAAAATTCAGCTCATTACAGGGAACCAAGTGCTTTTAAGATCCTATCACGAGAACAAAGAGAGAAAAATTATTGGAGGAAAACAGCCCTCTCCACTACAGAGATTACAGAACATGTCTCCATCACCTGGAGGCAATAGCACATCTATTCAGACCAAAATCCTCTTTGAAGTTACTGATAGCAGAGCTGATGTGCTGGATATTACCCACGTACCAGATACCACACTGGACATAAAAAGGAAACAGTCACCCTTTCTCCTTAGAAGCTATAACCAATGAAATAATAATAAAAATAAGAATTTCCAAGCAAAAATATGATACTATAAAAGAAAACAATTTTATAGCCCTGTAGGAAGGGAAAACAAAAAAAGTGTGTGATTTTTGTGATACAATCAGTATTTGCTGTTGTCATGCATCAAATATCACCTAAGGTACCTGAGAAAAAATATCTTTCTCTGAAAGTAGTGTTTCATTCACAAACAAGGCATGCTTCATCCCCTGAGAGGTTGTAATCGAGAGCTGAATATGAATCATAATCTATTTCTCATACAAATATACACGCAGTGTTTTGGGATCAAATGGAGTGAAATAGATAAGGAGACACATATTCATTTCATAGTATTTGTCTGCTTTCAACGGATTCAATTATTTACATAGTTTTGGGTTCCGTGGGAGAGGTGGACACTGTAGCAAGGCATCCTATCCCATAGGGTTCTAAAGTTGAAGCTCTGTGGCCGCAATAGGACAAATCCCTTTTCTTCTGTCTTCCCTGCTCTGAGGCAGGCTCTGACCACGCCTCTCTTCTGAAGACAGAAATGCATGGGAGAGAAGAGAATGGGGCGAGGTTGGAGGTGGGGTGATAGGAACGGTGTTCACCCACTTCAAATGAAGAGAAGGAAATTACAGCTCTCCAGAGAAGACCGGGAACACATTTCCCCTTTCTCCCCACCCCTCTCCACCCTCTTCCCTTCAACTGAGGCTCCGAAAGCTTTCTTCTCTCTACACTACTTTTATGCTTGAGACTAAAAATGGAGGGAGTTTCTCAACTCATCCACACTGCTTTAAACGGTATAATTTAAAGCTGTGATACAAAAATAAAGGGCTATACTTAAAATATTTTCTAAGATCTATTTTTGACCAAATGGTCTTTTGGAGTTGGCTTCTCTTTTCTTATTGACACTTTTTCCTGCTCTGGCTTCGAGTCCATTTCAAAAGCGATCAGAGGAAATGGCTTAATGCATAGCACGCCATCACGGAGCCAAAGGCTCTTAATAAGAAAATTAACAAAAAGAAAGAAAGAAAGAAAGAAAGAAAGAAAGAAAGAAAGAAAGAAA
>OU015751.1:37189979-37219397 GCA_907169655.1 Acomys percivali
AAGTATGATGTAGCAGTGTGAAAGTCAGCATTAGAATAGTCGGCATTCTTCGATGTACAGGTTTATACCTCTCTAACCTATGTATCTTTAGTTATTTAATTTTACAGTGCATCATCCTCTGCCTCCCCTGTAAGACATTTCCATCTCACTGTTGCTACAAAATCAGGCCTTAAGATGGAATAGGTCTCTGATAGGCTACTTTCCCAATCATACTTTAAGGAGAAGTCAGATATCTTCAGACATGTTTGTTTCACCAATAAAAACTCAGTTCAGAGCTCCCTCTCCTACCCTGTTTCCTCTCTTCAACTGCTTCTGCTGTCTATTCTATTTCCCCTTCTGACTGATATTTAAGCATCCTCCCTTGGGTCCTCCTTGTTACTTATCTTCTTTGCGTCTGTGATTTGTAGTATGGTTATCTGGTACACTGTGGCTAATAACTGCTTATAAGTGAATACATATCATGTGTGTCTTTCTGGGTTGAAGATTCTGTTGCCTGCTTTTGGATCACTTTCTCCCTGGCGGGGCTGCCTTACCAGGCAACACGGAAAGAGGATGTGCTAAGTCCTGTCCTGGTGTGGGTTGTCAGCAGAGCGTTCCCCTTATCTGAGGAGTAGGGGAGGGGGACGGGGAAAGAGAAAGTGAGGGTAAGACTTGAAGGAGAGGAGAGAGGGGACTACGATTGAGATATAAAATTAGTTAATTAATTAATTAAACAAACTTTTAAAAATTCAGTTCCTATGATTGACTAAGCTGATGTGATGTTATTATTAGAATTCATAGAATATATATTATCTTTGTTTAAAGTTCATTACATCCATTATCTTATTTATCATCACCATAACTCATTTTATAAGAGCTACCTTATTTTGAAAAATGTAAATACACTACCTTCAAGCTCATTATGATGGTTAGTAAGGATGTGTCCTCATGTCTATATTACAAGATAACTGTGTCTCTACCCCACTTGTGTGAATCTCAAGACTGATGTTATTTTAATTGTTTTTGTAAACAAAAAAATCAGTAGGATAATCCATACAATATCACATACTTCAATTCATGTATTCAAATATTATATAATTCAATACATCCTGTAGGTACCTCTTGTATGTGCTGCCATTTATTAGTTTCAGACATTATGCTGAAACACTTCATCTCAACATTCTGGTTTTTCTTTAACCTTTAGCAAAATTAAGGTTCTCTACATTCTATACTTCATGGAATTTTGCGTTTTGTGTCCCTCTTTAAAAGGATCATTTTTTTGGATTTTAAAAGTATTTACAAGCTTAATGTTTTTCCCATTTGAGTGTTGGAGATGGGGAAAACATGTTAGTTTGCATATTTATTAGTTTCTTGAAAGCCTTGCCAAATAAAAGGCCATAAAGATTACATTTCGCACGAAGAAACCCCGGGAACTGTATATTATTTTTGAGTACAACAAAGCAATAGTTAACGTTTGGAGAACATGGGCTCCTCTAATAAATCTAATCAAAAGCAAGCCTACCCCATGCTCCCAGGACTCAGAAGATGAAAATGCGTTAAACAGGATCCTGTTTCAGCAAATAAATAAATGAATAACAACTAAGAAAGAAAGAAAAAGCATGATTAAGCAATATTTGAAATAAAATGGTTTAATCAGTAAGAATATATTATATAAAATTATATTCTAACACACTGAAATATACATGACATGATAACTCCTTTGGAAATCACAAATTATCAAAACTAACTCAAGAGGAAATGAAGCACCGGTTGAGATCCTTAATTGGATGATTTATAGTATTTTAGATCTTTCAAGATAAAAAAGCATTTAAAGACTGTATTTTTAAAAATTGTAGTTTTAAGTAGAAGGTGAAGGTGCGCAGTGTTAAATGCTCCACTTAGGAGCTTTGGAAATGGGAATTTATGTGGAAGCAGAATTCAAGGATATTTCAGACATAAAGAACAGATAGGAGCAAGTCATAAGAAGCTTAATGTACAGCTTAGACTTTTAGCAAATCTGGCCAAGATTGGAATCAGAAGGAAAACAAAAATTACAAAAAAGCACTTTGCTTGGCTTAAAAGAGGTATTTCAACACATTTATTTGTAGGCTAAGCTGAAGGAGACTGTAAAGTTGACCAATGTGTACTTAAGCATAATTAGCATTTCTACTAAAAAAATTAGAGTAGTGGATACTCTTGGAAGAAGAGTAATGACTGGCAAGCAGGCAACATTATACATTTTGATGTGTTTGTAGTTATGTGGGTGACTTAATTTACAACATGCAATGTTTTATCTGTTGTCAATAAGCATATATACTTGTAAAATGTATACTACATCTCATGATATAACAATTAAAAGTTTATCCTTCCACCAAAAATAACTTTTTGACAAGTTTGGTGTTTGGGTTGTTTGTTTCTTTGTTTGTTTGTTTTGAGACAGGGTTTCTCTACATAGCTCTCACTGTCTTAGAACTTGCTCTGTAGACCAGGCTAGTCTCAAACTCAGAAACCAGCCTGTCTCTGCTTCCCCAGTCCTGGGATTAAAGGTGTGTGCCACCACACCAAGCTTAACTGGTGTCATTTAGCTGTTATAGCCAATTTGTGATGTAGATTTTCTTATTCTCAAACTTCTTTATGGTGATACTACACCATAAAGACAAGAAAAAGCGATGTTGAACCATGAGAATGGTGGAACTGTGAGGACTCAATGATGGTAAGGACCCGCAGTACCCTGCACGTCCACTTGTCTGTGACTGACAACTGGTACCCCCAGTCCTTCAGTACAATCTGCTTTCCTTCTGGCTGCCTCCATTGTCACAGTGTTTCAGCAAATCATTACTGGTTTCCTAAGCTGTGTTACTTATAAATCTTGTTCCTAGCTTGCTACTTATATAAGGATGAAAAGTCTGTTTCCATCCCACTTAATGATTTTTCTGATGTGATCACTGTCACATCTGGTATCTGGTATTAGAAGCTGCTTAATATACTCTTCCCATCTCTTTATTCCCTATCTTCCTTTGCCAGTAGGATTGGGTGGAGACTTCCTTACAAAACCATTATAGGAATACACACACACACACACACACACACACACACACGTATGTATGTGTATATATATTTCAAGTATTAACGTGTTTTTTTTAACATTTTGTCTGTGAGTTTACAGCTATTATGATTTCTGATATTTTGGGAAACATTTTTCTATTTATTATAATTTCTGTTTGCTCCCTTTCTCCTTATCTTTAATTGAATGTCTCTTATCAATGTCTCTTAGTCTTATTTTTCCTTTCCTAACTCACAAATATATTATTTCTATTTTATAATGATTGTCTTAATTTAATAAGGTTATCGTAAGTGTTCAAATATGTCTGTCATATATTACTTGGTCTCTTGACATACCTGAAGGGGAAAACAGAGCCTTAGCATGTCTCTCTGTTCCTCTGTTCCCTTGTAGCCGTCATGTCTTGAGTCTTTGGATCCTTGATGGTGTTATTCTGAATTTTATATCTAGGTGGCTGTATTTTTAAGATTATATTAAATATGTTAAATAAAAAGTGTATTTAGAATCAATATGTTTTATTGCTTTTGCTTGCTGTCTATGACTTACTTCCATCCTCTCCATTTGAAGCTCTTACTGGTGGCTCACATTGTCTAGCAGTTCTTTCAGAGAGAACCTTAAAGTAATAAACTTCAAAGTCCCTTTCAGTTCTAAAAATATACTTCTGCCTGTCACTTGGATAATAGTTTGGCTGGGTGTAGAATTCTAACTTCAAAGTTCTCTTTCCTTAGAATAAGGACATTTTTTCACTTCCTTTTTGGATCCGGGATAGTTCGCAAAAACATTAGTATCACTCAGATTCTTATTCCATTGTAAGCAATCATTCTTTTAATTCCGACCACTTTCAAATGCTAACAGATGTTAACGGATTTCACAACAATGCATCAAGGAATGTGTGCTTCTCTCTCCCCCTCCCCCTGCGTCCCCTCCACTCTCTCTCCCTCCCTCCTTCCCTCTCTCCCTCCTTCCATCCCTCCCTCCTCTGTCTCTCCCTGTTTCCTGATTAATCTATCCTATAACCAAGAATTTTGAAGAATTCTTCCATAATATTTCTTTAAATGCTATCTTTATTTCAATCTCTTTACCAGAGTGTCCATGACATTTACATATTGTCATATTTTTCTTTCTTTTTTTCTGAGTCCTCCTTACTCCAAATACCCAGCTCGGAGCTGAGGTATCTACCTTCAATATGATTTCATCTACTTTTACTTTTTCTCTAGGATCTCTCGTAGCTTCTGATTTGTTAGAAGTAATACGTTTTCATCTGTTCCCTTCAGAAAGCATTTTTTTCTGTTCCCAAGAATTGGAGATAAAGGCTGCATCATGGAACTTATAAACAGAGTTCAATTTACTAAATAAAAATGGTTTTGACTTTCGTAATATGAAGCACGTATCTGCTGTGACAGTTCTGGAGCTGAGTTGCATTGGGCAAGGCAGAGAAAACAAATTTTGATGTTGAACTTGAGAGGCTAGTGAGTCTTAAATTCAGAATTGTGATATATGAGGACACAACTGTCATGGGAGTTAAGAGTACACTGGAAGAGGATACAAAGAAAGGGCTTTGTGGCCGGAAGTCATTGTGGTGAGTCAGGTGGCCACAGTGACTGAAAACGTATCAGATATGAGCCTGAGTTAATTAGAGTTTGAGACTCACCAGTGGGAAAGCCCTAGTACTAGGAGACTTCAGAGCACACAATTGTTAGGGGTTGCTGATGTAAAGTGTGGAGTGTATGGGAAAACAAAAGAATAATCCTAAGCTACACACATCAGAATAATGATGCCTGGGGAAACTGATAATATTTATGTAAAATTATTGCAGTCACTTGAAAATTGCTATTTATGAAAGTTGTCATTTTGAAGTTATCTAATACAACTTGGCAAATATCATGTAAACAACAAAAACAACAACCCAGTGTGCATTTTATACTATTCTTAAAATCTCAGGAACAGACAGCTTTCCTGATGGATGTTTTCCAGTCCTGTGATTACAGGCCCATTTCTATTGACTCTTAAAAGAGAGTGTAACGGTTTGTCTTTGCTCTTTATCAGAAAGCTTCCTGCTAGATAATTACCCTATATGATCAGGATTTATTTGGAACAAATTATCAATTAGGTAGTTCAACCCATCAAATCTTGTCCCTGGGCCAGAAATATGGGTCAGATTGCTGTTATCTGATCAGTGCTGGGTTTCTGCATGTCCAGACTCTTGTTTTAAATCCCATTGACGATGAGGGGACAGTACAGCTCTAGCACCTTCGAGCCTTCTAACCTCTAATTAGCAGCTAGCATCATTGTTGTCTATTTTCAACTTCAGGAACAGGGTTGACTGAGGAAGAAAGAAATTGATCCTGTTGCTGGTTCTGGCTTATAAGGAATTGTGTTACAACAAGATGTACACAAAGAAGTCATACCAATAGGGAAATAAGGAGCAGCCTGCATAAAATGAAGCTGCTTATCATTTGCAGACAAGGCACAGCTAATGGTCCACACATTTAGGATGATTAGATTCCATGAAGAAAAATATTGATGAAATCATAGCTGTGTACTGCCAGTGACTCAATTAGTTTTTCAAGATTACTCGATTAAGACATGCGTGGCCATGTAGTAGCATACCGTGCAGCTATTAAATACTTTACAGTGTACATTCCTTTTGTTGTAGGCGACTAGCCAAACCTTACATTGTATTTTGCTGTTGTAAGTTGCGTATCACACATAGAAAAAGCAGTCGTCCATTCGCTCTTTCTTTTGAAAAATTGTTGAGCTTGCCAGTATAATCTTATGATCAACACAGATAAAGCAAACAACAACAACAAAAAAGAATTCTTGGTTAAATAAGAAAGACAAAAATGTAGCCAAAACAATTATACATGATGTCTGCAACTTAAGCTAAAACAGGGACCATTTCCATAATTTTATTTAAAAAAGAAAACAACTAAGGCAGTAATTTTAATTTTCCTTGAGCTTAAATTTATAGTGTGGGTTCTCCTCATTAAAGACACTGAAAACACAAATGGAATCAGGGCATGTATTTCTGTCCGCACAGATTGTATAATGTATAGAGGCAGTAAGGTTTCTAATTTCTGTAAACAGTTTCTGTAACACTGAGAGAAGGTGACTATGTGAAGTAAAAGCCGGTCAGAACTCAAACTCTTCAAGTGGATAGTAGTACCAGATCCCCGTAATCATAGAACGCAGGAGGATGGCAAGTTAAAGGCTGTGTGGAGCATGTAGTAGGGCCTCCTCTCCTGTGAGAAGAAAGGAGGGATGAGGACCAGTATTGCAATCCTCTGAAGCATAGGTCCTGCCCAGGTTGAGTATGCTTCCATCTTCTGTCTCCACAGAGCATCTGCACAACCACCACTGCGTTCTTGCATTTTTTCTTCCTGGCTTCATTCTGTTGGGTCTTGACAGAAGCGTGGCAGTCGTATATGGCTGTAACGGGAAAAATAAGGACCCGGCTTATAAGGAAACGCTTTTTGTGCCTTGGATGGGGTAAGCATATTAATACACTTTTCATGCTTTGCTGAAGTGACATAACATCATAAAATAGTAGAAAGTGATTGAACCCAGGTAATGAAACAGAAATGCACAAGAGGGACCATTTTATGAACATCTGCAAGTCCATTTGGAAATTTATAAGGGAATAAGTACCAAAAGTTTTGGTTAGCAAAAAAAAAAAAAAGTTTTGGTTAGCAAGCTAACAATGAATATACCTACATGGCGTACCTTGAGACCTGAGCTACCTACAGCTAGAAAGACAATGTGTTTTCAGCTGATATTTTATGAAAATGCAAAATGCTTTAAGTTGTCCAGGCCCCCAATCATGATGTTCATTGGACATGTAGCAAAAAACCTAGGAAACCTCAAGTGTTCTATTCCAATAAATCTCCAAACTCTTAAGGAATAAAGCTGTTTCACACCACAGGGAAAGGAAGGAATCGTTAGTGAGGCAATGAAACTTCAAACATAATTAAGGAGTGGCTCCATAGTAGAAACATACAGTTACTACCAAACTGACCATTGATCAATTCATTGTCGATCATTATGGGGAAAGTTTCCAATTGCTTCATGGCATAGATATCTCAAATACGGTGATTTCATTGGACCAGTTTGAGTGAAAACAAAGTTATTTTTAAGCTAGTTTTAGAAAAAGCACAGGATTTTTTTCATGTTTGTCTTTGAGTTTAAAAATTCCTATACTGAAGCAACATAAAAAAAGACAAGTGTATGCATATACACATGCATGCACATTTGCACACACATGCACACATACTGCTGCCACTACATCAGATTATGAGAGTACGATGTGAAAATGAACCTGGGTGGTTAGAGGCTAATGAACTTACTACAAAACTAGAATAGTTCATCCTGGAAAGCAGGATCAAAACCACTTACAGATTATCTGCCAGCATTCAGCAGGGGAGCATCCATATTTAGCTGATGTGTTCAGACTCCTTAGAGAAGCAAATGGAAAGTGGAAGAATGTGTTCTACTGGGAGTTTCATAAGACTTTTGTCTAGATTCCATGACAACAGTCTTCTGAAATTAAGGCAGTATTGAGCCAAGGAACATGTTTCTTGTGAAATAGGACCATAGATCTAAGGAAGAAAGAGTGTGAGTACAGGAAGTTATTTCTTAAAGAGTGATTTCCCTTTCAGGAATCAATAGTTACCTTATTTAATATTGTGACTAAAGATCTTGAAGAAAGTATTTGCAGTTCACCTCCAAAGTTAGATACAGTATCAAAATCCTCTTAGTGGCAAAGTTATATAGACTTTCAGTGGAGAGAAGCACACCACAGTGAATTTATAAAACAACAGAAGTCCAATTTGTGTGAAATAAAGATCACTAATTTCTTAGTTATCGTTTGAGGTATAAGTTTTTTTCTAATGAGTCAATCCATTCTATCAGAATACTCAGTCTACAAACAGCATTCAGGATGAGGAGGGGAGAAGACTAAGAGGATTGCAAGTGTAATTAAAATTATAAATGTATAGCTCTCTGTATTATTTAAAAAACAACAACTCCCCTGGATATGGTCTTCATTGTTCTGGTCTGTATATGTGGTGAATGTATATAATGTCAGTAGAGCAGACCCCCAGAAGAAAGAAAATAGCAGTAAGTATGGGAGAAGATAAGAAGAGGGAAGACAGGCAGAGGGGCTATAAGAGTGTGATTAACTGGTATATTTTATTTTAACTGAAAAAGAAAACATGGTCTTGTTAGAAATGTTCATATATGTTAATGTATGTGGGGAAATAAGTCTTAAGTTCAGAATTGGTTTAGATTTTCAGGTAATTGAGTTCTCTGTTCCTATATCCATGTTGTCATGAGTAAATTGAAAAGAAAATATTAGGTGATAAAATTTATTTTGGGAGTCTATTTATAGGTTGAACTTGATATGTATCAAACTATGGCCACCTGAGTGTTCTGTTCTTATGAGTCCACCCCACCAAGGTGTCCAGTTTTCTGCCTTTCTGGTCTTATTTCTATATTTTTTTTTCATAACAGTTCAAACACCCTAGAGAAAAAATAACTTAAAAGATACACTAAATCTGTGTTATTACTTTAAAGCCATGCAAATGCAATGGTAACCTAGCAACACCAGGGCCTTGCACTAAGTTTAAAAAAAAACTCCACCTGTCTATCTGTATGTTTGCACTTAAAGAAAGTTTTCCATTTAAACATACCTTGTGAAGTGACCCTCCCCTACTCCACCCAACACTAGTTGCTGTGAGTATGTGGAGTTTGTCCATGCTTGTCCTAGGCAAGTGTCCACAGTGGCTGTAGCTTCATATGAAATGTCACCTTGCTTTTCTTGCAGGGCTGCCAGCTTTAGTAGTGGCCACGTCTGTAGGCTTCACCAGGACGAAAGGATACGGCACAGATCACTAGTAAGTCCCTCTGGAATGCTGCCCATGTTGATAACTAAGAAAGTGACCAAAAGGGTTTTCATTTTCTTGTCTATAAATGTACTATTCGCCTTGTCTCCGAGTCATTCGCAGGCGTAAAAGCTTGAAAAAGGATACAAGGTGACCTGTGTGCACAAGAGAAAGCAATGCAGCTCTTTTCAGAATCCTCATTTCTGTTCCTAGTTCTTCCTAAGATTTTTTTCCCTTTAAAGATATATCAATATGTACTGTACATGTCAAAACTTAAATACTCTTGGTAGAACTGATAAAAAAAAAAATCAATGTTATTTTTCTATTATGTTTTACTCAGTGCCTGTTCCATCAGCTTCAAGTAACATTAATGTCTGTGTCTATTACCATTAGCTGTTACCTCAGGTTCTGTTGCTGTTTTATGGTCATCCTACACTGGAATTGATTGGCCAGGAGCCAGGTTCCATTTTAGAAGTTTCCTAGGCTATCGAGGAAATTAGAACGTGGTTTGATGGTCCTTCTTATGCCTATGATGCTCACAAACCCTATGAGGAAATTTATAGTAAAGATTAATTTTAATATTTGTAATTTAAAGCAATATACGTTCATGGTTTCGTGCGGCCATCTTCATATTGAGGATATAAATGAGATGCAGAGAGTAAATTAGGAGTTACTGATAATTAAGCCCATGTTGAGCTCACCAAATCAAGAGTATGTAAAAAGGCATCACTTCACCTGCCTATCCCAATGACACCTTCTTAAACGTGGAGACACTCGTATCTTTGGAGTTCTTGATTTTATATGGAATCAGTATCACTGAAAGAAAATTCTAAGCATTGATTTAAAGACTTCTATTTACTATAGCACAGTTGTTTAAGTTATTACTTTTTCTATTAAAGTAACTGTGTTGGTGTAAATCAGGTCTTTGTGTTTATAAAGGTCAAAGCATACCAAGTCACATGTTGATCTGTAAGTGCACACATATTTGTAGCTGTATATACTAGTATTTCATTATGTATATGTAACTACTAGATTAACTTTTTAATTAAGGTATAACTTAAAGGGGTGCATTTATGCTCTTAAATGTATCATTTTCTGTGAGTTTCGGTAAATGCACCCAGTATAGAACCCCCATCTCAATAATTACAGAGCATCCCACTGTTAGAAGACCCCTGGACCAGTCACTGTTCCATGCTGCAGCTTTTGAAGGCAGCTCACTGGCTGCATGGACTGAAACAGTCAGCAGGGTCAAATATCAGAAAAACGGTAGCAGGAAATAATGGCCTGGCTGCAGAGCAGCCATAGATACTGCCCCTCACCCTCTTCTCATCGCTCTCCTGGGCACGGGCATCCATATGCTGCAGCCTGCAGACATCAGCTCGGTGCCCTCCGGCCTCCTCATTTCCTTTTGCTTCAGAGAATGAACATTTTTACCCAAAAGAGTTCCGCAGCTCCATCAGTGCGAACCCACATCTCTTAGTGAAGTTAGTACATGGAAAAACACAGCTGCACTCATTCTAATGCACAGTCTTGTCCCGGTGACTGTTCTTGGTAGTCCGGGAAATGGAGAAACCAAAGGGAAACAATGTAAACATGAGTTCTCCGTTTCCTGCCTTGGTATCTTTTACACCAGCTTCTCTCGGTTTCTCAGTGGGTCTCGGGGGAAAAGCAGGTAAGCTCCATTTCTAAGAGTTTCTAAACACAGTGAAAGAGCCAGCCAGGGAGACAGAGCAGCATTTGTTAGGTAATAGTATCTTTGCGATGAAAACAAAACAACAAAAAAAGTAGAAATTGCAATATACAAATACTTTGTCTAAAATAGTTTAGCTGCTGCCACAAAATAAAGCCCAATAGTTTTTCTCTCCAGTGAGGGATGTGAACGGGTACTTTCTCATAAAATGCTCTACTTCTAGGTTTTTCTACAGCTTCTAGGGTTTAAGTTATGAATCTTTGAAAGGTGCCAACACTGCGAGTTCTAGCCTATGCTGTTCACATCACAATTCATTGTTCTGATGCTTATCACTGATTTTTGTTAGTTTTATCTAATGCTATTTTTAGCTGCTGGCTGTCTCTTGAAGGAGGACTGCTCTATGCCTTCGTTGGACCTGCAGCCGCTGTTGTCCTGGTAAACTCTGAATTCATTTACTTGATTGCATAGAACAAAAGAAAGATTACAGTGGCTCACTTAGGGTCGCAATTTTGATGAAGTGTTTGGTGGGTAGAAATCTTAAAGTTCAATTACTTATTACTTTAATTTTAACATCAATTGCATTCAATATTATATTACTCTAAAATATTCATTTTTAAGTACTAAAGATTATTAAACTTGAGAGAGCAGAATTCCTCTTACAGTCTTTTCAGATAAAGAAGCTGAAGCTCTAGTGAACTTCAATAAATTCCTCCTCTACAATAGATAAAAATCCCGCGCTTACTATCATTGCACCTCTATATTATTTTTAATGTATTTACATATGAATATGGAGATTTACTCAAGATGTCCACTCCCAAAAGCCTTTACCTATCATTTACCCATATGTATACATACATACATAGATGCGTATGTACATACATACAAACATACATGTCAGTTTTTAAACCTCAATGATACAAACATTCTGGAATGGATTTTTGTTTGTTTGTTCGGTTGGTTGGATGGTTTTTCCAGAGACAGGATTTCTCTGTTTAGCCTTGACTGTAGTGGACTTGCTTTGTGGATCACACTGGCCTCGAGCTACAGAAATCTGCCTGTCTCTGTCTCCAAATGCTTGGATTTCAGGCACGCACCACATTACAATGGACATTTATTGTTCCATAATCAGTCCTATGTATTCTAGTATGTTCAGTAGCATCCCCTCCCTCTGCCTACCACATCTCCAGATATTTTGATGTTCCCTGTGGGTCAATATAATTCTGTTAAAACCACCATTAGATGTTAGGTACAAAGGTTTTAATTATTTTTCCCTTGGAATAACAAAATAGTTCCCTAATTTTAAAAATTATAACATGCATAAATGTCTACCACTTTTCCATATTCTCTCTCTCCAAACCTCTCTCTCATACTCATCATTTTGGTTTTGTCAATCTGAAGAAAATTAAGGGGGGTCATATTATATAACTTAAATACAAAGATGTACTTCACTGTTCAATTAAATATCAGTTTGATAATTCCCCTTCAGTTTTTGAATGATTCATTCAATAACTTGGGAGCTGGAACTATCTTTCTTAATAACTATTTAGTCTTTCTTCCTTTGCAGAATGTTCTTTCTTTTAAGCTGTAACAGAGAACAGCAATTGCCCAGGATTCACAAGTAGATAGATAGAGATAGATAGAAAGAAAGAAAGAGAGGTAGATAGACAGACAGACATATAGATAGACAGACCACTGAAGAAAATAGTGTCACAGAAGAGTCTAGGGAAATCAAAACTATTAGGAACACTTCTGTCTGTTGCATTGATTCTTATTAAATGAATTAAATTAATGAGTTATTTTCCTAAGCTGCTAGGTTAATATACATAAGCCTACATAATAGGTGTATAATTGAAACACAAGTACAATGACTCTTTATTGGCCATCAGTTCTCTCTCATATTTAAGTTATGAATTAATGGAATCCATAGAACTTAGGTTTTTCTCTTAGTTCAGATAAAGTGAAGTACAGTGTTCTTTCTCTGGACTGAGTGGTATCTTGCTAAGACACTAAGAGTGATACCTTAACAGACATTCTTTGGATCTTCCACATATCAGAAAGTGGACAGATTTCTGCCTTCTCTTAGCAGAGGAAGAACAGGGGCAGGAGATCCTGGGGCCCACTAGTAGATGGTAAAGGGCTAAGTTATGTGAAAAGAATAGGCTCTTCTTTGATTTTCTTGGTCTTCCTATTGGGGTGGGTAGTCACAGTCATCACCTTCTACCAATAACTACTGCAGTGACTTAACAATCTTACTTGAAAGAGAACATTTTCTTACTGATTTCCCTTCTGATGATATTATGCAAAAGGCAATGTAAGTGAGAGTAAGGAAGTCTTAGAAATGACTAAAAAGCACCCAGGAGAGTGTATTTTAAGAATTGGTGTCACTATCCATCTCCTGAAGGAATCTGGAGATTGAGTAGGCTTTTGTTTTTTTGGAAAATAAAGAGTATCAGAAATCACCCTCCACCCCCATCCCCATCCCCCACCCGCGCTAGAGGGCTTAGCCATTCTGTCTTCCTTGTCCTCAGCCCAGCCCTTTGCTGGGAGATTTAAAGTTTAAGCTCAATTTTAAACTCATTTAGTCCACTGTTTTAGTCAAAGTTTCATTAAAAAGAATAATACCAGACTGGTGGAGTTTGGTACTATTTAAAATTTAGGCAACTGGAGGTCAATTTTACCATGTTAAACTGCAAACCATGGAAATTAAATGTGTTTAATGGACTTTAATTGTTAGAGGCACACACCACTATTGAACTGCTCATTGTGCCTTTAAGAAGTTATTCATATCACTCTTCAGAATCATGCACCTCCATGTGGAGTTTAAGGTTTGCTTTCTGGAGAAACAGGGACCTGATCCCCTTCAGTACCATTGAAAGGTCAACTTTCTTTCTATTTGACAGGTCAACATGGTGATTGGCATTTTGGTATTTAATAAACTTGTTTCCAGAGATGGGATCCTAGATAAAAAGCTCAAACACAGAGCCGGGTAAGCTGCCATTGGTGGATTTTGAAGGTTCTTTACAAGTAAATCCTATAATCCAAGTCTGCCTTGTCACACGCTGGGCTGTGCCCTGAGCTTTATTCTTGATGTGCTAGTATGTCTGGTAGATGCTGTCACTTAAGGTTTAGCTTATATAATGTGATATTACATAGTAGAAGAAATAAATCTAATATGTAGGTTTAGATTTGCCAAGGGTGAATTATTGAAAATACCAGCATATAGTATAAGAAGTTAGTATGTGGAATAATAAGAAAATAACAGTATATAAAATAAGATGTGTGTGCATATTGCTTGCCCATCTGTTAGGATTGTACACTAAGTCTAGATTCAGAATAGTTATCCTAACGAAAGGGATTTCAAACCACAAAATTTTTTTGTCCTGTCTCACAAAAGACAGAAGTTAGATTAAATAAAATGTTAGTTTCAGACAGGACGAAATTGGGACAAAACTAAACAGAGTAAAATAGTGCTGGTGGGAGGAACAGGCATTCTCTCTAATTGTATAGACCAGAAAAACCTTACTTAACAACTTAAAATAAATACTTACCAAAGATTATTTTCATCACTTATGTGTTTCTTTTACATTTAAAATATAATTTACTAGAAAAGTTATTTGTAATTTTTACTTGTCCATTTTAGCCATTTATTCAATCTATAAAAACAACTGTCTCACATTTACTGTTAATACTATGTCAACAAGCACTTCATATATAGATTTATAGAAGCATTTTAGGTTACAGTAATACCCCATTCTAAATATTTGTGTAAGATATTAATGCCCTTTATTTCTTCATGGGTCTTTTCTTACAAAATGTTACAACATTTTCCTTTCAGGAAAAAAGTACATTTATTTAAAATGTATCTTTATAATTGTTCTCTTTTTAAAATACTTATGGTATTTTTTAAAAGATTCTAAAGTGTGATCACTTACTGATGAGGAATTAAAGATCTTTCTGTTTTTATACTTTATGTGATGATTATAAAGTAAGATACCCCAGGTAGTTCTTTTCCCTGGTAAAAGACCAAATTTAATGGATTTGATTAAAAAATAAATAAATGTGGTATTATTTACGTAAAACCCTAAAACTACAATGGCATAATGAAAGCATCTGTAGACGGCCCTTCCTAACACAGGCTCACTTTTAACTTACATATTGCTTTGCATTAGAGATTAGTGCCTAAACCATCCTAAATTTACTGTCAACACAGTAAATTCCATTATGTCATTTTCCATGGACACACCCTTGTTGGTTTGCCACATGTAGCTGGAATAGAGTATCCATTTTTTCTGTTGATCTAACTAACTACAGGGTAGAGAAAGCGAGCTCTGATACTAGCAGCATGAAGATTCTCTAAAGGAATTATCTGAAGTAATAACTCTGCAGTGCACTAGCTACATGCATGTATGTGTCTCCAGTCATGCTATGTTGTCTTTCTCATCTATTAAATAGAAAAATTTCTTTGCCTCATTAACTATATAAAGTAATGCATAAAATGATTTCACAAGAACATTAGCAACTGGCAAGCCTTACTCAACAGTGGATCTTATGATGAATGAAATAACATGAGCAATAAAGGTCTCTATGACCTCATCTCCCAAGACAGTGAGATCAGAAAAGGAGATGAGCTCATTAAAATGCTGAAGAGTCCTCAAACTTGTGGCCAGTGCTCCTTTTCACACTTCATTATTTTGTCTATCATGTCAAGTTTGAATCACGCTTTTCTTTGTAAGTGGTAAACAGAGATTTAAATGATACCATTGCCGCAGTATGAGTTTAGATTACTAATCTTAATCTTTATATTGGCAACAATAATGATCATTGGAAACTGCTAATTCTAAAGACATCCTTAGAAGTCATATAAATTTCAATGGCAAATCTGAGTCAGTGTCTTTCTGTTCCAATGAGAGACATCTGCAAAGACACTCAAGTCTCTCTACATGCAGAATTCTGATCACTGCCCCAAGCACAGGCAAGCTATTGAGGAAAAGACCAAGTTTAAACAACATTTGTCAAATAGAAATTCTTAGATAAATTACATATAGATTCAAATTTCTTCCCTAATCTGAAGTGTGAATAAAGGAAACTTTAAAATTACTGTGAATGTGTGAAGTTAATTTTGGAGCCCAGAGAAACAGTGAAGACACTAATAAAGACTTCAGTGAGGACTTTAATCAGATGCACTGAGAAAGCACTGAGCATTGATATAGACTGGCTTAATAATTGAGTTCACTAATTATAAAGATAACTATTTCAGGTTGGCTGAATATATACATATACATATATCTATATATGCATATATAGAGAAATCGTATTTTCTGAAACTAGATGACATGATTTAAAGTAGAACATAGGACCAAGATATTCATTCTTTCATTTTTTCTTTCTAAATTTATTGCTTTTTATACTTTATAATCACTTATTAGAAGTATTCAAGCATATCTTTGGTGCTAAATAAATATTTATAAAGGAATGAATGAATAAATGCTTAATAAATAAAATATCTTGACAAACTGTATAACATCTAAACTATAAATGCTTTCTAATATATAAAATATGTTTACCAAGGGTCATTTGTTAAAATAAAAATATATATTACATAAAATAAGTAAGTCAAAATACTTAAACAAATATAAGTATAATAAGTCCAAATAACTAAAACAAAGTTATAATGTACATCTTAAAACAAAAACATCTTCAAACAAAATTTAAGAACTTTTTTAAAAATTACATTTTCTCAATTTTTTTGCTATGGGGTTTTCTGACATACTGCATTGAACTACTGTCATATCTACTTTAAATGAAGGAACACTGCTTCATACCGCCATGTACACATTTCATGAACTTTCTTAAAGTAGAGGAGAGAATACTTACTTTAAGGGAATCTGTTACATACTAACACTAAAAGAGTCAAATAATTTTTCCAGAAAATAACAGAAACAGTTGAGAAGGGAACAAGAGCAGTGGACTTCAAGTCTTACAGTGGTGATAATGGAGCAGGCAGACAACATGAGGAGAGTGGGGCAGCAGCCCGAGTCTTGTACTCTGATGCAGAAGTACTTATCAGAAGATACGGACAATTCAACTTTGTGTTTTGTCATCACCTAAATTTATAATTTTTACAACCTAACTCCAAAACCTTGATTTTTTTCTCATGAGATCTGCTGATCAATCTATAATGTATTTCAAGTTTATTATCCCATGTAAGAACTGTTTATAAATGAGTGTACTCACTGAAGAGAAATCAAGCACTCATTCATCAGCCGTATTACATACAATAATAAGCTCCGCTATTACACTAATTTAAAAACTTAGAGGGCAAACATGTTTTAGATAGAAATATCACATGGGAATGCAGTACAGAAGTACACCACAGAAAATTCTTTCAAGATGTTTCAAATTTTGACTTAAGTAACTTCTTTTTGGTTTTCCTAGGAGGGTTATACTTTGATAAACACATAATGTTGTAGGAACAATGCAAGTTTCCGTAAGGGCAATGTATGCGAAGTTTGCCTATTAGCCCTATTTTGCTTCTATAAAGTAACAGTAAGATGCACGGTATTTGAATCTGAATTCCCCTGCAAAATGTCTTAGACCAACATGGATTGTTAAATGTTGTATGACTGAAGCCTCTCTACATGTTTGTTTACCATGGGTCTGAATAAAGGGTTATCACTATATGTCTACCCAAACATATACATATACTTAACTTAATGTCTTAGCCAATTGCAGTTTACAGATAAAGGGCCATCTGTAATGTAACTGATGGAAACATAATTAGAAAGCTACTACAAAGGCCCACTTCGTTAAAAGGTGAATGTTGCAGAGATGACATATACTGTAATTGCATCTGTAAAATGATCTAGAATGTTCGTCCTTGATAAGTATACTTTTTCTGCATGAAATTGTATTTAAAAATGAACTTGCAGCTGCAACGTTTTTGGTGACAATTCAATATTTTTGTTCTTTTTGTGGGTGTTCTGTTTGTTTGCAGTCAGATGAGTGAGCCTCATAGCGGTTTGACGCTCAAATGTGCCAAGTGTGGAGTAGTTTCTACAACAGCTTTATCAGCCACCACCGCCAGTAACGCCATGTTAGTCCCAATCATTTACATCTTCTTGCTACAAATCTTTACAGTGCATGTGAAAAAAAAAAATGCTATGATGGAAAAAAATGTGTTTGCTAATACTTGACTATTTTTAATTGGCAACTACCTTTATAACGATTGTGGGATAGTCTATAAAAGCTTCTCAAGTGTTATCTGTTTTGTGGTTTCCAAGTTAATGGTCTTGGTGCCACGCACAAGAGTGCTTTGTGGGAGAGTGAATGGGGGTTTGGTTATGGCCTGGACCCTGACATGCAACTACGTAATACTGCTTTCTTTTTTCTTTCAACAGGGCCTCTCTCTGGAGCTCCTGTGTGGTGCTGCCCCTTCTGGCTCTGACATGGATGTCTGCAGTTCTGGCCATGACAGATAAACGTTCTATATTGTTTCAAATACTTTTTGCTGTGTTTGATTCATTGCAAGGCTTTGTGATAGTCATGGTCCATTGCATTCTTCGGAGAGAGGTGAGAAATACAATTTGTTTGTGAAAGAGATAAGTGAAAGTGAGATGGAGTGTCTTTTTAAAAAATATTTTATTAATTTATTCATATTACATCTCAATTGTTATCCCATCCCTTGTATCTTCCCATTCCTCCCTCCCTCCCGCTTTCCTGCTACTCCCCTCCCCTATGTCTGTGACTGAGGGGGACTTCCTCCCCCTGTATTTGCTCATAGGGTATCAAGTCTCTTCTTGGTAGCCTGTATCCTTCCTCTGAGTGCCATCTCAGAGGAAGGCATGGAGTGTCTTAACTTACTGGCATGATTTTGATTGTAACCTTGGTCTTCAGTCTAAGAAGACCTTCTCCACTGACAACTGTTTAAGATTCAAAATAGAAAAGAAGTGTTAAGGCAAAACTCATGAGCCTTTGACACTCCTTAAGTGACAGATTGAAAGACATGGGCTTACATGAGGGAAAATCACATCCAGAGGTGCTAAGACCCAGAAAGACCAGATTCAAGGCAGCTGCAGTGATATAGGTATGATGGAGAAGCTAGAGCGACAAAGGATAAGGTGGGCATGTCTGGAACAGCACTGTTCATACACATACTGTGCTATTGCTACCTATCTTCCTGTTTATGCTACCGCATGGAGCATGTTCTTGGCCCTTACTAACTGAGTCTCCCTTCACATGCCAATAGATTACATTTTAAACTTACTAAGATAAATGATTTAGATGTGGATGTTTATGGTAACAACTACAGTACCTGCATATTGTTAGTCATTATACGCAGTAATTGTCCACAAGACCTGTATGCCCGCATTCACAGAACATCTCTGGGTCACAGTCTAGAGTTTATTTTCAGGAAAAGGAGGAGGAAGGCTCCCCGAGCCTAGAGACACTAAGAGGCAGTGAAAGACTGAAGATTTGTGTTGTTAAGAGATAAAATATTGTTTTCCAACCACTGTGAAAATTATTCCGAGTGCTTGCAAGCACCAACGTGGTATTTACAAGGTTTATGAGTCATTTCAGTGTTTACTCTGGGGATAAGTGGGGAACTAAGAACATGCTGACACCATGCCATGTGAGTGATTTCGAGAACAGTCGACTGTCGGGTCAAATTAGCTAGCTTGTTGTGCCGTGCACACCACAAAGTGTGGGTGCCTCTTTTCATATACCCCGTTGTTTTACAGTGATATGTGAAGGTAACAGAAAGCATTAACCTGATTTATTAGGTGGGAAGTACAGTATTTCTGCCTTATTTCGGGAAGGCACAGATGTCAGCAATAAACTCACAGGTGTATTCTAAGAATATTCTATGAGAACCCATGAAAACAGACGAAGTGTGACTTCAACTTGCAAGGGAAAGATATTTCACCACTTCTCAAAGTCTGAAGTAGCTTACAACTGTCAAGCCTTGCTCACCAACTTCTACCTAAAATACCACTCTTCTGAAATCTTCCAAATATCAAGGTCTTTATATAGCAAAGTAATAAAAGTTAAAAAGAAATTGAATGATAATTTAAATTAAATTCTTTTCCAATTATGACTATCTTGTGGATCGTCTGTATTAACACTCCTCTAGTATTTTTCACAGAGTTCTTCTAAATTAATAGACATAGAGCCATTTCAATTAAGAATTAAGGATGGCCTAGTCAAGCTTTAAACAAGGTGCAAGACATACATGTGCATTCAATTATCAGAGGAAACTAATGCCGTAATTACAAAAGAACAGACAAGCGCTCTATTTTTATGTGAAATCTCTCTTTTCTCTTGAAGACATGGTCTCATGTAACCTATGCTAACCTCAAACTCACTACGTCAATTTTATGTGATGCTAGAGACTCCATCCATAGCTTTGTGGATGCTAGGCAAGCATTCTGCCTGGTGAGGGACATCCCCAGCCCATGTCTTTTTTTTTTTTTTTTTTTTAGATAATGTTAGGCTATGCTCAAAATAAATAGAATTCTAAGTGACAGATATTATGATAGCTTATTATCAAGTTTTTGCTACTTACTGGGAGAAATATATTTGGCAGAAAAATTCTTGATGACCATCAAAACTTTTCAGTGCTTTCTAATTAGACTATTAACTGTCAAAAGCATGATTTAAGTGCGATTAAGTCCAATCATAAAATAAATACTTCTACTAAATAAGATGTCTGTAAATACATGTTTTCTCTATCAATGGGAGAAAGAGCAAGCCCGTTTCCTCTGATATTGTTCAGTGTGCAATTAAAAATGAATAACTGCATTACTGATAAAGTCATAGTGAGTTGTTATAGCATTCCTTAGTTCTAACACGACAATGAACGTATTTCCTATGGTTTTTTTTTTTCCTTTTTCATTGAACACTGTGTAACCTTGCTAAAACTCATACATTTCATTTAAGGGTAAGTCATTCAAAATTCCTAAGAGAAATTTTGTTATTAAATAACTTAATTTTTAAAAAAAAATATTATTTAAACCATTTTATACATTACATGGAATACATATCATTAATCCTTGAGAGCAAAGCCTCCCTAGAGAGCAAATCTACATGTGTAGTCACAGACATTGGCAGGGTCTGGCTCATATTGGAATCATTCTGCTCGAACACTGAATATAGTGTAAGAGAAAAGGAACGCCTTTCCATGTCCTCCTCCTCAGCCTTCTGCCAGGACTATTGCCATAAATATATGCCAAAGCAAAGTTCATAAATAATGTTTGTCAAACCCTTAGTTGTAATGTTTAACTCTTAAGTTCGTAACTTGTCATTCATCCCTGATAATCCACAGGAGACCTAGCAACATAGTTCTGTCTTTATTGCTTTTTCACCATTTTGTTTTTCTGCTATTTTCTCCAGAATAGTTTCATATAATTTGTCTGTAACTTTTCCTTCTTGAAAATATGCAACCAATGTAGTAAATACTTTAGATATAGAGACTGGGTGCATACATAATTTTATTTCTGTATGTTTTCTACACATTAACATAATTTGGGTATTTTTTTTCTATTGCTGTTTTCACCGATCTTAACTTGTCCAATCTTTGTGGAAGAGAATGAAAGATAGCCTTGGCTTACAGGAGGAAAGAAGACTGTAATTAGACTGTAATATGCAGACTATTTTAGGTGTGGTTTTGCTTTCAATGGGCTCAATTTTAAAAGAAAAAATAATTTCCAATCAAGAAACAAGGGAGAAATAACTGCACTGGTGCTGACAGCTGACAGCTCTCTCCATGAGTTTGTATTGCTGTGGTATATGTTAAGGTGACAATGCATTGTCTATGTGCTCATATATGAGGCCAAAGAAGGGATTCAAGTGTCCTCTCTCATTCTCTGCCTTCTTGCCATGAGACAGACTCCCTCACTAAACTGGAAGCTCCCCTTTTGGCTGGGCTGGCTGGCAAGTGAGCTCTAGGTATCCTCCTGCCTCTGTCCCCTCCTCCAATCCAAGAGCTAAGATTGCAGGGTTTTTTGACATAGACACTATGGACTCAAACTCAGATTCTCTTGCTTGCAAGGCAAAGGCTCACCCACAGAGCTGTCTGCTCCACCCCTTTATTTATTTTATAATAAGAAATATGAATATCTAAATACCTATTCTTTATCTTTAGGCCTGACAAATAGTATTTGAATACCTTTTTTCCCTGAATACTATAGTTGCCTCTTCTAAAATACCTTTGTCTGGCTGAGTTGTTTTAGTAAATGTCTCCATGGGAAACAAAAGATGAAGCCAAAAAAGATAAAAACAATAAAAATATATTTAGGTATCTGATTTATCATAAAATATTACATACAACCTAGTTGCTAACATGTGCTCTAGCTAATCAGATTGAATCTAGTAAAACAAGTATAGATGTTTCCGGCATTTGTTGATTAGAATTCATTTAAATTGAACAGATAAGAACGCATACTATTTACTATTCTCCTCATTGCTATGGAAATGAAACTACACAAGAGTTATGAAACCTTTGAAATAGTTCCTGTTGCTAGGAAACCACTTTCTTGGTTTCTGCACATTCTTCTCATCTCTGTCTCTGGCTGTGCCAGGCTCTAAGACAGTCTTACAGCTTGATGTCAGATGGGAAAAATAACAAGATTATGATACAAAATAATCTACAAGAAACCCTGCCACTGAGTGAAGGGGGATGGTCTTGTTGAGTCTGTGTGTTCGTATCTTGTGGCGGTTCCGTGACATTAGTACCAGGGCCAAGGTCTTCTCCTGTCTCTCCCAAGGTCTGGCGTGCAGGTGAAGCTACACCACATGAGGCCTCAAATATTCACTCAAACCTGTGAAGCAATTTTGCAGGAAAATCTTTAAAATAAACGTGACCTGCTCTGTCTCTGTCTGTCTCTCTGTGTGTCTCTCTGTGTGTCTCTCTCTGTGTGCCGCTTTCTCTCTGTTTCTCTCTCTCTCTCTCTCTCTCTCTCTCTCTCTCTCTCTCTCTCTCTCTCTCTCTCTCACTCTCTCCCTCCTTCCCTCCCTCCCTTCCTCCCTCCCTCCCTTCCTCCCTCCCTCCCTCCCTCCCCTCATGTCAGACTTCTAGTTAGAGCATTTGGTGCCCTTGATGACAGCTACTTCATACTGTATCTGAAAAACAGAGTAAGTGACCAAGTGTGTAGAGCATCAGGACTTACTTGATTGGCACATGTTGTTGGAGGGCAGAGGGATTAGGAGACAATTGATTAATTTACTAACACCTTCATACCTCTCATACTGAATTGAAAATGCCAAAGGAAAAAAATCACTTATAGATTTTGTAGTTTTGCTTTATTGTTAGTAAAATGAAGTATGTGCCTTGATGTGCCTGGCAAGAGGCAACAGAATAAGCCTCAATTGTGAGCATGGGCATGACACAGTCTAGGACAATGTGCTCTTGGTCCTAACACCATTTCCTTAGAAGCCACCCGTTTCACCCCATTCTGCATCCCATTTCTTAGGCAAGGAAGTGTAAATCTTGCTGCTTCTAGGTTAGGCTTGCCCTGGCTGTCGTCATTTCAGCTATATGGTGAGCATCTGCATCCTTCTCAATCTTCATACATGTATTTGTACAGAGGCATAAGAGGTTAACAAAGCTGGGAAGTCTGACAAAAAAAAGGTGGCTTCAGTGAATAAGTTCAGACACAGGGAGCTTAAAACACAACCTGATACACTGTCATGGCTGCCAGGGAGCATCCAACTGTGAGTTCTGGTCACTCTAAATTCCTCCACTAACATTTTCCATCAGCTGCTCCCTACTCTGGGTGGGGGGGGTGGGGTGGGGGGGAATAGCATCATGCAGCTGTGGCAGGGAGCAGAGGCTGCTGGATACTGGCAGGTTGATAGGCAGCTCCCACTTTCACCCGTTTAGGCCCCCAAGATCTCACCTTCCACCTCTTATATACTGGTAAAGATAGCCAATGTATGCTGACTAAAGAAATAAAATGAAAACTTACCTGGTTATTTCTTTTTTTTTTTTTCACCAACAATGAATGAGTGTTCCCCTTACTCCACATCCTTGTGAGCATGAGTTGTCATTTGTTTTATTGATCTTGGTTATTCTGATTGGTGTAAGATGGAATCTTTCTTTCCTTTTATTTACCTATTCTTTTCCTTTATTATTATTATTTTTAAATTTTTTAATTTTTAAATTTTAAATATAAAATACATTTATATTAGTACACATATATACATAAGCTACCCACAGCAAGAAGAACCACAAAACAATCATGACTTATATAAATATTACATTCATAGTGTTTTGACTATTTGTATTTGGCAGCCTTGAAGAAAACATCTTTCCTATTTTGGTGCATCTTAAATTCTGAATGTAAATCAATATCTATCATACCTCATCATTATCAACTTAAAACATCTATCTAGACCTAAAAACCTCTTAACCCCTAACCATCTAAACTTCATTGTAAAACTAAACTATCTGGTCTTCAACCCCATCAGGGACTTGAGAAGGAATAAAATAATTACCTGAGTATATAGAGAGTGTAACCTGCACTCCCTGTATACTCAGGTTATTTCTTTCTTAAATATCTTTTTTATTTGTTTGGGTTCGTTCTTAGTCTTAAAGTCTTTCTATTTCTGCTCAATACATTTGAAAGGATATAAACAGAATGATGTGCAGGAACAAGGACTTTCAAGGCAAGAAACCTGGTTCCATGTTCTTCTCTGTCACCTGTTGTGATTCTGTTGAGCAAGAGTCTTACAGTGTCCAAATGTAAACTTGCTTTTCTATGCATCACAAGCCTGTCTGCCTCGAAGGCTACCGCGCCAGCCTGAACTACAGTGCTTCCTGTGAAGGTGCGAGGCATGGTGTCTAGCATATAATTCTCCTCTCTTTCCTCTCACATTTGCACACTAAAGGAGCAGCGCTACATTTTCAGATCATGTGTTTGAAACATCATCTAAAGAAGTTTCCACATGCCCCAAAGATGGATCTAAAAAGCTAATTTGAAGGTCAAAAGGATGGAAATTTCAAAGAGCAGTTGGTAGATCCTCTAGCATGGGGGGGAGCAGTCCCCATAAGGGTCCATCAGGGCTGGAATCTGAGAATTCATTCTGTGTCTTTGATTGTACAGCAAAGAACAAACTTTCCCTTTTTTAGCTTCAATAGGAGGAAAGTCAAGTAATATATTTTAAATGTCAAGTCATTCATATTACTTATGTCAATTGGCGTATTTATAAAACTGAGACTTATTCATTTAATGATTAAATATGAAATACAATATTATGTTGAAAGATCTGTGCCATTTGTTCAAGTATGAAACAATAGCAGTGATTATAGACTTAGCACATAGAAAACCCTTCTTCCCCAATAATGATAACAAATGAATACAAAAGTAAAACTTGTGTATTCCTGACTTGAAATGATCTTGTGAGTTCACAAGAATTCACAAAGAGCAGTTTGGGGTAAAACTGTCTTATTTTTATAAGAGGTGGAGATTTGAGGTGAGCTCAGATCAGCAGCTAAACACTGCGAGTCTTCCCTGTGAGGCTTCTGGGGTTTGTAACACAGCCAATGGTGCTGGGTGTTCCTCTCCCGCAATGTCTAAATCTGGCATGGGTTTTGCACAGTGACTCTCTGCCAGCTGCCTCTGGAGTGAGTTCCAATTGAGAAGTTCTCTTTCTTGCTGCTGCTGAGAAAACCCAATGTCTCACCCCATAAGGGAGAGACAGGAGCGAGACATTCCCCTGCAAACTGCTATGGAATCAGCTCTCAACCAGGAAACTATATGAATTTGGAAAGATTGATTCCTTCTCTTGGCAGTTTTTTTTCAATACATATTTTTATGGTGGAAGAAAAGGAAGAAGAAGATGAAGGAGAAGACGAAGAAGAAGACGAAGAAGAAGAAGGAAGAAGGAGAGAAGACACACACACACACACACACACACGCACGCGCGCACACACACACACACACACACACACACACACACAAACACACACAATTTGTGTTGCCCATATACTTGCTGAAGCATGAACAAACTCCCAGTAGCCATCCTCTTAAAGTAAACTGAGTCTTTCCTGAGCCGCACCACCACCAGAAGTCCTCAGTCGTGGAGAGCTACACGTTAGCATCTTTATCACAATTTTTAAGGGTTCTCTTCCTGTGCTCTCCTGGGTAGGCTGTTACCTTTGGTGGGATATGGGTGGAGGTAAGAGCTGCCACAGAAGCCTTCCATGTCCTTCTTCCTCAGCTGTGAGTCTCCAGTCATTGACACCACTACAAAAGTAGCTTTCTTTTCTTTTCTTTTCTTTTTTTTAAGCAGGCCCCTAGCTGCGGTTTGAAACTTAGTGGAGATAGCACTGGTAGTTATCATATTGCTTCTTCCTAAAGATGTCTTTCTCTGTCCCCTTGTCTTTATCTCACTCATTACAGACCATCAGACTCTCTTAAAGTCTCATGAATATTTAAAAGTTAGTTACATATCTGTTCCTTGCCACTTACTCCCTCTTCCTTCTAGCCCTGGCTGGTCATCAGTTAGAATGACAGACCTATTTCAGAATATTTCAAAGAGAAGACATTTTATAATCTAGATATGAAGTGTGACATAATTAATGTTAAATATTTCATTGTTCCCCACAGATTCATTTTAAAAATTGGGTTTACTGGCTTCCAAAAAGTTTTTGAAATGTTAATTCTGCAGGAACTCAGATTTGTAATAATATCTAACAGTAAGCTTTAAATAAAACTGTTAAAAAAGTAAGAAGTTATGTCCTTATAAATAGTAAATCAAGGACAGTTACGGCATAGCCTGGTAACTATAACTTTGGCATAGGAGATTCAGAGGGACTTAATTTTAGTATGGTATGGCATAGAATGGTCTATTTTTTCTTTTTGTTATTTTTATGTTTTTCTAGAGCTTGAATTTTAAACAATCTCTAGTTTTCATGGGTATAATTCACAAAGGAAAAAGCTCTTTGCTTACATGCCCAAAAAAACCAAAAAACAATTATCAAAATGTTTGCACCCGACTGGAACATTTTCCAGGTACTATCTTCCCTTCAGCCCTCTGTGGTAAGGAGATGAGTCCTGTGCATTGTGTCTCATCGTTTCTTCCCACAGCGATGAGCAAATATTTAATGCCAACTCATCTAGATGGCCTCAGTGTATTTTCTGATTTAAAAAAAAAAACAAATAAAGCATTTGGAATCAAATGAAATTTCTCCTGGAAATCCTTATGAATGAGAGTTCTGCACTAAAAAATGTCTTAAAATCTAACTCTTAAATTATGGTACCCATAAGAACCTTAAAATGACCTTAAACATAGTGGGAAATGTGTGTGCTTTCCTGTCTTCTCTTTCTTCCAAACTGCATCTACTGACTGAGAAAGCTGCTGCCTTTCTCCAGTTTAGACATGCCCTGACCCTCTGTCACATTTGGAAGTTGTTTAGGAGAATGTAGTGTTTTTGTGTGTGTCTAAATGTATGTTTTGAGAAAGAGACTTACTTTATATCTCTTTCAATCATCCAGACAATGATTTGGAAGAGAAATTTACAGAATTTGATTTTACATATTTTAATATCAGCTATAAGATCCTTGACAACTATTTGGCATTGGCTTCAAAATAAAGAACACTTAACGAGGAGTGGTGAAATTAATGTTTTGTATTGCTACAGTCAGTGCACACACACACAACTCTCTCCCTTTCAAAAGAGATAGGAAACATCTTATTTTAGAACCAAGTAAGACTGACCAGGTCCCAGGAACACATATTTATATCAGTCAGAATTCCATGTTTCAACACAATAACACTTTAATGAGGTTTTTATAGTAATAGGCTAAAGAAGGTTACAAATCAAAGCCCCTCTAAACTGTATCAATGGAAACATCAAGTAGACAGTAAAAAAAAACAACAACAACAACAAAACAACAACAACAAAACTCAGGGAACCCCTCATCTAATTTACATGAGAACTTTCATTCCCACTGCAGTGTTTCACATTTTATATATGCTGGTATTTAGAAATAGATTTGAAGGAACGTTTCACGTGACAAGCTCTCAAAAGACAATGTTGCTAACGTTATTTATTTTCCTTTACAAATTGTACTTTAACTGTTACTTTGGGGTACTTTCTGACAATGGTTTGTAGGGTTATAAGGAAGAAAACGTACAATATTTAGTTTTCCTAATACAGACATCTGAGTAATAGAAAAATAATGACAAACACTAAACTTATTACCAATCTTCTGTCATTAATGTGTCATTTTATAGCCCACAATGTCTTCTTGATCTGAAACAGAGTTTCTTGAGAACATTTCCACAGAAGGAACCATTTGCTTTGCCTTGGGCCTGTCTGCTTCGCTAGGAGAAGCTGATGATTCAGTTCTCCTGTTCATCTGAGTCCTCAGAAAAGAAATCAGAGTAGATTTTAGTGCAGCTGGACTCTTAATTGATGTGGTAAACCAAAGAAATGTATCAGGGAACTGATCCTTCTTTTGGAGGGACATGAGATCAGCAATATTAGCATTGTAGAATGGAAGTTATCAGAAGGCACCTGCTCTCAGCCAGTCCTGGAGGCTGGGAGTGAACCCTAGGTGGGGGACATGTGTGTGCAGATCTCTTACATGGACTGTAAAGCAGTCTGTGATGGTGACTACTCTGGTCCACATTCCAGCTCCAAACTGCAATTGGGGAGAGTATTGATGACTCAAAAGTAGGTAGAAGGGAGACAAAAACGTTCTAATGGATGTAAGCTTTGATCTGGTCTATTCTGTTTGGTTTGTGTTTGTTTGTTTCCTGGCCGACAATTATGTTATGCACATCTCACATCAAAACTGAGCCAGGATGCTATACAGCTCTGCCTTTCAAAAGACAAGATCTACATGCATTTACTCTTCAGTCTCTATAATAATGTTTCAACATAGAGTAAACACAGCATCAGCTGTGCCCTTAATAACAGTAAAATGGACTGTGGTAGAGGAGAAGGAAAATACCAAATGCATGAAGTCTGAAAAATAAAGCATTAAAAAGAAATCCATGACCTGGCCACAGATTTGGGATAAGCAGCCTGTGGACATATTCATCAACTTATGAGGGGCCACAGGAAGTGAGGTGTGCATCCTGATGCTAAAGTGTCATATGATCAGAAAACAATGGTTGTTCTTAGCCTCTATTGAGGTTTTGTAGTAGGAGGCATATGCAAGTAGATCTCTGTGAATTTGTGGCCAGCCTGATGTATATTGTCAGTTCTAGGCCAGCCAGGGATACATAATAAGGCTCTTTGTCAAAAGCAAACAAATAAATAAAGAAAACAAAATGAGTCTTATACCATACAAGCAAAGAAAGCATTTTCTCATAATTGATTATCAATATAGGCAATGTCTAGTTATTATTGATTAAAAAAGAAAATTAATGCTTTTTCTCCTCACAGGTACAAGATGCATTTAGATGCCGATTGAGAAACTGCCAGGATCCAATCAATGCTGACTCTTCAAGTTCTTTTCCTAATGGGCATGCTCAAATCATGGTGAGCGTTTATTTTCCTTCCTGTTGATAATTAACTCATGGTTTCTCAAGAACTTATATAACAAACTCCTTGTTAATAAAATAGCATAAAAAATCATAACTTGGCCTTAGTTCTCTAAGATTAATATTATGGGAGATGGAGAGATGACTTAGTGCTTAGAAATACTTGCTGCCTTTCCAAAGGAGGGAAGGTCAGTTCTCAGCACCTACAGGATTACCTGTAGCTCCAGCTCCAAGGAGTTTGTCACCCCCTTCTGGCCTCTATGTGTTCCTGCATACATGAATATATGCACACACACACACACACACACACACACACA
>OU015751.1:37219407-37234048 GCA_907169655.1 Acomys percivali
GTGTGTGTGTGTGTGTGTGTGTGTGTTCTTTCCTTTCTCTCTCTCCTTTTATTAATTTTTGAGAGTTTCCTTAAGCAGATTTTGATCATGCTCCCTCAACCAACTGACACTTAGCTGAATTATAGAGTCCTCAGAGGGGTTGTAACTTGGATTAGTTAAATATGTATCTTTATGGGTGCCTCAAGGTAATGGCAGTTCTCCTATGCAGCCTAAAGAGAGCACCAAGGGACTGAAAGCACAAGGAAAAGGCACCCTTCCAGTGATAGGTCCAGACAGTATAGGAGCCCAGAGTACTGTTGGAGTCAAGGCTGCTGTAGGCATAAACACATTGGCAAGCTTTAAATGAGACAAAATCACCTTCATCAAATCAGAAATGGAAGTCAGGAGTTGCTGCGAATGCTTGCAATGCCAGCACTGGGAGGCCGAGGCAAGATGAGTCTAGCTCAAGGGCACTCTGGACTGCATAACATGAGTCTGTCTCAAAACAGAGCAAAACAACCAGCCAACCAAACAACATCAGAGAACAATGACCGAGTAGGAATGAGTTTTCTGTACCATAACTGATTTATTATTAACATTTTTGGACTTGAAACCTAACAATATCATAAGCAATATGTTAGCAGCTAAATAAATATTGAGAAATAAGAACCAATCCCTTACAAAAACAAGATAGCCATAAAAATCTCTAAGATGCTGATGGTGAGATGGCTACATGGTACAGCGGATGCATACCTGGTGATCTGAATTTGGTCCCTAGTACCCACTTCAACTTAGAAAGAAAGAACCATCCAGTGTTAACATATTCCAAGTCTTTGGACATTACTAATCAAGTAGTCTGTTTTCAAGATTTATTGGAAGTCGAAGTATTGGGGCATGATATTCATATTTTTGTAAATTAATGAGTAAATAATTAATTAATTGTTCCAATTAATTTTTAATATAACCAGTAGGACAATTTATAAAAAGTAATTTGACTATTTTTAGTCAAATGATGTCACATACAGAATCATATCTCTGTACCATTTGTTCACTTTTTTTCCCTCATCAAGATTCCCCATGACCTCTACTAGAAAATAAATGGTATTTTGGGCTTTCCAAAAAAAAAAAAAAGAAAAGAAAGAAAGAACCAACCCCACAAAGTTTTCCTCTGACCCCAACACACGTGCTGCAGCATGTGTGCTTATACATAGAACAACAACAACAGTAGTAATAACTTAAAATGAATATCAGTAAAGAAAGGCATAGTGTTGACAGAAGTTTATTACAACAGGCTACTTTGATTTACCATTCAAAAAATAACTTGATTTGTTTAAAATAAGAATTTAGGGGAAGGCTAACATCTCAAAGATTCTAGGCCAGCCACACTAACAAATGTTTAACCACCAGCTTTAATCTGCGCACCTGAGAGCCTTTTATAATGGTAGAGGAATATAATTCTGCAGAGTTGTGACTTTAGCAATGCTACATAATAGAATATCCCAGGTAACACACCGTATAAAATACAAAGAACAAAGACATGTGTGTATAATAAATAAATATGTATCATTATTAGGTACCCAATAGTGACCTTCTGGTTCTCCTTCCTTCACCATCCTAAGAGTTAGCTTACAAATGTATGCCACCACTTCCACATTTATTCAGTACTGGGATTGAACTCAGAGCCTCAGGCATGCTAAGAAAACAGTCTCCTACCCTCTTAAACTTTTTGGATTGAGCCTAGTCTCATGGACCTTGACCTCATTCTCTGGCTCAGATTGGCCTTGAATGTGTAATTTTCATACTTTATCTTCCTAAGTAGCTAGAATTACTACTGGAACCAAACATCTCAAATAAAATTCCATCGTTTTGTAAGGGGTTATGTTACCATATCAAAACTATCCCATTTTCCATGGGTTTTATATACAGTTTTGTCTCTAGGAAATTCTGAGTATTCCCTGAGAATACTCTTTTGCACAAAACAATAAATGATATGTAGCAACCATTAATGTATAAGAGTCAGTAAATAGGAATATCAAAAACATTTGAAATCTTCTTTAAATGATGATTCAATGCCTTATTATTTCTTGTTACAGACAGACTTCGAAAAGGATGTAGACATTGCTTGTCGATCAGGTAAGAACACTTTGGCCTTTAAAATATAATCTGTAAAGATGTGAAATCATTTTGTGAAGTTTTTTTTTTTAATGCTGTGTTTTGCATCACACTCATCTGGGTGACTGGTGGCATCTTCCAATGACAATCACATAGCACTCCGGGATCTATACATAGAGGGTAGAAAGAAGGAATGAAAAATGAGAAGTAATAAGGAATGAATTATTGAGAGCACCACAGCATCAAAAAACACTACCTGTGCCATAAACTTCCATCTGCATGAATAAGGGCAGTCATAAGGCAAATCACTATAGCCTGTCTCTTTATCATATATAGACCATGAATCACTAGACTGATGAACTACCACTTCTGTCTGTGTTTGTGTGTGTGTGTGCACGTGTGTGTTAATAGTAGCTGTCCTCTAGCCACTGCTAATTTTTCACTAGAAAAGAGGGCTTGTAAGTTTAAAAGAAAACCATACATTTTCAATTTTGTATGTTTTTCACTAGTTGGGAAATGGTATTGCAAAGCACATCAAGATGTAGCATGTTCTGCCTTACATTCTGTATTTCTTGTTCTCTGTGTTGTCTTCTTCTTAATAAAAGTGTATATACAGACTTAATCTGTATGTCCACCCAAACATTTAAAATTGACCATCATTTAGCTCAGTATGAGTATTTTATTATTTGTTTGTTTGGGGTAGGTTTGGTTTAGTTGGTTTATTTTTGTTTGGTTTGGTGTTTTGTTTTTTGCATCTTCCCAGGCCTAGTGCTGAATATAGCCCCCTATTTGTCAATAAGTTTAAATTATATTGCCCATGTAAATGCATGCACATCCATCTTTCGTCACGGTTGGCTGTTCACTTGTATGACTACGGTCTACGTTCACCTCTGATTTTTATTACAGTGCAAGTGTCAGCTTGTCATCTTAAATGCCTAAGGTGTTTTCTAGGTGCTGTCAAGGATTCTCCTTCTACGATTATGTAAAATTTATGCTTCTGGTATATTTTCCTAGGGAAAAAAAAAAAAAAACCTCTGCTTTTATCTCTGTTAGCTGTCATCTTAACTTTTTTCAGAATAGCATCCATTTGAGATTGTGTAGCCACTGAACCTTTGAAACAGAACCTTCTAAGTCTCCATCTATACTGGCTATTAAGGAGTTAAATGTCATGACAAGGACTACCAAGCCTGCTGAGCCTGCTGTGTGGGGAAAGGCACCCACCTCCTACCTCCCAGACTTCCTTATGTATTGTTTTCAGATTCGACTCAGAGCCATTAAAATCTGTGCAAATGTCAAATCATATTTCTTGCCATGATCTCAAGCACATGGAAGACTAATCTTGTATTCCTGAATTCAATCAAAACACTCTGGGTGGGGCATCGCCACAGCAGCCCTAAGCTAGCGGCTATGATTTGGCTACCCATAGTGGGCCTATGAGAGAAGTACAACCTTTTTTTTTTCCTATAGAAAAAAAAAAAATCTAACAAAATGTTGCCAAGGCATAGTCTCACTGGTATTTACTTTCATGAGCCTACAAGTTAGCTGGTAAAATACTTTTCTCCGGCTTATCCATCTGCCATGATTCACAAGCCATGGGGCAAGTTTCCCCATTTATAGAACGTAACTTGGCTGTGTCGGGAGGCTGGAATTTAGTTTAATGTTTAGGGATCTGTTTAATTCATAATCGCCTGTCCTCAATCTAGCTTCCATTCCTCTCTTCATTTCCTTAGAGTTCTTGACAGGGAAAAATGAGAACATTTTATTTTTCTTTTCCTTAACAGCTATTCATATCAAACCAGTGCTTTGTCAAAGTGTGGTGCCCAAACAGGCAGTGTTGGCTTCACCCAACACCTCCTAGAAATGCAGTGTGTGAAGATCTACCTAGACCTTCTAGGCCAGACACTGTGGGCTGAGGACACAGTAACCATGATTGTTATAAGCCATTCAGAGTGATGCATAGTGACGGCTGAAAATCTTCATGTCAGGCCCTCTTCTGAGAGATGCAGCTCCCAGCTTTTCAGCATGCACAAGCGTGTATTTTCACAGATTGTTCCTTTTTCCTCAGTCTGCACTGGAGTCTTGGGTTAAGCCTTCTAAACACAGACCAGTGTCGTTGTATTATTCAAAAACAAGTTACAACGTTTTTCTGTTTCTGTTTTCATTTTCGGCCAAGGCCTTTTTAGTAGAGCTCTTCAGCTGTTTTCTTCAGTTTTCCATGGGATTTCTGCATGTGTTGAAATGTACTAAATGTGAAAGGCTGTGTTCATAGGCCCTGAGCACCCCGTTCTAAGCTCTGAAACTGCTTGTGTAGCTGCTGGAGTGTACATCTGCTTCTGCTAGCTACTCAGGCTGCCTTCTGTGTGACTTAAATTTGATTTTTGGTCTGCCCTTCACAATTTGATTAATTTCTCTCGAAGGTCTTGCTTCAACATTGTTGCCTTGTGCAGGAGGTGCATGTACCAGGCTTGTTTACATGCTAAGCAAATCAAAGGAGCAGGTCATCTCTCACATACTGTGGATACAAACATGGACATAAAAATAATTACATTTCTCAGATATTTATTAAACACAGATCATATTGTAAAAAGCTAAATGCATCATGTATCCAGATTATGGTACTAATACTTACTACCCCAAGGCTTCCTTCATAGTTTATAATCTATTAACAAAGGTGTGAAAACATCTATATATCCCTAATATAATACAATATTTTCTTATAATGCTTCTTTCTTTTTTTTTTGTTTTTTTTTTTTGTTTTCTTTTTGTTTGTTTTTGTTTTTGTTTTTTTTTTTTTTGAGACAGGGTTTCTCTGTGTAGCTTTGGCTGTTATCCTAGACTCGCTTTGTAGAGCAGGCTGGCCTCAAACTCACAGAAATCCACCTGCCTCTGCCTCCCGAGTGCTGGGATTAAAGGCGTGCTCCACCACACCCGGCTTTCTTTCTTTAAATTTTAGTGCTATTAATTTTGGATTAATTTGTGTGTAATGTTGGAAACTAAAATGATTCTGAGAATTTGGAAATGCTTTTGAACATTGTCTTAATTTCAACTATAGTTAAATTAACTAACAAACTTCACTCTTTACTGTTTCATTTATAATTATTTCTGGAAATTGCCATGTATTGCTGCTCTCTTACTGTCTTCAGAAGTTTAGGTTTTATTTTGATGCTGCTTTTTGCTTTTATAAAGTGTAGGTAGCCAAGGCAGCCACAGCCTCCCAAGTGCTGTAATTGCGTACTACTCCCATGCCATATTTTGAAATAACATCTTAAAGCTTGATTTCTTAATATTTTTACATATTAATAATCCAAAATATAAAAATCCATGACCACATTGTAGATTCATGAAAAAATATGAATACTTAACATGACACGATATAGGAAACAAGCAGGCAATAATTCGATAATAAATAAAAAGCATCCCTAAAGATAGAAATTATCGTATCAGTGGCTCATGCTTTGGGCAATTTTAAAGGCTTTATTTCCTCACAGTAGCAAAATTATTCATAATCTCCTATATTTGAATTTCTGTGCGAATTCACAATTAGGTTTCTGTTCAAAATTTGGACAATTGGCAAAATTCCTCCTGTCCGAAAGTTTTCACACTTTCAGTACACATGTTGTATAGCTAGTTACCCGTACAGGTGAAATTTTCTGCTTTGCCTTGTGGGCAAGAGGCCATCCTGCACCAGTTTTGCTTTGAGACAGCTTCTCTCTACGTAGCTCTGGCTGTCCTGAAACTTACCACGTACATTAGGTTGGCCTCGAATTCACAGAGATCTGTCTGTCTCTGCCTCCCAAGTGCCGGGATTAATGACATGGACTACCACACCCAGCCCTCAAGAAGCTCTTTTAATGAACAAAGGTTCTAGAAAACTTCAGAACAAAGGACAAAAGAAAGTAGCAAATTTGTATGAATAAGATCTATATTTTTATGGAAATGCTTTGAAGAAGATTGATGGAAAGATCTTCTCTGGTAATCTACCCTCTGCCTGAAAATTAATGCAGAACTTTTTTCAGGGGAGGACATTGAGATTTTTGGAAAGACAGTTAATGAACTTTCAGATATGCTTTATCTATGGTTCACTTAAGATCTGTGGTAGCATCTGAGTAATCTGGACCATAGGCAAACAAATGCAAATAAATCGTTAAAAGATTACTTTTCTTTTACTTTACTGTTTAGTATGAAGACACATGATATAGAATAATGATTAAAAACTAAAGACTTTATTTTTATTAACTTCCGTTCTCTAATTGCAGTGCTGCATAAGGATATCGGTCCTTGCCGAGCAGCAACAATAACAGGAACACTCTCCCGGATCTCTCTAAATGATGATGAGGAAGAAAAGGGGACGAACCCTGAAGGGCTAAGCTATTCAACATTGCCTGGAAATGTCATTTCCAAAGTCATCATCCAACAGCCCACAGGCTTGCACATGCCTATGAGCATGAATGAGCTGAGCAGTCAATGTCTGAAAAAAGAGAACACTGAATTGCGGAGAACTGTGTACCTATGCACGGATGACAACTTAAGAGGGGCTGATATGGACATCGTCCACCCTCAGGAAAGAGTGATGGAGAGTGACTATATTGTGATGCCTAGAAGTTCTGTAAATACCCAGCCATCGATGAAAGAGGAAAGCAAGATGAATATTGGCATGGAGACCTTGCCGCATGAAAGGCTACTGCACTACAAAGTGAATCCTGAATTCAATATGAATGCCCCCGTCATGGACCAGTTTAACATGAACTTAGATCAGCATCTCGCACCCCAGGAACATATGCAGAGTTTACCCTTTGAGCCTCGCACGGCTGTGAAGAATTTCATGGCCTCTGAGTTGGATGACAATACAGGACTATCAAGAAGTGAAACAGGGTCAACAATATCTATGAGCTCTCTAGAGGTGAGTCGTAAGAAGTTAAACAGGGCCTTGATATTTGAAGGGCGTACAGCCTGATTCATGTTATATTGGTGTTGGACATGACACATGTTAGTTTTGGCAGAGTTCCTTGTATGTTGCGTATTAATAACTGGCCATAAAGATTATCTAGTAGTGCATTTGAATCTCCTGGCTCAAGATGTTATTAAACAGTCCCAGTGTGTTTAAAATGATAATGATTAATCCTAATTCTCTCATATTGAGACTCATGTGTGACATTCATAAAGAAAATACAGCAGGTCCTCTTGAGGTTTCACTGATATGATAGAGCGTTTTGAAACACAACATAATAACTGGAATGTGTTGCAAATTCAAAGCTAGATATAAATCTTCTACAAGGCCATCTATTAATATGAAGCTGAAATGTTTGCGTGAGGTGTACCACTACACTGACTATAAACTAACTGTTATTTATTGGATCAATATTATTTAGAATGAATGTTTTGTTCTTGATCCTGTAGAGTGGTGAGCATTAAAAGTATTAGTCTTTAATTGTTAAGTGCATAAGTGTATATTCTAAGTATACTAAGACTCAGGACAACAACTTTTGCCTTTCATAATGCCACCAGCAATAAAACCTGAAACTACTTTCATCTTTTTTCATCTCAATGTAGTAGAGAATCACTCACTGTTTTCATCATCATTCCTACTGTATTAGAATTATACAAGTTGGATTCAAGAATCATATTTTATTTTCTACTGACATATACCATTATCCTTGCACTGATTTGTATGTATCCTTTATCTTGAAGTCTTGCTATAGACTAAGCTATAGAATCTATATTTTAAAAACCCACATGTATTCTTATTTACCGTATATGTACATGTATATACATATATAGCCAATTGTGTTAATGTATTATATTATTGCATAATCTACTATTAATAGAAAAACTACTGTAGTTGCCCATGTGGTTTTTCCATCAGAATTATTCTGATAACATATGTTCTAAAGTGTAAAAGTCCCTTAAGGCAGTGGCTCCTCCAGATTCCACAAGGCCGTGGCTTTCACTTTGTCCAAACTAAAATGGACCATTAAATGTAGATAATTCTAGTTTTCACAAGTAGGACAAGAAAATTCTAGAACAAAACCAGAATATAAATATAGTCCAAAAGGAAAAAGTCTTAAGTCTGCACAAATCCATGTAAGAATCATTCTCAGAATCAAAGGTGTAGACAGAGACAGCAAAGCAAATTCTACTCCAGAGTAGCGGGTGTGCCCTCTGGACAGAAGCATCCATTTTTCTTAACTACTACAATTGCTACTGCTATGCCAATCATAACTCACAGATATTAGTGTATCCACTATAATAATGATCACATAAACACAAGCTACAAAATATTCATACAGAATGGCAAAGGGTTTTAAGAGGATCGAGTAAATATATACATAAGAATATAATATCAAAAGTAACAATGACACTGTGGGAGTTTTTTTTTCTATACAATGACTATTTTAAAGTTACTATAGAAATTTGAATGGAATTACGCTAAAATAATCTGGGTGTTGTGAAAATGTTTTACATTTAACATCTAGAACCCAACTGAGTCTGCTACTGCACATGTTTTGTGTACTTGTACAAGAGTGTATATTTTCCAAGTATCAATTGCTTCACCTCCTAATTTTTTTCAAATCTCTATATCCCTATTTTTAATCATAAACATCAAATATATATTTTAAGCTTAAAAATCATATATATGTGTGTGTATATAAACATATGTATATATGAGTCATCAACGGATCTACATTTCAGTGACTTAGAGATCATAAAACATATTTTGAAAACAAAATTCAGAATTCAGAATAAAACTTAGTTCCTCATTCATTCTATTTTTTTAAAAAATTATTAATTTAATCACTTTACAGCCTGATCACAGTCCCTTCCGCCCTCTCCTCCCGGGCTCACCTTCACATGCCCCTTCCTCTCATTCCCCTCTCTTCTTCTCAGTGAAGGGGAGTCCCCCAAGGGGTACCAAGCCACCCTGGCACGTTGCAGCAGGACTAAGTGCATCCTCTCCTACTGGGGCCTGATGAAGCAGGCCTTTCCTAGGAGAAAGAGATTCAGTGGCAGACAACAGAGTCAGAGACAACCTTTTCTTCTATTGTTAGGAGACCCACATGTTGACCAAGCTGCACATTTGCTCATATATGTGGGGGGGGGTGGCTGGTTCTAGGCCCAGTCCATGCATGCTCTTTGGTTGGTGGTTTAGTCTCTGTGATCCCCCATGGGCCCAGGTTAATTGTCATTCATTCTTTGAAAGTGTTTAATAGTAACTGCTTAGGTGACCTTTTAGGAAATAACTGAAAGAAAATATATACATGAAAGAATGGATAATAAAATTAGGATTTTTATAGAATTTTTCACCAGCAGATTCTCAAATCCTGTTAAAAACACGAATTAATTAATCTTCACAGCACTTAAATAAGTTGTTATAATCTTCAAGTAAAAGCATCTGTTTAAGGATCCAGTGTCTAAGGATAAATCTAAGTCTCTGACGCCTCTTTATGAAACAGGAGGTTATAGATGCAGGGACATATAGCCTGGAAGACTGGTGCAGCAGAAGTTGACAAGCCATTGCATGATCTATTCATGGGCATAGTGTGAAGATGTGAGATTAACTCAGGAGTTTTCTTCCAAAAAAGGTGACAAGAAGGGCAAATGCTGCTAGCTGATAGCACAGAATTCAGTAGTCATGGGAAAACTGCACACAAGAAAAGACACAAGTCGAGGTAGAAAAAAAAAAAAGAAAGAAAGAAAGAAAGGCAAAGAGCCCCGAGTGGGTGAGTGGGTGGGAGCAGCTATTCAAGTAAGCAAGAAGCAACAAAGAAAGGAGGAGGCCCCAAATGCTGCAGTGCCAGCAGAAAAGACTCCAGCCTCCATGGGAGCGTGTTCTGCTAACCCCCAATTATTGGGTGTAAATGTTGAAGGCATTCACGGAGTTCCTTGGCACAAAAGTGTATCCAGATTTTTTTTTTCCATGCCCATTATTACATTCTGCGTTGCCTTAACTGTGTTTATTCCCAGAATGATCCTGTTAAACCAATTCTAAAAACTCTTAGAATTTGGGTTTTCATAAAAATCTGGCCCATGATGTTCTCTAAACTACTCCCCTTAAGGTGAAGATAAAACTGTCTTCAGTACTTTAAATATTCATCTACAGAAAACAAAGTAGATCGGGTACACAGTGCGTGCGTGTACATGGAAGATGGAGGAAAGATGAACAGTGATGAGGATGGATCACGGTGTCATGATCTTAAGCACCAGAGTTCAAGTCTTAGAACGTAATTCTCTCAAGTTATTGTCTTAACATTGTAAGTTCATTATTGTTTATAAAAAGACAAGTGGAGTTGTCAACGCAGCTGGACTGCCACACTCATGAATTCCCAGTAGCTGTGGTTGCCCACATAAGACCTACATGAGAAAAAGCCAGACCTTTTAGCATGGAAGGCTTCCTAAGCTCAAGCCCGAGGTGAGAAGCTATTGATGGCCATGGCTTCTGGAGGAGGAAGACTATGTTTTCTTTACGGCTGTGCCCCTCTTAAGTTGACCACGCTCCAGTGGGTGGCCCCACAGTGAGCCAATGGGCAGCACAAATTAGACTCAGCAAGCTACTGCGAGAGAAAAGAGGACGTGAAGTTGAGAGGAGTGAAGAGTAATAAGGATCTGGGAGGTTAAGGAGAGAAATGAAGAATAAGTATAGTCAAAATACATTTTATGAATTTCTCAAAGAATGAATTAAAATATATCTTGAAAGGGCAGATCAGCCTAATTTCTGGGTTGCAGTAGTTCCTATTTGTTAATTAATTAATTTATTTATTTATTGGCAATTTATATGTGCATTATTGGCAGTCAAGGTTGGCCAACATTTGCTCTGAGTCTGAAATGCTGTGTGTATTGAACAGCTTGTGACTGTACATGACCTATATCTGTTTAGTCGCGACCCAACCTTTACTCCTTTTCCATGATCACTCAGGGTTGTCACTGACTTCTGGGAGGGTTCAGCCAGCATGAAGCACTGGCTAGAGTCTAGGTTTGGACTCGGGGGTTTTTGATGTCAGTTTGTACCACAGCTCTCATGCACCTCCAGCTTCTACCAGATGCCCCACTCCTGAGATTAAGTCTCACCTCATCTTCCTCTGTCCATCCGCGTTAGGGGGTCTCTTGGCTTCTTCCGTTAATCCATCGGGCACCTTATGGTTCCCTATGTGCCTTTTCTGCTTCCCTACCACTTGACATGTTCTCCTCACACAATGCCAGAGTGACTTCTGTGACTCCCCTGTCAAGTCTCACCTTAGTATCGCTTATCAACAAAACATTTGCGAAATGGATAAAGGTTTATATAGTACAGCACAACATTATTTTACCGTACACAGAAAGTTTGCTACTCCAACTTCTCTGAGTGCTTTCATACACAAAATATCTATCTGGATGTGACCTCAGAGAAGTCTCACCGTGTTTGTAAAGGGGTGTTTATAAATACCTCTCTAGGCTCCTCCCACCCCAGATACAGAATATTAGCACTCAGCCTAATGGTTACCGAAAGTAAAATATTTTAGTGATAATGACACTTTGTAGGTGCCTCCCTTTGGCTGCCATGGGGACCACATTACATGAAAACCTTTTGAAGACTGTGAGCAACACTTCAGATGTACAGTTGTATTATGATTATGTCATTAGTGTCACACTCTGAGTGTTTTTGAAGAGGCTCAATTACTACTAAATGGAGATTCAGGAATTTACACAGAATGTTATCACCTCACTTAGGAACCAAGAGACACTGTCTCAAACAGAAACCATATAAAACTGACCGTGTGCAGAAACCATGCTTCATACAAACACACACACAACACACACACACACACACACACACACACACACACACGTATATATATATACTCATGTCAATCTGGTAAAAGGAAAACAATCTCTATTGCTTTGTTTTTGCTCTTGGATTAGAGAATCTTATCTTTTATGCAGGCATACAAACAAAATTAGCTTGAATAAAAGCTATTTCAGAAAATTAATTATTCCCAGACTTGGTTGGCACTGCTATTTTTAATGGATTTGTTATCAAAGCTTTCTCCCTGTGAGTGAGTCCATTGCTCATCCTGTAATAGAAACTTCTAATGGCATTCATATTGCCATTCATTAGTCAGTGGAATTCATTACTTGCTGTGAATCTTCTAGTGTCTTGTCCGGTTTAATTTTCAGTGACACAAATAATGACCTAGCACCTCTGTGAAATTATTCATCATTCTACAAGAGTTGCATGTGGAGGCCTCTCTAGGCACATATGCCTACTCAGTGGCCCTCTGAGTAGCCTGAGACCATGGCACATTTTCTCACTTTTAAATTATTCTAAAATATATATTCTCCCTCCTATCAGTAAAACGGTTGCCTTCCTAATAAGTTGTTCTGATACTCTTAGCTGCCTATCTGTCTACTTGAGGTGCTTTTCTTTGTGTATTTACGTCACTTGGTTAACCAAACTCTCCTAAGGTGTTCTTTAAAACAGGAACAATAAAAGCTGTCACATTGGTTTGAATTCTGGGGTTGTCATATTACACCCCTTCAAACATTCACCAATAACTTTGCGACTGCAAACTGTTGTGACATATCTTCTTCTAAATGCTAGAGCTGTACATATAATTAAGAGAGGACTAGAGAAGTGGATGTGTAGGTGGCAAAAGGGGAACAGACAGAGCTTTTAGAGATCAAATAGGCGACCCATAGGTGGATTTATATGGAGGAGGAAGGTTATGTGTAAAGAAGGGTCAGTTTTAAGCCTTTGTCTTGGTTGACTAGTTATTAGCATCATCTGCGATGAGAAAGGCCATGCAAAAATATGACATTTGCATATTGAAAGATGGTATTAAAATGTAAGGGATAAGCCATGTAATCCGGGAGAGCATTAGGGCAGAAAAGACCTCAGGAGCTCCATGTTTGGAATGAAGGGGCACAGGAAGCACCCAGCAAAAGACATTCCAAAAGGAGCTGCAGTCAATGAAAGAAGAGAAAAGGGGGAAGGGAGAAAACCCGAGAGCTCTGATGAGTGCTTTAATGAGGAGGTGATTAACTTTCTACAGCTTCTGAGAGTCCAGTGAGATGAGGGTGGAAAATTGACCTTGCTGTTTGTCCAAATGGAGCTCATTAGAAGCCTTTGACAAGAATTTTAATGGAGTGTTAAGAGCATAATGCAGTTGGGATGAGTTCTAAGTGGCATATTACAAAAAAAAAAAAAATGAAACTGCATAGGAAAAGGATGTTTCTCGGAAGAAAAGGCTATATAGACAGAATGAATTATATCCTCGCAAAATATTTTACATCACGTTGGCTTGTTTTAATTTTACATGTAACATTCCTTTAAATTTCAAATTATTCGTTATTTTTAAAAAAATCAAGTGGCCTGGCCACAGTTACTTCTCTTTGTTTAATATACAATCAGAGCTGAGGGGATGGGACAGTCAGGAAAGAGCTTGCATTGTGATCATAAGGATTTCATTTCAGCCCCGGGAGCCCAGGTAAAACTTAGGCACAGTGTTGTCACATGTTTAAAACCCCAGCACTGGGGAAGTAGAAATGGACAGATGCCTGGAGTTCACTGGCCAGCCAGAGGACCGTACTCGGCAAAGTCCAGACCACTGAGAGACCCGGTCCCAAAATAAATAGATAAATAAATAAGCCAAAATATGGGCAGTATCTGAGGTCCTTTAGCCTCCGCACACATGCCTATGCACATAGGAACATGCGCGCGCGCACACACACACACACACACACACACACACACACACACACACAAGCAAAGAACAGTCATTATTTGTAACCACTTTTATGCCTTGAGGTGGCACTCTACAAGAAATAGGAAGACGTGTAAACAAACATGTGAGTCACAGTCTCAGCAAACTTCAGCCTCAAAACACTTTCCAGAACATGTATGCGCACATAGGGTAGAAACAGACAAAAACAAATGCACTGGGGTTTTTCTGGTTGCTCATCTGCAAACTGACCTTCTCAGTAGCAAGTGTCACACCTGTTTGTTATTGTAGCATTGCTCATAATCTAGCTATTAGAATGAACATTTGGTTTGGTTTGGTTTTTACCCAACCCAGGTTTTCTGTGAAATAATCATCATCAACTTGACTTTTTTCTTCTTCTTCAAAATACAATTTGCTTGGAAAAATTAATCCATCTGACCTTGCTTTATGCTTCTAAAGCATTTCAGTTCCACTGCTATGAAACGTGGATGGCCAGGGTGGTCTAGTATTACTCTTCCTGAGTTCCAGAAGAGTTTTGCAAAATATGACAGGCAACTAGTGTGTAAAGTGCTATGCTGCATGGCTGAGCTAGTGAGATCTCACACAGAAAAGGCTGGACTTCAGACAGACTTCAGACAGAGTGTTCATCACAGTCCACGTGCTTACCTGCTGAGTGATTTTCTCACATTACTTTAAGTCCACTGGCATTCAGTTGCATTAACTCACAAAATGACACTATTTTCCCAACCATTCCATAGAAACTACTTTATAAGATGCACAAAGTCGAAATACTATTGTGAGGAAGCATACAGAGAGAGAGAGAGAGAGAGAGAGAGAGAGAGAGAGAGAGAGAGAGA
>OU015751.1:37234058-37244918 GCA_907169655.1 Acomys percivali
AGAGAGAGAGAGAGAGAGAGAGAGAGAGAGAGAGAGAGAGAGAGAGATTTGAAATACTTGACACATTTCCCACACTATACGATCTTTAAACATTCATGATTTTTTTTTTTGTAACCATCCCTACCCCACCCCACCACCAGGTTTAGATTAAAATCTGTTTGATTCACTTCCTCATCCCTGCATCTAATCCTTGTAGACTGCCAGACTGGCTATGCCATTTGTTAGCATTTAACTTTAACCAAATTAAACAGGAGAGAGAGAGGGAGGGAGGGGGAGAGGGAGAGGGAGGGAGAGAGAGAGAGAGAGAGAGAGAGAGAGAGAGAGAGAGAGAGAGAGAGAGAGAGCACAGTTTGTAGAAAAGCATCCATTTCCTTTTCTGTGCTGCACAGTGACATAGGGGACATTGGTATGAAGAGTTGGGAACGGTTGCTGGGGCTCTTCAAGTTCCCATTTTTTCCTTTTGCTCCTATAACATGGAGCTTTTTGCAGCATGTGCGCATCAAAAATTTCAGTTCCTAGGTAGCACTGCCTTGTGATCCAAAACAAATGCAGCAGCATATGGTTGTGTACACCTTTGGCAACAGAGAGCCCCTCAGAGCATGCAGCAGAAGGCTCGCTCTGTCTTCTAGCTGACTGAACCATTTTGTAAGATTCCACCATTTAATTTTCAGATGGAATGCAAAGCTCATGACTAATGTTTTATAATAATTGCTTTTAGATAGATGATTTCATGCTTAGACTTTGCTGTATTAATAAAGAGTTTTGTTTAACACATATTTATTAAAAAAAAAAAAGTCTTGCCAAATCACAGTGCCAAGAAGGCGAAGTATCTATAGAAGAGTAGAAGCCCTGACATTTAGTTTAGCCAACTGCTGCAAACTGCCGTACAGAACCAGATTTGTTTGAATGCGTTCTCACACTCCTTCCTCTTCCTGGATGTCACCAGCATGAAGGTAGCAAGCATGCTGTCAGAGGCAAGAAAAAAATTCGAGAGGATCATGTGTGAGTTTCCATTTCAATAAGGCATTCCTCTTTCTTGTCTCTGCTCGGTATCCCTTCAAACCTGGATTCCCTGTGCTCAGCAGTTTCACCACAATGAGGTTATGTCACAACTGTCCCAGTTTCTTCATTTAGTCCCTCTGTCTGCAGACACCTGTTCTGAGGGTAGGCAGCACAAAGAGTTCTGCTTTTATAATGACACTTTTAACTCTAGCTACAGAAAAATCATATTTTCAATAAAGTTCATGGGTACTTTTTTGCCTTTCCTGGCGAGCATTTACAGTAGACACTAGATCTGCAGTGTGGCAGGATGCTGAGAAGCTAGTGACTTTAAGGTTATGAGTATGGAGATGGGAGTAGGGGAAAAACAAAACACAATCTGGCCAGAAAGATTGCATGGTTCCCTTATGTTTCTTCCCCCACTCCCTCGAAGGGGAGGAAATCTACTTAAAGAGAAAGCACGGAAGAAATTTTCTTTGTTTTCTAAAGATGAGATCTTTTTATATGTTTCCAGGCATCTCCCTCTACACCTCACCCACTTTAAGAATTGGTGGTTCCCTGGAGCAGATGCCAAAAACACCATCCCCACACTGATATCATGAACGCTGCATGGTCATATGAATTCACATTCATTTTGTTTTAATCACATTTCCTGATTTTATCAAGCCCACTGCCTAATTACTTTATTTCATCAGTGTGTGTGTGTGTGTGTGTGTGTGTGTGTGTGTGTGTGTATCTGTAAGTAGATTTGGATATTGTTTAATGGATTTAGAGTCAGAGAGAAACACTGTGAGACACTGTGATGGGGTGTGGAATATGCACTGTTTGACTAAGTGGGAATTTTTTAAAAAGTAATGTAGTTCCTAAGAACTAGTAACAAGAAATACTTTGGCAGGAGATGACCTAATTGTGAAAAATTTGTACAGAACTAATGTGTATGTCTCTGTGTGTGTGTGTGTGTGTGTGTGTGTGTGTGTGTGTGTGTGTGTGTGCACGCGTGCGTCAGAGGATAAACAGACAGGCAGGCAGGATTTGCTTGCCATGAAGTGTGGTTTCAGCATTCTGGAACCTGAGGCAAGAAGACCCTAAATTTCGAGAATAGCTTGAGCTACATAGCAAGAGCCTGTTCAACAAATAATCTGGATATTTGCTCGTAGAAGGTCTCAAAGCATCGAGATTATTTTACTGATGCCACATTTAATCCCATATGCCTGCAAAGTGTTTTTGTTAGAATTAGAACCTCTTTCAAGGCTGAATGCAGGTGGACTGTCTTAGGAAGCAGCTTTCCTCACTCAACATGGGCATTAGGACTCAAGGTGGAAAATGCATGTGCTATTATACCCTTCAATTTTAAAAGAAGTTTGGGAATATTTTGAAATCAGGAAAATAATCTTAGTGAAATGGCATAACACAAAGAACTGGGATTATTTTCATTGACTGTAATGACTTCCACTGGTTTAACTGACTAAACATAATGTTATTGCTTTTCTCCTTCTTTCAAATGAACTAACAGAGAAGAAAATCACGGTATTCGGACCTTGACTTTGAGGTAAGTTCCTATGAATTACTTTATAATTTTTAATTGTTTAATTCAAGATGGTCTTATAACTATTCAAACACAGCACCATATGTAGCTCTGTAATATAATTCTGTCAGTATTTAATCACTATTTAAGGAAGCCAAGGTTCTAAAATCAGGAACCTTACTCTATAGATGTGTCTGAAAATAAATGGTTTAGAGTTCTAATTACTCCTCCAAGGAATGCTTGCTTGACGTTTCTTTTCAACTAAATATTTATTTTATAACTGCTGGTAGTATGTAACTTATGTGGGAAGGAATCAGCCAATCTAGGTCATTTAAAGATAAGAATGGCAAATCCTGGTTTTTTTAACTTAAGTAATTTTTTCCAGTTTTACTTTAGTGAAGACCTGCAGGAATCCCAAGGGGATGGCTTGGTTAGTTGGCAAAGCTCTGAGACTGGCTTTTGCTGTGCTGTGACTCCTGTGCTTAGGTTCTCTGTGGTCCATTTTCCAATAGCTAGCTAGTGTTGATTCAATGTGTGCCTGTGTTTGGTAAATGTCTTTTTACAGATATAAATAAGATGAGAAGTTTCATTTTCCATTCTGCATTGAATTTATATTGATGCTATGATATTGGTGCTGGAAGTCACTAAAATGATACTGTTTAGGCAGCTTATGCTAAGCACAAAATTAATGGTGTTTAAGTAGCACACAAATGCACTTATGCATCTTGATAATTGGATGTGATTCATAGCCTGCTGACATAATTGGGTATAATATATGATAAATTTCTACAACATGGCTGTACCCTTGTGATGCATACACAGAGCTCAATACTCTTAACTGATATTTCCTGGAGTGTGGAAACTTCTGATTCAGTCATTTCATTTGTGTAAGTGAATGTTGTGATTCTACAATGAACAATGCACATCAATATGAGACAAGGTGATTTTTATCCATTGTGATGGTTAGTTTCATGCCAAGTGTCTAAGGAAAATGATTTTGCTTAGTAGTAGCTCAATTTGCCACAAAATAGTGATGAAGAATCCAGCATCAATGCTTAAATTACAAATATGTAGGCAACTACACTATAGCCACATAGCTAGGGATTTGTTTGTCACCAAAGCCTAAATTTTAAAGCAAAAGTACCAAATCATTTTTTAAAAAAATCAAAAAAAAGTATTTAGCAATCTTCACATTTGAAGCTGCCAGTGTCCTCTAATGATTAAATACTGTATTACTCCATTAGGTATCGAAAGAATAAAGAATGAAACTGTTTCTGTTTTTATGTGTTATGTACAGCGTGACCTTTCTTGTGACTACCTAAAGTAAGTTGTGTGTGTTTGTGTGTATGTGTGTGTGCATGTGTGTACTCCTGAAAACAATAGTCTGTTTTGTTATCACAAAAGGATGAACATAAAAATTAACCTACTAGACTTCAATGAAAAAATACAATAAAAACCTAGCTCTGATATTAAGTTTCACTCAAGCAACAAGTTATTAACGACAAAATTAAACACTGGAAAGAAATCCTAGCACTCAAGAGGTAGACTATTGTTAGTTTAAGGGCAGCCTGGACCACAAAGCAATTTCCAGGCCAGCCCGAGTTACATGGGAAGAACAAAAACTGGAAGGAAATTAAATCACACTGTGTCACTGAGAATGTTAGGAGAAAAATGTTCCTTTTTCCATCCACTCTCTATGGCAACAGCTAGCAGCTTCCCTAAGCAGATGCTGTGCCTTGTATTTCACGCATAAAACCAGAGTGTTAACAAAGATAGCTGTTAGGAGAGAACAGTTGCAGTATAGGAGCTGATTTCCTTACCTCTTTAGCTGCTATAATCATTAAATGATTATGGTAGGAGATGAAGCTTCAGAGGTGGGGCAGAGTGGGGGTGGGCGGGCTCTGAAACATTACCCTCCCCCTGTGGACCACTGAGGATTACTCCTTCTTGGGCATGTGTACAATTCCAGGGGTGTGACAAGTCTCTGTCATAAAAAATTTTTTTTTAAATTTTCATGGTGCTAATACGTGTACTTTTAAATTAGGGTTGCCAATGAGGAGCAAGCTAATTCCCTACTCGCGTAATAAATGCAGACTAGACTAGTTTGACTTATGTCAAGGTCCATGTTAGCCTTCTCTCTGCATGGGCTTTACCGTACAATAATCACCATAGACATTTTACCCTTGTCTGGCTGCCTTGTGGGCTCCTGAAAGCATCATCCTGTAAAATTTTCAGAAGTACACATCACCCAAGGTTCATATACAATTCTAATATTCCATTAATTCATTTTCCTTAAAACATGAGGATTTCTCAAAAATATTTGAAACAGAACTACAGCATGACCCATCTATACCACTCCTGAACGTATATTTAAAGTACTTCATGCCCTTTGTTTACTGATGCTTACTCATATTTGCAAGGAAATGGAGCCAGCCTTTTTGTCCATCAACACAAGATTGGATAGTGGAAATGTGATACATAGACAGAATGGGATTTTATTGAGCCATAAGAAAAATGAAATTTGGACTAAAATGAATGGATCTGGAAATCATTGCATTAAGTGAGGTGACTCAGACTCGGGTTTTTTTAAAAAAATCATGTGTTGCCTCTTATGTGCACATTCTAATTTTTAATATTTTATGCATGTAAATAAGGGGTGTAGGGATGAGTGGAGACTATGAAACTAAGTAGAGGACCATAAGAGGGAAAATAGAGGTGTTACAGGGAGACACATGGAACAGAAAGGCCGAAGGTACAAAGGGCTGCGAGGCCCAGGAGTGAAGTGAGGAAGGAAATAACAAACACAAATTTTGTTTGAAAACTATTGTATTTGAGACATAATTATTGTATGAAGATAAAAACAATAGCCTTCTTAAAAGTGTTAGTTACTATAGCTGGATAGACTGAAAGGACCTTCACGATAACACAGCATTCCTGACCAAATAAAGGGAGATTAGAAATAAAGTGGAGAAATGCTGGTTCTTATGCTCTGGAAAGTATGCAGAGAATATGATTATGCTACTTCTATGCTATGTGACAAAATGTCTTCCTTTAGTTAGTACGCCAGCTTCTAGCAGAGATCCTGATATACAGTGAGAGTGCATTAAGTTTCTTTGTAGAGTGAACGAATGATTAAAAATTAAACAGCAGGTTTTCAATGAAGTATGCTTTAACAAACAGCTTTTGAGCCATAATTGAGTCAAGAAAACAACTAGTAGGGCAAGCAAGCGACTATGGAGGAAGCACCTCAAAGGTAGCCACTCTGGGCTGCAAAACGATCACACCAAACATGGCCGAAGGATAGAAATGGCAGTTCAAATCCAAGGGAAAGAAAAGACACAGAGGTTTGCAGAAGTGTGGAGTGCTCACAAAACAAGAAGTCAAAAATCAATTAACCAAGGGTCAGTGGAAAAGAAATAAACAGAGTAATTTTAAATCTTATACCCCACAAGAGAAGTTTTTAAATAATGTGCTGCTAAAAACTGCTAAGCCTATTTGACTGTACGTTGTTTAGATTTTTTTGTTAGTTTCTATTGGAGAATAATTTGGTATGATATGGCTAATAATTTAAAGGTGACTATGTTAGTAATATTCAGGATAGATGGAGAGGATAAAATAAGAAGTTATTGGTTTAAGTGGCTAACCCAGGAAGGAAGTGATGAGCTGGCCATCACAGGTCAATCTGTCAAATTTGCTCTTTAATTGAACATGGGACGGCAGGACAAAGATGGCTTGCATTTTTATATATACGGGAGACAGAACCAACAAAGCAGATGGACAACGGGTTAGGATGACTTCCAGTGTGGTGTTGGCATGATTCGAAGACTCAGACAGATAAAACTGTTCGTATTGGTGAAGACAAACAGCTCAAGGAACTCCTGGAAACATGATTGCAAATAACTATTATAAAAATGCCATGCATAATGGTATCTGTTCCATGTTAATATATATATATATACATAGAGTGAGAAAGTTTTTAAATCTTCTCTTCCAAAATACGGACATAACTCTTATCTCGTTCTTCCACTGGAATCATGTATTCTTTGAAATAGCACTCAGAGGAAGGACAGCAGGATACCAAGAAGAGACTTGATACCCTATGAGCATAACCAGGGGGAGGAAATCCCCCTCAGGAATAGTCATAGGGGAGGGGAATAAGGGGAAAATGGGAGGGAGGGAAGAATGGGAGGATACAAGGGATGGGATAACCATTGAGATGTAACAAGAATAAATTAATAAAAAATTTAAAAAAAAAGAAATGTTGTAAGCTGTTTCTCACATAGCCACCAAATCCATGTGCCTCACTGAACTGCATCCATGGTGGTGAGCAAGGAGTGAGAGCAGACATATATGTTGGATCATAGGACCACTCTTCACCAGGCTTGGCTTTTATTGGAAGAATTGGGGGCACATGAATAAGCATGAGAAAAAATAGAATTACTTGATATCACTAGAAACAAGGCTAAGCTATAACACGTGGTTTATATTAATTTCTAAATTGACAGCACACCAATTGAAAGAAACATCTTGTTCAAAGCAGGCTCCTTCCTGCTTTGTCCCTGAACCCTTTATAGTAGGTACAAAGTACTAAACAATCAGGGTTTATTTAAAGCACACATTTGAAGGGCAAGCAATTTGAACAATTTAATCCTAGACTGTATCCATCACTTCTATATCATTAAATTTAAACTGTTTCAAAAATAATACATTTATAACAAAATATATTCTTGACTGGCACTGACAAAATATATCACTCAATTGGTTTTCTTACACCTCTGTACAGTTTATTTGAAAACAATGGTGCATATTTATCTACATCAGCATATTTCAGACACAGATGCTGTGGTTCCTGGGAATGCAGATTATTGACACTCCGGATGTAATGATTCATTAACCATCAGCCCCTCACAATATGGCTTTCAGGATTAGGCTTAATTCGTTCAATATTCACCTTATTTGTTATCAATAGGAATATTGGCATTCTTTAAAGATCATTTTCAAAGGGCCACTCTAGAGAAAAGAAAGGATTACAGAGAAGTAATGAACAAAAACATCTCTAGGTCTATCCAGATGGATATAGGCAATGCAAGTCTAGGCATAAAAAATGGTGATTCACCACACTTGTTTATAACTCATGTGAGTATAGGGTCTCCCGGACCCTCGCTCTTAAGCTGAATTAAGAAAGAATTTCTTACATTCCCTGACAATTTCTGTAAGTTCAAAGAACCCATACACACTAGTACAACCTCTCTTTATAATTCAGACATTTTCTCTATAGTTCAAATACAACTCTGTGATTCACACTTCTAAATTTGAAAGTGAAAATCACTGGTTTATTGCAAATCTACTCTCAGTTCCTCAAAAACCACTTATGGAGGGGGTGGGAATGCATAGCAGGCTGAGAGAGAAAAGGCATGTCTCCTGGCTAGAGCCAATACCGCACATGCTCCTTGGGGCTGAAGAGATGCCTGAGCATCCATGACTCACAACCAGCTGTATCTCCAGTTCCAGGGGATGCACTGCCTCTGGACTCAGCTGGCACCTATACTCATAAGCATGCCCCCTTACACAGATACATGTATGTACACACAATTTCGAAGTCATACAAAATTTTAAAAGTAAATGTTCTTTCTAATGAAGAAATGTTCTTAATGGAAGGAAAAGATAAAATTTATGATAGTTTTCCATGATTCAGACACTCTTCTTGTTTATACACCTAAGCTATCCCATTCATTTTATTTATTTGGTTAGCATTCACTTAGCAGCTACTAACTACCAGACAGTGTGCTAGGTGTCAAGGATTCACAGAGGAGGAGATCACTGTTTATGAAGTATCCAGAGACAAAATATGAGTACCAGCATTAGAAATCTCATTGCAGTACCGCAAAGGAACTCCCAATCCAGAGTTAGGGACCTACTACAGAGGATGCCTAACCCCTCCCCTAGTTTTCACTTCTCTCCCATCTGAACAGAACATAATTTAAAAACCTGAGCAGTCTATAGAAGAATGCTCTCTGAGTCTCTGGGATACACTCAAAAGAGCAGCATACTGAGCTGATGTGGGGACTCAGCCCACTCACCCTTTGCAAAAGCAAAGTTGAGCTTCAGCCTCCTGGTAAATAAAATGGGGATAATGGCTGTTGCCTCCTAGGATTACTATGAGGCATTAGAGAAACAATGGCTGCCTTCTCTTAAGTGGCATTCCTCTGTGTGGTCTAGGGCTTCACATCCTTTGTGAAATCTTCCATGATATCCCTGTAAGGTCAGCCTCACTGCTGAAGCTGTAGCTACAGGAAGGCTGGAGTTTATGCTTCAGGCCACAAAGACTGAGATGGAAGAAATGTCTCCATGTCCAGAGCTATCAGACTTGGCATGCTCCAAGAACTTAAAGGGCCTCTAAGACTTCTTAAAAAATAATAGGTGCTTAAGACATCAGGTGCCTTAAAATCTCATTTTTAAAAATGTCCAAATTATAATGAATACACCTTAACGCATCACTATTTCTGTAATGTCAGTAGCTAACGGGTTCCAAAGATGGACATCTTTTTAGTTATAAAACTATAAATTGAAAGAAAAGAGTTTCCATCTCTAAAAGGGGATTTTTTTTGTCTTTGTCGTTGTTTCTGTCGTTATTTTTTTGTTGTTGTTATTTTTTTTAAATGAAGAAGAAATAAGAAACCAAGCTACTTGAGAGAGCATATATCCACTTAGCCTGGCGGTCATCTTGGGACAAAGGTTAATTCATCCTTCACAACAATGTTAAATGGTATTAATTTGAGTGCAAAGAAGCATTACTATGTACGGATTTTTAATTATAAAACATCCCTAGAGTATTTGCAATGGATTTCAATAAAAGTAACTGAATTATGTATATACTTCCCAACAGACTATTTTTTGTGTTTCTACATAAAAAATATATGCTAGAGTTTTTAATCATCATAAGATTTTAGAACATTGAGGTATAAATTGAATTTTATATAAATGTTGATTTCTTTGGGAAACAGGATTTAAGTCATAAAAAAAAGAAAGAAGTAAACAAACAGACAAATAAACAAAAATCTTAAGTTAGTAAACATCCAAGAATAGTCATCAAAATGGACCGATAAAATTCATACACATGAAAATGTCTACTTAGGTGGCTAAGATCACCAAAAGTATAAATGCCACAAATGAAAGGTTTCTGAAGCTGATAAGAGGATACTTAATATCTTGAAAAACAAAACAAAACAAAAAAACTAAAAGTATAGATAAGTTTTAAACTCAGAACATCAGTGGGTAGAAATCCTGCAACGCTCACTTGTAAAGTTGGCGTTCTTATGGAGGGAAACTACCTCATTCTTTACAGAAATACGAAGATGTACTTGAGGCTATCTATGAAGAAGATGGAATTGTGTGGATAAAACCTAACAGTCTGAGTGAGGACGTGAGCTGTTTACAGCTGCTATAATTGATGCCCCTTCCAGCACACAGGCTTTTATCACTATGGTGATTTCTGGCAGTTGCCACCGTTGCCACTTCAATTCAAAATGATTATCTGGCAAGAGAATATATTTGCAACTAATGTTTGCGAGTAGGAAAGGCTCTATATTTCAGCATCCAAATTGTCATTGGCCTCCATATTTATTGCAGGATATTTTAGCTTTGTTATTATAATACCTTTCATGGAACTATGTGAAATATTTCAAAACGATCTCTGGTTATATAAAATTGGCAGCCACCACAACTTTTGTTCTTCCATTGTATATTTTTAGTATGTATAATCAATCTAATTTTTAAAAATAAAATCCTTCAAATTCAGAATCAAGTACTGCTCTTTCAAAAAGACTCTTTCCATAAAACCTCCAATCAGTTAATGTATCAAGTTTCCCAATGATTCATTTGACACAGGCTTTGCTTTTTAAACATTCTTTACATAATGGAGGTATTTGATTACAAGAATCATGACAAAACCTTGAATAAGACACAAACACAAACAAAAGATTCCTGTTGGAAAGACATGAACTAATTTAGCTCTTGGCCGGGGAACAGTAGTAAATTTGATTGACATTCCCAGCAACCTGGGACAAGAGAGCTCAGCCAAAGCACAGTCAAAATAAGCTCAGAAGGAAAAGGATGAATGAAGTGGCCAGAGAAACCTAATCATCAAATGCCTGGAGCCAAGCAGAGGTGTTGTGCCTTTGGAACCAGGAAGCTTCAGGACAGTGCGTTTCTTCTCTTTGAAGAGGGATGGTTTCATTAAGAAGGGATTCAAGGGCATGGTTGAAAATTGAGCTAATCAGAATTCTGAGAGAGAGAGAGAGAGAGAGAGAGAGAGAGAGAGAGAGAGAGAGAGAGAG
>OU015751.1:37251452-37266666 GCA_907169655.1 Acomys percivali
TAAATAAATAAATAAATAAATAAATAAATAAATAAATAAATAAATAAATTAAAAAAATAATATGCTTCACACAAGCAGCAGCCATTCCTATACTTTTCTATGATTCCAATATTACTTTTTTCTGGAACACAGATGTGAAATAGATGGGGAGAAAGGGGAAAACCAAAAGATAAGAGATGGAGTAATTATGATCGGCACACATTATTTGCCTAACAGAACCATCCCTCTGTGCAATTAATATATATTAACTTTTATACACAGGTATGCAACTTTTATGCTTTCATTGATTATGCAGCCTTTCCGTAATAAATATTCCTATGAAATAATAAACATTCAATGCCTCAACTGACATTTAAAAACTGTTTTCAAGTGCACAAAGAAAGTATTGATTGACACACGTGGTATCAAGTTCTTTGTCACACAATGCAAAGCTTATCTCTGTTATGCAAGTATTCAAATTGAGGGTTTACATAGAATGAATACATACCTCAAGGTCACATTCATGTTGCATGAAAGAACTGATATGTGGACCTGGCCGGATCAGACTTTTAATCTTGAGTTCCCTAGTGAACTGTTCTGCTTCTCCAGATGAGCTGTAATATTTCCCCCCCTTGAACTTAATATAATAGGAAGTTAAAAGCAGCTGGTAAAGAGTATGAGCTGAGGGAAAGCAGGTGAGAAGGAAGGAGAGATGAAGCTCGAATTTTTTTAACATATAGAGCTAAGCAAATCTTCTTCATCTATCCTAAAAGTTTACTCTTCATTAGATCTTACTTTTCTTTGATTTCTTCATAATACAACTAATTCATGATGTACTCAGGATTTTAGGGTTTTATTTGTAGATATAAATATTTCTATAGATGATCTTGCTTGTATGATTTTATATGAAGTTGGAAGCACTGTGTAGAACCAATATAAAAACAAGTAACAATTTTGTGTTCCACTCACTAATTGGCTATAATGGATTGAAGACTAGATTTGGGGAGGAGGATTGAGACATTAATGACTGCTAGAGTATTTTTTTTTTTTTAATCAGAGTATCCTATAAACAACGACTGAGAAAAAAATGTCAAGCAATCTTAGGAATCTTGGAGAATAAATTCAAGGGCTAATCGAAATTAAAAAGAGCTAGGAAAAGGACTAAGAGTGCGGAAATTATTTAGTGAAGCTGAGTTCACTTGTCTCTCATGGATAACGATAAATTTTAATGACGTTCTGTGTCAAATTAAAGCCAGGATTAGTGTAAAAGCATCAACCCTCACTTGACATCTCCCCTTGCAACAATCAATAAACTCAGCTTTGATCAATACTCTATGTAATTTGGCTTTCATCAGATTAACCCCCCAGTGATTTCAGTGTTTGGGTTTTATTTTCTTCTAAGGAGTTTCCAGTTGTGATTTCCATCTTGTTCTTCGATGATACTCAGCTGATTCTGGGCCATTCAAACCCTTCCACTCACAGAAACCTTTAAATCACATTGATTTGAAATAAATCAAATTCACTACTAAGTCTTAGCAAAATATCAGACAGAGCATAACTGTGGGAGTTTGTTCATGTGCTTACTGAGCTCTACAAAATGGCAGCTGTGATGGCAGACATAAGTAGGAGAAACCCAAGTCTTAGATAATAGGAGGCATGTGCACTAAAGCTGACTGAGTATTCTGTGCATACTGTGAATGGTGAGTATTCACAAGTTGAAATATTCCCCTGTACCGCTGGATACATTTTCCATATGACTGTGATCTTTAAAGGAAAAGGTAATGGGTGTATCACCCAACCACATAGAATACCGTGGGCAGAGAATAAACATCCAAAAACCACGAAGTAAGACAATATAGCAATGTATGAATATTCAAATATGCTAATTTATTGAAGAAAGTGATTTAGTTTTGTTGTTGTTGTTTTGTTTGTTTGTTTGTTTTTTTCTCAATGAAGTGCTACTAGGTTGGGTGGGTTGGGTGACTATTTAGCATTAAATAATATGTCCTGAGAACTATCTTCACATTTGTTTATTAAAATTTCTGCCACAATCTTTAGATTTTTCTACATCTATTCTTATCAACGATTTAAATTTTCTCCATCTTTTTTGTAACAAACATCCATAATGACATTTGGATATATCATCTGCTTTGCCTTTCACGGTACTGTTCACATCTTTCAGTTCCTGAACTCTATAGAACAACTCAGTGACCATATAAAAGTGAGATTATTACTTTATTACTTCATCCCTTGAAAGAAAAGTTAAATTGAAACTTCCCTGTGTAGCTACCCTCAATATTAAATCATCTCTGAATCCTAGAAATTACATACTCTCTTCCTGGGGAGAATAATACTAATCAAAAAAAAAAAAAAAATCACCTCTGTTTTTCTCCTCAACAGGAAAACCCAGCACCAAACAAGAATCCATGGGACACTTTTAAACCCCCGAGTGAATACCAACATTACACCACAATCAATGTCTTAGACACGGAGGCAAAGGATGCTTTGGAGCTGAGGCCTGCAGAGTGGGAGAAGTGTCTGAATTTGCCTCTGGATGTGCAAGAAGGTGACTTCCAAACAGAAGTGTAACACAATCAAAGCAAACTGAGGTGGAGACACAATCAAATGCACTGACACTGAGACTTGAGAAGCCTGACATTTCCACCTGGACAGAGTGACTTTCCTCGGTCAGGACCTTCCTGCGCCAACATCAGTGTTTTCATATGGTAAATGCTCACTGGTCAGGCTAGTAGAAAGAAGAGGCCAAGTGTACAGTTCTCACCACCCTGTGTTGTAAGTACCCGTGGAATGGATTTGTAAGGTAATCTTTCTAGATAAACCTCAAGCAACAATTCATGTTGTAACAGCTTCATGTGGTTTAGTTTTCAGAAAACTTCACCATGAAGCACAATGTACATATTTATGCAGTTTTTAAAGTTTATAACAGTCTGTTTGGCCATTACTACACTTTTTACTTTATAATATAAAAGCAAAGTTTTTGTCATTAAATGAATGTTTGTTGAGCTACATTCTTCATTGCTTTAAATGCAATAAAGTAATAATCTCACTTTTATATGAATAATATATTTCACATCTTTATTATTGCAGTTTTCTCTAGAAGGCTTTGAGTAGCTTTCTCTGCTGCAGATGTGTATAAAATATTTAAAATGTTGTATGGTGTAAATAAACTTTTGTCTACATATCAGTTTTTTAGTGCATTTTATTTTGGATTTGTTGAACAGAAATTTACATATTTATAAAGTTTTCTTTTTCAATACCGACACTGAAAATGTATTCAGAGTTTCAAAAGCATACCATTATTACTCTTTTAAACCTAATGATTTCTCAATGTAATAATAGTTTGTATAGTGCTTCTGTATTTCCTACTTACATGCCCTGTGGAACAATGCACCATGTAAACAGGGTGTCAGAAATCTGCGACCATCATCTCTTCATAACAGCCTCTTCTTTTCTGTCCTGTGGCATAATGACAAGGGGCAGAGAACAGTAGGCTACTAAACAGAAAGCGATGCAAGGCAAGTGTTTTTGGTGATTCCGTTTGCTGCACGTTTCACAGAGAACTGCTTCTGCCGTCAGACTTCTTCATAGCATAACCATCAACGAACATACCCAGGACCTTACTTATCCCATCTGCACCCTCCCCAGCAAAAGAAAAAGGAGCACGAATGTGCTTCTCCCTGATTGGAACGTACGAAGCCTGAGATGAGCTAACTGCGCAGAAAGCCCCCAGTGCCCCCTCTCATAGTGCTGTCTCTCGCTTATTCAAACCCATGTTCAGCAAGGCTAAGAAGGACTTGAGCAATTGCCAGGGTTTTGGGGTGTCTGGAAAAAGTGTATCATGTAGCCCAAAGCATTGGAGGTAACGAGAAGAGTGGGAGTGTCCTCGGTTGTCCCAGAGTGTTATTTTGATTAGCTTTTAGCTAAGCCTGAGCTGTGTGCTCCGTGTTTGGAACTCATGTAGATCAGTTCCTTTTCCTGGCTACTTTGGAGAACCCTGGCACACAGGACGAGAGGAATAGGCTTCAGTCTTCAAGCGCGACCCTAAGCTGGAGCCTTAACTACACAGTTCAGGCAGAACCCCAGTCCCATGTTGAAAACATTCTCAGTGTCAAGGGGTTAAAAGTATATTTTTAGTCAGATTTTAAAGATAAAAGTGGTATCGCTATGAAAAAGTATAATATAAAGGTTTTTCAATAAATTAAATGCTAATTATGATATAATTGCATAGTCTATTGAATTTATAACATGATTTTTTGGGGTGAGAAGGAACTTTTGATAACTCTTTCTCCTTCTGTGACTCATACCCTGCATTCCTCTCTTAGATATATATGTACATAGGTACACACATGTCTCTGTGTGTGTGTGTGCACACACATTGAAATCCATGCTCCACCTCAGAAACCTATCACTATGAATGAAGACTGGGTAGAAAACCACTTGCTCCAATTTGTACAACCTTAATGTTTTTGAAAAATCACATTAGTCAGGTGTTTCGAAATATAAATTCAGTAGGTTTAAACATGCATAAATTCAACACATTAATTAATATTTCTTCTAAATAGTGGCTGTCCTAATATAAATCCTTATATTTTCTTAGGTTTTTTTTTTCTCTTTATTTCTACTAATTCAATATTACATGGCAGTCAACCAGAAATTGCTTACCAAAATATTGTGACTGGAAGTCTGGGTTTGCTAGGAGGTTTGCAAAAATATTATCACGGCTCCTTTTTTATTTTTGTTTTTTCATCTATATTTTTAAATCCAGGTGGAAGGTATGTAGGAATCATAAGGTCGGTCAGGGAAACCTCTTCTAATCTATTCCTTTTTAAGTTGTGTCCCACAGTTTCACACACCTGTGAGCGTACATACAAACACATCTTCAAGGCTGACTGCAGCTGTCTCCTTGTCCTGGGCAGTTCCTTCCCCGGCCGCTGTACTCCTAGCCTTCCAGGTCATTGTGCCCTTACACTAGAGGTTTTTACCCTTTACACACATCTAAATTTTAATTATGCTTCAAGTAAAACATGAATATTTCATCTTGATGGTGTTTTCCATGATTTTCTGAGCTACAATCAATTTCTACTGTGACCGCTTTGGACACCGTTTCTGTACTCCTCTTAGGACCTCTCAGACCTTCTATCTTGTTACTTACTACTTCTGACATCCTCTGGTAGACTGTAAGTGCCTAGAGGGCAGAATTCATATCAGGTCCATTTTGTATTTCTTACGGGACATAGCACAGTAATTTTCACACAATAAATGTTTGTTAAATTATTTGTGGTATTTATTTTAGTATTTCTTACAGGCATGCACATCAAATCACACACACTTCTAAGTATTAAGCAACTATGATGGATCTGCTACTATCTCCAGCAGTTAGGATTCCGTAGGATCTGTGATTTAGGTAGTTGAGACTAGATTAGAAATGCCAAACACTAAGGCAAAATAAGCAACCTAACTTAAGTATTATTAAAGGCTTTTACTAAGGATCACTTCTTTTTGTTATTAGTAATAGCATGTGAGTCAATGAATAATTAACCCATGGGACTGGAGATATGGCTCAGCATTAAGGGGCCCCTTACAACTCTTTTAGAAGACCCAAGGTCAGTTCTCAACACCCATATCAGGTGGCTTACAACTACATATACCTCTGTCTCTCAGAATATCTGAAGCCTTTGGCCTCTACAGGTTACACACACACACACACACACACACACACACACACACACACACACACACACACACACTATACAGCCATATATATATATATATATCACCATAAATAAATAACACTCCAGTATGTGAGCAAAGGTGTACTGGCTCCTATACTGCAGCCATTTCCCCAATACTGGGGATTATGAAGTTCTCAGATTTAACTGTAAATGTTCTGTTGAAATATTTTCAGATAAGAAACAGAGGCTTTAAAATGGAAACATGCCAGCTGTCATGGGGTAGGAGGGCAGGAGCTATGTTATTAGAAATGTGGAGCCTATCCAGAGTGGCAGGCAATCCTAAAGATGACCTGCCCGACATCCTAGGTGTACTTTTACCTATACTTGATCTAGGTACAGATAATACTACACTGGTTTTGTTATCGCCAATTCATTGCAACTGGATGCCAGTGAAATAAACGAATGCAAACTCTTGGATTATCTTCAGCCCATCTGTAAAAACAAGTGATCAAGCCTAAAGAGTCAGCAGTTAAGCCAGAGCTCGGGAAAGTGTAGCATGTAGGTGTAAAATCCTCAGTTTCTCAAAACTACTGTCAGGCTCTAGTTCTTCACAATTAATGTCAGCATCGACTAATGAAATTCTACCAATTTCCCACAGTCCAGGCAAGTTAACAAACTAATGTGTCTCTGGTGTTTCAGTCGACACAAAGGTTTCCATGGTGACAAAACCATCTTGTCCCTGAGATCCTTTTACAGTGAGATTTGTAGCTATGATAAGTGCTGCAGTAAATAGATTTCAGGACCAGGAAAATTAGAATGTAGGGACAGACAACAACAACAACAAAGCCTGGGAATCGATGAGAATGGTGATCATTTTCATCTCTCGAGCAGCAATCGCAGCGATAAAGAAAGAAAGATTCATTCAAAAATACCGCACTGGAAACAAGGGCATTATTGCAAGATGAACAGGACAAGCATCTTCGGGGTCATGGGAGTGAATTCAACAAATCATGGAAGTCTCTTATGAGGAGTCAACGCTGAGGGTTTTTTTGTTTTTTTTGTTTTTTTAACCTCCTAGAGCATCATTAAACTTTATTTAAATTTGTTAAAACTCAAGAATAATTCAAAGATCAGGGCCTGAAGAAAGCAAGCTGTCTTAACCATGGTTTAACTAAATTACCAATATTTTGTCAGATTGGTGGTAGGGACAGACAGTTTAATTATGGGACAAAGAGTAGGAATTGAGGGCTGGAGAGATGGCTCAGAGGTTAAGAGCACTGAGTTCAAGTCCCAGCAACCACATGGTGGCTCACAACCATCTATAATGTAAGCTAATGCCCTCTTCAGGTTGCAGGTGTACATGCAGGCAGAGAGCACCTTATACATAAAATAAATAAATCTTAAAAAAAAAAAAAAAAAAAAAGATTAGGAACTGAGAATGTCTGTTTTCTGGCCTTATCATGGAACCCGTTAACAAGGAGTCCATCCACAGGGTCATCTGAGAAACATGCCGAGAGGGAGATCTTTGTAATAAGTAGTTTCTAGAGCACAAGTGATTAGGCAATTTCCTGGCAATTGCAGTTTTCCATATGCATACGATTCCAGAACAATCTGGCCCAGTATATGAAAGCTGGAAATGTTATGAGACTGCAGAGAGGCAGATGGATTTGGGAGGGACTTCCGGAAGCATGATCCTGGGTGTCAGCAAGACCAATAGGATTTGAATCAAAAGAGAAGAGAGAGATATTGGTCAGGATAAAAGCATACTTCATCCAAGCCAAAAGGAATCTGTGCTCTCTTACAGAAACATCAGAGTCACTCATGGTGCCTTTGTCCAGCTGTAAAACCCTAACTTTTATAAACTTGTTTGTGTATTTTAATTTTCTAGAGATCTAACAGAGAAACCCAGTTCAGGTTGACTTCAGACAATCAGTGCAGTTATTCCTAACAGTGGATTCCATAATGCAAGATGAATCCATATACATAGACTCAGATATAGGTGAACATTATCACAGGGGTAGAAATTAAGCCCTCTGAAGTGAGAGAAATGTTTTTAAAATCACCACTGTTCAGCCAACAGTGATTAAGAGAAAGCATAAACTTGGGTTAGAAAATATGGCACTTACAGCAAAACTGATTCTAAAGTGACAGTGATAAATATGACAAGGAAAATTATAGCACCTGCTTTTGTTTTTAAAGATGTATTTACTTTAATTTTATGTGTGTGGGTGTTCTGCCAGCATTTGTGTTGGTACACCATGTGTATTCAGGGCCCTCAAAGGCCAGAAGAAGGCAGAGACTTCCTGGAACCTATATAACAGACACCTGTGAGACACCATATGTAGGGTTGCAAGACACCATGTGAGTGCTGGGAATCAAACCTGGGTCTTCTTGAAGATCAGCCAGTGTTTTTAACCACTGAGCCCCAGGACCAGCTGTTCATCTGATCTTGCCAATCACCTCCTAACCTAATGTCCTGCTTGTTTCTGTGGTGTTGGGATCCTGTTGCCGACATGTTGAAACAATGCAACTCTGGTTTGTAAGTCAGTCCTTAAAAGTGTAAGGTCAGTGAGACCTTACATCCAGGGACAAAGCCAAATGCCACAGTGGGAGAGATGCTGCAATAAGAAAAGAGACTACAAATTGGTCTGAACTGAAACAAAGGACTGGAACAAAGGATTTTAAGACAAGGGACGGGGGTGTCTGTAAATTTCTCAAACAACAACAGCAAAAAAAAAAAAAAAATCCCTTATATTTTTATGTCTGGACATACAAAGCTTAAAGTTCCAGCAAGAGTCCTCCAAATCGGGGCTGCTGTTCTCCCATGGAATTACAAAGTAGACACATATTCTTCCTTGAATATTGTATTTCAAAGGGATGGCTCCTACATCCTTGAGAAACAGCCTCTGGCAGGTAAAACTTCCATGAATGTGTTTTTAAAACTTTACATCCCAGAGAGGCAGATAAAGAATTTACAAGTTTTCTAAAAATAAAGGCTGTAAAAAAAAAAAAATGGGCATAGAGGAGACGGGCAGGCAGGGGCTTGTCCAAAGTTGGGGAGGACATTAAGACCCTTGGAGGAAGCTGACTACTAGAACAGCACCAAAAAAGAAGCTGTAGTGAAGAAACCAGCCACAAACTTAGGGGTCCAAAGCCAGTCACCTCAATGCAGCCAGAACATCTGAAATTCTTCATTTTGCATCTAGAACAGAAGTTTCTGTGTCAAAAGAGTTCTCCACTTAGAGACCACCCACGCAGCACGTGAAGAAGACTATTGGAGATCCACTGTTGAGTCAAAACTGCCCACTCACAGTGGAAGCACAGACCTCCATTCTGGAGTGACTTCCCACAAAAGGAAAGATGCACAGTTGGCAGTCCAGCGTAAGCACCTCAAGCCCCATGCTTTCTGTTTGACAGCTCAGTGCTGTGTCCATTTTCAAAATCAAACAAAAGTGCCTGAGCTAATATCTGTCTCTTTCCTACTCCCCTCAAAAATCTAGACTCATGCTTTGAAGGACATGAGACATTTTAACTATGTACTGGAATAAAATGCTACCCTCTCCCAAATAATAATAAACTTGTGTTCTATTCTGAACTGGAGAGGTGGGTGGCATATAAAAAGATATACATTAATTTATTCAACACATTTATTTCAAACCCATGGCAGGCAGTCCGCATCCTTAAGAACTAGTGACTCAACCATGAACAAGAAACAACCCCTATTTTCAAGGGACTTCGCATCACTGAGAGCACACAGGCTAACAGAATTTTAATAACACAGTATAGGTGCATAGGAAAGAAGGAAGGAAGCTAGGAGAACACTGGAAAATGTCCAGGCATACATAAATAAAAGATACCAAGAAAGGGAATCAAGGTGAAAGAGCTATGCCAGCCCTCAAATGTCTGCCGTGAGGTCCTGGACTCAGACTTGGGGCTGTGCCACATGATGGATCTGAGCTCCAAGCAACCAGTGCAAATATAGAAACTGCAATTAGCTGTGCAGTTCACTGAGTCTCTGAGATCGACGCCAGCATCTCCTCTGTGAGACAACCAGGAAGAGCCTCCTAAGAAGTGTCAGGCTCCTGTACGTAGCAGCAGCAACATTACACCATTCCTGAGTTTTACAGAGGTATCTTTATGTTGTTACATACAGAGCAAGATGGTCTATAACTTATGAACCAACATGAGTAAACCATAAACTTAGTGTTCACTTAAGCAGCCTAGACATTGCTTTCATGGTATTTTTGAAGGTGAGATTAGCATTTAAATTGGTGGACTTTGAGTAAAGCAGGTGTTCTCCATAGAATGGGTGGGCCTCATCAAATTAGTTAAAGACCCTAAGAGGAAAAGACTGATTTCTCTTAGAAAGCAGAGAGTCTTCATCCTAACTGGGTCCAGACTAGAGCTATGACAGCAGCTCTTTCTTGGGTCACTTGCTGCTAGATTGCCCTTGCAGATACTGGTCTTGCCAGCCGCTATGATCACATGACTCAGTTCTTAATAGTAAATCTCCCTCTTTCCATGTGTACACATATTTTCTTATTCTTCCAGGTAAACCTGATTGATACAACTAAACACATAACAACGAATTGCGGTTGGAAACATTTTCAGCCAAATCAAATGCCCCTCGAAAACCTGGATAGAAAACAAAACAAATAAGATGGGAGAATTTCTCTGTCTGGTCCACATCAGGAATTCACTCATGCTTATGAATGTTCAAAACCAAGCTTTTGAAATAATTAAGCTCCTTTCAAATGGTTATGTTATGTGTACAAATGTTCACTTAGTAATAAAAATGAACTTAATAGCAATATTCTCTCACACTACTTTTATTTTGAAAAGAGAGAACTGACTAACTTCTCCAATATCAGACAAGTGACAGGAGGTATAGCAAAGACCCGTTATCAATTGAGACAAAACACCAGTGGCAAGCTTCTGCATCTATGTCCACCATCTGACTGACAAATGTTTAGGAAGAAGGGAAGGTTGGCTGTGCTCTCATGAGATCTAAGTAAATAGAGAGTAACCAGAAGAATCCTGCAGAACACTGTGGAAGAACTACCAAGCTGGTCCTCAAAGCACAAGTTTGAGTTTGGTTCAACATGAGGGCACAATTGACAGATATATATATATTCAAAAGCACTTTCTCTTCAAGGTTAGTATTCAAGATACACTTAGTATTTTATGTGGGCAGGCATTGCTCGGAGACAGAACCTAGGACCTTGGCCATGCTAAGCAAACAATCTACAACTGAGCCACATTCCCTGCCAAGCCTACTACTTTTAAGTGATGCAATTTTGCACTGATATGTACAGGATAAACTAACTTCAGAATATAATCCAGGCCAATTAGTATTAATTACTCAATTAGACAAACAGGGCATGAAAATCATGAATTTAATATTATGTTTGTGATTATTTTTTTTTGTCAGTGGATGAGAGGTCCAGTCTACTCATTTTATTCCATGGCCATAAAATCACGTCATAAAGAGAGAAGAATGCTGCAGGAGGTGACTCACATCTGTCTGGGGAGGAATATAACATAGCCAGCCCATCAAGAAATCATAGCAAATCATTAATATGGAGAGAAGCTATGAGAGGTTGGTTTTGTCCCATAGTGAATAATTGTCTGGTATTTCTTTGGAAAATTGTCAAAAACTTCAACTATTGAGGTATAATTAAGACAGCTTATATGAGAGTCAAATAACCATAAATAAAAGGTACATATTGTCCTGAGGAATGTTTTTATTTATTTGGGGGTTTGTTTCTCCTTGTAGAACAGTTATTAAGGCAGGGGGAGAATGTAGAAGCAATCAAACAAAGGTCCACAACTCAGCAGCAATCCGATCAAATAATGCTCTAAGCCCAATTGTGGCACTTTTGTTGTTGATGTTGCTGTTGTTCCAGGGATTGAAGCAAGGACCTTGGACACACTTAGGTGAATGTTCCACCGCTCAACTGCATCTGCAACCCTGCCACACCTTTTCAATGCAACGCCTAGAAACCACTAATTCTAATTCTTTATATAGAATAAAGTGCCATTCCCCAAAATAAAATCTGTAGTGAGAATTTTGTTTTCTTTAAAAACCCAGTTATGTTAATTGGACGTGTTTTGTTTTACTCCCAGGTGTGGGATATGGGGCTGTTTCACATTGTCCACAGCCACTAATTATGATTTGTCTCATGCTCTAGGAACGACTTGATTTTTTTGCCAGCTGCAGATAGTTTATGTTTGGAATTCTGGAGACTCTTGAGAGGGTGTAAATACGAGAGTCCAGAGAGGGCCTATGGTGGCTTCTGCTTCCCTTGCTGCCGCCCGTGCTACTGCACATGATGCTCCTGGTTCCTGCTGCTGCTGCTTCCTCCTGCTATGTTTGCTATTGCTGGATTTCTGGATTTCTTGTTTGCTGAAGTTCTGGAATTCTGGATTTTTGGTTGGAGATATTCTGACAACAAAGATTAGATTTACACCAGGGAACTCAATACCCCTAGTCAACAGGAAATAGTCTAAAGAGGTGTATAACCCCTTTCCTCTCTAACCTTCTTTGTCTCCAACCTTTCTATCTATTTCTACACAAACCCTGGCTGCCTGCTGTCTTTAACTACAATAGCTAAGATTTTTCCCCCAGGGAGCTCTGTGCCAGAGTCTGACAAGGATTTTCTAAGACTGCCCTAACTCATTTTCTCATTTATTAGATCACAGGAAAACTGAGCACCTGGTTCAACTGACAGGACCCTGCTCTAACAATCCCATCCTCTCGTTGACCCACATGTCTGAAAAGTAGAATAAGAAAAGCAGAGCCACATCTTCCGTTAGTGTCTAGTGACCTCATTACTCAGCAGAAAGACCCTGATACCATATTTTCTAAATGCAAGAAAATTCTCAGAGACTCTCATCAGATTGATTATGAAGCCATTGTACTAGGAGCTATACTTTGCTTTCGGATCTTGAGGTATGGTGAACTTCTAAGCAACTGTTTGTTTTCCTCTATTTTCAAAGTTCTGAAGATCCAATCTCCAGACAGACAAGCTATATCAGATGCCCTGTCTGATGAGAGGTATTGAATAAAGCATCTCTTGTGTAATCTCATCCTTGGACTGTCATCAGTCGGCTGAAATCTAGTCCCACTTTTCTTCATGGAGTGGTGCAAGTATTAGATCTGCCATTTGTCATACTTTGAACTGAGATTCTCAAGCACTATTAGGGGCTCTCAGCTTCACTCACCTGCACACTCACTTACCAGGAAGATCATTTAGTCAGCTGTCTTAGAGAGGAATGGCAGGAGGTGCATAAAAACCTGTTCTGGCCACTCACATGAGTGGTGCTTGTGATGGAGCACCAGTCTTAGTACGAGCCAAGTGCTTTTCCCTTACTGCAGAGAAGCATGGAAGAGGAAGAAGCCAAAACAAACCTCTACCCCTGCCAAGTTTGGCAGAGAACCTGAGAGCACTTCACAGAAATCCATTCTGGTCCTCCTCAGCAGGGACAGGGCACTGATTATTAGCACTGTTTGTTTTAATTGAGTTGCAGAATACTTATCTGATGAAAAACATTTAGGCTCTCAAAATACATGAATTTTTAAGCAGCAAATGGTCTTTCTCAATGCAGGTCCCAAAGCATCAGATCCTACAGATCATTTCATATAATTTCCTTTAAAAGGTAGTCCAATGAAATAAATAATAGGATTCTCAGTAGCCACACGGCTCACATATTTTCTCAGGAACTCAAGCAGAGACCATCACTGTTTATGCAACATGTTTCTGGGACATCACAGAGCTGAGGTTGCACATCTTTCTGTTGAGATCGACATTATGACAGCCATGTGTTTATGAGCAGGATGCCTCATCTATAACTCCAAAAGCTTTGCTTCAGCACAGCTGTGCAGGGACCTTCCTGGCCCTGTTTTAATTAGTATCATTAACTTCCTGTTTTACAGTAGAGTTTCCAGAATTTATTTGGCACTCAGAAAAAACTCTGCATATTATTTCATCATTGGGAGAAATTCTCCTGGTTTATTTCTTCATCAAAAGAAAAGTCATAGATATTCATAAGCACCTATCTAGCTGTATGTAATATTCCTGCAAAATTATATATGCTTCCATGCCGCCTGGCCAAGCACTGGGTAGTCTAGAAATATTTGATGTGTTGAGTTTGAAGAGTTAAACAATACACTCCATTCTTGTTTGTCACCACAGATTCAAGTAAAGTTCATATAGAAATGAATTCTCTTCTAAGCACCCAGTTATGCTTGCATAAATCTCAGTATTTCAAAATCCTATGTATTAGACAGTTTTCTGCTAAAGATTTTATTTTATAGCATGAGAAAAGATGGTTTCAAAAACATAAATTATATTCTAATAAAATCAATTTACCACTCTTCTTGGTGATAGGTGCTTTTGTTTTTATTTTCAGCAACATAATCAATAAACATGATCATTATCTTTAGAGATCAATGAATGAAGGGCTAGATAAAGAAAAGCAGAAAGAAGAAGTTAAGGAGAGAAGAAAATAAGAATGAGAAAGAATTGAGAGTTGAACTGAAAGAAACACACATGGTATATAAAGAAGGCAATTTGGAGACAAAAAACCTGTATGCTCCTCTCTTAGCCAAAAGTATGTAAGACTCCTTGGGAACCACAAAGCAGCCACACTGTGGAGAAACACTGAGAAAACTCAAGAGGCGCATAGTGCAGTGGAATAGCAAGAAAAGTACAAGTGATAGAGACGAAGATAAATCACCAGCAGGGATAGTCAACCAAGGGGTGCTTTCAAAGGCTGGCCTTGGGGCCGTTCCAACTGTGTACCAATTGTTATTGTGAGAAATTAAAATGAATGAAGTTCCCTCTTTTTCTAACACAGAATTTATGTCTATATCTCTAGAGAAAACTGGTTCTCTAATACATGCTATAATATAATTGCAAAAACCTTATGGAGCCATAACAATATACGAGTGTGTGGAGAAAAAAAACCATTGCCATTTTCCCATCTTCTTTCTATATTTTGCTTAAGTTGTGGTCAAGATTAAGCATGTGACCATTCAGGCTCAATTCTTGACTCCTCATAAAAGCAAGAGCTTTATTCCCAATGGGGCCACAGATAAGTTCTGATAAGTTACATATGAAGGATTAAAAGAATCTGTTGGACAAGGAATCTGAGGCACAGAAGAAAAGGAAGAAGGCAAAGAACAGTAGGGGTATGTTCTTGCTTCTAGGGGTAGGATGTAGAGGACAAAATGACAAATCTGTGGTCTCCTGAGGGTCTAAATGAGAGTCTTTAATTCTGATGAAGAATTTGAGTCCTAAAATTGATATACAACCCTGATTCATTGTATTAGAAGCTAATATCGAGGACATGCACATCAATGAAGGAATGTTCCTGTATTACCATAGCAAAAGTTACTAAACCCTAAGTTTTATGGGATGCTGCAGTAATACCAGTCCTGCTTGGAAGGAATCTGCATAGGTCTATGCTCCTTCTTCTCCTTCTTCTTCTCCTTTCTTCTTCTTCTTCTGTTTCTTCTTCTTCTTCTTCTTCTTCTTCTT
>OU015751.1:37266676-37276701 GCA_907169655.1 Acomys percivali
TTTGTCACTTTTATTTATGTTTACATTTTTTAATTTCTTAAACAATTTCTTCAAATTACATCCTGAATGTTATCGCCCACTTGTATCCTCCCATTCCCACCCTCCCTCCCTCTTCTGCCCTATTCCCCTCCCCTAGACCTCTGACAGAAGGGGACCTCCTTTCCCACCATATGATCACAGCCTATCAGGTCTCATCCAGATAGCCTGCATCCCCTTCCTCTGAGTGCTGCATGGCCTCCCCACCAAGGGGAGGTGATCAAATAGGGGACTCCAGAGTTCATGTCAGAGGCAGTTCCCATTCTCTCCACAACCATGAAGAATAATGAGCTGTCCATTGACTAGATCTGAACAGGGGTCTAGGTTCACTGCATGTATTGTCCTTGATTGGTACAGTAGCTTCTGCAGGCCACCCTGGGTCAAGATCTGCCAGCATTGATGGTCTTCTTGGGGCTTCTGGACCCTCTGGGCTCTCCTATATCTCCATTCTTCCATACCACTTTCACCTAGAATCCAGTAGTGAGTCTCAGGATCTCTCCTGATCCCCTGCTGAGTGAAGACTCTCAGAGGACATCCATGTTGGGCTAATATCCACTTATAAGTGAGTGTATATACCATGTGTGTCTTTATGGGTATGGATTATCTCACTCATTTCTAGTTCCATCCATTTGCCTGCAAATTTCAAGATTTCTTTGTTGTTAATAGCTGAGTAGTCAGTTATAATTGGACACTAGTCCAAAAGGAATGCCCCATAGATGTCTTCACTTACCAGGAGATTCAGATAGATGTGAGGCCATCCTATTGGGACTCTAGGTGAGAGAAATGTAGGGGGAAATACAAGGATCCAGACGGTCCTATAAACCTATAAGAAGAACATCTTGATGGGTGGATTGGGGCTCAGGGGGGTCTGCTTAAACTACTGCACCAACTAAGGAAAATACAATCAGTAAACATCGAACCCCTTCTCAGATCTAACCAATGGACAGGACATTCTCCACAGTTGTGTGGAGAGCAGGGACTGACTCTGACATGAACTCTGATGCCCCATACTTGACTACTTCCTGTTGGTGGGGAGGCCTGGTGGCACCCAGAGAAAGAATAAGCAGGCTACCAAGATGAGACTTGATAGCCTATGACCATATAGTGGAGGGGGAGGTTCCCCTTGGACATAGACCTAGGGGAAGGGAATAGGGTGAAAGCAGGAGGGAGGGAGGAGTGGGAGGACACAAGTGATATGATAACAATTTAATTGTAATCTGAATAAATTAATTAAATAAAAATAAATAATTTAAAAAATACCTGGGTAGTATCCCATAATGTAAATGTACCACAGTTTCTTTATCCAGTTTTTAATTGAGGGACATCTAGGTTGTTTCCAGATTCTGGCTATTATGGATAAGGCTGCTATAAAGTCAACAATTAATACATGGGACCTAATGAAACTGAAAAGCTTCTGTAAGGCCAATGACACTGTCAACAGAACAAATAGCAGCCTAGAGACTGGAAAAAGATCTTTACCAACCCTACATTTGACAAAGGGCTAATATAATAGAGTTCAGAACTAAACAGAAAATTCTCAACTTAGGAATATTGAATGGCTAAGAAACACTTAAAGAAATGCTCAACATCTTTAGTCATCAGAGAAATGCAAATCAAAAGGACTCTGTGATTCCATGTTATACCCATCAGAATGGCTAAGATCAAAAACTCAAGTGACACCACACACTGGCAAGGATGTGGAGAAAGGGGAACACTCCTCCATTGATGGTGGGAGTGCAAACTTTCACAACCACTTTCAAAATCAATCTGGTGCTTCCTCAGAAAATTGGGAATAGTTCTACCTCAAGACCCAGCTATGCCACTCCTGAGCATATACCCGAAAGATGCTCCACCACACAACAAGGACATTTGCTCAAGTGTGTCTATGCTCCTCTTAAAGGGAGATATTCACAATGATGTGTTCCTCATTTTCCTCTTCCACAAAAACAAACAAACAAAAAACACAAGCAAAGAAAAAGAAGAAAAACATAGTTTAGGCCATTACTTTTCCTTCATTTAGTAAATGTTGCTTTTGAATGATAGAGGTTTTTGGCTTTGTTTTGAATGCTGCAGAATGCTTCACGACTATCTCTAAAAGAGAGAAAAGTGTTTTGCATGGTAATCACTGCAAACCACCATGTCACAGGAGCCAGCTTGGCATCTGTCACTTGGTAAAAATGACCTAACCCTAGATGTCTGAAGTTCTTCCCTTCTGCTGGAAGAACAGGCAGTATTAAAAGCAAGGTAAGACTGACCATCACCCTGCAGCAGCAACACATTCCTTTTTCTAAAGAAGAAAACAAACAAACAATCAAACAAACAAACCAACCTTCCCTCCTCTTCTGACTAAGGTAACAAAAGCAGTTGGGAACCAATTTGTTAGGAACATTTTCAGCTATCAGAGATACTTCCTGATGTAACCAGAATAACGTAAAGGGTAGATTAGGGTGTTAATGTAAAAAACAAACAAACAAAATAAGAAGTAACCAAACAACCTGTTGCTTCCATTAGTTGGTAGTGGGATAACAACCCTAGTGAGATAGCATCATCTCCTTGTTCATAAGAGATTTTTACTTCCTTAGGTCCCAAGCCAAAGCAGTCTTCTAATATGAGATGATAGCATTCAATATATATTCATTATGCATTGATTATTTATTGATTTTTGCCTGCAGCCAATTCCTGACATAAGCCCTGCTCCTCCTCTATAGACCTATCAGGGTCAATCAGCAACAAGCTTATAATCTTGCATTGTGCTCAGCCTCATGTGCCTGCCATACCAATTTTGGAAGCATTCTAAAAGAATTTCCCCAGGGCAGTGGCACACTTAAGTTCCCCTCACACAGGAGCACATTGAGCCCATACTACAACTGTGTCTGCTTTTTAGCCTGAGAGTTTGATCTAGTGTTACCAAAAGGAACACTGGGCCTCTATTCTTTACAGAAAGAATAGGAACAAAAAGAATCACTTGCCTGGGTTTATTTGAAAACCTACCTGTAGGTAGCCATGTTGTGCCTTGAACTAGTAAAATAACACAAAGAATTCTCCTTCAGACACTTACTGTCTGTCCTGTAATAAGGCCCATGCTGGAATTTCATAAAGTGACCTAACTACATGATAATAAAGATCACTGAAATTGCTTCATCGTCTCTGTGTAGATCACATTGAAAAGAGAAAAGGTATAGGTAGTTTTTTGTACTCTAAGACATTTGGGGGCACTCGAAGATTTCAGATAATAGCATCTTTTAGCCAAACCTATGTTTACATCACAGACAATCATTTGAATTATTTGAACCGTTAAAACTCATCAAACTTTGCCCTTTATATCACCATCGGAGGTAAGCATTGCCGCAATCAAGTACCCGAGCCAAGTGCTAAGAAGATGTGTTCATCTCAGAGCTGTGGTCTCGGTTTGTCTTGCATCAACTGTCTGGAATCAGAGTTTTGTGGAAATTGCTTTACCCGCAGAGCCCTGCATTTAATTCTCTAGTTTTCTAGAGAAAAATTAACCGTTTTCACTTGAAGTTCAAAATAGGACTTGCTCAACTAATTCTAGGACAAAACTTTCCACAGCACATTTACTACCTCCCTCGTGATCACTCAAGTCCTTGAAAAAAAAATTAAAATAAAGCAAGAAAGAAAACATGCTGACGGGAAAATTGCTTCTGAATTATCATGTACACCAGACGGAAAGATATTTAAGAAAACAGTAAAAGAATAATTAAAGGTATTTTTAAAAAGTTTCTAGCAAATTGATTTAAACTTTTGTTCCACTTCAGCTGTAGAGCCAACAACGGAAGCTTGAGCCACAGAGGGTGGAGCCCCACAGAACACCACAAATTGTGTTTACTGGATTTCAGCTGTACTCATGGCTGCTCGACTGCCATGATGCTAACCATAAGCTATGTTCACTATGTTCAGATTGCTTGGGCTCTTGTTGTCACTTGTTTTTTTGTTTTGTTTTGTTTTGCTTTGTTTGTTTGTTTGTTTTTGTTTTTTGACAGGTCTGGTGTTGTACTAGGGCTGGCCTCAAACTGGCAGTCTCTATACACCTGGCTGGGATCACCCAGAGTGCAGCACCATACAAGACTTGTAAAAATAAATCTAGATGCTCTCCTCAATGTGCTAAAAGGAGCATGAGGTATCCAGAGACCACCACGGTGTTTTCACAAGCTGGAGATGCGTGTGTGCTGCCTCTTCCATTGTATGTGAAAAGAAAGGGGCATGTATTTCTGGATGGAGATTTAATACAAATGATCAGTTGTGCAGTTCATTAATATGATTTATCTGGGAACCTAGCTTTATGTTTTCTCTGACTCCCCCTCCCCCACCAAAAGTGCCTAGGAATAAGTTACAACTTAGTAACATTGGCAAATGCCAACAGAGCAGAAAATACAAACACTATGATAAAGGGATGTTAACTTTGAGCATACATCAGAGTCTGGGGAACCAACCCCTGCAGCTCAGGCACCACAAACTGAAAACCACTGAGAGAGTAAGATCACTCTTGATCAGATGATGGAGGAGAAATATACAGTAGAGATCAAGTGTTAGCATCATTTGCCTTGTTAAAATGCTGGGGTAATTGATGCTACTTTAAATAAATGAAATTACAATATAACTATTTGGAAAGTGGAGAAGAACAGCATGTATGCTAATGTCTTACAGTCTAAGCTCTCCTTAAATGAGAAGAAACAAACCAGACTTAAGACCAGCTCAGAAAGAGGGGGATTAAAACTAGTGCTACAAATCTTGGCAGTTATGCATACCTAGTGAGGTGAGGCTTCTAAGAGGAGAATCTACTACTGTCTCTTTCCTAAGCCACTGCCATTTTTAACTGTGTTCTAAATACATATCCTCATACCTACAGATAAGTATAGATCTCATCCCTCATCAAGAAAGAAAGAAAGAAAGAAAGAAAGAAAGAAAGAAAGAAAGAAAGAGGAAGGAAGGAAGGGAGGAGGAAGGAAAAGAAAAAGACAAATGGTGATCAGTACAGATTTCCACAACTGGTCAAAATACAGAGAACAACTGACCATAGCCTGCCCTGATGTCACTGATTCATCTACAACCTCTACACCTAAGGCTTGGGGAACATTACAGAAGAGGAGACAGAAAGACTGTAAGAGCAGAAGACCTGCAAGTTAGCTGGGACATTGTGTCTTCTCTAAATGAGCAAAATCCCAGCAACATGGCCACCTACACAAGACCTGCACAATTGCAACACCAGCTGACATGCCAGTGTGGAAGAGGAGCTCTCGTAGAGCCTCCTCTGATGAAGGGAGACAGACAATTAAGGATTTCTGAGAGAGGGAAGGAGAGTTAGCTTTCCCCAGGGGTGATCCCACTAACTGACAATCCAATACCAAGTAGTCAGCCATAAAGCCATGTGCATATGAGCAACACTAAATGGACTCAGCAAGCTGTATTTATATATTTATTCAGGTATGTGTGCAAGAATAATTTTTAAAGGTCTTGAAGTTGAATGGGAACAGGAGGGACAGAAGAGGCGATGCAGCAAGAGAAAATACTTCTTGAATAAGAGCCAAATATACTAAAAGATGATCTAAATACAGTACATACATATGGAATAAAAATACATTTAATTTTTAAAAAGTACCTACAATCTAAAACTAATAATTTCATCGTTTGTCTATTAAGTATGATAAATCTCCAAAGAAACTTTATAGGTGTGAAGAAATGCCTTGACTTTCAGTGCTTTACATGAGCCAGGCCTCCTATCTGATCATCCCCTGTGCTGCCTTTGTCTGCCTCTGCTCTAGCTATATTAGTTTCCATGTACACTACAGGCATCACTTCATAGTCCATGGTATCAGATCAGCCTGGACCACACACAGCTAGTTCATCATTCCCTTAGGTCTTTCTCAGTGAAACTCATTTGAGCACTAGTGTACACCTCTTTTCCATGTTCATCATCCTCATCTTTTGCTTTGCTTGTTCTCTATTGTTTCCATCACAATCAAAGACACACACACACACACACACACACACACACACACACACACAAATAGAAACCTTATAATTGCAGGGGTTTTATCTACTTTATTACTGATGCATCTCACACAACTAGAGTAGTTTGTCATATAGAAGATTCTCCAAACATACTTTTTGAATATGAGTTTCAATGAACAACAGAAAATAGTGACACAAAACAGTCAAGGTTGCTATTTTTCATGATAAGCCCTAAAGAACTATCTGAATTTTTGTCTTGTGCATATATCATCTTAATGAGAGCAATGAAAACTTTTAAATGAGAATTTAATATTTAAAAATTAGTGGAAAATATACACTCAAGAGTTGGAAGAGAAAGAATGAGAGGAAGGAAGGCAGGACAGGAATTGAGGAAGAAACGAAACAAATTAGGTAAAGACCATTCAAAATGAGGCAGGAAGAGGTGAAAGGTCAAGCCAGGAGAAGCCTGACTGGAGGCCTCACAAGAGGACAGTTTGCAGTATGGCTCTGATTCTTATGACTATTTTTTAAACTAGATTTATTGATGCATATATGAAAAGTAGAATTTCTTTTCTATTTGCAAGTAACATTTATTTACAACAGATTTGGATTCTTTGTTCCTCAATCATTAAGGACACTTGGCATTAGCAGCTACAGGGAAAATCTGCAGTGAAATCAAACTCTTTCTGCCCCAGCTACAGCTTAGGCAGCTCAGTAGCTCAGTGAAGTCCCAGTTCGGACATCACAGACATCAACAACTCTTCATCCACAGGATCAGAATCAATCATAACAGGGCTGTGGGCACTGACAGGAAAGAGTAATCCTGCCCTGCCCTGCCTGGACCCCAAGTCCGCAGTTTTAGAGGGCCCATGCCCCCCCATCTCTGTTGACGTATACAGCTTGTGATACTGATATGATACTTCTGCAGCTGTACACTAGCTAGCAGATGAGGAACAGGGTACAGGTTGTAGTATGGGGATTTGGTAGGAGGAGTGGCAGTAAAAGACCCTATTGAAGATGGTGATCCAGAGATGCTAGTGGGAACCCATTGGCTTTGGCTTCGTTTGTGGTGACCTTAGTGTATTGCAAGACAGCCACTGCTGTGTGATCTTTCACTCCCATAGTAGAGTAGGCCAGAGAATTCATTCTCTAGTTAACATCTTCCATCACAGAGATGGTACCACAATTTACATTAAGCACTGGCCTCAACATAATTGGTATTTCAGAGCCTGGGCTGAGGTCAGGTAAATTGGTAGGAGTTAATGCTATTACTTGGATCTGATGGACTTGGCAGTGCCCAAGAGAGACAAAAGCTCATCGAGGTGCTGCAGGACACCAAAAGCTTCAAATTTATAATATATATAATTTGATGAGTTTGGGCACATGCATATGTGTGAAAATGTTATTGTGATCAAGAAAATAAAGAGATATATCACCTCCAAGAGCGTGTGTGTGTGTGTGTGTGTGTGTGTGTGTGCGCACACGCACGCCTCTCTTTCTTGTTTAGGCCAGAAAGACCATTCAGAATGAAATCCATTGTGTAAATGGATTATCTATAGGAGCCATTACCTCCTATAGAACATCTCTAGAATTATTTATCTTGCATAACTGAAGGTTTCTATCCATTGGTAACTTTGTATAAGCTTGGAAATAGAAGGATGTTTATAGATGAATGTATACACACAGGGCACATGACTTTGCAAACAAAGCATGCATTTGATTTTGGTCAGCCATGTACCCTGTGTAGAAAAGTCTCTGCAGCAGCCTTCATAGGCTAGGTCCTGGAGAATACCAATGACTACTAAACTAGTCCTCCTAACCATTCACAGGCCCTGAGAATGATGTGCCAACAGCTTAGTCCAGAAAGATGACAGTTCTTTTCTTAAACCAAAGCTCAGAAAATAGATGGCAAGGCAATGTGAAAATGAGCACTATCGAAGCCATATCTATTTCATTAGGAGGCAGCTTCTAGAAATGAGAAGAAAGGGGTCAATACCAAGGTGAGGAAATGCAGAGGGAGTCAAGGCTAAGTGGATATTTCCTGTCTCTTGCTTCCCGGTTGAACCAAAAGAGAAAAGTTTATCAGAAAAAAACAAAAAGGGAAATGAAAGAGATGCAGCCAAGGGACACAGAAAGGGCAGATGAGCCTTAGCAATGAGGCTTACAAGCGATTCTGCACCATCAGCTTCCTGTGAAGAAATCAAAAGCAAGACAGACATCTTGTTGTTCATGCGTACAAACAAAATTCACCCGAAACCTATGCACAGAACTATAAAGGAACTTGAGTCCTAAGCGATTTACTCCCATCATTAATTCATCCATTTAGTCAATAACTGGTCACCGAATGCTTCCTGTGTGTCAAGAACTTTGCTGAGAACTAGAGCATGGTGGTAGGTGAAAATGAGCATGGATCTCTGCCTTGTGGAGCATGGAGTATTGTGGAGATTGCAGTCAGCTGTGAAGTCATTAAATCAATGACTTCTATGGAGACGTTCTATGGAGGAGAGAACGGCCATGACCCAGTGCTATGTGAAAAAACATCAGCAGAGAATTTGACTTGATTGCAAATTAAACCTCATGGCCACTGTTAGCAACGAATGAGCAGTGGTCTGAAGTCTAGTACAAAAGCTCAGTGACTGGATGGACAAAAACAACGAGTTGTCTGAAGAGGACCACACCACATACTAGGACACATGAGAGCTGCTGCTGAGTTTGTGGCTTGCTAGTGGCCACACTGAATGAGGCATTGTAGCTGCAGTCCATAATGTAAAACACTGTCTTTATTCCAGGAAACAGTGGAGAAGCTTCGAAACGTTTCGACGGAGAAGTTCCGGTCTGCCTTCTGACTTCATTAGATTTTGGGCAAGAGAAGAATAGACTAGGTAAGAGTAGCTGGGAAAGACGAGTTAGGATGCAGCATAGTACATGAGAGCTGCCTGTCTCCCTAGAGGACACGATACATTTAGAAAGACGCACTCTGATTAAAGTGTTATTTAAGTAGTCAAATTACCTGTACTTATGCTTGGTTGGGTAGATGGCAGGAGGAAAAGGAAGTTGTGAAATATGACTACAATGTCTAAATTGGACACTCATATGGATGGCGGCAGTAACTATTGTATAGACAACACATTAAGCGCCAAGTTTAAAGGCAGAATGAAGAATTGCAGAACATAAGTTAATTGCAGTTTTTAAAGATGTTTTTAGGAAGATGTAGACAAGGAGATGAGTAAGAATGTATTTAACAGAGGATATTAATGAATAAGTGTATCCCAGGAAGTCTTGCTTTGGAGAACACATGTGCCACCCATCTGCTCATGAGGGATAATCATTGAACATGAATAATAGACATCATCTACAGAGCAGATTTACCAATAATGTAGGAATTGTGGCTTCTAATATACAATAAGGAAGTCAAGTGAGAGCACCGGGACTCATTCAAAGACCAACCAGACAAAAAGAGAAGGAGAATGAACATAGTAGGGTCCCAGCAGCACAATTTTCTGTAGCAGCTCTACTGAGAAGAAAAGACATTCAGCATGTTTTCCCAGGATTGGCCTGGTAATCAACAAACAGTAGAATCTGTAGTGAGATGTGCAAAGTTGCTCTTCTCTAATGATTTATTCTCAAGGCTTAATCAAATCCAGTAGGAATATGGCACTTATCAGAGACAGCCATAAATAGCTAAATCTAGATGAAGTCGCACAAAGCAACTGCCAATATCCTTGACTTCTACGAAACACAAATGAGCTGTACTGAGAAAAGTTGGTACTAATATACTTAAAGAAACATTCTGTGCTGAACTAAGAATCATGAATTATGTATTGTAAAGTATAATACTGTTAAAAATGCACTCAAGTTCAACAAAGAAGGCTGTTTAAAATCAATTATAAATAAATAACATCACTGATAAGTATAATATGAATTCCAGAACAATGAAAAGTCAAAGACAACTTTTTCTCCTGCCAGTAACAACTTCTTCTTCTTCTTCTTCTTCTTCTTCTTCTTCTTCTTCTTCTTCT
>OU015751.1:37285083-37338643 GCA_907169655.1 Acomys percivali
GGGGGGGGGTTTGTTGTTGTTGTTGTTGTTGTTGTTTTGTTGTTGTTGGTTTTTTTTGTTTTTTTTTTTTTGTTTTTTTGCCTCTTTAGGGAATTTCACTTTTGTGCACTTCATCTGGAGTTAATTTTTATCTTCAGTTTAGAATACCAAGTTAAGTAGGCATGGCCTCTGCTTATCTTTGGCATCCTTCCCCTTCGTGACTGGTAACTTAAATAGAAGAACACAGATTGAAGAGTAGTGAAGCATGCATACATTTTAAAATTAAATAAACTGAGAGCTAATCTCTTCATTCTGGTGCCAGGAGGATACTGAGATTTTATTTTGATAAGTGCTTCTTAAAGTCCAAAAGGAAAAGTATTTTTTTATATCTCTTATCATCATTACCATATTTCCTTATCTTTCATCTTGTAGCAGTAAACAGATATGTGGTATGATTTACCATAGTGGGTGATGTGTCCCCCCCCCCGAAAAACATTGAATCTTTTAAACTACACTTCCATCTTCTTCGGTGAGGGTCTAAAGTTCCCACCACGAACAAAAGGAGTTACCTCAGGGTTGACATTCTTTTGTTCAATCAGGTGTCAAATATGAAGTCCCTTTCCTTCACACAAGGTGAATGTGTGTGCTTATGAAATATAACAGGGGTAAGCTGAACACAAGGAAAGCATATAAATTAAAACAGTGTAAATAGTCTTCCATCATTCTAATAGATCTTCAACAGGCTCAAGGCTCCATAACTCTCTTGTTGCTCAAGTATGAAAGACTAAGTTTGGATCCCCAAGAAGCACCTCAAAAGCAGGGGGCAGTGACACTTGTCCATAAATGCAGGACTGGCAGGCAGAGACAGCATGATCCCTGAGGCTGACTGCCCAGCCAGTCTAGATGAAAGACCAGTGAGCTCTAGGTTTCTGAGAGACCGTGTCTCAAAACAAAGAACAAACACAAAGCTAGGGAGTGACTGAAGAAGAGATGAACTGCCCATCTCAGACTTGCTCACATGCAATGGAAATACATACAACATATGCGAGTACACACACACACACACACACACACACACACACACACACACACACACATATATATATATATATATATAATTTAATCACCTGCATGGTAGTTTGTAATGTCTTTGTAACCTCTTAACTGAGCACTTCATTTTCCTTTAGTATTTCTGTTGAATAAAAATTGCATATGAAAATAGTTGCTTTTGTACAGTAATATTCAATGTTGACTAAGAAGGACTCATACATCCTATCAGAACATTGCTAAGTAAGGCAGTTGAGTTATCGAGCTGTGACTAGTCTTCTGTAAGGAGACATCTGATGTTCATAGTTACAGTTTTCTGGCTCTCACTCCTATGGCTGGAAACAGAACTGTATCCCAGGCTTCTTACTACCAATGTCGCTATTAAAAACTCATGTACCCAAGACACCAGAACATTTGTAAAGATGGAGCAGTCCCTGCCTTGCCTCCTTTGTTAAAATCCCATTTTCACTACTAAAAGTTTTCATCAAAGGTAACTATAACAAGAAACTAATAGCAAAAACCTCCAATGCATGGATAGCAACATTAGTAAGGTTTCCCCTCCCCCCCAAAAAAAACTGGTAATGGTTATCTTAATTTGAAATAAGAATGAATTCCTACCCTCTTCCTGATCTGTGGCTGTTGTCTATCTCAAAACAAGTGGGGACTCATAAAAAGAATAAGGCCTATAGCTATTTTTCAAGTTCTATGCACTGTGTTTCTTATTGATTAATTGGGAAGTTTTCTTTACAAAATTACTGTTTCTCAAGTGCGTGCTAACCCTATATGAAGATGTTGCTGAATCAGAGATGCCTGCATGATCTAATTTAAAGAAGAAGATATGTGAATTGAAGTTGTACTCGGCTATAGGGAAGGAAGGCAGTAGTAGTTTCCAAATCATTCCGTACTGTCTCATTTCCCTGACTCAGCATAGATACATCCTCCATTACCAGCCCACCTAGATTTATAACTATGTTGTTTGTTCAACAGAAAGTCATTGCATCATGAGCTATGCAAATGTGGAGGCTTCAATAAGGAACACAGGAAACACAGACTTCCAGGTTACATTTGTAACTTCCTGAAATCCACGGAAGAAGGCATATAAATTTTGTGGAGAAAAATGGCCAGAAAGAAGCCTGAACAAGCATGGATACATATCTATTAAACCTGATATATATGTGATATATGTACATATCACACACACATATATATATATATATGTGTGTGTGTGTGTGTGTGTGTATATATATATATGGTTTGTGGTTTGAATCACGTAGTATCAGTTTATTAAAGCACACAGACCATGTCTTCTTCAATGGCGATGCTACCAGAGATCAACCAAGGTTAAATAATGATAAATAATAACAATATATTCAGAAGCATTTATCTACCACACAAACATGTGTCAAGCAAAATGGTTATGTATTTTATTACACAGGCTAGTAAAAATGTCATTCATGAAGCACTACATATTACATCATGAAGATTAGAAACCAAAAGGCTTTTATAAATCACAGCATCTTGCAGCACTCATCTGAGCTGTAGCTTCTGAAATGTCACAGTGTTGCTCAATTACCCAGCAGGGGTACTAGACAGATCCCACATACAAGCCACTCTTAACTTACAGGCCTCCAAGGACAAAGAATTCAAATACGATTTTTAATAGTTTCTGAAGGTGATAAAGGAAGAAAGTCTGGTTGTTTTTAGAGAGAATATCTTTTTCTTTGTAGGATGTGAGACAAGGACGCTGTCAAAACATCAAGTTTTCCCTCCTGATAGTTTTTGACTAGAGATACCTATGTGCTTGGAGAAGCTAAAATCCAGTCTCTTTTGTATCCCCAGAGCCAACTAGCTTTTCCAGGAGCTCAAGGATCTTGCTAGGAACAGGGGAACCAAAAATAAAGCTGTGTAAAGGACAGAGGTCCCAGCAGAGCATCTTCGCATAAGCTGAGGGAGCAGACAGATACAGGAGATGGGGAGAAAGGCTCCGGCAGTGAAGCCTTTAAGGGACCATCTTGATTAGTTTACTTCAAGTGGGAACATCCACCTTAAAAACACAGGACATAATTTTCTGGGATTCATGCACAAGTTGACTAAAGAATAAAAAGTGATCTGAAAGTGATCATCATTCTTTGCTTCCTCAGTAAGGATGCAACATGACTAGTTAGCCTTCTCCTTTTGCCGCTGTCTCTCTCCTGCCTGTTGCCTTGCCTTCCTTGCCATGATAGAATGGTCCTCTCAAACCTTAAGCCAGATAAATCTGACCTCCCTTAACTTACTTCTTGCCCAGTGTTTGGTCACAGTACTGAAAAGAGTAGCTAAAATAAGAATGTGAGAGCATAATCATAGGTTCTTGCTTCAGGAAACACTGCATGTGACTATACCATCAAAGGACACTACCTTCATTGACTCAGTCATCGTTTTCTCATTACAACACTCAGCATCTCAACTTCAGCTAATCTACATTCCTTTCCTTAAGGCTACCTCCTCTCTCCTTTGGCAGAAACCATGAGACTTTCCAATAGCTAATTTACTGCAATAACAAGATCCTTTTTCATCAGGAAGTGAAGTAGCTTGCAACTAAATATGAAGATGTGGCTTACCTCGTCTCCTGGATTCATTTATTGAGCTAACACCGAGGGTCTCTTTCCAGATAAAAGACAGTTCTAGTAACAAAGCAAATGTGTCAGTGATGCTCGTTCATTTCCATTTAATGAGACTCCAGTTTATTTTCTCTGCAAATTGCAAAGCTGTGACCTTAAATACTAAATGTAAATGTGTGTGTATCTTTAGGGAAAAAAACTAGAAATACAAACCTGCACATAATTTATTTAGCTCAATATTGGCATCTTCTTTTCCTTGTCAAGAGGAGGAAAAATGGACAGTAAAATGCATTTGATGCTCACTGTGAACATCCCACTCTATTTCTTTAAGTCTAGTGTATACTATCAAAAAGGAATTTCTCGTTTACAGTATCTTTCCACAGTTAAAACTGGTTGAAAGATTAAAGAAAGATCTAGTGTAAAGTGTAGATGTGAGTGATGCGAAATGATTTACATTTTGGAACCTGGTGGTGCTGCCCAGTCGTGGAGTTCTTTCCTAGCATGTTCGACACACAGCTCTGCCGACATCAACAATAAACTCACAAGGATCTGTACCAAAACTAGACTTGGTGGTCAAGGCCAGATGGGTTTTGTGGTTGCTATTGTTATTTGGTTTTGTGTTTGGGCCTGGAAAGTCAGAATAAGGCAGGCAGAAGGATATAAATAGGGATCAGCTAACAAGTAAGAAACAGATTCTCAGAATCTAAGCAAGAGCTGAAGAGCCTAACTCCAACCAGGGCAGAGCTGTGTGAAGCCTCATACTCACCTAAAGCCAGGGATCCTAGGGAAGAACCCCAGGCATTGCCGCCATGTCTACCTCTGCTCTTCTGATTACTGCCTTTATTCTGCTTTCATATTATTAGGCAGGAGAATTTTAACATGCTGTAAGAAACATAATGGCTGACAGCCCTAGCTTAGGAATATATGAGATATCAGAGGGATATATTATTATTACATAATGCACAATATTTTGTGTGTGTGAGTGTGTGAGTGTCTGTGTGTATTTTAGATATCAATCTCAAGACTATGTGACCTTTGAGTACCATGTTGATGTGTTGACCCTCTGGGTATTACTATTAGGTAAATCAGATACTCATCCGAAGTGACCTTTTCTCAAATTGATATTCTCTGAGTTTGTCTAGACCTATATTTGAGATGCCTGGCAGCTTTTATACTACAGATACCTACCTCTCCCACACCATCTTATGAAGCCTACCTGTGAGCAGCAGAACTGGGTTGGGATTTCAAGTGCTCACTGTTTTCCTTTCTCAAAACCTTGAGACGGTGGTAGTCTGTAGAGACTTTGAGGTATTCGTAACTGACAAATATCCTGAGTTTTTGAGGAACTAGTGAACATATGGATGCATATAAACCCAGAAAGACTGATTTTGAAAGAGAAATTGAAGTAAAATATCTCTATGTCTCTGAACAAGAGTTGGTGTTAGAAGATGTATAAACAAGTGAAAGGTGAAAGAGATGAGAGACACAATATAGGCACTTACCTCCAAGCTCAAGCAATATACAGGAAGTGTGTACATCTGCTTCTGCATCAATAATGACTTAATAAAGTATACATGGCGTTTTGTTACTGTGTATAAATATTAATCCTTATCCAAAATAAGTATGATGATGTGACAATGTCTACAACATGACTTCCAAGTTAAATATACAGCCAGTTCTGTCACACTTCATATGGGTTCTTTTATGTAGACCTTACAATGCAGCCCGCAATACCCTCTTTACCTGCAAATGATCAAACTCACATTACTGCTACTATCTTGATGCCTTTCTCTTACCCAGATCCAATCCCATTTTTACTTTCTTTACTCTTAGCAGATGAATACACATTTGAAATTGATATCTACTAAGTCAATTATTTTGAAGATTTCAGATTTCTATCTCAAAATCTCTGCTTTAATTAACCACAATCTTCATTTCTCCACAAAAATAAATTCATAGGAGGTCTAAGATATTTTAATGTTTAAGAACACGCTCTCTTCTTGGAGAGCACAAAGGTTTGATTTCCAGCACCCACATTGGGCAGTTCACAACACCTATAATAACTCCAGTTTTGGGGTGTCTGACATCTTCTTCTAGCTTCCCTGGGTACACACACACACACACACACACACACACACACACACACACACACACGACAAACATACAGGCAGGCAGGCAAAGATACATTCACATATAATTACATAAACACTTGACAAAATAAATAAGTTAAAAAAATAATAATTTAAATTTTTTTTCTTTTTTTTATAATTTTTTTATTTTATTAATTTATTCTTGTTACATATCAATGGTTATCCCATCCCTTGTATCCTCCCATTCTTCCCTCCCTCCCATTTTCCCCTTATTCCCCTCCCCTATGACTGTTCCTGAGAGGGATTACCTCCCCCTGTATATGTTCATAGGGTATCAAGTCTCTTCTCGGTGACCTGCTGTCATTCCTCTGAGTGCCACCAGGTCTCCCCCTCCAGGGAACATGGTCAAATGTGAGACACCAGAGTACATGAGAAAGTCATATCCCACTCTCCACTCAAGAGTGGAGACTGTTCTGACCATTGGCTAGATCTGGGTAGGGGTTTAAAGTTTACTGCCTGTATTGTCCTTGGCTGGTGCCTTAGTTTGAGCGGGACCCCTTGGCCCAAATCTGCCTATCATAATGTTCTACTTGTAGGTTTCTAGGACCCACTGGATCCTTCTACTTTGTTATTCTCACATGGTTCTCTCATCTAGAGTCCCAATAGGATGTCCTCCCCTCTGTCCCAGTTTCCTGGTAAGGGAAGGCTTTCATGGGACATGACCCTTGGGCTAGTATGCAGATATAAGTGAGTTTATACCATTTGAGTCTTTCTGCTTCTGGGTTAACTCACTCATTATGATCATTTCTAGCTCAATCCATTTACAATAAAGGGTAATATTGATTAAGTTTAACTAAAATGATTGGTTCCTTTTACTGTTAATTGCAAATGCATTCCTCAAGTTTTTTAATTATTAAAATTTATTTATTTATTTTACATCCTGATCATAGCCTCCTCCTTCCAGTCCTCCCAGCCTCACCCTCCCTCTCTTTCTTCCCATCTCCCTCCACAATTCCTCATATAAAAGATCTCCACCCACCCAACCACCCCAGCTCATCTAGTTGAATTAGGACTGAGCAAGCCCTCATCCCCTGTGGCTTGGTGAGGCAGCCCCATTAGGGGAAAGTGATCAAGAAGCAGGGACTGGACCATGTCAGAGACAGTGCCTACTCCCCAACTAGGGACACACATGAAGCCTGAGCTGCCCATATGCTACATCTGTGTAGGGGGCCTAGGTCCAGTCTATGCATGGTTCTTGGTTGGTGCGTCAGTCTCCATAAGCCCTTCTGGGCCCTGGTTAGTTGGCTCTGTTTGTCTTCTTGTGGAGTTCCTGTCACCTCCAGGTTCTCCTACTGATCCCCCCACTTTTCTCTAAGACTCCTTAAGCTGTGCCAAATGTTTGGTTGTGAATCTCCCCATCTGTTTGGATCAGCTGCTGGTGTGGCCTCTCAGGAGACAACTGTGCTAGGCTCCCATCTGCAAGCATAGCAGAGTACTGTTAGTCATGTCAGGGTTAGCTCTATGTTATGGAGAGGGTCTCAGGTTGGACCAGGCATTGATTGGACATTCCCTCAATGTCTGCTCTATCTTTATCCTTGTACACATTGTAGGCAGAGTATTTTTAATTGAAGTTTTGGTGGGTGAGCTGGTGTTCCCCTCCCTCTACTAGGAGTCCTGTTAGAGGGTGTCCTCCTTAATATCCATGATGCCAGCTACTAGGAGATTCAGCTAGCTTCACCCCCATATCATCCCAGAAGGAAGATAGAGGGCCTACAGATATAAGAGAAACCATGGCCAGAGGCATCTCTGTGACAAGCTGGAGGCCTAGGACGTGACAGGAACAGATTCTATCATTTCTGTCTTATTTTAGTGTGTCAGAAACCCGTCTAGGCTACGATTCCATTTTGTCAGTCCAAAAGGTATTCATCTGACTTGATAGACTTAGTGAGATTCAGAGTTGTAGAATGCTCCAGTACACCAATATTGAAAATCCAAATAGTTTAACCTTATCATGTTGACTTATGTAATTAAATGTTGTTTAATATCTTTAAATGTAGTCTTAAACTATGAATAAAATAAATTAAGACTATAATAACATGATCTGATGATTTGACATGGATCCATTTAATTGCCAGACTTTCTATTAAAAAAACAAAACAAAACTTTTATCAAATTGCTGGTGAGCATATGCTAACATGTGGTACACCACACATTAACTCAATGAATGATTTTCTACCTTGCTAGTAGTTGTAAAAACATGTTGAGTTTTAAATCAGGTATATATTACATTGATTGTTTTTATTTCACTTGTCCATCTAAAAGCCATATTTATTTACATTATTCACATTTAAAGTCGTGTTTAATGCTAGCCACACAGTCTAGTAGAAACCTAAATTTTTGTTTGATAACATAAATCTTGTTTCACCATCTAAATCCCTAACTTGGGCAAATTGAGGTTATTGGTAAGAATGAAATTGCTAAAGTATAAACAGAATGTTTAGACTTCAAGGGCAAGTATAATTTTATAAATTCATCTAAAATTTTTATCAATTCAATTTTTGAAAAATTTAATCTACCCATTTTTGAAAAATTTAATCTACCCAACATCAAAGAGTTATACCCTATTAACTTTAATATTGGCATCTTCTATTTACATTTTATGGTAGAGTTGGTCATTAAGTAATGTGATGGTAGCCAGACCAATCATCTTAATAATAGAGGAACAATGTTTAGGTTTATTAAAACATACAAAACATCATAGCTATAATTTCAAATCCATTTTCATTAAAATCTAAAAATATCTCAAATGAGTCCAGGCTCTTCCCCACTTTTTCTTCTATCTGACTTAGTGTCTCTGGTTTTATGTTGAGGTCTTTGATCCACTTGGATTTAAGTTTTGTGCAAGGTGACAAATATGGGTCCAGTTGCATTTTTTTACACATAGACATCCAGTTAGACCAGCACCATTTGTTGAAGATGCTGTTTTTTTTCCATTGAATGGATTTGGCTTCTTTGTCAAAAATCAAGTGACCATATGTGTGTGGATTCATATCTAGGTCTTCGATTCGATTCCACTGATCAACCAGCCTATTGCTGTGCCAGTACCATGCTGTTTTAATTACTGTTGCTTTATAATACAGCTTGAGATTAGTTATGGAGATTCCTCCGAAGGATCTTTTATTGTACAAGATTGTTTTAGCTAGTCTCGGCTTTTTGTTTTTTCATATGAAGTTCAGAATTGTATAAATATAAGTTTAGTTAAAAAAAAACTTTAGACATTAGGTAAGAATCAGTAGCATAGGATAGTGGAATAATTTCTTAAAAATTGTTAACAACAAATGGACTGGTCCTTGCAAATGTTGATTTAATGGATAATTCTTATTTTGTTGTATATAGCTTATTTTATTAAATAGAAATGGAGAGATGAAGAAGAAAAAAAATGAACGTTCAATGTCTTTAAAAAATTGTGTAGGTATTTTGATAGGGATTGCATTGAATCTGTAGATTGCTTTTGGTAGGATGGCCATTTTTACTATGTTAATTCTCCCGATCCATGAGCAAGGAAGATCATTCCATCTTCTCATGTCATCTTCAATCTCTTTCTTCAGAGTTTTGAAGTTTTTTTTTTCAAACAATTCCTTCACTTGCTTAGTTAGAGTAACTCCTAAATATTTTATATTGCTTGTGGCTAATGTGAAGGGTGTGGTTTTCCTAATTTCTTCCTCTGCAAGCTTGTCACCAGAGTGTAACTATTATTTCCTTAAAAAGCTCATGAGAACTCACATAAAAGTCATGAATTTGTTAAATTTCTGCTTTATTCACATGAGTCCCAGTACAGGACCAAAGCAAAGGAATACACATCCTTCATCTTAACCTAGTATCTACATAAAAGCACTGAACGCTCTTCCAGAATTTGGTTCCTAGTACCTGTTCCTGGTGGCTCAAAAGGGCTTGTAACTCCAGCTCCAATGAATCTGAAGCCCTCTTTTGGCCTCCATAGCACCCACATGTGCACAAATGAGTGTGAGAACACACACACACACACACACACACACACACACACATACAAATAAAATAAATGTTTTTAAGTTAAATAATTTTATTCTATTGTCCATCTAGGAAGAGTTAGTAAAATTGAATGCTTGTTTCCCCTAAAATCCCAGCTTAGTTTTCCTACGTTGCTGGCCAGTTTTACATCAATGTGACACAAGCTAAAGCCATCTGAATGAAGGGAACCTCAGTTAGGAAAATGCCTCCACAAGATAAGGTTGTAAGCAAGCCTGTAAGGTTTAGCTTCCTTAGCAATTGACAGGACGGTTCCAGACCATACTGAGTAGTGCCCTTCCTGGGCTGGTGACACTGGGTTCTTTAAGAAAGCAGCCTGAGATAGCCATAATTAATAAACCAGTAAGTGCTGCCCCCTCTATTACTTCTGCATTGCCTCCTGCCTCCAGGTTCCCAGTCTGATTTACTACCTTGGCTTCCCTCAGTGGACTGTGATTCAGGATATGTCAGCCAAATAAACACTTGCCTCCCCAAACTGCTTTTGGCCATGGTGTTTCAACACAGCAATAGAGACCCTAACTAAAACACCTAGGGTTTGTGATGCCCTGGATTCAGTCTTCTGCACCAGAGAATTAAAACAATCAGAAAATAAATAGGATGAAAGGAAAGAAATTGAAGTTACCCCCAATTTTAACCTGGTATTAATTTCAGCTAAATTCACTGGGGTCTGAGAGGAATAATCTTAATTAGCTGTTCCAAGAAAGGGGACTATGGCAGTGCAGAGATTTCTGCATGACTCACTTCAGGCATTGTCTCAGTGCACACACAGCAGCCAGGGACACAGGGATAACTGTCCTACTCTCAGAGCAATGATTTAAGAAATTATTCACATTAGCTGAAGAGAATGCTGCCTTAAAGGGCATAGATGTGTCAAATAGAGAACAAATTTGGACTTGGGGAAAGAAAGACTTTACTGGTAAGGGCTAGTGCTGTTAGAAGTAGAGAAAGTGCTATTACAGTTGGAAGATAATAGTGACTACCAGACCTGGGGCAGCTCATTAGACAGGAAGGATTTTCTTTTCTCTTGTTTTGAAGGAGAGGGTTTTTAAAAAAAATTTTACTAAAAGGCATTTTTAATATAGATTTTAAGCGAGAGGACTAAAGGAGAGAGGTACTCAGAAGAAAGTGGGAGCTTGGGCATCATGGGTAGCAGAGTTTACTGACAGCAAGAGTAGGCATGACTGCACAAACCCCCAGACAGAAAATCCAGTGAAGGAATGAAGGTTGGAGGTGGCAGGACAGAGGACAACTGTCAGAGACTGCTTTGCCCTGAGATCAGTCACCCTTTTCTTAGAAGGGCCCTCCTAGGAGAAAATGTATGTTACCTCAGGCTGAGCTGGACCAAAGTTCACAGGCTGGATAAGGAGAAAGTTTAACTGAAGCATAATCAAGTCTGATTAATGGACTTTATTCTCCGGGTGATTCAGAATAAAACAATTTAGCTGGTTCCTGTGAGACAAAGAATGGGGACTTTCAGGGCCCTCGACTTTCTCAGAGGTAAATAAAGGAAGTGTCTTTGAAGCTATCTTGTGAGGAAGAATCATTCTCTGCAATGATGTGTTTCTCAAAACACAAAAAAAAATACAACCCATTACTGGCTATTTGGGTTCTCCAGTCTGTGAGAAGGCTGTGGCTTTGTTAGGATACACGGCAATCAATCAGTATTGCCCCATTCTGTAAGATATAGGAGGAAACAGACACTCTGTAAAAGCTCCTGCAGTGAAGTCGAAGATTCCCTTGAGATCCCAACCCTCAGTGTTTACATTCTACGTAACTCCCTCCTCCTTGAATATTATATACAGGACACCATATGCATGGTTATGTCACTTTATATGAGTGTCAAGGTAAAAATCACCACTCTGCTTTAAAGGAAATTTAAAAAGAAAAGAGTGTATTCTGAGACAAATATGACTGAGCATGGTTCAAAAATAAGGCTTCAACTTCTGAATGGCATGTTCCAACACGCAAAGTGTTACAGGACCTTTCATGGTCACCAAAATCACTGTTCTTTCACAAAGTACAGCTAAGGTTAAGGAAACTTAGTGAGGCAGGCAAATTGTTTCACTGAGATGTGGATGGTGTCTTTTTTTAGTTACGTGCTACCACATCTTTGCTTTAGGGTTGGTAGAGGCTAAAGTTCTGTAAGGTTCTGCAATACAGTCCAATAGTTCTACCCAGGAGTCAGGCAGACATTAGGTCACAAACAAAAGGCTGATGGTAAATGGCTACTAAAAGATGCTAAAAGAGGGATTGAGCTAGATGGTTCAAGAGGAAAGGGTTTGACTCTTTGCCACATTCGTATCTCTGGGAAATCATTGTTCTCTAGTCACGAAGGCAAAACAGTCTTCAGGCTGTTGAAGTCAGGGGTAGATTCTGTGGGGTAGTTCAGTTTGCACTGAGGAAGGACTCTGAAGGCACGAAAAAGGCTGGTGGCAAGCAGTTAACTATTTTCCAGGGGAATGCAAGAGACTTTTCTGACAGCCATATTTTAATAAAAATTTGCACACTAAGCTGAACACTAGCCATCTGTCTGTCTGCAGAGGGAGAAGCACAGTGGAGCCATTCATCCAGTGTTGTAGAAGACAAAATTGCAACCAGAAGTCCTGACGTCAATGGAGCGGCAGTGAATTCATGGGATATGCTTAGTATCACTAAACCTCAGCTGTGTGAATTTCAGACAGAATTTTGTTATGCTGCTCCTACAGCCTTTAATCAGGTGAGGGATGTTTTAAGAGCTCTTGACTATGGGGTTCCAAAGACAGGACACAAGGGAACTAGTCGGATGGGACACACCTGGATAAATAGATGTTCTTCAAAGCCTTCTAGGGGAGAGGAACATGACTCAGTGGGTAAAGTCTTTGCTATGAAAGCATAAAAACTGGAGTTTGAATCCCCAGAAACCATGTAAAACCTAGACAGTTGTCACAGCCTACCTGTAATCCCAGTACACGAGAGGGCAGAGACAGATGATCCCTAGAGAAAGACAACTGTTAAGTTAGCCAAATCAATTAGCCCTGGTTTAAAATGACAAAGCTTACCTTGGTATATAAGGTGACAAGAGATTGAAAGAGATCCTAGACATCAACCTTGGGCACACACATGCACATTCACACACACACACACACACACACACACACACACACACACATACACACACTCACACTCACAAAAAACACCCCTTCCTCTCCTAAGCTAAGCTATATACCTCTAGGAAAATTATGACATATCCTCAACCTCTCTCCTTTTCTATGTAAACTGGTAACAAATTACTCCTCTCTCTAGTTTCTGACTACAGCGATGCACAATAATAAGAAATGTACACGGACACTCAAAGAGACTCACTCAGCTGCTGAGATGCAGAATTCTAACTAACTTATGTAAATCACAAATAAATCACCAAAATAAAATGTGGACTTCTAACATTCCCACCTATTTGAAGTAATTCTATTTCTACAGGAAAAACAATGTTGAAAGTAGAAACTTTTTAAATAAATCCCCTTTAAACATACTTCCAATGCATGTAGCACACTTCGGTGAAATCAAATTTGTCATATCTCACCCTAATACATACACTCAGTTGTTTATTTAAAGCATCAAAGTCGTTGCATGAAACTAGTGTCTCTGATATATTTTGTACCTCTAAATATGTTAATATGGTTGATATAAATAGATAATCATATTTTCAGGTGGATAAAAGGGAGAAAAAGACAGTCTCTATGTTAATATCAACAGTCTTTAACACCAACTACTGGTTGCTATTAAACAATACGCATTATGAGAAAGGAATAAAGAGGATATAGAGAGCTGGCTTGTTGGTTAGGTACACTGGCTGCTGCTCCAGGACCCACGCTCAATTTCTAGCAAGGAAGCTCCCAGCTATGTGTAACAGTTTCAAGGAAGATCTGATGTCTTCTTCCAGGCTCTGTTGGCATTAGACATGCATGTGGTGGGACACAGGCATACATGCAGGCCAAACATCCATAAGAAAAAGTAAAAGTAAATAAATCGTAAAAATTACAGGAATAAAACATTTCGGCTTTTGTTCTCAATTGATACCCCCCCCACACACACACACACACATTGAATGCCAGTGCTTATACACTGTTGGTGTTCGGCAGCAGTGTTTGTTACTTGCTGCAGTATTTAGTTCTGGATTCTGTTTTGTTTCACTTATTTTTTCTTTTGAGTTTCAGTAGAGGTTTTTAATTTCCATACAAGTGTAAACAAAAAGATCTGAGAGCTGTCCGAGACTTGCTCTTGAAACCATTTCACTAACTAAGATAAGCCTTATTCAAGAAAAAGCAAGGTGTCCGTTGTCAGGATTTGTCAGGGTGCAGAGGGCTCATGCTCTGTGGTGAGTAGAACAAGTCTTAGGTTGAAGCTGGATTTAAATAGCCGTGAATGTCTTGGCCATCAGGACAAAGTAGATGCAATTGCTCTCATAACTGTAATTTTGAACCATTTGGGAGTGTAAAAATAAAATAATAAAATTTGGAGGCAAGGTTTTCCCATGAAGACTAAGTAAGAAAACTATTCCTTTTTATTTCTATTTCATTTGCTAGCAGGGCTGCCTTTCCACTGAGGGACTAAGAGAGTCTTCTCTAAAGATCTTGTAGGTTCGGATATTAGCTTTCCAGTTTAATCAATACATACACATCCATTTTATATCCCAAGTGAACATAGATGTTTAGGTATAGATGAACACTTCTAGAAACTTCATTGACCTTTGCACTTTGGGTAAATAACAACTACTAGTGGCTGATATCTTGCATGGTCACTTAAAGACCATGAAATTCCTCCCACTGGAAATGATGATCACTGAAGTGTTGGCTCATAGTTTGTCAAAGAATTTCAAAAATGAAAAAAGAGAGTTTCTAACTTAAAAATGATCATCATCATATGAGTATTTTTGGGCATCTAGACTTATGGGGTAAGAATTAACAAACAACACACAAGAAGAAGGCAAGAGGCAAAGAGCTAGTTAGCAGAGCTCTTCAATTTTCACCATAGAAGTCCTCAGCTCCTTCGGGGCTCACCTACAAAACCTCATGGTATAGCGCTCATCATCTGTACTTAGGATGAACTGCAGTGAGTACATTGTCATCAGAAAAAGAGTATCTATGTTACTTCATAACTCACGAGAATTTTATTGCTTTCATTATCACATATTTGTATGTAGGTGTGACATAACATATGATATTCTAGAAACAGAGACTGCAATCCAGGCATCCTATTCCAGTAATTTCTTGCTAAAAAATGAGATCTACATGTAGGCAGGCATAATAATTTACTGGGCTGGCAAAGCCCTGACAACTTGCAATGCCCAAGTTTATTGTCTTCGCAGGTACCCTTAGTTAATATACAGTTCCCGAATATTGCATCCGTGAGCTTCAGCGTAACCTCCCCCACTTGGAAGTGACCTGTCTTTTTTTTTTCCTTTGTTTGGTGTCTCTTTTATTAGAGCAGTTCTTTGTCTCACTCACCTGTGTGTTCTTGTCCTCACTACTATAAACTGATCTTCCTAGCTCATTTTTCAACTGTCCCACTAACTTGGTGTTTATTTCTTATCCAGATTCCTAATAAATATGCTAATTATGATCATATCAAACAGCAATTGCTGAGGTTTCCTACAAGCTCCTTTCTTCTTCTAACTGGACTGACTCACATTTATCATCCCAGGCTTTAGTTTGTCAGCAGATTGCTATATTCCCAACCATTCTTCCTCAAGCCAGCTAAGCTCATTTTGGGAAATCAATCCAATTCCTAAGCTGGTCTACCCATTATCCTAGCAAAATTCATCTGTAGAGCCACTTCCTCTTTGTCTACAAATGTGATGTTATTGGCAAAGAGAAAACACTGCAGATAAATATACTTATTTTTAACCCTTTCCCATAATGTAACCACTTAACTGTTTCTCTCTATAAAGACATTTTCTATAGTCATCTCTGCTACAATAAATTAATGCATTTACTTATCTTCTGTGGTTCTACAAAAAAAGTTGTATGTTACTAGCCCAAGGGGCAGATCCCATGAAAGTCTTCACCTACCAAGAAAGTGGGACAGAGGGGAGGACATCCTATTGAGACTCTAAAGTGATAAAAATATAGGGGATAGGGAAGTAGGTGGATCCAGAGGGTCCTAGAAACCTACAAGAGGAACATTATGATGGGTGGATCTGAGCCCAGGGGTTCTACTTGATCTAAGGCACCAACCAAGGACAACACATGCAGTCATCATCAAACCCCTACCCAGATCTAGCCAAGGGACAGAACATTCTCCACAGTTAAGTGGAGACTGGGGACTGACTTCCACATGATCTCTGGTACCCCATATTTGGCCATGTCCCCTTGTTGGGGAGGCCCAATGGCACTCAGAGGAAGGATAGCAGACTACCAAGAAGAGACTTGATACCCTAGGACCATATTCATGGGGAGGAGGTCCCCCTCAGTCACAGTCATAGGGAAGGGGTATTGGGGTGAAAGTAGGAGGGAGGGAGGAATGGGAGGATACATGGGATGGGATAGAAAATGGGATGTAATATGAATTATTTTATTTTTCAATAAAAATGTGTTTTTTTAAAAAGTTGTATGTTATGTGGAATTCTTGCCTTTAATAACTACTAAATTTGATTCATAAAATGTGTTAAACACAGGCCTGATCTGCTTTATTTTATTATTCTTATGCATTCTTGCTATGTTTCCTAAAAGCTACTTTGACAAATTATTTTATGGTCTAAAATCAATTTAAAAACTCATTTCTACCAGCTAAGCACAAACCATTACCTTTTTAAAAAGTTCTCACATAAGCTGAGCAATGGTGGCACACACCTTTATTCCCAGCACTTAGAAGGCAGAGGCAGATGGATCTCTGAATTGAAGGCCAGCCTGGACAAAAAATAATTGTCACATTTAGTAGATAATCTTGATTCTACTTATTATAAAGTATCCTTCCTTCAAATTCTATATTAGCCATCAAGAAGATGGGTTTAATTTTTTAATTGCATTTATTTTTTTCCAGCAGTGTGTTAGCTTTCTAATATGTAGCAAAACATTTCAGATAATAAAATTAAAGAAAGCATATCTTTTCTTTGCGCACAGTTTCAAAGGTTTTACTCTGTGGTTAGTTGGCCCCATTGCCTTGGGCATTTGTCAAGACAGCAAATACAGCTGCTTGCTTGGCAGCTGTGGGTTGAAACAGAGACTGAGGACAAAATGGCTCCCAAAGTACCCTTTGAGCGAGTGGTGAAGCAAGGGTGGTGAACAGTCATGAGCCAGGATTAGCGCAGCTCTCCATCTCAGCAGAGAAGTTACTTTGCACAGGGCATAGGGGTTGATGTGGAAGCCCACAACTGGTAGAAGTGCAGGGAGTAAGTGTCTTTGGAATATTCGCCCACAAATAAGACATCTTTATCTCAGGATTCGGGAGTCATCTTGGAAGAGGAATCAGAATGATTGTCGAAGCCAGTCTCAGGGACAACCAAAGCCAGACAATCATTTCTGGGCCCAATAGGACTGTTGTGTTTGCAAATTCACAGCAGCTGCGGTTTGCCCGCCCAGGACCTGCACAGGACCAAGGCAGTCAATATTCCAGCGTGGAATGTGAAGGGATTCATGAGAGTCAGTTTAGTAGGAAGACCACACTCCAGGGGATACACCACACTGTAAGAATAGGGAAAACGTAAATTGATACCAGTGAGTTATTGAGTTAAGAATTTTTAAAAGCCACAGAATTTGAGAGATTAGGAAAAGGATGGGGGGAGTTGAGGTGGCTCTGAGAGGACTTACCAGGGCAATTTGAAGTATAATAAAAATACACGCACAGAGTTCTTCACATTTAAAAAAAGCCATTTGCAAGACAGTCCCCAGTAACCTAAGACCTCTCCTCATCCCTACCTCTCAGAATTTCCACCACATCACAATAGTGTCATGTGCCATGGACCAAGCCTTCAGTACATGGACCTATGGGTGGCACTAATATAAAAGATAGCAAGAAGGATACATACACTTTGGAAAAATTATTCACTGTGGCCCAAAGGAAGCATAAGAGATGGAAGAATTTTTTAGTCACAGTTCCTGGCCTGCTGGAATCAAAACATCCTCATTTCGTAAGATGAAACCAGTTCTTCATTTTTTCCAAAAAATATTTCCTTCTCTCAAATTAGTAAAAAAATAATAATAAATCTGCCACTCTGAGTGTCCATTTGGATCTATATTCATATCAACTGTGTCTTGTTGCTCTCATATGATGGTTTTCCAACCTATAGCTATAGATAGAATGACCTTGGGTAAGTTTTTACAAACCATTTCATTATTAAGGATTCTAAAATTTAACCTAAAACTTACTAAACTCACATGTTACTATTTTTACTTTCTTTCTATATTTAAAACCAACAATAAGATATTTTAATGTTTTGATCCTTTCTAAAGGCCACACAACAAACACAGATTGCCCATTTGTTATTATAACGACTTTGCATGATTTCAGGGTACGCAAACATATAAGGTTTCTGTGTTGCTGTGCAATGTAATAACTCCCTGTAACAATCATTTGAGGTTTCACAAACACCAGTATCTCAAAGCACCTGTGGTTATCTGCTAGAGGATTGTTTCCATCCTGAAGAGAAGTGAAAGAATTATTCATACATTGAGGTTTGAGTATGCTGGCCCTATGGGGTTTCAATTCTAACGCTGTGCAAAATAGCATATTCCCAATGTTCCCTCTCCCGCAGGAAGCTTAATCTAAATGCTGTACAGCTTCTCATTTTCTTCCTTCCTGTACCAAACTCAAGTAGCCCACACTTTGAGTAACAAAGTTGTGTATTGTTCTCACATGACTGCAGATGTGTACATCACCCAGGAAACCAGAGATCCAATTTTAAAAGGCTCTCTCTAGGGCTTAACAATCGACTCTGAGCTCCAGTGGAAACCAGTGCTGAATTGTTCCAACAGCTCTGTGTACACACACCAAATCCAACCACGACTGTGGCGTGACTGGAGGAGCTGTGGCCACTTTGAGGAGAAAGGGGGCTCAGAGGGAGCTGGTGGAATCTTGTTCTCAAATTTGCAGATTGTCCAAATTAAACTTGCCACTCAAAGTATGAACACAGACTGTCTCCTGTTTGTTCAGAGCCTCACAATGGCCCGAGAGAGCAAGTGATTGCCAACGGGACAGAGTGACTAGAACAGAACACGAAGTCCCCATCCTACCACAGTTTTTATTCCTAGGAATGCTATTTGGAACCCAAATGCATTTTCTCCTACATTCAGTGTTGAGAATCACAGACAGACCAGCCCACAGAAACTCATTTAGCTGGGGAACAGCTCAACTGGGGTGCTACTCACAACACAACAGTAACTCTTCATTTTCCGACAGATTGTTTATTCAAAAAAAAGCAAACAACAGAGAGTTGGGCAGAACGCTTCAGGCTCCCAAAAAGGTCAACAGAAAATGTCTCTAAGTTTTTTCAGTTTGACTAGAAACCCAGGGCGGTGAGGGGTGTGGGGGTGGGGGAGACATGAATTATAATTCTAGCACTTCGGATAGCTCTGTCATATGAAATGCATAGCTGGAGGCATTCTATGCAAGCCTGTACATCTCCATGAACATGTATAAAATTATCTTGAGCAAGAATATGATACCTTTGCACAGTGTTTGAAACTCCTACTTACAGTCACGTAACATATTAACCAAAACCATGGGAGGAATGATCCACATGCTCGTTATATAAGGAAAATGTAGTTTGTGGAAGAATTATGATTATTGAGCATTGTTGTGGTTCTAATGTTTGTGCTCCTTCCCACATCTACACCTATGTTCACATATTGAAATCTTAATTTAAAGAGGTTGTATCAAGAGGTGAAGACAGGATCTGGGGTGTTGGTTAAGCACTTGTATAAGCCCAGTGATCCAAGTTTGGATCCCTGGGATATATGTAAATGATGGATGGATGTGACACAGTTCCCATACTCACGGTGATCTGGAGGCTGAGACAATACTACACTCACCTCCACTTCCCCCATCCCCAAGCTGGTTAGCTAGACTGGCCAAATTGACAATGTTCAAATGAGAGCCTGCCTCAGAATATAAGTGAGAGTCCTCATGCTCCTACACAGATACATACCACATACATACAAGGATGAAGATTTGGGTTAGGGAGATGGATGTGCTGATAGGATGCTTTCTGAAAAAGTGTGAAGACCCAAATGAGTTTGCATCTCTAGAATCCACACAAGAAAACAAGCATAGGACCCGAAAGATGGCTCAGTCAGCAAGAGCTCTGCATGCAAGAACTAGGATCAGACTGCAAATCCTCATCATAGAGTTTGCTTTGTGCACCTTGGTGGCGGTTAAGCCAGAAAGGCACAACTGGTTAAAGTGTAGAGAAAAGTAACTGTGATTTGCTTAACCGTAAATGGGAGTGTCTATCCCATACCCCTCCTTCTCAATTGCTTAGGGACCACTGCAGGAGTAGAAAGATTGTTACAGCCAGAACAGGGAGGACCAGGTGGAGACAGTATCTTTATACTAAACATTATAGATTCATTTTCGAGCCTTTGAGTCATTCTGATGTTGAAGCCTATGTTTTCCTTTTAAATGCAGCTAAGCCTGGTGCTACCTGTGTTTATTTGCATCTGTGTCTGAACTTTTCCATTCTTTTGATCTCTTTTTTTTCTGTTAGGCTGCATGAGGGTTGTGGGACCCACTGCTACCATCTTGGGGTGGGGGGCCCCGGGATGTGGAGACAAAACAAAAGAAAATACTGAGTTCTGTTCCATCTGGAGTTAGTTTAGCAGAGGAGCACCGTGGCAGTGTGGAAGTGGGATTTCCGAACTTAGCTGAAACGTGGCCCCCTTTAGCTTTTCAGGAGTTGGCTCTTATTCCTAAGCCACCATCATCAGAGTTTTGTAGAAATCCTGAGATTTTTTTTTCCAAATTCTATGACATCGTGAGAGACCAACCCTGGAGCTGTATTCCCAGCATCCAGGCAACTGCTAACATTTCCAGGCAGCTTCTACTGGCCCTTCAGCCACTCTTAGTCCTAACCCCCTCCCCTCCAGGGTCTCGGGGATCTATTTCTTGCTCCCCACAGGTGCAGTCTCCAAGCTTGACAAGATGTTTTGAAGTTTGTACACTGAATCTGGACGCCCCCTAGTGTCCCATGCTTCCTGAAGATCTCCCATCCTATTTTGAACCACATGGCTTAAGTCTCTCTGCAAAGAAGCAAGGAAAATGGAGCCTTTCTGCCAGGTGCTATGTATTCAGCTTGGTCTTAGTTATGCTTCAACATATTCTTCAAGAAATTTTAAAAAATACTTATTGATACTCACATGCATATATATATATATATATATTTCACCACCACCCCCAGATTTGTTTGCTTAAGTTATTTATTCTTTACATCTGATGAAGGTCCCCCTTTCTTCTCTCCTCCCAATCCCTCTCTCTCCCCTCTCCCCTCCTTCCCCACCCTTTCCCTTAGGAAAAGGGGATGCCTCCCATGGATACCTACCAGCTTTGGCTTATCAAGTTGCATGCAGTGAAAGTAGGAGATAAATACTTTCAATTATTTTCTTACCATGTTAAAATTAACTTAAAAATTTAGACCATCATTTGATTTTTTAAAAAATATAAAAACCAATACAGTTAAATAGAACATATTATTTTGAGACCAGATCCCACTATGCAGCTCAAGCTGAAGGCAAGCTCCCAATCCTCCTACACTGGGATTGTGGACCACCATACCAAACCTCAGTTTTTATTGGTTTAATTTAATTTTGAACGGTATGTATCTTCTACTTAACACATGGTTCGGTTTACTTAATAAATTAAGCTAATTAAATTAATTAATAAATTAAGTCCTGTTAATGTTAGGCCGCATTTCCCCATGTCTAATGATAATATTCTTCTTTGTGTAATAAAATCAAGGGAAGTAGAAGATAAAATACTGTGGGTTGGTTGTGGCTTGTGAGAAAAGTTTTCATATTGCAATAGAAAAGAAGGGTTTGTCAAGGGGCAGATTATTTCTTCCATCACTATTGACAATTGATTTTGTCCTTTAGTATTTAGTTTAAGTTTTTCTTGTGATTTTCATTCATTATCCAGTGGAACGACTGAGGTCACATTCAATCCTGGCCTTAAACCTCAGCTCTGACTATTTTAACACAAGACACTTATATATGACAGGAACATTATTGCTACTAGCAGCTTTTCTAGTAAATGTTAACTGAGCTGAGGTTGTTCCTTCCCAGCCAGCAAAGGCTTCATTCAGACCCCCAGGTGAAGGGACCCTCTCCCTCCCCCGTCATCATAATTTTCCTGTTCTTCCGTCCTACCTCAAATTCTTTTCATGGCCTCATGAAGTTTTCAGTTTTGGAGAAGAGGTAGGACATAAATAAAGGATCTAATTATAGATGTGGTAGGTGTAACAAGGGCAAAAAGCAGAGTACAGGAAAAACATTTCGGTTTGCGTGACTCGGGTTAATGTCAGCAACATTTCTCTAGGAATGCAAGAGTTGAGTTGAGGTGTAAAAGATGAGGAGCACGTATCTCCTGTAGAAAGGGCCTGCAGGTTGGGTCATACAACTGGAACATGATGAGTAAATGGGGAAAGTAATCAGGAGAAAACAAAGCAGGTGGGTTGCCACCTTAAAGATCTTACACTATTTTAAAAGCAAATGAGGCCAAAGGAGAATCTTAAAGGGAAAGTGACTCAGTCAGCCTTGTGCTTTCTGGAATTATGCAAAGTAGAATTATGGCCTTTCCCTCCCCAGCTCCCCCCCCATTCTTCTCTACTTCCAGTAATTATTATATGAGCTAAGGCATGTGTCTTCTCATGCTTCGGCAGCCTGTTTTTAACCATGTGTTTCTCTGTGGTCTGTTTTCTTTAACCTGGCTTACTCCATACAGCATCTTAGAAACCTGTGGTTTATTCCCAACATGTTTCCTTGTTTTCTAGCTACTATTGAGACTTTTTTTTCTTTTATCAAACATAGCTTTTTCCTCAGATAATATATTCTGATGAAGGTTTCCCTCCCTTTACTTTTACTCCTTTCGGCTCTTCCACACCCTCTCTCCCCTCAGGATCCACCTCCTTTCGGTCTCTCACTAGAAAACAAACAGGCATCTACGGGATAACAACAAATATTTAAATAAATAAAATGAATTAAGACAAAACGCAAACTAACATGTTGGAAACAGATGAAACAAACAAACAGAAGAAACAAGAAACAGAGGCTCGCTTCTTCACACACTCAGGAATCACGTAAAAACACTAAGCTGGAAGCCATAATATGTACACAAATAACCTGTAGGGAAAAAGAGAGAGAAGAAAACAAATATAAATAAAATAAAATTTAAATCAAATTTTAAAAAGAAGAGCCATGACACGACCGTATGAGACAAAGAACCTTCAAAAATGTCATTGAGGTCATTTTCTGTTGGGCATGTAACCTACGTTTAAGTTCATTTTCCCAATAAGACTCCCTTGGAGGAAACTCAATTTTTATTTGCAGGTGGTTACCAATTGGAGATTGCTTCTTGGTCAGGGAGGAGGACATTTGTCCACTTCTGTTTTCAGTTCTAGGATCCCAGTTGGTACAGCCCTGTGCAGGCCCCATGAATGTTGCCTCAGTCTCTGAAGTTTCATATGTACATCAATCATGTTAATTAAGAGGTCTTTGTTTTCAAGAGGTCACCCATCCCTTCTGGCTCTCTACCTCCTCTTCCATGGGTTTCTTGGAGCCCTAGATGAGAGAGTTGATGGAGACATTATGTTTACACTGAGTACACTAGAGTCTTTCCCTCTCCACATGGCTAACTAAGGGTCTCTATATTTGTCCAGTCTGCTGCAGGAGGAAGCTTCTCTTATGATGGCTGAGCAAGGCACTGGTCTATGAGTATAGGACAATTTCACTAACAGTCCTTTTAATACTACGTTTTTCACAGTAATATTTGGTTTTATCCTAGGTCCCTGGGCTATCAAGTCTTGGGTTCTTAGTCACCCAAGCAGTGTTGAGTATGGGTCCCATTTTGTGGAGTGAGCCTTAAGAAAAATTAGATACTGTTTGGTTACTCCCACAAGCTCTGTGGCCTAGCACATCTTGCAGACAGGACACCACTGATCTATTTCAAAGGGATTGTGGTTGGGTTGTTGTTTACATTTTTTCCTTTGGTAGCATCCAGAATGCCTTTCAATGTCAATGGTAACATCTATGTAATGTTTAGTGATGGGGCCTTCCCATCAGTTGTGGAGAGCACCCTATGAGCTTCTTCCTTTATAAGTTTCACACACTATTCTATTGAGGTAAGAAGGTCATATGAACAGATGATATTCATGCTTCCACGTTGAACTCAAACAGTTTGCTTACAGACATTTTTCCACATAATTTGTTGATCTGGAGAACTAACTGGCTCAGCAGTGTAGCCTACACAGCAGCTAAGTGCTCTTTATTCATTTTGCAGAGGACCCAGGTTTTGTCCCCGCATCCACATCAGGCCACTCACACCTGAGGAGTTCTAAGAAGCTCTTCTGACATCCATAGGCACTTGCACATACGTGGCATACACTCATAACGGTGCACATGTACAAACACATTTTTCAAAAATCTGGCTCACTTGCAGTGGGGCCAGAAGTAGTGAATTTGAAAGGATGAAGTGTCTGGGAATTAACTTCACAGATATAGTTTCACTGTATGACATAGCAACAAACCCTTGCTCGTTATAGGATCAATGACTTCTCTGAGAAAGTGTTAGATACAACCTCAATGCTTTCTAACAGGAGAAATAATGCCACAACTACACAAAAGAACATTGTGCAGTTGTGAAAGAAGGAAGGAAGGAAGAAAATCCTTTACACACTATTGTAGAAAGTTCTCTGAGGTCAAATTCCAGGATGGAATTTATTATAAAACACAAAATTCAGACCAGCATAAGGAACAAATGAAGAAATGATCATCTTTGTAAGTAATTGGTAAACCTTTTGAAATGGATTAATGTAGCAGACCACTAGCCTCCAGCAACCAGAAGAACTAATCATGGCCTGAGACAGCATCCCAGGCCTATAGCAGCCATATCACACTCTGCTTTAATGCACCTGTTTCATGTTTTAACCAAAGTCATCGAAATATTCCTTAAATTACCAATTACTTTGTTCTGTTGTTGTAAAAAGTCTTTATAAAAAGAGAAAGGAGAATTGTGTATTTGTAGTATCATCTCCCAAAGTTTTTTAAAATAAAAAAAGTTATTTCATCAAACTATTACCATGATGGTGCAAGGAATTTGACATGACCTGAATCTGTGCCCCTAGGATGTGGCCACTCATATTTGGCTCCAAAATAAATTTGAAGTGAAAGTTATATTTTAATGTGTCCAAAACTTAATTCAACTCACACTTTTAACATTATTTTATTTTTAAGCATAATAAAGCAATATTCACTCAAAGCACAAAATTATTATAGAAACTGCATGGGAACTAGAGGAATGAGATAGAAGTCCTTGTTTTTTCTTCAAAACATTAAAATCTATCTTTTTTTTTTTTTTATTATTTTAGCAATGGGGCCAATAGTCTCTTAAACTCTGGTTTGTTTAGCTTTTTGAACAGAAAATTGGCTTTGAAATAAGAGATTCTAAAAATTCCTTTGAGGTTTTTTTCTGTTCTAGGTTTTCATTAAAGCAATTCTGCTTGCTGGGACCTGCGCTACTCTATTCTGGTTTCAGAAAAGCAACAAGGTAAGAAAAAGGGAAATCAGAGGGCTTGATCAATAAAGTATAACAAGGCCACCAATTCCTGGCTCCGTGCTTCCTAACAAAGGCATTTGCTGTGTTTTATTGTCACCTCTGCCAGATCTCACACACTCTGATGAACTTTACAAACTTCACACACACTCTTTATAAACAACCTTTTCCAGATAGACCAGTGAACTAGTGGGATGAAAGTTGTAGCCTGATTCCAAACTGAATAAATTAAAGGAATATTGATCTTAAAATACTAGTATAGTAAATAATTGAAGCTCTCTTCTGCACTACCACTGGCATTGTTAGAAGTTTTGTCTTCATAATGGTCTTCCAAGCAAACACTTCTACAGTGAAGCCCATTAGCTTTTTATGAGATCAACTTTGTCAACTTATTGACAAGTTTATTTAAGCACAGATCTCTTTCTGGAGCCTGATTGCTCACACTGGCACAGTGATGAAAAAGTACACCGTATTATACGAACACTCATTTACAGCATTTATAAACACCTGCCTACAAGATGAATACAGGTGCAAGAGAGACACAATTTCTCCCTGCCTCTTAGGCTTGCATTATGCACATACTTGTCTGCAGTCAAAAATAGAGTATTCAGTGGAGAAATGGTGGGGCATGGTTGCTCCCTTACAAATTGCCTCGCTAAACCAACATCAACAATTTTCTTTGTTGACAATCAAGTTGAAAATAGTCTTCTTTGCATAAAAGTCTTTCGGAAAATTCTGTTTCAAGCAAAATACATTGCAATGTATTAGAATTCCCAAGCAGAAATAGCTACAGCATGTCCAATGGAAACGCTTGCCAATTTAAGTCACTTACTTATTAGTAAAGTTGATGGAAAGGTATCAATGACCATAAGATGTGGGCATTATTTTTCAACATGGAGCTAAAGAAAAATATTTCTTTTGCTGTTGGACAGATTCTCAGGATAGCCTTTGCAATTGAATGGTTGTTTGTCTCATCCTTTAAATTTGTATGTTGAAATTCTAATCTCTAATGAGAAGATACAGCACTGTAGGCCAGCCTTAGAGAGGTAATCGAATCATGAGGCATAGCATCCACGTGTGAGAGTACTGCCGTTACAATGAAGATCCAGAGAGTGCTCTAGACATTTTGCTATCACGTAAGGACACTTTTGCCCTGTACAACCTGGAAGAGGGATTGAGCCAGCACACCATGAAGCATGCATCCTAATCTTAGATGCCTATTCTCTGCCTCTGTGAGAATTAATTTCTTACCTCTTATAATTGATTTCCAAATTAGTTGCTCATAAGCCATCAAGCCTTCAGCATTTTGTTACAAAGGCTTTAACTAACTGAACTAATAGTTTTCTTTTTTTCTAGGAAAGTATCTAAAGCTATAAATAAGTAAATTAAAATAAAAGCTCTCTGGACTGTCTAAAACAATATAACTCAATACTTTCATAGACTCCAAATCAAAACTGGGGTCTGAATTAGCCCTTCACTGCTCTGTGACTATGGCTATTCCATGTCTCTGTCACAGTTTTCTTATCCAATATAATACTGTCTGCCTTGCAGACGAACACGGCATCGTGCATATAAACATTTTAACTTTTTGAAAAGAATACATTATCATGACATTTTGGGATTTTACTTCTCTTATATAGATTACACCTTTATTTTGAAAAGTCCGAGACCATGTTGGCAAAAGCCTAAGGTTCAGCTCTTTGCTTACAAATACTTGCATGTATGCACAAGCACTTGAAATATATATATATATATATTAGTCCACAATTTGGCATTGTATATACTGAAGAAAAATAAGCTTGTTTCCCTACTTTGCAGTTTACCGCAATATCTCAAGCTCCAAGGAATAGAGGGCATCCAGGCATCTGTCTACCCCTCCTATCACTGTAACAGAATATCAGAAGCAGGATAAGTGCTCTTGTTTCTGCTGGGATCTGATTATGCTTCGACCACACTGACCAAGGGGAGCTGTTCTCTGTGGCTTGGATTTGGTTTCCTGGTTCTGTTCACAACACAATCAGTGCTCATCACAGGCCCCAGGTGTTGTGTTGGGCCCTGTCCTGCTTCCATTTCTGTTGCTGTGATAAAATATCATGGCAAAAAGTAACTTAGGGGGGAGACTAAGCTTCCTCACCAGTCAAGATTACAACCTACCACTTTGGAAAAGTCACAGGTGCAGAAGCAGGAGATTGCTGCCTGCATCACATTCTTACTAAAGAGCAGAGAAGGAGAGTAAATAAATGCACGTGTGCTTAGTACTCAAGTACTCAGATAAGTACTTTTCACTCTTTTATAGTTTAGGACTCAGCTGGGAAATGGTGGCACCTAAAATTGGCATGGTCTCCCCACATGAACTGAGGCAATCGAGACAGTTCTCCATAAATACGGGCACAGGCCAAAATGATAGGGATGGAATCCCAATGGCATTTCTCTTCTCAGGTGACTCCAGGTTATGTTCAATTGATAATTTCACCATTAGAGGATCTGCTATCTTGCCTAGAGGTTACTATTATCCTCCTTAAAATAAAATGAAGCCTCAGTTTTCTCTACCAACCACCCTACTTTTCATCTAATCATGTCTAGGCACTGAATGGAGCCCTAATTGGGCCTTAATTAAGCTTGTAAAACTCTAACAGTACCACTTACCTATTATTCATTAATTAATCCCTTAATCATCTCAAATTAATTTTCAATTGTTGGTCTTACTGATAAAATTAAATTAATTAGAATAGAGATTTCCGGCCCCTACCTGTACTTTCACGTATGTATACTGCTTCCTTGATTGCTACTAATGACCAATTACCTCTGAGCCCATTTAAAGTCACCCATTTATGTGAGTACTGGAGTCTAGTCCTTCTCTTCTACTTAAGGACATCATTCAAATAGTTTTTTTTTTCACTCTATCCTACATCATCATCCAGTTTATCCACTAATTAAGTACATTAGAGTGAACGGTTATTTCTTGCATACTTAATAAACCTTTTCCCCTACCTGTCTACTGCCATTCTGCTCTCGATTACATTGAGTTCTGTACTAAAAACAAACAAATGCTGCTGCTATACTCTCAAAACTTCCTATTTCACTGCTCTGACTCCAGACACAAGGGTTTACACACACACACATACACCAATTCCCAATTCAGTTCTTCTACCCACATCCATTGTGTGTCATATGGCTTAACTCAATTGTAACATCATCTGCCTGGACATAACACTACTAGATCCCACATATTAAAGGACTATCCATCCAAGACCAATTCCTATTTTAGACGTGAGATGCAAACAGTAGAGTCCCACTAGATTCTAGATTACTGATTTGTTACAAAAGGACAAAGCCCAGGAAAATCAAGTTGGAAAACAGTCACACAGGACAAGGTGTGAGGAAGGACCACTGGGCTTTCATGGCCCACCAAAGCTACTATCTCTACAGACCTTTGGTAGTTCAGCAATCTGGAAGCTCTCTGAACCCAGTAAAGATTTTAGTGAAAACTTCATCCTGTAGCAAAGAGCATTTCTTAACTCAAATCTCAGATTCTCTCACCTTCCAGGATGATTGGGGAAGGGCTGAAAACACTTCTAATCATGGTTTGTTCTTTCCAATAAGCAAATGCCATCTAGAATTCCAACAAATGTCACTTCATGAAAATAACAGAGGCTCCTATTACACAGGAAATTCCGGCAAGATTAGGGTCTCTGTGCCAGGAAGTAGGAATGAAGACCAATACATAAATTTCTTGGAATAAATTTCAATATCATGTTTTCCTAGACAAAAATGCCTTGAAAGCATTATCAACATTCTGAATCAAGCCAGGCATGGTGACGCATGCCTTAAATACCAGCACTCAACGGATCGGTGTGAGTTCGAGGCTAGCCTGGTCTACATAGGGAGTCTAGGACAACCAAGGCTACACAGAGAAACCCTGTCTCGAAAAACAAAAACAAACAAACAAAAAATTCTGAGTCAATTGTTCTCCTAATCTCTTCTCAATCTTTTGGCTAAGATCAATCACAAATTATCTCTTACTAACTCTCTTAAACTCATCTCTCTGTCTTTTATGCTCAACTTCATCATAATAACTATTCTTAACAAGATCATCTATCACATCCACCAGCCAATTATGATTTCTCCATCCTCTTCTTATTTGAACTATGGGTGATATCTCACATGGGTGAGCACAACATGATAATTTTGTCACATCCTTTTCCAACAGGAGAGTCACCTATTGTTGTTAATATTCAACCCATGAGACTAGTTGGAACAGCTCTAAAATGTAGCCAGGATCTGTCCATATTCACCATCTCCACTGCTAGTGCCCAGGTAGAATTCCCATTCTTTTTTGAACTTCTTTGTTGATATGCTATGTGACATTATAATCTCTTTTAAATAAGACAGCTAACTTAATTCCTTTAACGTAAGACAAATGGTGCAACTGTGTTAAAGTCACCTTGAGGCTTTCCAGGACCAAGGACTTGCTGGGTGTTTTTCTATTCCTTGCTCACATCCTCTTTCAAGTTCCCAAGTGTCTATTGGGAGATATTTAAACACCTGCAAAACTCCAGCTGTAAGGAAGTTGACAACACATAATGCAGCTTCGGTAATATAGGAAGGTCAAAAAGAAGAGAGACAGAATGACATTAAATGGGCCAGTCTGTACCATATGCAAAGAAGTCCAGTAATTGCTCTGGCTTAGTGAAAAAAGATAATTCTGGGAATTAACCATAACTTACTCTGCATGGATAAGATGAAAGAGAAAGATTGTCATTGAATTACAAAAATCAATAAAATAGCATACATATTTTTTAAGCAACAGATCATATCTTACTTTATGGTTTTTAATGGATACTTGTTATAAAGGGGGAAAGTCTTAGACTTCAGCTATAACATCTACAAAAAAAATTTTATACAAGTAAGAAAGTTTCCAAATTGATCTCATATAACAAAATAGATCATTCCATATACATAGCTCTTTAGCAATTACACATAATAATTAAAATAGTGTAATAGATATTATATATAAGATATCCTCTAAAATTGTAAACATTCACATATCTGTCAACATAGAAATGATGTATAAAATTTTCCTTTGAAAATCTGACAGAATTTCAAAACCTCCCCCTAGTGAAAATAGGCTTTGTGTTTACAACAAAGTGTATGACAAAAAGATTTGTCATGACCAACTACCTTAAATGCCTTATATACAGCCACAGACAGATTCTAAGAGCTTGATATTTCCACTCATAAGATTATTCTCACATGGGAAGGAGGGAGGAATGGGAGGATACAAGGGATGGGATAACAATTTAGATGTAATATGAATAAATTAATAAAATATATTTTTTAAAAAGATTATGCTCACTTTGCTTCAAATTGTAAGACACGAAAGCATATATAATGAAAATGAGAAGCCTGCTTTTTTAAAAAAAAATCTGAATCATTTGTCCATGGCAATTTTTATAGTTCAAAAATTCTAGGATCCAAAAGGACCTTTGAAGTGGCACTCCTTTCTGCTGCCTTTCTTCCAACCCCCCATCAATAACCTCTTAGGATGCAGCCCATCACTACTGGGACTGGCCACACGGCCATTCTGTTGCAAGATCATTTCCAGAGAGTCATGGTGCTTTCCTTGGAAATAGGTTTTCATTCACCCAGCACTTCCCCCATGCCCATGGTCTAGACTATCATTATTCATAATTCCTAACTCCAAATCATTTCAAGTTTGTTTTTGTTTTTGTTTTTTGTCAGCAAATGTGGTATAATTTTGCTATTGTTTTTATAGATTAAAATGGCAATTCCATTTTTACTTTTTTGTGTTTTCTGTTGATGTGATAAGAAATTGTAATGAAAGCAGTTTAAAGAAGAAAGTTTATTTGGCTCACAATTGCAGGCCATGATCCATCAGTGTGAGGAAATCAACGTGGTAAGAAATTGAGCTGCTAGTCACATTGTATCCACTTTCACGGACAGAAAGAAATGGATTAGTGCACAATGCTAGTGCACAGAATTTTCACTCTCCTTTTTATCCAGCCCCCAGTTACCTACTTTCTCCAAGACCCCACCTCTCAGTAGCATATTTGTTTATGAGTGTGCTCTTAGTACCTCTCAGGACTACTAATTCTGGTCCAAAGCTTCAATAACATGCCTTTGGTGAGCTGGGGTGGTGGTGGGGGGCGCGCAAGTTGGGGGAAGGGACATCACATATCCAAATCACAATACTCCATCCTTACTCCCAAAGGGTCCTGGTGATTTTAAAATGCAAAATGCATTCAGTCAATCTCCAAGGGGCCCCATAGTTGACCATAACAGTTTCAGCATAGCTGAAGACTTTAAGCCCCAAGTCTTCTTTGAGACTCAAGAAAAACCCATAGCTCTGAACCTCCTTGCAAACCAAAGAGCACATTACAGGCTTCTGCTGTTGCACGAAATTTCAACCAGCAAGAATCAGGCATACACTTGAAGAGACAAGAGAAATTCTTTATTCATGTGCAGGCTGAGGCTCACAGCAATGCTTTGGAAAGTCCAGCTGCAGCACCCGCCTCCCCTCTCCAATTTCTTATAGCTATTATAGGTCTGGTAATGGGTGGTTTTTGAGCTCCACACCCACCAAAAAGAATTTCTATCAGGGTCAGGCATTTTGACAGGAACAGAGATCTCAGGAAGATGCATTGCATGGGGCAATAAAAGTACACAGATATTTGTAAGTAGCAAATAAAAAAATAAAAAAATAAAAAGAATTTCTTTCTTAGCAAGCAGATCATACACAATATGGCCTTAGTCCAGATAGTTATGGTAAGCATTCCTTCAGACAGTTTTTGGCAAGTGTTTGCTTTCCTAATACAAGGTTTAGGGACTTTGACAAGTGGGAAGAAATCAGCTCATTTAAGGACAAATATTTTACTTCTAAATAGTCTTACAGTTTCTAGGCAAACATGCCTATTACCCAGCATATCATAATTTAGTAATTTGATTGTGTTAGGCATACATAAGAGTACAGGCTATTTATTTATATCATTTCCTCTTCATTAACAAGGTAAATATTCTTATTCCAAAAGGGAAGAATGTAGACACAGTAAGGAAGGAGGAAATCAAAGCAATATGAAAATATAAAAGGCCAAATATTAAATAAGTATCTCTTCCTCTGGCATCTGCAACATGTAGTATCACCAAGTAAAACGCAAGGGCTTGGGCAGGCCCTGTGACTTTGTCCATTGCAGCCTACACAGCATCTTCCCTAACATGTCTCCATTTATTGTATGAATCATTCCTTAACAGATAACACTTCTGTTATTTATAAACTATAATATACATAGCTTTTATTCCAATTCCCAGCAGAAACTCTATAAACATACTCTTTTTTTCTCTATTTTCCTATCAGCATGTGGGCTTCTAAGTTCTCATGAGAACTACCCATCAGTCTCTGCTTGTAACATTTAGATTTTGCCTAAATCTCTAAACTTTTACAAATTGCTCCAAAAATTTTTTTTCAAAGACCTCTGGACCATATGGTCAAGTAATTCAGCATCTATCCTACATTCTAGTATCAGTTTTCTGTATGTTTCAACATTTCCGTTTCTATGATGTGTTATTAAACAATAAAATATTAGAGGAAAAAATGTTTGCTTTGGAACAAAGTTCACTCTATATCAATTTCCTCTGAATATAAACATTCCATTCTGGAAGAAAACTCATTAATACCCAAGACGTTCTAAAAGGAAGTTCATTAAGTTTTAGGAAGTAGGATCTGGAGAGCACTGACTATTCTTCCAGGGAACTGGCATTCTGATTTCAGAACCTGCATCAGACAGCTCACAGCAGCCTGTAACTTCAGCTCCAGGATTTCCAACATGTTGTCTGACTTCCAAAGACATCCCCACACATTTATCATATGCCCACACAAATACATGAAAACAAACAAATTAATAAACAAATAAACACCGATAAGTCTCAGTACGTCCTTGAAATTTACAGGAGTCAGAAGACCCCTCCCTTCCAAAGGTTATATTTAAAAAAAAAAAAAAGACTACTAAGTATAAAAGACTCTTAAACATGTTGAGATGAATATAAGCCTTGAAGAGAGCTGCTGGGTTCCAGTTTTTGTGACTTGTCACTATAACTAGTATGGGGTTTTAGTGCTGTGGCTAATGCTGGGTTATCTATGCTCCTGTAATCAACTCCAATGAACCCATTGGCTCACCATATCGTACTTTGGTGAGATCATTACTTTGGTTTATCATCATTTACCTATCTGGGATGAGTAGATGATTGTTCTCATCTCCCCCCAAAATAGCATCACACAACAGTTTCAGACAGTTCAGCCTGTGACTCCATTGCTTTTAGAATATGGTGAGGCTGAACATCACAGAGGGAAGTGCGTGGTAGAGCCCAGCTGCTTACCTCATGGCAGCCAGGAAGCAGATGAGTACAGAAATAGGAAAGATCTGACTACAAGCAGTAGCTGTTGTCAAAAAGTAGAAAGACAGACAAAAGGAAATTGGAACAGTATTGAAGCCAGCCTTGTAACAGACCATTTCTTTTTATCTGGGGTTATATTCTCTTTAATAAAGCAGATTTCAGGATTTCTTTTTAATTCTTCAGTTATAAAGAAATAAACACACATACACAGTTGCAAGAAACTGACCCAGTTACCTTACTCCCATTTAGCCTATCTATTAGTTTCTACCACATCCCAATAATACTTTCACCTTTTGAAATTGTATATTGATTATATCAGAGTCTTTATGACCTGATAACTCCCCCAAATCCTATCAGCTCTCAACCAAGCCTTTAGGGACATTTTAGCCAGTAACCACAACACAGCCCCCAAAAGCACCAAATGATCCATATCTTTTACTTTCTATGCCCTTTTTAGAACTCTGTTGTACTAAAACAGACCTGGCACTGTTGAAATATCATGGAAGGTACAGTGTGAAGTTCAGTGTTAGCCTACGAAGGACACATGAAACTTCTGTCTAGACATTCAAGGGTTCTTGGGTTTTGTAAGTCTATGGAAAGCCAGCCCCTGTGCCTTGAAGACATCAATGAGACTCAGTGCAGAGACTCGGGTGTAAAGAGCTGAGGTCTCTGAGAAGCAGCCAGCACCAAATTGCCAGTTACACACTGTGATGTCTGTTCTTATTTGTCAACTTAACTACATCTGGAACTAAAACCCCAAATTGAAGGGGTACACCTACCAAGGAATTTGATGTATAAAGACCCCCTTCCAATGCAGATCTTCAGGAATGAAGACACATCTTTAATCCAGATTATTTGAGCTGAGAAAAGGCATGCCTTTAATCTGCATCTTCAATCCAGATGTAATCTGGGGCACCCCTTCTGCTAGACGCCTATAGAAAGATATGGTTCTGTTCATGGCCTCCTTGCCCTAACCTTGCTATTAGGTTCATTCCTTCAGTCACATTAAAGCCAACTTGTTTTGGATTCCAGCATATCCTGAGGACAAGCTGAGACATCCAGCCTCATGGAATTAGCAACTACTGGATTCTACTTCTCAGCCAGCCATTGTTGGATTATCTGGACTACAGCCTCTAAGTCATTCTAATAAATCCCCTTTCTACATAGATTTATATATAGAGAGATTCATCGTATAACTTCGGTTACTCTAGACAACCATGACTAATATATGCATATTACAATAGTCCTGTAGCCTCAAGTGAGTCTTGCAATGACACTGCCGCTGCACAGCAGACCCCACAAGAGACCTGCCTGGCTGAGCCTGTTACAAACCTTTGACTTAGAAAGAGATCAAAACTTTATTGTCGATCTAAGCCACTGATATTTGGAGTGTTTTCAAAGCAGTAGCAGACAACTAATATATAGATAATTTTAAAAATTTATTTTGAACACTTTCTTGACAATTTAAGTGACAGAGCCATGCTTTGCCATTTAAGCAGTAATGTTTGTGGAAGCAGTTATATTTATATTTGTTTTTTAAGTTACATTACACTGTACATTGTACTTTCCAGAAAGAACATAAGCTCCAAGGATATCACCTGGCAAGTTGCAAGAAAAAAAAATAGAACCTGATGATATAATTTATAGAAACTGACAGTTAACACCCCAGACACTAATATATAACCATTCCTCTTTCATGGAAACAAATTGTCACAGACATGGATCTTTAGAAGACTGTCAAATCTTGAACAGGATCAGCCTTCTCTGATGATGAATGTGGTATAAATGCTTTTGAAAAGTCTGTAAGGCCCTCAGAATGAAAGGAACTTTTCACAAGATGAAGAGAATGGATCTCACAGATCTTTTCCACATTAGCACCCACCTTGCACTTTCTGCTCCTATTTTCAATGTACTGTGCTCACTTAGGCAAAATAATGGAGGACTGTGATGGCCCAGATCATTTGTTGCCCTGATCCCAAAACTTCATTTTTCAGTTGGCTTCAACCTGGTTCCTCCAGTTTGCCTATAGTAGGCAATCTTGAATATTTTCCTACATCCCCAAACGCTTTGGAAGGTCTTCTTTGAGTAAGTACAGTTGTTTCAAAAAGGAGATATTTTGGGAAATAGAAATCACAGGGACAGAAAAATTATATGCAAAACTAGTTTTAAATCACTTAAGATGGGCTACTCCGGTTTTAAGGATGTTTAGTTTTATTTATTTTTAAATCATCTTGACTAAGACACTATAAATTTTACATTGTTACAAATGGAGAAGTAAACTTGGTAGGTATAAAAAGTTTCACATATTTCATTCATTAAAATATGTTCAGCTTCCACTTTCAGCTCCCACTTGTGCAGAATTTGGACAGAAGCAATCACCAGATCCAGATATCTGTAAGAAAAATATAACCCAAATGGAGAGTAAGTTATTTTTGTGAATTCCTCAAAGACTTTACATCACAGTGTAAACTATTATCCTGAAATCTGGACAGATGAGCACAGGGACTTCTGAAAGACAAGAGCTCACTGGAATGGAAGTCCTGGGAGCTGCCAGTTGGTAGATATGTGCAAATGCAGTTTGGTGAGTTTCTAGTGGCTAAGGGTAGACCAGCTAGAAAATGAGAACTCCAAAGACCCCAGTGTTAGGATGAACTGCCATCCCCAGTCTTTTATAGTCAAATAATAAGACCCTAACCTCTCTCTCTCTCTCTCTCTCTCTCTCTCTCTCTCTCTCTCTCTCTCTCTCTCTCTGTCTCTTGCTCTCTTTTTCTGTCTCTCAGTTTCTATGTTTCTCTCTCTCTTGCTCTCTGTTTCTACATCTCTCCCACTACCTCTCTCTATACTGTCTCCTCTCCCCACCCTCTCTCTGTGTAGGTGAATTGTATACATGCATGGGTGTGTAGGTATACACAGGATTGTGTGCAGCTGATGCACATAGGTGTGCATGTACTTGTATGTGATGCACATTCATGTGGAGGCCGTAAATTGACATCAGATTCTTTCCCCCCTTTTTTTCTTTAAAATTTTAAATGTTTCTTTTTAACTTGTACATTTATATTATTATACATGAATAAAATAAACTACAGACAGCAGGAAGAACCACGAGACAATCAGGAATTATATAAATGTTACATTCATAGTGATTTGGCTATTTATTTGGCAAATTTGAAGTAAATATCTTTCCTATCTTGTCAGGTCTAAATTTCTGAATGAAGATTAATATCTATCACATCTCATATTTATTAACTTAAAACATCTATCTTGATCTAAAAACATCTTAACTCCTAGCCTATTAAGCTTAATTGAAAGACTAAACTATCTGGTCTTCAACTCCATGAGAGATTTGAGAAGGAATAAGACTTAAATATCTGAGTGAACCAGAAGTGCAGGTTAACAGCTTCCAAAATGAAAAAAAAAATGACTGAGACAGTTTACTGCCTGAACCATCACCCCAACACTCTCTGTAACATTGGGGCATCACCTTCAGCTTTCTGGCCCAATATATCTGAGAGACACATATGTGAGGCAGAAACTATTGAGGACTTGCTTACCCTGTCTTGGCAGAGTTTGGCCATCTACTCTGCCTGCATCTAAACTTATCTATTTTTAGGCAGAATTCTGTCTGTGGCAGAAATGAGGACATCTTCCCCTGTGGCTGGTTTGACACATTTGAAGCCAACTCCATAAGGAGGTTCTTTGGTATTCATCATCCTCTTTGAGGTAGGTTGGGTGTTGCCAGGAGTTAACCTGTCTCATTGTCAGTGAATCTTTAAAGTAGTAAAAATATCTTTAAGTGCCATATCCTGTAGGCCTCTGAGGCTTTTGAAGACCTTATTTGACTATTTTACCTTATAAATCTATAGCATCAGCTTCTTACCACACTGTTCTTTGTTCGTTTCTTTGTTTTTGACACAGGATGTCTCACTAAGTGTGGAGCTCACTAACTTGGTTAGGTTTGTTGGCCAATGAACTCTAGGAATTGTTTTCTTTCTGACTTCCCAGTAGTTAGATCATATGCTTATCACCATGCTTAGCCAGTGAATGGTGGCTGAGGCTGTAAACACAGTCCTCATGGTTGTGCAGCACTTTCCTGACTGAGTCATGTCTCCACCTCAATGTTGATGTATCTTACAAGTGTCACCCAGGTAAGGTTACTCTGATGAGAGCAGGCAGTGTTGGAAGCCTTTAAAGGGGGGTTGGGTGCAGTGTTCAGAGTTTTTAGTTGGATGCTAGGGAAGTCAAGCTTGTGAAGTCTATTGAGATACATGCATGCAAACTGGAGTTTAGATAACAGCAAGGCTCATCTGTGGAAGCAATGTCCGTAAATGGACCTTTGAGTTTTAAATATGTGAGAAAAGGCTCCAGGAAGCTTTAAAACTTGATGTTGAGACACAGGATTCTTTCACAGCTAATTCTGAAGAAACTTCTGAAGAAATTGAAAGATCAATGTGACAAACTGCAGAAATGAGAACAAAAGCATACTAGGATTACAATAGAAAAAGGAAAATGAAACAAACGCAAAGTTTGGAGGTAGCGAGTCTACCTGTGACAGCTCTAACTCTTTAGAGTTTGCTTTAGCAGACAACCTTGAACAGCATTTTGATGACTGATATTTTTGTGAGTTTCTTTGTGCTTAAAAACATCAACAATAAAACTGACTTCTGTTGCTTAATGACCACCTAAGGACAATAATCAAAACTACAGGCGCTACAAGTAGGTACTACCCTTCCAAGAGATTTCCTGAGACTATGACACTTAGAACCTGTGTTTCAGTGAGGTTCTACCATTGAGGTCCGCCAAACATTAAAACAATGTATGCTGTTAGATATATCATTCATGAGATGCTGCTAGCAATCATTAGCATATGGTCACTTAGTGTTATTATTGAAAAGTTAGCTTCTTAGAATGTTAAATACCTTTTAAAATATTTGTATTTCTTTCATGTGGGAAGAGGGGGTGGCACTTGGTTGGGTTTGGAGTGTATCTTCTGACTCCTAGTTTACACATCTTGTTTTGACAGTGCCATGACTGTTGTCCCCAGAGTCTTGGACTCCTCTGTGTGTCCCACTAGACATCATGAATAGCAGAAGGGGCCACACTGAAGGTACAGCAGCACCTTGTAGATAACTTGAAACTTCATTTCAGTTTTTATTTTTAAATTTCTTTATGTTAATACCAAAACTTATTTTTAAAATTCATTTAGAAATTATAAAGTTCTATTACCATTATCATAATATAACAAAGCAATATGCAAATCTTAGCTATACAATTCACTGAAGATGTTATCAGCCAATTTAGTCAGCTGAGGCCGCAAATAAAACCTTTCCCTGCTTAAATGTGATCCTTCATGATCCTACTCTTAAAACCAACTAGGACATGGTAGTGACACATGTCTTTAATCCCAGCACTTGGAGGCAGTGGCAAGCAGATTCTGAGTTCAAAGCCAGCCTGGTCTACAGAGTGAGTTCCAGGAGTACACAAAGAAACCCTGTCTCAGAAAAAAAAAAAAAGAGAGAGAGAGAGAGAGAGAGAGAAATTAGGATTTTATAAAGAGAATATCTCCAGCCCCAACTTTTCAATGTCCAAAACAAAGAAAATTTTCAATATTTGTCAAGATCACTCTCACCCCAAGATTCTAAGTTTATTCTAGAAACATCAATACTTTAAGTAGACTAGTGAATACTTGGAAACTATCTGTGGCTAATGGCATGCTAGGATTTCCTGTTAGATAATTAACATCTATTACTCAACTTTCTGTCTTGCCTTTGCTTTAAAAGAAATGTGCTTGGCTTTATGATTGTCTTTGTGATTTCTCTGCGCTTTAAGAAACACTTCAAAAATTATATAATATACAATTCTATAAAACATGTTACAGACACATTCAGCTGTGTGAGAATAATGTTTAGGCATGCCACCGTCTTCAGCTAAGTAGTATTATGGGTATGGTTTTATGGGTATGAGATTACACTTGTAATCCGAGCACTCAAGAGGCTGAGGCAGCAAAGTTGCTAAGAGTTCAAAACCACTCTGGGCTGCTGAATGACTTCCAGGCTGGGTTCCAGGCTAGCTTAGACTAGAAGAGGCCCCATCTCAAAAAAGTTAGTAAAAACAAACAAGCAAGGAATAAGAGTGTAATTGATGTACAATCAGTTTTGTTCTACTTTGGGATTGGAGTAGAAAAGGGTCAGAAGAAAGGAAAGGCCTTAGTTTACATGTCAGAAGGAAGCCTGGGATGACTAGATCTGAATCAGAAGTTGAAGGTGATCCAGTCTCTTTGCTTCTGTCATTAACCATCGCAGCGTTCCCAATAGGGATGGTGTTCAGTACAATAAACTTTCCACAGTACGTTAAATGGGGCTTTGAATATATGGTCCCAGAGTCCCAAGGCAAAAAAGAAATACATGAAAAATAACTAGAGACACAGGAGCTGACAGATGCAATAAAGAATAGGAGCAAGTCAGTGGACAATATAATACATCAAAATATGTTAAAACCATAGTCTTAGAGCATGTCTACCCCAAAATACTGAAAGAAAAAAAAGAGAGAGAGAGAGAGGAAAAAAAAGCAGAGCATCTCTCTACAGGATTTTTACTGATCCTGCCTTCTTAGGAGCACGACCAGCAGCAAAGCCTTTTTTAATTCCTGACTCGCCAGCAGCTTATGTATCATCTACTCTTGGATGGAGCTCTCAGTGCTTAGTAATCTCTCCTCTTTGTGCTCATTCCTGCAAAGACAGTGCTCAGAGAATACAAATGACCTACAGGTAGCTGTGCACATATTTTGACACTTTGGGGATAATTAGCTTTTATGAACTATACAAATGGTTATCATATAAATATAAACAGTGGGCTGACTTAGCACAGCCTTCCTTATCTTTAACAGATTACCTTTCTAAACAATAATTATTAATATTAAGAATGGCTAAACTTCTTTCTCACAATTTCCCCCATGAAAATATGAGGTACGTATTAAAGGAGAGACACAATTTAAGCAAACATCCAAGATACAGTAAAAGTTCCAATAGATGCCACAGGCATGATGAGTGGTCAAAGGAGAGGGGCAAACCAAGGGCAGATAGCTATAATGAGACAGGAAAGCAAAAACCTAAGCTTCTCAAGGGAACAAGACTGAAGGAAGAATACCCGAGGCCTCCTTCTAAAATAATTAACATCTTGACCTCCCAGTGATCTAGCTTACCAACTCAATGCCAATTTTTTCCATTTCTATCATCTCACTGTCATATCTCACCAGCACATTTCTTAACCCTAAGCTGACAGAGTCAAATGCATGAGTCCTCACATATTGTTTGCTAGGATAGTGCCGTATGTTAAGGCAGTAGTGGTATACAGTTAGCTCTCAATGTCTGTCTGTGTGTGTGTGTGTGTGTGTGTGTGTGTGTGTGTGTGTGTGTGTGTTGAATAACTAAATAAGAATAAGTTGCTGGTATCTATGAGCAGTCATATTTATATAGCATGTAAGCCCTACAATCAAACATACACAAATAGCTTTTAAATGGAGTTAAAGGTCAGAATTTTTTACTAGATGGCAATGTTGACTTGAATTCTCATTTGAGAGACTTGTAAAACTGGAGAAAATATATAACAGTTTAAATATCCATTTCTATCTGCTTAACTAAAGTATATCTTCTACATATCTAGAAGGGAAGCCATTTCTGATAGGTGGACTTAGGAGGGAAGGCTCTGTGGTAAGAATAACTCAGTTGGTAGACACTCAGTTTTAGATGTTTCATGTCTTTTATCTTGTTCAAATCATCTTTTCCTGCTCTCATTGTTATATGAATGCTTATATATTATTTATATAGATGTGTAAGGCAGGATCAGGCTGACCTGTTCATATTGCTAGCTAAGTTGGCTCAGTTCCAGGTCACATACTCTTACCTATCTGCTGAACTTCTTGGAATTTATGCATTTACTTCTTATGAGGTAAATTCCATTGTAGGTCTCACTTTCCACAGGAACAAACTAAGATTGGTAAGTGCTGAAGAGATTGCCCATGTCTCAAAGGTAATGATGAAGTGAGAAGACAGGCGAACCCAACCTGTGGTCTACACACTAAGTGATGTGCAACAGAGACAAGCCAAACCTCACAGGCAGCTATGGAGACCAAACCCTGCAGTAGAAGAGAGCACAGAACCTTAAAGGCAACTGTATTTTAACCTTTAAAGCTCTCTGAAACTGCTGTCTGAATGCACATTGGTGCCTGTGATAGAAAGAAAGTGGGTTTTGGATGCTCAATAGAGAATTATTTGATACAGAATCTACTATTATAAAGAAACCACCATAGAGTTGTCCTGGGCGTGGTCACCAGGAGTCCATTGAAATAAGTGAATGTCAACTAAAGAACTTGATGTTCCTTTTGTAGCTTTCCAGTATAGTCCCATTTAAAATAATGTATGACAAGTGACCAAAGAAACTATCTAGTCAGCATAAAAAATAGGGCATAAAGTGAGGTTTAGCCTCTATTCCTACCGGAGATTGTCTTGTAATGTTGCTAAAATAATTAATCGGCTTTTACTAAATTTCTGTTATCAGATGCTTCATAAAGATGGATATAATACCTGCAAATCAGAGCTGATCAAAGTAGTTAAATGAGATGACATACCTTGGGTGTTTTGTACAGTGTCTGCACAGAATAAACACGCAGTAAGCAGCATCGCGCCAAATGTGTACAAACCATGACAGTAATTAGTAACAGTAAACACATCATCAGTGGCTTGCACAATCCACGAACAAGTGATTCTGCCAAGTGAAGAAAATGCTGACCATGGTCCTACAGATGAGTGCCTCATCTGCTGATGAAGGCTGCATTGATCAAGTTGTCAATAGCCACAGGCATCCTAAACCAACCAAACAAACAAAAATTAGGCCTTGCTGATTAGAAGAAGGAAGGCCAGAAAACATGATGCTGGAGAATCATGAGAGACATAAGCAATGCAGAGAAGTTAATGAATAAGTGATGCTCAGAAGAAAGTAATCACAAAATCAAAATTAAAGCATATTATGATGGAAATTCTCATTGCTGTGGGAGGAAGGGTGGACTCACGGTTGCTGTAACTCTTATAGGGGGATGATATTTGGGGTCATTGTTTGGGGAGAAGCAAAGTGACCCCACTGCTGTGAAATTAATACCTTAGCCCCCAGCTGTCACTATACTTATATGGGCGAAGCTAATGGCAGTGAAATAAAGGATGTTTCCTTTCCCCAGTAACCCTAAGGCCTCTTAAAGGCCTAAGAAGACATATCTGAATAGTTTTAGAATCAATAGAAAACTGACATATATAGAAAAATATGTGGCTGATGACAGTTTCTGAGGGCCCCTACTGTCCCACAAGCACTATTTTCATAATATCCTCAGAGAATGACAATTTTACATTAAAAAAAAAAAGGAACCTTCTTCATGTTCATTTTGCCCACATAATCTATCTAAAGACTACTCTGAAAAGTAAGATCTACTTTAAGGTAGTTTGATGATTTGAATGAGAATGGCCCCATAGGCTCACAGATTTGAATGCGTGGTCATCAAGGAGTGGTGCCACGTGAAAAGGATTAGAGGGTGTAACCTTGGTGGAGAAACTCTGTCTTTGGGGATGGGCTTTGGAGCTTCTTTCTTCGTTCTGCCTACAGATCTGGATATAGAGCTCTCAGCTCCTTCTCCAATGCCATGTCTGTCTGCATGCCACCATGCTCGCCACCATGATGATGATGGACTACCTCTCTGAAGCAAGTCTCAGTTAAATGCTTTCCTTTATAAGAATTGCCATGCTCATGTTGTCTCTGCACAGTAATAGAACACCGACTAAGACAGATAGTACATGTGGAAGCTCATATTGAAGGAAGGCAGAGTATATTGGAGACTCTACCTAGATTATTTATTTGATCAACAGTGTCGGTTTTCCCTGGTGTTCACAACAGAGAGCCAAACATGAGCTAAAGTTGTCCCACCAAAGGCAATTAATTTGGCCTTTGTCACTCACTCTGTAGCATTTCCAAAGAGCCACCTCAAGCTTCTTTCTCTTATATAATATCACAAAGATTTCTTTAGAATGTTGTAACCAGGCAAAGCATGTCCCTCTTCCATTGGCATGCCAGCAAGGATCTGTCTTTGCAGATCAAGAAGAGGACATCGTTTATTCTGGATCCTGAACTTTGCATTTCGCTTGTGTATGAGATTAATTTAAAGAGTGATATGATAGTTTTGTACAAGGATTCCTATAAAATATGCATCTTTGTTGCAGGACACTTGACATGGCAAACCTGAACAGAAGAGTTTTCTGACAGTCCATTGAATTCTCTTGCCCCTACATGTCCAAAGTTTATTTATTTTAAAATACTGCCTTCTGATGTCCCCAACTATTGCTTTGAAGTCTATTCTTATAGATCTTCCCACCTACCTTGGTGAACCTTTCACATGGATGCTTCAACCTCTCAAAAATAATATTAGCAAAGGATTTCACATTATGCCATATCATCTCAGGTCTCAAAGACAGAGTTGTCATTAATTATATCTTAATGACTTGACCACCTATTTGAAAAAGCCATCAACTTCCCCTTGTAATATAAGAGTTCAAATTGTCAAAATGTCAAATTCGTTTTCAAGACCCATAAAATCCATGTCTTAATTCATCCACCTTTCAGATCTATGTATCAAATTTTTGGTTCCTTCAGGTAACAACATTTTACCTCGTATCTGAGTAAGTAAAAATGGATCAAGATATAAGCTTCATGAGCTTTGCCAAACTCTCTGGGAGTTTGCTTTCATTAAAGGAGTACAGAAGCATTGTAGAAGAAATCCTCAAGACTTAGAGCTCAGAATAGCAACTATCTCCTGCGAATGCATAGCTCCTTCCAACTGAGGCACATCGGAGTAAATGAAGTGGTTATTTTTATGTCTGCTTACCAGTATATTTTCTGGGGTTATTTTTACTATGAGATTACCATTCCAATTGGCATGTTCAAATGGAGCACATTGACCTCTCTCATATGTAAGTAAGTAAGATGGTCCTTTTCTGAGCAAGAAGGAATTCTTTCAGCAGTCACCTTTAAGTGTTTACTGAAACATGACCTATTCTCTGGGTCTCCAGCCTATTAACTATTCCAACAGATTTCGAACCTGCTACATCATCATGTAAGCCAATTCCTTAACATGACTTTCTCATATGCTATATAGTAACTTGTTTTGCTACTGTAACAAAATATCTAATAAGAAGAAACTTAAGCAAGAAACCTTAATTTTAACTTACAGTTTCAGGAGACATAGTCATCATGGCTAGGATGGCATGGCAGCAGAAACAAGAGGTGACTGGTCACACTGTATCCAGGCAGGAAGCAGAAAGTGTTGGGTGCTTATACTCAGCTCCCTTTCTTTTTATTCAGTCCAGGACCCCAACCTATGGAATGTTACTGCCTACAGTTAGAATGTATCTTCTCAGCTAACCTGACCTAGGTAATTATCTCCCGTAGTAATTTCCATAGACTTATCTCCTAGGTAGTTATAGATCCTTAAAAATGACAATAATAATAATAATAATAATAATAATAATAATAATAATAATATCTATGTATATATCTGTCTATCTACATCTATCTATCTATCTACCAGTGATCCAATAAAAAGTAATATTAGAATGTACTAAAAGAAATATAAGTATGTTCTTTTAAAAATATGGTATTAGAATGAAGGATTTTTGGCAAAGGATGGATTTCATTGTATAAAGTATAATACATGAATTGAAACTGGAATAATGGAATCAATAATTTTAAAAAATCTCCAGTTTCTAAAAGAATGTGAAGCTTAACCTCACAGTATTAATTGTAAGAATTGATATATGTTCTAAATATCAACTTCAAATAATTAATTTCTTGGACTCAGGATAGGAACTCAATGGCAGCTCAATTTAAAAGCTCTAGGAAAGCTGAAGCTTCCTCCCTCTTGCCTGACTTTGATGCCAGACAGTTTTAGTATTAAGCAAGGTATAGGAAAGAGATGAAATCTATGGACTGACCCAGCTAGGAACACTATAAGCTACAGTACAATGTAAGATAGTTGTGCAATGCTTACAAAGTCAACATACTTTTTCATTGTATTGGAAACCCTTTTCATTAGAGGGAATGCATGCCCAATAACTATGGATGCCTGAAGTGGATCTACACAAGACTGGCCCCATTACTAGTCAGTCATGATGAAGTTAGTGACTGTGGGTTTCTACACTTTGCTTCTGAAATATTGGCTACTGATGGATTCTGGGAGCAGAGAAATCATTATCTTGTGTTGTGTACTGACTAGCAAGAATGTCAGGATACAGTGGATAATTTCAAAGCTATGGTCACATGTTTGGCCTTGGTTGAACATAGTGGATCATAAAACAAAGCAAAAAGATAGGAATTGGAAAATATTTCTTGGGAAGAAATGGGGTGTTTGCCAAAGGTCGATAAAGGAAGGTAAAGGTAGGGAGTATACTCAAGATGAATTAAATGAAATTTATATAATAATGAATAATATGAATATGAAATGTAAAATATGAAAGTATCAAGAAAAAATTTAACTGAAAATTCTAAGTAACAACAATAGCCAAAGAAAGGGCTTAGTAAAAAATTACTTTGTAGGTCAGAAGTAGGGTACATGCATTAGACCCCAGAACCACAATCACAAGGCAAAACAAAAAGAAAAATCCACAAACAAGTGGACAAAGCCCTGGAATGATGACCCAGGCATACTAGAAGTCTACAGTGTGACACAGCTGCTGGAAAGCTAGGATAGGTCCAGATTTAAAAAGTAGTGTGATATATCCTCACCAATACTAATTAAGGAGTTTCATTATTCTCAGATGGCAAAAGTCATATGATTCCATTTTCACTAACCTGAGGAGCTTGGTTCACACAGGGATACAAAGAGAGCAGAAAGACCTCGGATTCTTAAACCATGACTTGAAACCCCACAATGAATCAATGAATATTGGGGTAAACAATAAAAACAAGGCAATAGTAAAATGATTCCAGGTGTGCAATGACTAAAAAAAGTATTTAAAACCATATACATAGTGAATCTGAGGTGGTGTTTGTGTTTCATCCTGACTTGAGTGCCCTTTGGTTCTGAACACACATGTGCTCAATTGCATGTCAAGCCAATAAATACTATCTGAAACCCCTCTATCAGATTTCAGGTGACTACTACTGTGTGGTCATACAACATTTTCTATTTTAATAAAATTGTAAAGGTTTAACTATGGAAACAAACTGTTAATGATTTCCTACTGTTCTTCCTCAGTGTGTTAAACTCTGTGCTTTGAGATAGTGTTGTGTTAGAATGTATCACTTGAAAAATTGCCATTTAAGTTGCTAACTTGAGTTTTGGGGTTTTTGTTTTGTTTTAATGTTCAATGACTTTTGGCTTGGAGTACAGCCTGCCCAGCAACATCTTAAATGGTCCTAAACATTTTTGCCATTTTTCAGTGTGTGTTTATGTGGCATTCTAAGAAGTGATAATTATAAAATAAAAAATACTGGTCAAGTTTTTTTCTAGCTGCTATGTTTATTTTCTTATTGTGTCCTTATTGGGGCTCATGAAAAGTAAATAGTTAACATTCTTCTCTTTTGATTTTATTGACTAGTTTGAGAAGCTTTGGAGTTCAACTCTTCTTAAGGCTTACATCTAATATAAAAATCTTTTTCACCAAAGTTTGGTCTTATGCCCAGCACCTTCAAAGGTGCATGGGAGCTTGGCAAAAATATAACCAGAAATAAAACACTGCACTGGAAAATAAAACACTGAAGATGCTGCCTGTACGCTTCCTAGATCAAGTAGACTTTCAAGACTTAAATATTTTTGTAAAAACAAATAAACACACCCATCACATTTGTATGTAACTTTCTCTTGGCCTTTAATAAATGGTAAATCGAAGTATTTAAATTTATATATTCTTTATTATTAGTAAGAAGTTGGCTTTATATACCTATTTTGTGTTTCTGCAGTCATGTAAAGATTTCTTGGGTGAAAGGGGTGATGAGTGAATAAAGTTTAAGATATCCTGGAGTGGACAACCCCAGGGGAGATGCTGAGGAGAATGCCTAATTAGGGAAACACTGGAACTAGCGATGGCCAAGCAGAGCACAGGTGGTATGCTTACCTCAACCTTGGAGATAAGTAGAGGTCATATGTTTACCTCACTGAACACAAGTTATATTCAGTAGAGCATAGACATCTCTTTACTAAAGAGGATGAAAGTGGAATCCATGAGTAAAACTAGATTAGTAAATATGTCTAACAATGGAAATAATTACTCGTGGCATGAACACAAGCTTCTGGGTCATAAATTGCATTCCTGGGCCTACTTCTTGGTGCCTTCCTAAGAGTCCTATTTATCTTTACCCATTTCCATGTGACTGGTTATATCTTCCTGTGGGTGGATATTTTCCTGACCCACTTTTTGTCACATTAAGAGTTTTAGTGAATAATTATGAGAGAATGTGTTGTATATTGCTATTGCTCAAGTTTTAATGTACTTAAAAATTAAAAGGTCCTCTTAAAATGAAGATTTGTGTTTGATAGCTCTTAGCTGGGGCCTTAGATGTTATATTTCTCCTAAGCTCCAATGCACTTCTGAAGGTGCTGGGCACCGGACCAAACTTTGAGTAATAAGAATTTAAGCTAGAGATGAGCCTTAAGCAGCATCAGTCTCCAATGCTTCTTAAATTAGCCCAAAATTCAAGGCATGCTACCAATTTATTGTTAATGGGTCCAGAGAAAGACACAATAAGAAAATAAAATTTTAGGGTCTGGAAAAAAAAGTATCCGATTTTCTTTCATTACACTTGCATTTTGTCCTTTGCATCTAAGTCATTGACATTGTAAATCTCAACTACTCCGTAAACCTGAGTCCTGGACATAGATGATATGTGAGGGAGAATCACAGCCACCAACAGAAAATCAACTATGTGTGTGGTGTGTGTGTGTGTGTGTGTGTGTATGTGTGTGTGTGTATGTGTGTGTGTGTGTGTGTGTGTGTGTGTGTATGACTGTTTGTTACTACTGCAAGATCCATATGTGAATAGTCTCATACATGACATTGCAAAATAATGTGTTATGTATCTTTAGAATCTAGACTTTTTCATTTGTGACTTCTGGCTCACAGTATTTGGTGAAGATGGCCATGTCTGTGTTAACCAACCATAGTCTATAGTTTCAATGGTCCATATGAATCAACAGGCAGAAAATTCATGATGTACTGGTTGCCATCTCTCCTTTCAGGCTAGTTTAAGAGTCTGTGCATTTGAAAGCTGGTTGGCAGTTCAAACAGAAGGTATGCTTTAGTGAAGACTAACCACAGATCTATCATGTAATGCTGAGGGAAATGTCATAAGGAAGGAACCTGTTTTGCCCAGGGAACAGCTTCTCACTCACCATGAATTGATAGGTCTGTCCATTCCTAAAGGTTAAGGGTGGAGGACATTAAACAAATTGCTCAAGAAGAAGAGGATAAAATGGAGAGTGCAAAGCAAATCAGGTGCTTACAAAGCACAAAGCACTAAGAAAGTAGATTTGACATGCTCCTGCCACATACAAAAGATGTGAGATGAAGGCTGTATTAATTGACTACAATGTAGTAACCACTGGATTACATGTATGAAATAAAAAACAGAAATGGAGACTTCACATCAGAAGTGAGAAATTCTCCAATACAGGGAAAATCATAAATGTTCATCCTCTTTCAGTAACAAGCAATAAAGTATGTGGTCGAGGTGATGACTATGGAGTTTTACAGTTCCTCAAAGTTTCAGAAGTAATTATCTTGAGTAAATGGAGAAATTGCATTTTTTTAAAAAAGGAAATTAAACTTTCCCCAAAGAAATCTTGACAAGAAATTCCCCAATTCAGAAGTAGCTGACAAATGCACTTATGGGATGATGATTTTGGCAGGGTAAGTGTAGAGATGGATGTTGCCAACTCCGTGGTCCAACCACTGCATTAATGCTGTGTTATATTAATTAAACTTCTTGCTATAAGTACTCACCATGTGTAGGTTCTCTTTTTTTAATGATACATTTATTTTATTACACATGTGTAAAACAAACTATCTACAGCAGGGAGAACCATGTGACAATCATGAGAATAATGAGTTCTATACATGTTATATTCATAGTGAATTGGCCATCTGCATTCGTCCAGTTTGAAGTGTCTTTCCTGTCATGCTGGGTCTAAATTTCCAAATGAAATTCAGTATCTATCCTATCTCAACTCTAATAGCTTAACTTCTTTATCTTGATATAATATTCTCAGGAGAAGAAAAATGTGGTCCAGCAATAGTCCATTAAATTGATTTCTGAGAAAAATTTGTTAAATTACACTCCTAAATGGATATATTTTGGATTTACTCTTTAGATTTTGTAGTTAGTTTATACATTAGTTGAAGCAATAGTAAAATATTTTTAATAAAAATGAATTCCTATGTAAAGTCCATAAACAAAACCCAATGTTTTATTATATTAATAATTAATTCATCTTGCCCATGAAATTTAGGAAACTCTCATTTTTAAGCACATATGAACTCCTGCATAACCACTAAAATGTGTCATTGATATATAGCCCTTGTTTTATACTGAAAATGCTATAGTTTTCAATAGATTAGTTGTATATTTTTCATAGTTGCAATATAATCAAATAATTATGTACTATATATTATAGAACCTGAAAAATCTACCTCCTGCCCTGAAATATGGTGATTTATACCTTAAAGTGTTCTAAAAGACCATTTTCCAAATGTTTATGTATACTGTTAAATTTCCTCATTGAAATGTTTTTGATTTTTCAATGAACATAACTATACACATGCTTTTAATGAGCAATTCATTTACATGGGTACATACATTACTCACTTCCTTGGAAATCAACTCAATATTTCAAGAGTTAAGTTTCTCCACACAGCTAAATATTTTTATGTGTCAAATCATAAACTGAAAATGTCTATAGATACTTAGCAATAATTCACAATTATTTCAAAGAAATAAAAACAAAGGCTAGAACAGGAAAATGTAGCTAAAATAGACAAAACCCTCAAAGTCAAGGAAGTGCTTTATTTTAAATATTAAAGTCAGATTGGAAGCTCAACAGTACTCACTGCTCTTGCAAACTACCTGAGTTCATTTTCTTGACTGCTTGTCAATCACATTACAAAGGCCTGTAACTCTAGCCTTAGAGTAATCAATACCCTTCTGACTTCTGCCCTTTGTGAGGTCCTACAAGGGATATGCACACACTCACACATTCAATATCCTCAACACACACACACACACACGCCAATAGATAAAGATTAAAATCAGAGTGCTAAGCTTCATTTGTTGTTTTATTGCTTTGCTTGCATTTTCTTTATCTGATTTTTAAATTATTATTATTATCATTATTATTGGTGTTCTGACTCCATGTATGATTGTGTGAGAGTGTCAGATCCCCTGGAACTAAAATTAAATAGAGTTGTGAACTGCCAAGTGGGCGCTGGAATTTGAGCTTGGGTCCTTTGAAAGAGCAGCCAATGCTCTTAAGCATGGAAGCATCTCTCCAGCCACTATGGATTTTTATTTTTATTGTGTTTTTACTTACTAACCCACAGAAATGTATGTATATGGTAGCTATACTAGGGAACATGATGAAGAATACTCAGTTTTCTAAACACTCTAGATAATGGTCGACCATTTGACTCTTATCTAAAGTTCACATCAACACAATACTTTATTTGGCCAAGATTACTATTCCATGAGAGAAATAATATTTATTTACTTCTCTAGAGAGCCACAAATTTTAATTAATTCTTTGAAAGAGCTTTTGACCTCTTCGAAAATGTGCTAGCCATTATAATAATAATCTCTATTTTTGGTTTGGCCATATTTTCAAAATCACCTTTAGAATGACTTCCATGGCAGATATTGCAATAAAATGTAAAGCAAATTAAAATTAAATAAGACTACTCATTTTTAATGCCCATCTGCATTATATTGCACATGAGTAAAGCAGGCTCTGTGACCTTCAACAAAGGCACAATGAATCCTCAGAATTCCTTCTCTTTGAAATGAGGCTGTCACCTTGAAGTTTTTTTTCTTTTTGCATTACTCTCTATTACTCATATTTTTTTTTACTACCAAAGCAATAACAGAAACAACTGCATTCCAAGTTCTTCTTAAATACAGACTTTCATCACTGATTAGAAGAAACACCATTATGAACATTGCTCTGTATCTCAAATAGTTCTGCTTCTTTGTAAGAATTTAAATATACATGTGTTTGAGAAATGATAGGGAAACATTATTTTATGTGTGTCTAATATACAAAATATTGTGCTGTAAGAAGTTATGCCACTTGAGGTGATCATGCTTCTAAAATCCGTAGACTAACAAAAGTGAGTGTGACAGTGCTGGGCATGGGAACCTTCACACTGAGATTGGTCTGGGGAGTTAAAGAGATTCCCAAAATAATATGGGGCATTGCTATTGCCTTTGGTTCCCTCTCAAAACTTAAAGGTAATACCCTACTGATAGACACTATTGTGCACAGGTCTTGGAAGAAAAGAACGGGAAATGACTTGGAAGCCTCCTCCCTGAGGATGATCTCTCATAACATGTAGAGATGGTATGTGTTCATTTGGGATCTCTGGTTGCCCCATTTTCTGGTAAACCCCACTCTATCTCTCTCCAACCCTTCCACCTCTGAAGAAAATCTCCAAGGCCTAGCTCCTTATTCCTGGCATTCTGGATACTGTCCCAGTGCCCCTCACGTGGAGTCGCTAACTTCCCTCCGCCCCAGATGGCCATTTGTGGGCACAAGTCCAGCGTGTGGCAGACACATCATTTTCCTTCACCTACAATTCTTAAAAACCCTTCCCACCATAGTGTGGGTGCTGACTTCCTCTGGCTTCATCCCTTGAGGCTGGTGGACTCTCCCAGGAGCCCCCAGTGCCAAATAAACCTGCCCTTTTAAAACTTTCAATGTGACTTGAATTGGCTTATTTTGTTGGCTGGGATAGCATATCAATATACTGCTGGGAGATAGTTTCCTTGGTCCAGCCATCTCAGGAACAAGTTCTATCCTTCTGGCAAGGTCACTAACCCTAACCCTAACCCTAACCCTAACCCTAACCCTAACCCTAACCCTAACCCTAACCCTAACCCTAACCCTAACCCTAACTCAACTCCTCTCCTGCTTCTTTGGGTATTTCATGTTTGTCTGTTAGCCAGTAAAGGGTATAAGAGGAAAGTCACTGCTACCCTTTATCCAAGCTAAGGTACACAAGCCATAAATGTGTTGCCTGTCTTGACTTAATTAAGTACAGCTGGCCCCACCTCTTTGTTCCCCTATCACTCTATGTTTCAGGTCTCTTGGTTTAACTGACTATGTGCAGCTTGTCCACTCCTTTTTTCCCTACCACTCTAAATTCCAGGCCAAAGTCCAAGATGTTATCAGTAAAAATATATAAAGATGTAACAGATATGACATGGAAATATTTATTGTAAAAGTGTTGGGAGAGAAAGAAGAGGGATGGATGGATGCCTCAGGGGGAAAGAGAAAAAGACAGATGGAGGGAAGGAGGGAGAGAGAGAGAGAGAGAGAGAGAGAGAGAGAGAGAGAGAGAGAGAG